>OY829541.1:48008376-48660230 GCA_963691705.1 Viola odorata | reverse complement strand
GAGTCGTTGTGTGTGCACGGGAAAAAGTATTTATTTTTGTTCGAACCAACGGTCCGAAAAATCTCGTTTAAAATCGATAAAAACTCGAACGAAAAAAATAATAAAAATACGAATAAAGCGAAATGATATAAAATGACACGAATAATAATAATTAGTAAAAACGTGGAAATGTCATGATAAATAGTGATGATTTAAATTACTCGTGTCAAAAATCGGGTAGCAACAAAAATAGTTGGATTTGCATGTATGCAGAAGCTGGGATGTTTTTGAGACAAATATTGAGGTTAATGGAGCTTGAGAAGAGTGTTAAGCTAGGGTGTTTACCATTCACAAAGATAGATGCGAGAAACCTGTTGTAGTCCTGTAGAAATGTTAGTTGAGACAGTGACACTATTGACCTTGAAATGTGCAAACAAAAGAAAGTTAAAGATCCCAACTTCAAGTGCAATTTCCAGATTAATGCAAATAATAGGTTAGAGCACATTGCTTGGTCATGAGTCATCCTTTCAGGGATACCATAATATTTGACACTACCCAGCGCTTGGATGCTTATGACAATGATTCTAGGGATTTGGCTTAGGGTAGACAGTCATGGAGCCAATTGTTTCTTTGGTTGCGTGCTTCTGTAGGATGAAAACATGCAGTCTTTTTCCTGGGCATTGAAGGTGGGTAGCTGTATGTCAATTTTTATCCGAGTCAATTAAAAGTCTAATACCCTCCCACTCAGGCATAGGTTCTAAGGATTTGGCTGTGGTTTAACTAAGTAAGTGCTGGAGGGGATTTTGCATCAGAGCTAGGCATATGCGTGTGCCTTTTTTTATTTTAGCAATGCACCCCCAACATTGTTTACCTCTGTTGTTTGGTTCTAACATTTCTTTGTTGTTATCTACTTAAATGTGAATAGCAAACATTCTATGAGTTCATGGATGGAAAAGCTCCAGCAACATGTGGATTAAGGAAGCTATTGCTGCTGAAATGCCAAGGACTAAGCATGCCTTTTGCATATGTCATATCCTTGCGAAGTTCTCTGATTAGTTTTCTACACTGCTTGCATCGCAATATGACCCTTGGAAAGCTGAATTCCACCGGCTGTATAATCTGCACTCAGAGGAGGATTTTGAAAAGGCTTTCATCCAGTGAGTTCTAAGTATTTAAAACTTTGATAACTTCGTAGAGCAGGTAGGAGATTGTTGCCTCTATCCTCTTATATTCCTTGCTTCTTCTGTTGAATTTAGAGAAATAGAACCAAAACAGAAGATGGACAGGAAGGTTCATTATATCTCACTTAAAATGGGTTCTCCAATTGAGTCTTGTGCTTCAACTGTTCTTATACCATAGCCTTTGGAAAATTACAGGAAGAGCTAGTGTTGGCTGCATAACATGGCAATATGCATCATTGATGGTAGATGAAACTTATTTTATTGTGAGAGACCATAAAGACATGGATGGAGGGTGCAAAGTGCTCTGGATTCCCCGCATGATGGATTTATTGGCTACTCCTGCCTTTTCTTTGAGTTTCAGTATCTAACTTAAAAATCAATGAACTATTTTGGTGGGTGAAATCTATTTGCTAGTTTTTAGTGTTGGGGTGTGCGAACTAAAGTCCCACATCAGAAAGAAAAGAGAAATAAATACCAAATATAAGAGGAGTAGATCTTCTTAATGGAATGGGGCCTTTTGTGAAGACCGTGCGGGCTTAGGCCCAAAGCGGACAGTATCATTCCATTAAGAGAGACTCGAGTGGGTCTTTATTTCTCCAACAAATGGTAGCGGAGCTAATGGTTCGATGGGCTTGTGGAGTAGATTCGATGGATTGGTGGGACGAGTATGTTGATGATGGCCCAGACCCAGTGCATGGGGTTTGGTTCAGTAGCGGCACACAACGAATCTCCAAACTGATGGGCCAATAGATTGAGCCCGAAGTATGATGGGTGATTTCCATACTTCGTGCAAGTTGATTGGTGGGCCAATAGATTGAGCCCGAAGTATGATGGGTGAATTCCATACTTCGTGCAAGTTGATGGGCCAAATTGGTGGGCTTACTCAGTTTGAGATTGAACTTTAAGTACAGTGAATCTCCGAGAGGAACTTGAAGTCGGTGGGTCCTGTTGAGGACTATGTAGGGCTTCGTTCGAGAGGGAGATTGTCGGGCTCAGATGGTGGGCTTGGTGGTACTTAGTTCGAGGGGGAGATTGTTGGGGTGTGCGAACTAAAATCCCACATCGGAAAGAAACGAGAAATAAATACCAAATATAAGAGGAGTAGATCTTCTTAATGGAATGAGGCCTTTTGTGAAAACCGTGCGGGCTTAGGCCCAAAGCGGACAGTATTATTCCATTAAGAGAGACTCGAGTGGGTTTTTATTTCTCTAACACCTAGATCCTAAGCAGATAATTAAAAGGGATGAAATAAACAAGATAGTTCTAAATGCATACATTTATTGGCAATTTAGTGGTGAAATCATGCATTTGAAGGTTTCATAAAATAATTCTGGTTTGTTCTATGCCAAACAACTTTAAGTCTAATGTGCTTGCCCTGTTTGAAATATAATTTTAGCTGTGAAGAAAACTACTAGAAAAGTAACTGACTTCCATTTGTATTTGTTCTTCAATTAAGCAATGTAGGTAGTTAACTAGGTTTCTGTTTTGAACAGATTTCATCTTGTAGCAAAACTTATTTTTCTTGGATCAACTTTGTGAGATCTCACCATACCTCCCAAGAAGCTCCCTCGAACCCATGTTCCTTATGCAATTCTGCGGTCAATCTAGAGAGAGCTACGCTGTCTTCATAGGCTGGAAACCTATAAGGAGCCATTGCAGTTGTGTGTGAATCGGTGAGACAATACTGGCAGTGTTGTCATGTTCGTCTTCCAGATTGTGGCTTGACCGGTACACTTCATAATCTCAAGCATGATTAAGTTCAATCTGCGGCAGTATTCCTCAGATGAGTTATTTTTCCAACTCGTCTTATAATAGCATTTCTGGAAACATTCACTTGGAATAGCTTCTTGGGCAAGCCTTGCCATAACATCCATCTTACTAGCTTCAAGAGGGAGTATGCCCGTTAGAAATAAGGAAATTCTGAACTCTCTTGGGCCAAGTTATGGCCTAGAAATTATCTCACTTGTTTTTCCACCCTATTCCTTTATCCAGACTGTAAGCAGTCCTAGTACATACAGCTACGATTGTTAAGAAATATTTGAGTCCATTGTAAGCTTGCATCTTGTCTTTCTCTTCGTATAGGCGTTGAAGGCACTGAAAACAACAAAACACAGTAGCATGGACAAAGGCATTTTAGGAAGCATACAGTTTATACAATTCATGTTGGCATATAATCTTTGCATTCAAATAGAACATGGAAGAAAAGAATGTCATGGTGCAACAGTTTTCTTATGTTTAATGTTTTGCATGCTTGTCAAAATTTCAACTTGTTTTAGCTCCATAAGATGAGAAATGAGATTATTTCGTACCTGAAGGAGTTGCGACCAGTAGGGAATAACAGCAATGATGAAGTAGAAGGTGTTATACACATCAGAGGTTTTGCAAGTGTTTTGTCTGAGCTTATAGTCTCGCACCCGTAGTAGCAGATGTAGAACTGCAGACCCCTAAAGGCTTGAACTTAAAGTAAAACAATGATGGGATTATTAATCTTCGACTGTGGTGTTTGATGTTTGCACAAAAGGATGAGGTACAAACCTGGTTGGTTAACTGATCTGCAAAAAGATAGAATCTTAGAATGTGACCTGAAATTTACAAAAATCATGGATATATTATTCACCCTTTTTATGTTTTCAATTGAGTACTGTGTTCCATTCGATTTGTGTTTTTTATGTTTTTCACCTTGTAGAGAGGAGCACAGATGCAGTGAAACAGACTAGTGACCAAGAAGTAGCGGCTTGAGCGATATATAATGTTGAGTGGCAGAATAATACTAGAATTACAAGCTCGAGGGTCAAAAGAAGAAACGTTTGAGGGCAGATGATTAAAGAAAGTGGATGTGAAAGGAGGTTAAGTAGCTTCGATGCTATTACCGCAACCAGGCCTAGAGGGACAAGTTCTGTCAAGGCTTTATACTCATTTGTTTTCGGGTCCATCTCCATGTGCAGGTTCAAAAGCACACTTGCTAGTGCTAGTACTGCTATGTAGGTAGGACAATGAAGGCAAACAAGCTGCAAGGAAGCATGACATGCCTTGTTAATAAGAAAATACCAAAACCCTTGTTCTTAGCAGAGCCAATTGTGTGAAAAATAGTTACCTATAAAGAGGGAACATGTTATCCATATACTGAGCTTGTCCTGTTCTGTTCAGGATATCACTGGCATGTATGATTTGTTGGAGAAATACCGTTTTGGGTCAAAACCCGCACGGTTTTCACAAAATGCCTCATTCCATTAAGAGGATCAACTCCTCTTATATTTAGTCTCTCTCTCCCTTTTCTTTCTGATGTGGGACTTTGTTTGCACACCCCAACAATCTCCCCCTCGAACTAAGTACCACAGAGCCAACCACATTGGGCTCACCAATCTCCCCCTCGAACTTCTCGACCTGGAGAACCACTGTACTTTTCCAGTTCATCCCGGAGATTCACAGCGTGCCACCCACATCAAAGCTCATTACTCAGGCCCAGCCGAACCTTCGGCTCCGCTACTATTTGTTGGAGAAATAAAGACCCACTCGAGTTTCTCTTAATGGAATGATACTGTCCGCTTTGGGCCTGAGCCCGCACGGTTTTCACAAAATGCCTCATTCCATTAAGAGGATCAACTCCTTTTATATTTAGTCTTTCTCTCCCTCTTCTTTCCGATTAATACAAGGGCCAGTACGAGAGCAAAGGTGCAGCCAACCAAAAAACCTGGAAAGTTTCCGGAGAATAGAATTTTGTAAATGGTAAGAACAGAGAAGCTGAAATAGTTTAAGTTTGCTGATTTTGATCAATGCATCTTACCCATGGAAAATGTCTCTCTGTCCCTCTCTTGGCTTTAGGCCTTAAGGTGTCCATAGATTTTTCTTGGTCTGATTTCGAGAAATGTTTGATGTATGTAGTTTCAACTCTCTGCAAAAGCTTGGGTACCTGCCAATGCCAGATGGGATTACTAACAAAAGTCATGGCTGTTTCTCTATCAAATATCAGGAGTAATTCATTACAAAGTGCTCACTTCATCAGAGCTGCCGAGGTAGGATTTATCCACCATGTGCATATATATTCTTGATGTGCTCCTTGAAGCAATCTGTATCAGATCAGAAACAGAATTTGTAATGTATTCATACTAAATCTTAACATTAGAAAACACATACTAATGTTTATTTCTTGTAGTAGATATATATACCTTGTCATATTTCTTCATGATTTTTTGTAAAGGCTAACATGTTCAAGTATCTGTTTGCAAGTATTTGCAATAAATCATATCAACAAAAAAGAACAGAATTCAGATGCCACGAGAAAAGGACTAATTAAAAATAAGCTACCTGTAGTTCTTTAGAAGTTGAAGCTTGTGATAGAACTCGATAAAAGCCTGCTGAAGTTGTTTTTCAGCTTTATTTAGATTCTTCCTGCTGAAGTTTGGCTCGATTTGACGGATCGAGGTGCCTTCTATCACGGAGAGGGGGGTGTCAAGGATTTTGTTCAGCTTCACATTGTTAAGTATTTCAACTGGAGCTAGAAGAAGACTCTAGAAAGAGGAGTCAAAGAGTAGAGTGCTGGAAAGAAGAAGAACACACTAGAAGGACACTTGCTTCAAGTTCATTGGTTTACAACTTATATATATAAGTGTGTGTTGTGTGTAGAAGAGTGGTGGAACAAACGTTCCCACCCAAAGAGAGAGAGCAGAGAAGATGAGTGAGGAACCACAGAGGAGTTCCCACAAAGACAGATTGAGAGTTAAAGAGTGTTGCACAGTGTTGGCACACCACTCACAGAGTAAAGTGTGAGAAAGATCACACCACTCTCATCTATAGCTTGTTCTACCATGAGTAGAACGTGAGAAAAAAAGAGATTTGTCTCTGTTTTATGTTTTATCTGTAATATTTATGTGATGTTTGTGTGTAATTGTTGTTTAATTATTAAATGAAGTTGAATTTGTGTTTGTAGTAGAATTTCCAGAATTTGCAGAAAGTGCTCTTTCCAGAATTTGCAGACAAAAAGGACTGCACCAGTCCTCTGTTTTTCCAGCTGTTCTAATTTTCTAACATGTTGTTGGTGCAGCAATGCTTCCAAATTGTCTACTTTTACGCGAAATGCAATCAACATATCCATCTGCTTACTCAACATTTCAGTCTCAGCCACCACTTCTTGAACCTTGGACCTGTAAAACCTGTCAACGTTGTTAAATTCATGGCCAAGCCTGTTGAAGAACAGGAGCTTGAGCTCCCCTCCTTTCTCTGCAGCCATTCAGACCCACCACTCTCGATCGAAGTAGCAAGAATGGTTTGGTGTTCTATGTCATCTGTCCTGGCATTGGCGTCGCGGAATGTAGCATGGTTCTGCCTCGGTATTTGACCACTGAAGGCCCGGTAGAGTGTCATTGCTCGGCTTAGTCCTTATAATCAGGTTTCTTGCATCAGATTTTGGAATGTCTTGTACGTGGCAACAGAAAATGTTATAAAAAAACGTATGCATCAACTTTTCTTGCATGATGCAGTACAGTAGGTTTAGGTAACAGAATTTAAAACTTGTTAAACTTGGAATCAGATTCGATTATGCAATGGGAGGTGACTCGTTTTGAGACCTAAAGGGCTTGTTTGGTTACCGGGATAGGATTTGAGGGAATGAAAAGAGATTTGCATTGGGAATGGGATTGAATTTTGTTCTTGGATTTAAGACGGGATGGGGGAGCAGGAATGGGATCACTTAGTATTGCAAAATAAATAAATAATCATTTTACATTCTTAAGTGACCATTTGTTTCTAGATAATTACAACTCTACCAAGTATATAAAGATAAAGCCCTACTTTATCTCTCCTCTTGAAAAATGAGTAAAATAATAAAAATAAAATTTATTAGGCTTTATCATATTTGTTATATTTTTTATTTAAATTTTATAGTTTTTTGTAATATTTTACTGTGATTTTTTTTAATTATTGGAAAGGTTAAAATTGTAAATCTTAAGAAATTATAGGGTTTTTTATATGGTTATCAGAATAGATGTTTTCAGGAACTGCATTGGGGGCTTCTGCAATCTCATTCTAAGAACATCTTTTTAAGAGATAAGCTTGGTGCTATGGTGAGTAAAGAACTATAAATGTCAGATCCAAAATGATTTCATTAGAGATCTGTCTAGCGAAAGAATTAGATTCGTAAATTCTGATGATTTTGGTGGAACATTCAGGTCTTGAACGTTTTGCTTAGATTTGCGTGGTTGCAAACTGTCCTAGACTTTCAGGTCTCTTTCCTATACAGACAGACCTTAATTTCCATTGTTGCTAGCCTAGAGATCATTCGTCGCAGAATCTGGAATTACCTCTATCTTTCGAGTTGGATGTTGAAGCAGAACATCAGCAGTAGGAAGGAACTCCTCCTGTATTTGAGCTGCAAATTCCATCCTCTCGGATCGAAGGCAGGAAAACCAATCATTGAGATGAAAATTGGAGTCCATTTGTATTGAAACTATGAAAAGCTTCTCCAGGAACACATATCTGCATAAAAAGTTTGCAGATGAAATTCATTGAACTCAAGATACTACATTTGTTCACACGTCCAGGTACTTTGGTCAAATTTTGCTCCCTGATAGCGCAAGAAAACTCCAAAATCCAGATTAAAAAATTCATCACACGTTCTCTTTTGTAGATTCTTTCATTATTTTCTCAATTTATAATTAGAATGTGAAACACAAGTTCTCATTATTGAAAAGAGTGTTTTCATACTCGTATAAAACACTCCCTCCTGCGCAAAATAAATGACGTTCTGGGATAGTAAAAATTCGTAAAACAATGATTTTTGATCTTATTTTATTGCACATTGTTTCATTTTTACTCCTAATTTCCACTCAAATTACCACACCATTATCAAATTGGGTTGATGCATTAAAAAAAAGGGTTAATTGCATGAAGGCCCCCTGTACTATAAGAAAAAACAGTTTCCTCCCCTATACTATAAAAATTCAAATACTGCCTCCTGAACTATGAGTCAATTGCAAATGGACGTCCCTCCGTTAGTCAATGCTGACGTCCGTCCGTTTTGACCTTGAATAGCGGGATACCCACACAAAAAAACCTATTGTTCCTTTTTTTTCCTTTCCTTTTCTTTTCTTTTCTTTTCTTTAAAAATTCATAAAAATAATGTAATTAATTTTAAAAATTCATAAAAATAATATAATTAATTTAAATATTTCAGAAAAATAATATAATTAATTTAAAAAATTCAGAAAAATAATGTAATTAATTTTAAAAATTCTAAAAATAATATAATTAATTTTAAAAAGCTGGCTGTTCCATTTTTTTTCTTCTTTAGAAATTCAAAAAAATAATGTAATTAATTTAATAAATACAAAATTTTAATTTTTTTTGAAAAACAATGTAATTAATTTAAAAAATTCAGAAAAATAATTTAATATTTTCCTTTTCCTTTCCCTTTTTTCCCGTCCATTTCTTTTACTCTTCTAAGGGCCTGTTTGGCTTTCCGGTTCTAGCTGGAAAAGTTTAGTGGGAAAAATTTCAGTCTGCAAAAGTTAGTTTCAGACTTTTGCAGAACGGAGTATGCTGTTTGGTAAATGTTTGTTAAAAGTTCTGTGGAGAAACCAGAAGTTGTTTTTGGTGTTTGGTAAAAACTGTTTTAAAACTATGGTTGGAATGTAAAATGACCATAAATGGCATAATTCATTTCAAGTGTTAGAATTAATTTTTTTAGTATCTTTATATATATTTTTAATCAATTTATTTTTAATCTAACATCTACCACCTAATATTTATCTAATATCATAAATTAAATTAAACTTATTAATACCATAAAAAATATAAGTTATTAATACCATGGTTTAAAGCATTATATTAAAAAATTTGCAAACTCTATATAGATATTTTTAATCAATATATTTCTGTAAACAAATAATTAACATTTTATTTATAATAAGAAATTATGCTACAATTTTGTTCCAACAACACTTTTTTTTAATGAAAAAAATTAATGTGATTATTTTCTTCGATTTGCAAAGAGTAATAAACTAATAAATATATTTGTTGCGAAAAATCATTTTCTTCGTTCATTTATGGAAAAAAATAATTACAATGGATGGGTTCATTAACTGTTTATGGCAAAGTCTATATGAACATATAAAATTAAATGTTACTACACAAAAAGCAAGAATATACCTTTGGTGATTGGTAACTTAAAAAGTTACGAACTTTGATGTCAGATTGGTAAAAGGGTGTCTGCAACATAGAAAGGAAAACCATCAATTTTGAAGCCCTTTTATACCCGAGAGGCGTCATGACGCCTGGAACGACTCACACTGAGGCGTCATGACTCCTCGCCCTGGAGAAAAAATGAAATTCCTTCTGTTTTCACTACATTTCAATTTTTTACACGATTTTTCGATCCTCTTTGTCATTTTAAATTATATGCATAACATTTTAAATTAATATATAGTCATTTTAATCTTTATATATTTTGTATCATAAAATGTAAAGTGAGGCGTCATGAAGTCTCACCCTGGCTGAAAAAATGAAATTCCTTCATTTTTCACTACATTTCAATTTATTACGCGATTTTTCGATCCTCTTTGTCATTTTAAATTATATGAATAACATTTTAAATTAATATATAGTGATGCAAACCCTAGTACGCATCGCACGCATGCCGCACCTTCACGCGTGCTCTTGCCGCCCATTGGCCCGATGACGCGCCAACACAGCAAGCGCCTGTCAAGCCAGCTTTCTTTGTTACTACATAATGAGATTCAGCGCGAGGCTACGCTGGAGGAGTCCATACTATACGAGCACACGCCGCGCTTGGTGACGCTGCTGGTCGCACCCAGCACGCACGCTAGCGCCCACGGAATGGACGCCCGAGCCAAGTCAGACTTGGAAAATATTTTCCGAGCTCCAGCCGAGTTACAAGATAGCTTCAAGGGTCTAGAAGAGGCTACGGGAGTTTCAAGTCAAACGCCCGACGCGTTTGGGAGAATGGCCGAGCGAGTCAACGCATGCGCAAGTCCTAGCGCACCAAGGACTTCGACTTGAGGAAGGACGCGCATTGCGCAATTCTACCGTGCGTAGGATTGCTTGGGTCTACTAATACTCTTAGTACTAGTATTATAATTAATTTAATTAATTATTTCAGCTTTTGTTCAAGTCGAATTCTTGTATAGATAGAAGTTCTAGTTCTCGTAGGATTTGTATTTCTTGCGCCTATTTAAGGCAGCCGCTTGGCTTAATAAAATCAGACTTTTTTTGCCAACACTTGAGTTAAATTTAAGTCTCGCAGAACCTTGAATCCTTTGAGTCCGAACGCTCGAAGAACCACTCAAGTAAATCGAAAGTTCAACCCCATTGTTCGATTGCCTAGGTTGCTAACCAATTGCTGGTTAGAGGGTTAGGAGTTCGATCAAGATCCTCATTCGCGTAGCTTGGCTGGCTAGTCATCACGACTTAGCAGGGTCAGCGCACGTTTGGGTTCAGATTAAAGTATTTCCGCACGAAGTCCATCCTTGAACAACGATCGCAACAGGAGCATCGATCCAAGCCTAGCAAGGATCGTATCAGTTGGTAGCGGAGCGAAGGTTGTTCAAGCTTGGTAATTTTAATTGCTTTTTTTTATTTCGATACATTCTTGAGTCGATTTACTCTAGTCCGGAGCTAAATCACCCTTCATCCATCTAGTTGTATTTTCGTTTATATAGAGTAAAAAAAAATAATAATAATAATAATTCAAAAAAGAAAGAATGTCTCAAAATTCAGGAAACAAAAGTATCAAGGAAACCGAAGGCAAAGCCGAAGAGAGTGACTTGTCTACCTGAGATCTCCTTCTCCAACTCTTAGCCCTAATGGACAAGATGGAAGCATGCAACAACCCTAAATCGGAGGAGCCATCGGATGAGAAGAAAAAGGCAACAGCCACACCCCACATGACCCAAGTCCTAAACCCACAACGCGCAGCTCACCTCTATGACATGGGACCAAAGGAAGACAAGCCGGGTCCGTTTACTGATTTACCCGAAGGTTTTGCTGGCGAGGGGAATGAAGACCGTCATTTTATGTTGCTTGGGAATAATGAGGAGCAGCGGCACACGCCCACGCAAGCCCAACGCATCAATACGGAGCGCCTAGCGCGTCGAGCACATAGGCGCATAGAGCGCGAGCCCGACTACGACGAGCCGTGGTACCCAGCGCCCCGTATGCACTAGAATGATGCGTATGAGGAAGACGAACCTGAGTTCTTTAGGCGCGACCGAGCTAATGAGCGGCGGCCTAGAGGAGAAGATCGAGTTGATGCCAATCTAAATAGCATCAAGCTCAAAATTCCACCGTTTGATGGCAAGGACGACCCCGATATATACTTTATTTGGGAGCAGAAGATTGAATCGATCTTTTTACTCCACAATTATTCTGAAGAGAAGAAGATCCGCTTAGCAGCCGTTGAATTCAATGGC
Source organism: Viola odorata (assembly GCA_963691705.1). Lineage (NCBI taxonomy): Eukaryota > Viridiplantae > Streptophyta > Magnoliopsida > Malpighiales > Violaceae > Viola > Viola odorata. Next base: position 48,648,649 of record OY829541.1, on the reverse strand, counting down.
TATGCCATACATTGGTGGGAACAGCTGCACAAGCTCAAGCGTCGAGCGAATGCTCCACCCGTTCGGACATGGGAAGAGATGAAGCGAGAGATGAGGAGGCGCTTCATCCCAACATATTTTCAGCGGGATCTTTATCAGCGATTGCAAGCTATGTCCCAAGGGACTCGGTCAGTAAGCGAGTACTTCAATGAGCTAGAGATTGCACTAGCAAGAGCACGAATTGAAGAGGAGGAAGAGGCTACAATGGCGCGCTTCTTTAATGGCCTAAACCGTGATATTGCCAACAAATTGGAGCTGGTGTACTATGGGTCCTTAGAAGAGATGCTGCACATGGCCATCAAGATAGATAGGCAGACCAAGGTTAGAGTCACCTACTCTAATTCAGGTTCAGCTGCGACTAAGGCACAAAATTGGAAGAAGTCGCAATGGAACAAGGAAGACAAAGGGGTCCGTGCACCGCCTAAAGTCTTGCTGTATGATTACAAGGGTCCCAGCAGCGACACCAATACTTTTAAGCCACACAACAGCAGTGCCAACACAGCTCCGAACAGGCCCTCTACTAAAGATATAGTATGCTTCAAGTGCTCGGGACGGGGACACAGGCAAGCTGATTGCCCTAACAAGCGTTTTCTCTTAATACGCGAGAATGGTGAGCTAGCATCCGACGATGAGCAAGAGATTGAAAGGGACGATGAAGGCATTAACGAGGACAGTGACTCGGACGAAGTTGTGATCAACTCGTTGTCCTTAGTGACGAGGCGCAGTCTTAGCACGCAAGTCAAAGAGGAGGCGCATGGAGACGAGCAGCGGGAAAATTTGTTTCACACCCATTGCGTTGTCAACAAAACTGGGTGCTCCATGATCATTGACAACGGAAGCTGCACTAATTGTGTGAGCACAGTGTTAGTTCAGAAGTTGGGATTGACTACCATACGCCACCCAAAGCCATATTCGCTACAGTGGATGAATAATGGCAGCGCCATTAAAGTGAGCCAGCAAGCACTCGTCTCATTTGCAATTGGGAGGTACAAGGATGAGATCCTTTGCGACGTAGTGCTTATGCACGCGAGTCATGTTCTGTTGGGACGACCGTGGCAATTTGATAGATCAGCCGTACATGATGGCCGAACCAACAAGTACAAGCTAGTCAAAGACGGCAAGAAATAATCACTTGCGCCTTTGACTCCAGCCCAAGTGTTCGAAGATGAACAATGGCTCGAGAAAGCCCATGCCGAGTGGGAAATTGCTAAGAAGCTCAAGGAAAGCGAAGAAGAAGACAAGATTAGGCCAAGCGAAGTGAAGATTGGCGGAAAGAAGACAAGTCTCTATGCCAAAGGGAAGGATCTTCGGCGAGCACTTACCATGCGCAATTCTAATTGCGAACCAAGTAAGCCTTTGATTCTACTTCGCTTCAAGCCCTACTGTCTCTCTTCTTCTTCATCTACAAATTCTGCCCCACCTATTATTTTCGAGTTATTGGAAGAATTTGCGGATGTATTGCCCGACGAGATGCCCGCGGGTTTGCCTCCAATCCGAGGGATCGAGCACCAAATAGATTTTGTTCCAGGCTCTATAATTCCGAATCGGTCAGCTTATAGAAGTAATCCATAAGAGACAAAGGAGTTACAGCGGCAAGTGGATGACTTATTAAGCCGTGGGTATGTGCGGGAAAGTCTTTCCCCTTGCGCCGTACCCGTTATCCTTGTGCCTAAAAAGGATGGTACATGGCGAATGTGCGTGGACTGTAGGGCCGTGAACAAGATTACAATCAAGTATCGACATCCCATTCCGAGGCTAGATGACATGTTAGACGAATTGAGTGGCAGCCAAATCTTCTCAAAGATAGATCTTATGAGCGGCTACCATCAAATTCGAATGAAGGAAGGGGACGAATGGAAGATAGCATTTAAGACCAAGCACGGTCTTTACGAGTGGAAGGTCATGCCTTTCGGCTTGACAAACGCACCAAGCATATTCATGAGACTCATGAACCATGTGCTACGACGGTTCATTGGCAAGTTCGTAGTGGTGTACTTTGACGACATCCTCATTTATAGCAAGTCACTTGAAGAACATGGCGCGCACATACTCCAAGTGTTCTTAACCCTAAGCGAGCAACAGTTATATGCTAAGGCGAGTAAGTGCTCATTCGCGCTTAAACAAGTCAGGTTCCTAGGGTTCATTGTGAGTGTGGAAGGCGTCCAGGTCGATGAAGAAAAGATCAAAGCCATCAAGGAGTGGCCTACGCCAAGGAACGTGAGTGATATACGTTCGTTCCATGGCTTAGCAAGCTTTTATAGACGCTTTGTCAAGGATTTCAGCACTGTAGCAGCACCTTTGAGCGAATTGACTAAGAAGGGAGTGCCCTTCGCATGGGAGCAGCCGCAGGAACAAGTGTTTCAAACGCTTAAAGAGAGGCTATGCACCGCGCCTGTTTTAGCATTGCCTAATTTCGAAAAAGCCTTCGAAGTAGAATGCGATGCAAGTGGCATCGGCATTGGAGCGGTTCTGATGCAAGAGAAGAGGCCGATTGCATTCTTTAGTGAGAAATTAAAAGATGCACAACTTCGGTATCCCACTTATGACAAGGAACTGTATGCACTCGTGCGCGCCTTAGAGGTTTGGCAGCACTATCTTATGCCGCGAGAGTTCCTAGTGCACACCGATCACCTTAGCTTGAAATATCTGAAGGGACAAGGGAAATTGAACAAGAGGCACGCAACCTGGATGGAATTCATAGAAGCATTCCCGTACCACATCCAATATAAGCAAGGAAAGGAGAATATCGTAGCCGACGCATTGTCTAGACGGTATGCCCTCATCTCTTCTCTTAGTGCGAAACTTTTAGGGTTTGCGCACATAATTTCTCTCTACCCTCTTGATTATGATTTTGGAGAGATCTACTCTACATGTATGACGACACATGGGACTAAGTATTTTCAGCATGAAGGGTATCTGTTTAAGCACAAGAGATTGTGCATTCCGCATTGTTCTATGCGAGAATTACTAGTCTTAGAGTCGCACAGTGGTGGACTTATGGGACACTTCGGAGTTACGAAGACCCTTGAGATATTAAAGGGGCATTTTTATTGGCCACATATGAAAAGGGACGTGATACGCATTGTGTCTCGGTGTATTACATGTCGCAAGGCCAAATCAAAGGTTGCAAGCCACGGTGAGTACATGCCTCTACCCATTCCTTCGCACCCTTGGACAGATATCTCCATGGACTTTATGGTTGGGTTGCCGAAATCATGGAAAGGGAAAGATTGCATCTTCGTTGTTGTGGATAGATTTTCGAAGATGACACACTTCATTCCGTGCACCACTAGCAACGACGCAAGCTACATCGCCAACATATTTTTCAAGGAAATCGTTCGCTTACATGGGATGCCCGCAAGCATTGTAAGTGACCGAGACAGGAAATTTCTTGGCCATTTTTGGCGAGTGTTATGGTGACGTTTGGGGACTAAGCTACTCTTTTCGACTTCTTGCCATCCTCAAACTGACGGACAAACAGAAGTAGTAAACCGCACAGTCGGGTCCTTATTAAGAGCATTGGTAGGCAAACATGTGACCAAGTGGGATGATCAGCTACCCTTTATGGAATTTGCCTACAATCGAGCCACGCATTCTAGCACTGGGTTTTCACCTTTTGAGATAGTCTACGGCTTCAATCCTTTGACGCCACTAGACTTAGCGCCTTTACCCTTGCAAGATGCCGTGAGTTTAGATGGACACGCAAAGGCAGCAGCGGTGAAAAAGATTCATGAGCAGACCAAGAAAAATATAGAGAAGATGAAGGAACGCTTGGTCCGCAAGAAAAATCAAGGAAGAGCGACCGGATCTTTCAAAGTAGGCGACTGGGTTTGGCTACATTTAAGGAAGGAAAGATTTCCAGCCTTGAGGCGTCACAAAATTTCCGCAAGAGGAGATGACCCATTTTTTATCATGGAGAAAATCAATAATAATGCCTATGTCCTCGACCTTCCTAGCGACTATGGATCCGCAAGTACTACCTTCAACATCTCCGATTTAAGTTTGTGTGATTGGGCGGAAGATGATGAGGAAGACTCGGATTCGAGGACGAATCCTCTTGAAGAGGGAGGGACTGATGCAAACCCTAGTACGCATCGCACGCATGCCGCACCTTCACGCGTGCCCTTGCCGCCCCTTGGCCCGATGACGCGCCAACACAGCAAGCGCCTGTCAAGCCAGCTTTCTTTGTTACTACATAATGAGATTCAGCGCGAGGCTACGCTGGAGGAGTCCGTACTACGCGAGCACACGCCGCGCTTGGTGACGCTGCTGGTCACACCCAGCACGCACGCTAGCGCCCACGGAACGGATGCCCGAGCCAAGTCAGACTTGGAAAATATTTTCCGAGCTCCAGCCGAGTTACAAGATAGCTTCAAGGGTCTAGAAGAGGCTACGGGAGTTTCAAGTCAAACGCCCGACGCGTTTGGGAGAATGGCCGAGCGAGTCAACGCATACGCAAGTCCTAGCACACCAAGGACTTCGACTTGAGGAAGGACGCGCATTGCGCAATTCTACCATGCGTAGGATTGCTTGGGTCTACTAATACTCTTAGTACTAGTATTATAATTAATTTAATTAATTATTTCAGCTTTTGTTCAAGTCGAATTCTTGTATAGATAGAAGTTCTAGTTCTCGTAGGATTTGTATTTCTTACGCCTATTTAAGGCAGCCGCTTGGCTTAATAAAATCAGACTTTTTTTGCCAACACTTGAGTTAAATTTTAAGTCTCGCAGAACCTTGAATCCTTTGAGCCCGAACGCTCGAAGAACCACTCAAGTAAATCGAAAGTTCAACCCCATTGTTTGATTGCCTAGGTTGCTAACCAATTGCTGGTTAGAGGGTTAGGAGTTCGATCAAGATCCTCATTCGCGTAGCTGGGTTGGCTAGTCATCACGATTTAGCAGGGTCAGCGCACGTTTGGGTTCAGATTAAAGTATTTCGGCACGAAGTCCATCCTTGAACAACGATCGCAACAAGAGCATCGATCCAAGCCTAGCAAGGATCGTATCATATAGTCATTTTAATCTTTATATATTTTGTATCATAAAATGTAAAGATTTATCATATTAAAATATGAAATATCGCTAGAATTATAGAATATGTTAGGCTCGTAACATAACACTCATGAAAATTCTAACACTCATGAAAATATTGAACCAATATCATATCAATTCATAACACTCATGAAAATTCTAACATAACACTCATATGAAAGTTCTAACATAACACTCGATGAAAGTTCTAATACAAGATTGTCATGAAAATATATATTACAATACAACTAATATTGAAGTTCAAACACAACAAATTAGTACGGGACCTAAGGGTTATAACTTATTTTGGACCCTTATGGGTGAAATGACAATTCAGGTAGGCCAGCTTCTGTTCTACTGATTCGAGCTGAAGATAGATCTCTCTCTTCATTTTATCTTCGAGAAATTCAGTCGCAAACATAAAAAGGCTACCGTACTTATCGATCCCTGTTAGGGATTGTAGGTCAGACACAATAACTCCCAGGCAAGGAACTTCAGGTTCAGCAACTTTAGAGTTCACCGTTGAACTCCTAGAGGCCACCGCACTCACTAATGTATCTAGGTGTTTTGCTAGCATTGCCCCCCTAATTGCCTCTTCCCTTTCTTCAATGGAATACTTGACCTGGCACACCCCCTTTCCTCGACATTTCTCTTTCTATTACTTGGTAGGCCAGGTTGAGAACTTCCACCCTCAAACATGTCATCCAAACTTTCTTCAATAAATGGAATCCCCTCCGCTGAATCACCACTACCCTCAACACCAGTTGGCTCCTCCTGAGGTGTAACACGCACATTACATCTGGGTGATATAGCAAACTCTCCGGTAGCTACAATATTGGAAAAGTACAAATAAACATAAGCACCTAGTTCTAGGGTTTTCTTTTTCTTGGTTCAATGGAAATGGGAAAACTATCCTCCAAACAAGAAACCAAATTCTTGAAAGGAGGAAAGCAACAAGCAATAACTTAGGAAAGGATGGGGAAAAAAGGGAACCCATCACTCTATTCATCTGCAGAACAAATTAGGGCACCTTCAAATATCTGAAACCTCAAAACCTAACTTGACAAATAGTTGTTCCTAGTGTTTTAGCAGGTGATGGAGACATTGGTAATAGTTGGTTGAAGTCATTTTAACAACGCTGATTGAGATTATGAACAGAAAACGATGATAGGTTTGTTGGGTTGGGCAAGGAGAAACAATAGGTTTCTTGGTGGGTTTCTACAAGATTCTTCTTTCTCCAAAAAGTTAACAAATCCATACAACACAGGGATAAAAGCAAACAAAGGATTCAAGATTCCATGCAAAAGCTATAAGAATACGAATTAAGAGGAAATAAAACCCTCAAACCTGATCGGAGAGCAAGGCAGAAGCCAACAAATGAAGACCCTCTGTGCGCACCAAACCACCAAAAACAATCGTGACGGGAAGATGAAGGTCGGCGTGAAGCAGGAAGAAGAAGGTCGGCGTTAGGGGTGTAAGAAAACCGGATTGAACCGGAAACCGAACCGGAACCGGAACCGGAGCATTTTGCACCGAACCGGACCGAACTGAAAATTTTCGGTTCTGTCCGGTTCTGTCCCAAGAAGAACCATAAATTTACGGTTCTGTCCGGTTCTGCCACTGTCAAAACCCGTAAATCGAACCGTAGAACCGGGAGAACCGGAATTTTTTATATATATTTATATATAATTATTTGTATATGCATATTTATATCAAGTTAACACTTTGGCTCAGTGACAAAAGGTTAAGTTCCATCTCTAAAGGGTAGGGGTTCGAATCCCCTTCCCCTCAAAATTATTTTTCCTTTTGTGCTGGGCTGGGCTTCATTAATTTTTTTTATTTATTTATCTCCACAAAATAAATGGTATATATTTTAAATTTGATACAAAAAGGTGTAAATAGTTTAATTTCACAAACACCAAGTGTGACTAAAGGATAAATCTCATTATTTATTAACTTTTTATGAAGTAAGATTTAAAATATTAAAAAATTTAATTATTTGTTTATAATAGTTAGCTAATAATTTTTTAATTTATAATTAATTTAATGACTTTTTATACAATATTTGACTGATATTTTCATGTGAAATTTAATATTTATATTTTATTCAATAAATTTATATATAAATTATTCAATAATATAATCAATGAATTTTATTATTAAATATATATAATAATGATTCCATGCAAATAAAAAGTAAAATAGAAATTTACTTTCATTTTCTCAATCTTTGTCATTCATACCAAATCAAAATAATGAGTCATTCAAACTTTTATATTCTCATTTCTAGTGGTAGGATACTAAACACATTAAGACATACTCCATAATTCTCACCCCCTACCTCCATTGAATCTATTCACATTTCTTGTGGTTCATTACGGGCAACCAAACAAGTCGTAAAAGTATCAAATGAAATGTGTGTTTTGTATAATTGGATTTAAAAAAGAAGAAGATATTTAATTAAGAGAAAAAAAACTCTCAAGGAGCCGTGGTTTTATATATTAGACTATAGATCAATTGAGAATAGTTAATTGAAAGATGATATTAATCTTGACACATCGTACAAAAAATTAAAAACTAACTTTGGCTTCCACAAGTTATTTATTCTTGATAAATAACGTTATAAATAAATCAAGAAATGTAACTTATACTCTTGTAATATTTAATGACAATTAATGATATGTAGCGTGATTTTTAAAAATATTAATTTATTATATTTTTTAATAAATTAAATATGGTTCAAATTCAAATCTTGTCAATAGAAAAAAAAATATTATAAGAGTTTTATTTATAAATTCATGACAAACTCATATTCCAAATATATATGCAATATTTATCAAAAGTTTCCTTTGCTTCAGTGGTTAAATTTTTTATTTCTAAGCTAAAGGGAGGGGGTTCGAATCCCCTCCCACGCATTCCTTCCATTACAACAGGTTTTGGGGAGAGCTGCTGGAGCTGGGCTGCTTCTTGGGCCGCTGCTGGTGATGGGCTGGGCTAGTTGGATTTAATTAATTATATTAAAAAAAAAATTGGAACCGGACCGAACTGTCCGGTTCTAGGCCAATCAGACATTTTCGGTTCAATCCGGTTCTAAGCCCAAAATCGAACCGAACCGGACCGGTTACACCCCTAGCCAGCGCGAGGCTGGAAGAAGAAGGCCGACGTGAGGCTGCTACGGCAAAGAAGAAGAAGATCGGGCACTGGATGACTCGAGCGGCTGCGTGAGGCGAAGAGAAGATGAATTAGGGCTCAAATGAAATCTTGCAATCGTGGGCGCAGATGAGGAGGGTATTTTTGGGTTTCCAAAAATTCATTAAATGAATTTCTCCGTTCCGTGTTTTTGCAAAACCAAGGAAATCTTTGGTTTTGGAAACCAACTTCTTAGGAAGTTCAGTTTAAAATGGTGTTACCAAACACCTTTTTTGGCATTCTGGTTTTGGAAACCAACTTTCTAGTACCAAACCAGAATGCCAAACGCCTACTAAGCCACACTGCAAAACCCATTTCCTTTCCATTTTTTTTCTTGTCTTCTTCCTTCCTTCCTTCCTTCATTTCTTCCAGCAGCCCCAAACCTAAACCCTAAAAAATTTAAGCCAACCCTTATCCAAACCACCAGGCCAACCACGGACGGATCAAAAGTAAAAACACCACTTAACTAACCCATTCCTATTAGATCTTGGCCAAAACAACCCAGATCTGGAGAAGCAACCCAGATCTGGCGATGAAGGATAGTGAGGGGGTGGCGATAGTGATGTGGCTGGGTTTTAGTGGCGACAGTGGTGTGGATCGGGTGGTGGTGATGCGGCGGTTGAGAGTGGCAACGATGAGAGGAGAGTGATGGTTGAGAGGAAGATGAGAAAAGAAGAAAATCCTGTTGTTGGGTTTCCAATCCAACCACAAGATGGAGTTGGGTTGCAGTATTTTGACTCGGGGTGTAATGAGCACAAGGTGTTTGATGGAATTCCTGTGATCAAACTTGATGCTAGAATCGTCATCCTCGTCTTTATTCGCACAGATTAATGATTTTTTCTGCATTTGATGGAATTCCTGCGTAATTAAATCAAGTGGATTTTTTCAAGTGATCCCATTAATTAATTAATTATTATTCCGTATGCTTGGTTGCTTGTCCTCATTTGTTTGTTGGACTCATTTTGAAAATGAGATTTCAGCAAAGTTGACTTTATAATGTATGACCATCTGTGTTTGATGGAATTCCTTCATTTTTTTCTGGATTTTTTGAGTTGATTAAATGCTGGAAATGAAAGAAATTAATTATAAGAAAATAAGAAGATGGTGATTTAATTTGATTTGGTGGACACAGATTTATTTTTCTGTTTGATTGGAAGAAGAAGATGAAGAAGATGGTGATTTAATTTTCCAGAAAAAGAATAAAGATGATGGTGATGAGTTGATTAAATGCTGGGAAAGAAAGAAATAAGAAAAAAAGAAAAAAACGAAAAAAAGAAAAAAAGATTATAGTGATTTAAATGCAGGGAAAGAAAGAAATAAGAAAGAAAAAGAAAAACGAAAGAAAGAAAAGAAAGAAAATGAAAGAAAGAAAAGAAAGAAAAATTGAGAGTGAGGGGTTGTAACCGGTACAACCGGTAAAAAAGGGTTAAAATGGACGGACGTAAGGGTTGACTAACGGAGGGACGTCTATTTGCAATTAACCATTAGTTTAGGGGCCAGTATTTTAATTTTTATAATACAGGGGAGGAAGTTGTTTTTTCTTATAGTACAGAGGGCCTTCATACAATTAACCCTAAAAAAAATGTCATTTGCACAAAATATATAATTCGTAAAAGATAAAATGATAAGAATGATGAACAGTAAAAATCTGTAGGAAAATATCATTTATTATGGATAAGAGGGAGTAGCTTTTAACATGCCAACCAAATCTGCACTACCAAAACCTACTAGCACTTCTGTGCATTATGATGCAAGAATAGGCAAGAAAAGTTGATGCATGCATTTTTATAACATTTTTCTGTTGCCACGTACAAATACAGTTCAGTAAAGGAAAAAAAAGTTTATAAGGAAATAGACAGGAAACCAACCCTTAAAAAAAAAAAAAAAAAGACCAAAATGGGTCTTTCTTCATTCTTCTTTTCTCATTCCCATAATTCCATTATATAAAGCAAAAACCTGCAGGTGGGTTGCTTCCATTTTCATTCCTTGGCCTTTTCATTACAGTTTTTTTTCCAGAAAAACAAGAACAAAATGAAGTTTGGGAAGAAATTTGTCTCCGAAATGGTGTCTGAATGGCAAAATGCATACATGGAATATGATCATTTGAAGACCTTTTTAAAAGAGATTCTAAGAGAGAAGCAGAGAAGCAGCAGCAGGCAACCCGAAGGACTCAGCCGAGCAATGACACTCTACCGCGCCTTCAGTGGTCTTGTACAGAGGCATAACCATGTTACATCCCGTAACGCCAGTGCCTTAACAGATGACATAGAACACCAAGCCATTCTTGCAACTTCTATCGAGCGTGATGGGTCTGAGATATACGAAACCCTGTTTCTAATGGCTGCGGATGATGGAGGGGAGTTGGAGATGGTGTTCTTCAACAAGGTTGGCCATGAATTTAACAAAGTTGGCAGGTTTTACAAGTCCACCGTTCGAGAAGTGGTGTCTGAGGCTGAAATGTTGGGTAAGCAAATGGATATGTTGATTGCATTTCGCGTAAAAGTAGACAATTTCGACGAATTGCTCCCCAATGACTCGGGTGAAATGCTACATGAAACTAAACCAACAACACCAGTAGCTCCAGTTGAAATACTTAACAATGTGAAGCTTAACAAAATCCTTGACACTCCCCTCTCGGTAATCGAAGGCTGTCTTGATCCTTCGAATCAAGCCGAGCCAAACTTCAGCAGGAAGAATCTAAAGAAAGCTGAAAGACAACTTACGCAGGCTTTTATTGAGTTTTATCACAAGCTTCAACTACTAAAGAACTACAGGTAGCAAAAATTGGTAGCTTATTTATTTTGTCTTTTCTCATGCATCTGAAATTTTTATTCTTTTTCTTTAATCTGATGTCTTGCAAATATTTGCAAACAGACACTTGAACATGTCAGCCTTTTCAAAAATCATGAAGAAATATGACAAGGTATATATATCTACTGTAAGAAATAACCCATGTTTTTTATAATGGCCTCACTGTTCAATCTACTTACAAATTTTCTTTCTGGTCTCCTGCAGATTACTTCAAGAACACATCAAGAACTTATATGAACATGGTAGATAAGTCCTACCTCGGCCGGTCTGATGAAGTGAGCACTTTGTAATCAATTACTCATGATATTTGATAGAGAAACAGCCATGATTTTATTTTATAGGCCCATCTGGCATTGGCAGGTACCCAAGCTTTTGCAGAGAGTTGAAGCTACATACATCAAACATTTCTCAAAATCAAACCGAGAAAAAGCTATGGACACCTTAAGGCCCAAAGCCAAGAGAGAAAGACAGAGAAAAACATTTTTCATGGGTAATATGCATTGATCAAGTTCAGCAAAGTTAAACTATTTCAGCTTCTCTGTTCTTACCATTTACAAAATTCTATTCTCCGAAAATTTTTCCAGGTCTCTTTGTTGGCTGCACCTTCGCTCTCGTACTGTCCCTTGTATTAATCATACGTGCCCGCGGCATCCTGAACAGAAAAGGACAAGTTCAGTACATGGATAACATGTTCCCTCTTTACAGGTTAGTAGTGTATTTCTCCAACAGCCTTTGCTTAACACATCAATAGGATTACTCCCCAATTTCAAAAATTTCCAACTGCTATTTCTTCTAAAGAACTAGGGTTTTGGCATTTGCTTATTAATGATTCACGCCGTGCTCCCTAGCAGCTTGTTTTCCTTCATTGTTCTACATATGGTTATATATGCTGGGAATATCTACTTTTGGAGGCGGTACCGGATCAACTATCCTTCCATATTTGGTGTAAAGCAAGGAACAGAATTAGGTTACCGGGAAGTTCTTCTGGTAAGCTTTGGTCTAGCAGTACTAGCACTAGCAAGTGTGCTTTCGAACCTGGACATGGAGATGGACCCGAAAACAAATGAGTATAAAGCCTTGACAGAACTTGTCCCTCTAGGCCTGGTTGCGGTAAGAGCGTCGAAGCTACTTAACGTCCTTTCACATCCACTTTCTTTGATCATCTGTGCTCAAACTTTTCTTCTTTTGACCCTCCAGCTTGTAATTCTAGTATTATTCTGCCCACTCAACATTATATATCGCTCAAGCCGCTACTTCTTGGTCACTAGTCTGTTTCACTGCATCTGTGCTCCTCTCTACAAGGTGAAAAACATAAAACACAAATCAAATGAAACACAGCACACAATCGAAAACATAAAAGGGTGAATACTTATCCATGCCTTTTCTTTCTAAATTTCAGGTCACGTTCCATGATTCTTTCATTATAGATCAGTTAACCAGCCAGGTCTGTACCTAAACCTTTGGCACAGTCCTCAAACACCAAAGTCCAAAATTAATAACCCCGTCGTTGTTTTACTTTAGGTTCAAGCCAATTGATACTTCAATAACCGGCCTAAAAGGGGGTGAATAGGCACTTTAAAAATCTGCACACAAGAGAAGAGAAGAATAGCAAACACAAGATGTATAGTGGTTCCAATTCACAACTGAATTGTACTCCACTACCTAAGAGTCCTCCTCTTAGGATTTTCGAATTCAACACTTGCTATTCACTTGAGCTTTTACGGGTTCAGCTCACAACCTTACAATTGGTTTTACCGGGCTCATCAACAACCTTACAAGTAGTTTTCCAAGGCTCAACTACAACCTATGGTTTTTCCAGGGCTCAACCACAAACCTAAGTTCTCTTTCAATGGGATGAGAACACTACCCTTAACCCAAAAGTGTTAGGTACACTTTTCAAACCTTAACAATAATTTTGTATAAATATGCAACAAACAATTGGTGTACACAAATAGATAAGTATATGATTGCAAATCAACACCAATAAATGAACAATGTTACCTCAAGAAGAAAGCCAAAGAAACCCAGAAATATATGCAAGAATATTTGAAATCCTTGAAGAGAAGCTTGCATAAATGAGAATGCTGAATTTGTGGGTTTGTAAATGTGATTTTGTGTTTTGAGGTTTGTAAGAGCTTTCTTGCTATGTTTAAACTCATATGGGATGAGTATTTATAGGTAGGAATGAGTAGGAGCTCGGACAAGGGTGTATGGGTTCAAAAATAGCCGTTAGAAGTGGAGAAAATAGTTGTTGGCGCGTCTCTCCTAGGCTGGGGTGGCATGCCGCCAGAAAGGAAGAAGCTGGAGCGGCATGCCGCTAACTTCGCTTCATGACAACCAAAAATAATTCATTTCTGCGTTCACACTGCGCGCCAAAATGTCAATGAGCATAACTTCTGATCCAACCGTCCGATTTGGATGAAACTTATCTCAAAAGAAAGCTAACATCCTGAAGTTTCCATCAAGCCCTTGTTCTCTCAAATCGAACTCCATTTGCTTGTCCAAATGCTTGATGCAACCACTCGATGAAATACTGGCTTGAATTGGCCAGACAAGACCCATTTCTCTATAAAATATTAAGTCCAAAAACACTTGATCTTCTAGCTTGCGATATCTTGATTTGTTGCCTCTTATTTGTTCAATCGCAAACTACACACACTTTAACTTCAAATTGCATTAGTATTATTAATTAGTTTGTGTGTCTTAAATCATCAAAACAAGAGTGAGTAGCCCTTGGGCTAACACAAGCCTTTAGAAGTCTGGAGTTCTATATCTGCTACTACGGGTGGGGAGACTATAAGCTCAGACAGAATACTTGCAAAACCTATGATGTGTATAACACCTTCTACTTCATCGTTGCTGTTATTCCCTACTGGTCACGACTTCTTCAGGTACAAAAATGGTATCCTTTCTCATTCTGCATTGTCCTGTTCTTGACAAGCATGAAAAACAGAAGCGCATAAGAAAACAGTTGCTCCATGACATTCTTTTCTTCCATGTTCTATTCGAATGCAAATTTTATCTGCCAACATGAACTGCATAAGCAGCTTGAGTTATTAAGACAAAACATATATCCAAGAAAGTGGAGATAATACTGTGTTTTGTTTTCTCAGTGCCTTCGACGCCTATACGAAGAGAAAGACAAGATGCAAGGGTACAATGGGCTTAAATATTTCATAACGATTGTAGCTGTATGCACAAGGACTGCTTACAGTCTTGATAAGGGAATATTGAGGAAAACTGTAGCTGCGATATTTTCAGGATCTGCAGCTATATATTGTACATATTGGGATCTTGTTATCGATTGGGGGCTTCTGCAATCTCATTCTAAGAACAGATTTTTAAGAGATAAACTCCTTATACCTTACAAAGGGGTATATTTTGGGGCTATGGTGAGTAAAGAACAGTAATGTCGATCCAAAATGATTTATTTAGGCATCTGTCAACCATAACACAGAAATGCATGGTAAATTCTGATGATTTTAATGGAACATGCAGGTCTTAGATGTTTTGCTTAGATTTGCATGGCTGCAAACTGTCCTAGACTTCCAAGTCTCTTTCCTACATAGACAGACCTTAATTTCTATTTTTGCTAGCCTAGAGATCATTCGTCGCGGACTCTGGAACTTTTTTAGGTAATCAAGATCAAGAATTCAACTTAGCTGTTCATAACAACTCCACACTGCAACTTTTTAAAACATGGGTTATGCATGCGTGATCTAATGAACTACAATTAATTTACCCAGGTTGGAGAATGAACATGTGCACAATGTCGGAAATTATCGTGCATTCAAGTTCATACCTCTACCTTTCGAGCTGGATGTTGGAGCAGAAGAACAACAGCAATAGGAATAAGGAACTCCTCCTGTACTTGAGCTGAAAATTCCATGCTCTTGGATCGGACACAATGAAACCAATAATTGAGCTGAAAATTGAAGCGATCACTTTGTATTAAAACTATGAAAAGCTCCTACATGAAACACATATCTGCATAAGATTTTTGCAGATGAAATTCATTGAATCTCATCATTCCTAATGTAAAAAGAATCAATCATTACAGCTTGGCCTTGATCATTACAGCTTTGGCCTTGATCGATGGTTAGACAACAAACACTAAACGAATCGAAGACACATAGATGGATCGAGCTTCTGCGAATGCGCTACAGAGAGCAAATTCTGTCAGCAAATCAGCCACTCAATTCTGCTTATCTGCAAATTTCCACCTAACATGATCAATATTCTTACCTATGTCCATAAGAACAATATCGACTGGTATTCTGGATAATGTAGATGTTATTAAGAACATAAGCAAAATCCTAGACGCGCAAGGATTGTAAATGATTGCAATAATCAAAAGAGACATAAATCTAATAGAGAACATATAGCTAAAACCCTAGAGGGACTAGGGTTTCTTGTAGAATAGGAAATTGACATCTTCCTTCTAATCTAACCGTTTTGGACTCCATGAAGTGCAAGGATTTTTATTTTTCGTTCCCTACAAGGCAGCTCACAGAAATGTTTCCAATTCCATATTAAATACAAAAACGCGTTTTTCTACTGTCCATATTTTTTTATAAGATAAGAACGAATTAATTATATACTAATTTAAAATAAAGTAATACTCATTCCGAATTTCAATAAATGACGTTTTGAAATCGAACACAAGAATTAAGTTAATGATTGATGAAAGTAATTTTAATACTAAACAATCAATTTTTTTATATTAATACAATGACCAATAAATTTTTATTTTTATATTAAATAATTTAATCATAAAATATTTAAAAAACTGTAAAATATCATTTAAAAGAATCTGGAGATAGTATACTTTATCCCGGCTTACTTAGCTACTCTACGATTTAAAAAAAAAAGCACGTGGAGCAATTATATGAACGTATTCATTCCGAATGAATAAAGAAAAATAAATACCAAGCAAAAAGATTTCCTTTTTTCACTTAAAAGAAAAAAGGAAAGTGAATTGTAATCCTAATGGGATAGGGAAACCAAAATAAGGGACGCGCCGCTATGAGAGGAAACCGATAAACCCTCTCCAGACTATAAAAGGAAGCAAACGCGTCTTCTTCCTTCTCCCCATAAACCTCCGCCTCAACTTCTAACCTTTTCCCTAATCAAAACCGCTTGTATATATTCATTTCTTTACTATAACTTCATGTCTGGGCAAAGCAAACTGGCCCCTGGGTTCAGATTTCGTCCGACCCAAGAAGAACTAATAATCTTTTATCTGAGGAACTGGGTTTCTGGTAAAGAAATCCCATATGCCGGAATCCTGGTCTACGATATCTACGGCGGCGAAGAGCCATGGGAGATGTGGATACGGTGGGATGTGAAAGAAGATGCGGAGGATGTCTATGTCCTCACCAAGTTAAAGAGCAAAGGCGGCAGCAGAATCGATCGGACAACCGGCAAATCTGGTGGTTGTTGGCACGGCGAGGGTGCAGGGGTCAATTTCAGAGTAGAAATAGAAGAAGGCAAGTCTTTAGTTTGTTTAAAGAAAAAGTATTCTTATAAGAACAAGAGTAGTTCTAGTGAAAGCAAGCAGTTTCGTTGGGCTATGAATGAGTATTCCTGTTCTTCTTTGTCTAGTGAGCATGTAATTTGTAGGCTTAGAAGAAAAGAATCTGTTAGTGTAATCAAGAGGAGGAGAGAATCATCCTCGTCGGGTGTGGTAATCAATTCTGTAATGGAAGAGAACCCAGAAATGGTTATTCCTCCTGGGTTTAGATTCTACCCAACAATGGAAGAGCTGTTAGGTTACTATTTGTTTATCAGGGTTACCAAGAAAGAAGCCCCATTTGGGGGCAATGTTATTAAGGAGTGTGATCTTTACGGCGAAGAAGAGCCATGGCAAGTATGGGATAGATTTGCTAAAGGGTCATCGGAGGATCTGTACTTTTTCACTAAATTGAAGAAGCAAAGACCTGATGGATCAAGAATTAGTCGGAAGGTTGGGGTTGGTGGGAATGGTACTTGGCATGGTGAGGATTCGGGTACGAGATTTGAAGTCAAGATCAAAATTGGTGAATCCAAGACTAGGGTCTTGTCAGGGTTGAGGAAAAGGTATAACTACTGGAATGAGAAGTCCAGTCACCATGGTAAGTGGATCATGTATGAATACAGTTGTCAATCTCTTTCCAAAGAGGTTGTTCTTGGTGTGCTCAGAAACAATCGTGGTGCTGGTGATGTTGATGGAAGAATTTCTGCGAGAGACAGGAGGAGAGCAATTGTTGTGAAAGGAGAGCCTGTGGAATTTAAGAGTAGTGATTCAGAGCCAATGAAGGAATCCTTTTGCAGTGATGGTACTGGTGATGATTTGGAGACCAGTATAAATGATGATGATAGTGTGGAGATTGTGAGAGAGCAACTGAAGAGAGGCAAAGACATCTGCGCGAAAGTCATTCTCAACAATGATGATTTGAGGCTGAAGAGAGCACAAATGGCGCTTATCAAGAAAAAGTTTGCACAATTGGAGAAATCAAGGTCAGGTGGTGGTGTGATGAATACCCAAAAAAATGAAGCAGAGCAAACGAAGGAAGCTGTTTGTGATAATGCTTATGATGTGGAGACTAAGAGAGAGCAGATGAAGAAAGCCATCGGCAGTGATGAAGAAGCTGATGGTGTGGAGGGTACTGCGAGAAATGATCTAGAGCAAACGGAGGAAGCCACTTGCCACGACGACGATGATGTTGTGGAGTCTAAGGGGAAGCAGAACAAAGTCATTTGCAATGATGATGATTTGGAGAGCAAAAAAAATGATCCAGAGAGAATGAAGGCTGGTGCTGTTGACAGTAATGAGACAGATGATGGTTCTGTTGATAGTGATGCGACAGAGGATGGCGAACCAAGGCCAAGATTACAGCGTTTCAAATACGAAAGCCTTCCACAAAACTGGTTATCGCTTGATAGTGGCATCGGCGGTGAAAGGAATGAATCATGTGTCCCATACAAGAAGCGACACAAGTTTCACTCGATGAAGAGAGACAGCAACTGAAGAGGAGACAGGGTATCAATTACTGTAGAGGCTAGGAAAACCAAGAGGCGAATGCGATAGTCATCCTTTTTGAAAAAGAACAAGAAAAGAAAAGAAAAGAAAAAGAAGATAGAGACATTCATGTTCACTGGTACCAACCTATTCAAAACAAAGAGAGCATTTTTACCATTTATACATGGGGATTATTTATCTGTGAAAATTTTCATGCATGCAAGGACTAAGTTGCATAGGGTGCTTTCTTCTGACCCAATTTCAATTGGTTGGTGGAGCATTTTCACTCAATTTTATGTCTTCTGACGCTGCCCAAAACAAAGATTAGCTTCAATTCATACACTGAAAAGTGGATTGGGTCTTTACCAAACAGATGGATAATAATAATAATAATAATTACATATTTACTCCAAAAAAAATTAAGAACAAGTACTAAAATTCATGTTTATGCTGCATTTTTTTTCATCTGAAGTTGGTTCATATTTTGGCACTTACAGTTGCATAATAATAATAATAATAATAATAAATAAAAGAAACGCTTTTTTTCCCTCATTTTTTAAATGGGATTTTTCATAATAAATACTGAAAATAATTTTATAAAAAATATATCATTATTTTTAATTTTTTGAGATCTATAAATTGAGACTAGATTTGTATTATTTGAACACAAAAAAAAATTCGAGTTTTTTACAATTTTTTCATTTTTTAAATGCATTTTCCCATAATAATTACTCAAAATAATTATAAAAAATATATTAGGTATATTTAGTGTGTATTTTCTTGTTCGTTTGCAATAATCTATATATGTTTGATTTACTGATTGATAAATAAAATCGTATGTTATTTTAAAAAATATTATATTATTTATTGTATTAAAAAAGTATAGATTTTTTAAAATATGAAAGAAAAAATGAAATTTAATTAATTTTTATTAAAAATATATTATTTATTATTTATTATATTATAAAAAATAATTATTATAGTAATTATAAATTTAATACGAAAAAAAATGAAAAATATGGTGGGGTATATGATTAAATGATGTGGAAGGGAGAGAAAGTGAATAACACCCTAAAAAACACATTGCTGTGAGAAGTGGGCGTTATTTGAAATTTGGTTAGGTGTTAAGCTGATGTGGCAGGAGAAAAAGTGAATAACACCCTAAATTTGACACCCACTGCTGTGGATAGTCTTAGACCATCCACAACAGAGGAGCAAATTCTAGGGTGTCACATCAGCTTAGCACCCAACCAAAAAGCATTTAACACTCACGCGCTCACAACAGGGATTATTCAGGGTGTTAAAAACTTTCTCTCCCTTCCACATCATTTATCATATACCCCACCATATTTTTCATTTCTTTTTCTTATTAAATTTATAATTACTATAATAATTACTTTTTATAATATAATAAATAATAAATAATATTTTTTAATATAAATTAATTAAATTTCATAATTTCTTTTCAGATTTCAAAAAATCTATACTTTTTTAATAAAATAAATAATATAATATTTTTTAAGAGTAACACACGATATTATTTATCATTCAGTAAATCAAACATCGACTTAGATTATTGCAAACGAAAAAGAAAATACACATAAAATAAACTCGTAAAAATCATTTAAAAAAGAAGAAAATGAAAAAAAAGTGTAAAAAACTCTGATTTTTTTAGTGTCCAAATTTATAGATCTCAAAAAATTAAAAATAAGTGTAAAAATAATGGTATAAAATTATTTTGAGTAATTATTATGAAAAGAAGCATTTAAAAAAGTAAAAAAATGTAAAAAACTCGAATTTTTTTTAGTGTCCAAATAATACAAACCTAGTCTCAATTTATAGATCTCAAAAAATTAAAAATAATGGTATATTTTTTATAAAATTATTTTCAGTATTTATTATAAAAAAATCGATTTAAAAAATGAGGGGGAAAAAAACAAAAAGAGTCATCCAATGGCAGCGCGCCACGCGCGCGCTGCCATTGGATGACTCTTTTTTTTTTTTTTTTTAATAAAACAACTCACACTGTCAGTTTAGTCCGGAACCAAAATTTGGTCCCCGGACTATCCAAGGTGGCTTGCTCCTTCATTTGCTCCCCTGTTGTGGATGGTCTTAGGCGCAGATATTAATCCTACCTGTCACCATCTCCTTTACCCGTAAAACCCGAACTCCCCAAGAAAGAAAAAGAAAAGCGTAGTGTATCTTAAGGAGTAAAATTTGGGTACATATGATGTACCCACTATTCAGTACATCATGATCTAGGATGATGACACCTACTCTAAATAGTGTCCAAAAGTGTCAAGAATAGTGGTATTCTAGCACTATTTGGGATAGGTGTCATCATCCTAGATAATGATGCACTGGGATGAAGGATTAGGAGGGGAAAGAAAGGAAGGGAAAGGAAATTTTTAAAGTTTCCCTTACATGGAAAAAAATTGCTTAAGGGAATCAAAAGGAAAGGAAGGGAATAAAGGGAATAGAGAGTAAATAAATTATAAAAACTTTCCCCCGACCCACAAAAAAAATTCCTCCCAAAAATGGGAAGAAAATGAGAGAAATTAGAAACTAGCTTAAATTAGAAAAGAAAATCATAGGCTTACACTTGAGTCATGAGATTTTAAAAAAATTTCCTTCTCCTTATGTATAAAAAATACAATCATACAAAAACAATTCTCTAGAAGTTCTCTTCCTCTTCTCTCTTTTCGTTTTCCTACTTAAACTCTCTCTCTTTTCCTTCATGTTCTGGTAAAATAGGAAGCGTTCCACAAGTGCAGAGAAGAAGGAGAAGGGAGCCCGAACCAGACCGACCGACCACCACTAGCTGCGGTGATAAGGGGAATTTCTTGGTGCCTAGCAGCTAAAATCAAACTGTTGATAGTTCAGGTATCGCTCTGGGTTTATTGTTTTTATTAAAATTTGTACTTATGCTGCATTTTTTTGCGGGACTAATTTGAAGTTACTTTTGATGGTATGCAAGTGTGAGTTGTGCAGTATGTTATTGTTTCTGTTCAAACAATGAGGTCGAATAATGTGTTTGGCAGAAACCAGGAGCCGGATCTTCGTAGAGTGAGTTAGAGATGACTTCAAAGTCGAAAAAGAAATCAAAGACAGCTTCACGGCTGTCAAATTCAGATCAGTCTGTATCTCCTTGTACACCATCATCAGTACCTCCTCAGTACAAGGAGGTTAGTGAAATAGATATTCTAGATGCGGCATCTACGAAATATCCTAAAATGATTGGTAAGAGTGCTTTCATTGGCCGTATCGCTGATATAGACCCTGATTATAAAGGTTGCAGAGTGTGGCTTGCAGAATCTTCCATGGTTTCCTCTTCCATTAGCCCCGGTTCACTTGTTTCGGTAACATTCTAATTTTACCTTAATTATTTAGTGATTATTGCTTTACGGATTTTATTGTTTAACAAAAACAGTCATTGGAGAGAAATGAAGCTACAGGTTATTTGTTATGACAATTTTTTTATGTGGAAATGAAACTTGGTTATTAGTTGTTAAAACCATGGCATGTCTTTTGGTGCCAGATTGTTAGTTAGAAAGGTGCTTCTTCGGAGGGAAGTTGATACATTTTTTTTTCCTGATTGGATCTTTTACTTTTAGATAAGCTTCAATTGGACCTTTACGGTTCTTATGTCAAATTTATATCTAATCTTGTTAACAGGTATCACTTCCTGCTTTAGAGTGAGGATTTTCAAGTACTTCTCCCATCTCCTCAATGACATTTGAATGCAGTCGAAAGTTTGAGATTGAGCCTGTTTGTGAAGCAGTTAATGAAGTGGGAAACTACTTTGCTCTCGCCACAGTTTTCCCTTCTTCTAAGGTTTGAATGACTGTATATGCTCTTCTTTGTTTTTGTGAGAAATCTTCAAAAGGGAATAAAATGGGAAGGAATTGATTGTACTATATGTTATATAATCATGCAATCACTTGATCAACATTTCTCATTATTAATCTAAGGTCTGTACCCAAATGCTATATAATCTGCAGGAGTATTGTTCTTGTTCTGACGATACAATTGTGTTAAATAATGGTTTTTACCTAGTTCTCGTAACCATGTTGAACATCAGTCTGTATATCCATTGTTCTTCTTTTTGCTGTTGTGTTTGCTTTCCACTGCTTTTTGTCATTCTACATTCTTATAACTGTACATTTTACCATTTATTAATTTCTTTTCTTCCTTTCTCCAGGTTCCTAAGGATGGAGTACGGTTGTCTTCAAACCTTTCATACACTATAGGATCTCCAGCAATAGGTCGGGTTGTCTTTGTTTACCCTTTACAGAATCAACATGTAACTGGTCTTGAAAATGGAAATGATAGACCTCAAAACATAAAATATGATCCTTTACTTCATGACTGCAATGATTTACTTCTGGAGCTGGTATCATTCAAAGATGTTTCAAAACCGAATGGCTGTGTTGAGACCACGTCGAGCTTTTCTGCTGAAAAAGATGTTGACTGATCTGAAAATGGGATGATTTCATCTCCTAAGACACCATTATGTCTATCAAAACGCGTTTCTTCCACTCCAGTCCAGGTTTCTTCCCCAAGATCTATAGGAACTGCATCAGATTTATCCACTAGAAATACTCAATGTCTTGAACTGTTCAATACTGCAGAGGTGTTAAAAGATGAAAGTGCCAAGAAACTTCTACAGGCCTGTGCTGCTTCATGGTTGTATTCTCGGTTTATACTTGTTGGAAATATTGTGGCTATTCCGATTCTTTCCAAGCTTTGCATTTTTCAAGTCAGAAGTGCTAATATGTCCACAGCAGATGGTACTAAAAATGATTTGGAGGAAGAAAAAACTCAGCTTGCACACACAGTTTTCTGAATCAATGGGTCATTTCCACGATGCTTTTTCTGTAAATTTCAAGACAAGTATATTTATCCTTACCATCAAACTCTGCAACTGAAACACCACAAACAAAAGGTTTGGCGACTAAGAAACTTGAACAAGGGCGCACAAATGGAGGTGTGGTTCCAGGCTTACCTAAATTGGGTGGTCTACATAAAGAATATGCAATTTTGAAGGACATAATAGTATCATCCTTGAAGAATACACTGTCAAGGTATGATATTTGAGTTGTTAGTGCTTGAAACTTTGTTGAACTTGCTGCCTTAGTTCATTGCTTAGAACATTAGTCTGTGGGTTTTTCTTTTTCCTTTCTTGATCAAATATCACACAAGTATTGGAGCACCCTTTTGGATTATGAGCCCTAAACGTACTGGGACCTTAGTTAATTTCGGTAACTTACATGATTCTTAAATATTACTTTCCAGTGTACTTCACACACTCCAAAACACCTCACTTCTCAGCTAAGACATGTTTGTCAAAGATGCTTTAAAACCCTGCACCTCACCTAAGCTGGGAAATGCCAAATTTTCTTCAAACTTATGAACCTACCAATCTGAGTATATTCGCATGTATTATGAGAGAATATCTACACTAGCTTCCTTTTTTAGGATTATTTATTATTTAGGTGCCTTGCTGGTCTTATTTTAGCTTTTGACATCTTTAATTTAAAGTCCCATTTTCCTCTTTCTTCTGCTAAGGTTTTCTCCACTATTATAGCAACCTTTTGATAAGCAGATTCTTTTATTGTATGCTCTCTTTACTTCTTAACCTGATGTTTATGGACAAAAGTTTTCATGATTGAATTGCACTATTATTTTTTCATCTTTGTCTTCTAGGATTTTTTTATATTATTTCTTTGATGTAGTAGAAGATGTATTAACTGTTAACAAGAGGAAATTACTATGCAGTAGAGGATAAGACATGATCCAAAAGTAGATTGTACAAAAATAGAAATCATAAGAAAATCATGTAATATCAGCTACAAATTATTGTGCTCCATTTCTTTAGCTTTTTTTTACCCCTGCTTTTTAGTAGTTTCTTCCTTCTCATTATAAGTTATTCATGGATTATCTCCTCAAACTGATCATCTAGTGATTGCGTTGGAATTTGATAATTGCTTGTGGAAAGTTTTAGCATTGATATTGATGCAAGTATTTTAGTCTTGGCTTACGAACTGCAAAGGGAGTGCTTCTTCATGGTCCACCGGGAACAGGAAAAACATCTTTGGCTCGCTTATGTGTCGCTGATGCTGGTGTGAATCTTCTCTCTATAAATGGACCTGAGATAATAAGTCAATATCATGGAGAAAGTGAGCAAGCAATGCACGAAGTTTTTGATTCTGCTTGTAGAGCTTCGCCTGCTGTGGTTAGATTTCTTCTCTAGGAATCTTTTTCTTAATTTTCTCTTGCTGTTTTTAACTTGCTCTGTCTTGAATCCTGATCAGATAGAGTGTCCACCTTTAGGATGTGCTTCATAAAATTGTGCTTAACTGGACCATCAGGTTAGCTTCTTGGTGGAATGTAATGAATAACTATGTGTTTAGGTCCATTCAGCTATCATATTCCAGCTACCATATTCCAACCAACATGAAATCCACTGCCGCATTTCCTTACTCTCTTTTCCCTACTCCAAAACCTATTGACAATTATTTCTTCACCACTGCTAGCACACCCTGGATACCAGATGACATGTAGTGTTGTGCAGGCAGGAAACTGAGTTTGATTAAGTGTGTTGATAAAATTGAAGCTAGCATTATGCTCTCCTTTTTTATCTCTCATGGCCTCATTGTTTGAAAACATATTCCTCACCCAAGTGCCTGTCCAGGTATTCATTGATGAGTTGGATGCTATTGCACCCGCACGGAAAGATGGAGGTGAAGAGCTATCTCAAAGAATGGTTGCTTCATTACTGAATTTGATGGATGGGATTAGTAGGACAGAGGGACTGCTAATAATTGCTGCCACAAACAGGCCTGATAGTATCGAGCCAGCTTTGAGACGGCCTGGAAGGCTTGACAGGGAAATTGAAATAGGTACTACATAATTTTCCTATTTTTGGATCTTAATTTTCATAATCTTGATTGCGTGCTTTTGCTGTTCATCTAGTAAGCATGTAGGTTGAACTTTGTCTATCAAATGACCTATTTAGCAATTAGCTATTAAAGGTTAAAATATTTGATAGAGATCAAGCAGAAGATGGCATTGCTTGTTTGAGTAGCGGTGGGATTAGAGGGATTTGAATCATTGGACCATTATTGGTGTGTTGGGGGTCTTGGTGGGCTGTGGTTGTGGGGTGAGGGTGTCTCATTTGGTTATATACTTATATTGTGTGACTGCTTAGAATAGGAGAACCAAAATTTAAACTACTACCTATTTTCTTGTCAATTCAAGTAGTTCAGGTATTCGTTGCAAAGTTTTTCACATTGTGTGGTATGTTTATCAGATTTCTTCTTGAGTGCACGATCAGATATATTGCATACTCTTCTCAGTAAGATGGACCACTCAATTTCAGATGAACAAGTTCAACACCTTGCTATGGCTACACATGGGTTTGGGGGTGCTGATCTAGCTTCCCTCTGTAACGAGGCAGCCTTGTTGGTTTGTCTAAGGCGTTTTGTGAGGTCAAAAAAATCTCTCGATGATGTGTATTCTAGGGGATCACCGGTCATGTTTAAAGGCTGTTCTAGCATGGTTGCAGAAATACCTGACTGCTCACTTGATAGAAGAGATATTTTGATGGATTCTGCATCGTCAAATGTCTCAGAAATTGCAGATGATCTTCAGAGCAGCATTAGTGAGGAAATTTTGGTGGAAGAAGAATCTATGCTCAAAGTTGTTGCCCAAGATTTTGAGAAGGCAAGGGTGAAAGTGAGACCTAGTGCCATGCGAGAGGTATGATTCAGATTCCTAAATCACGTAGGGAAATTGGTTTGGTCAAAGTTTATTGTGGACAGCAGTCCAGCCATCTATCATAGATCATTGAGGTGGGTGTAGGATATATAATCTATCACCTGAATAATGCAAAATTGCAAGGTAAAAGATGTCCCATGTTTGCAGTTTGTGTATTCAGGTTTGCAAGACTACTGTGCCTGCTTAGACATTGCCTGTTGTATAAGTGCAAAAGCTGGTTTTCTTGTTTTGCATTTCAATTCTTAAAGAGTATTCTGAATCTTAAGCTGCCAATAATAAGAAGCATTGACATAAAATGTTGTCTTTTTTATCCTGAATCTGGCTATTTGGCACCAAAGTGATTGCAACAACTCTTGGAATCCAACTTCCAGGGATTTTCTTTCGCTTTATTATCCACAGTCTAACTGCATTGCATTAGTTGGCATGAAAACCATTTGATTGTCATTCTAGAAATGATTTTTTTTTCTTCAACTTGTGAGAGATTATGATACAGTGGATTTATCCTTTACATTTTATGTTCTCCAATTCTTTATTTCTTAGATGAATTATCTTATTGTCTCTAGGTAATACTTGAAGTTCCAAAAGTTAGTTGGGAAGATGTTGGTGGTCAGGATGAGGTAAAGACTCAGTTAATTGAGGCAGTGGAATGGCCGCAGAAACACCATGATGCACTCAAGCGCATTGGTACGCGACCCCCAACAGGGATTTTGATGTTTGGTCCTCCCGGATGTAGCAAAACCCTCATGGCGCGTGCTGTGGCTTCTGAAGCAGGATTAAATTTCCTTGCAGTGAAAGGCCCAGAACTTTTTAGTAAATGGGTTGGGGAATCTGAGAAGGCTGTCAGATACCTCTTTGCAAAGGCAAGAGCTAATGCTCCATCAATCATATTCTTCGATGAAATTGATGGTCTTGCTGTTATCCGTGGCAATGAAAGTGATGGGGTTTCAGTTTCTGATAGGGTTATGAGTCAACTTCTTGTTGAATTAGATGGTACGTAACTTATCAATAGTAGTGTTCTTGGTAAATGTTTTATGTTTTACTGAGATCTTCCTGAAGTGAGTCCAACCCTTTGCCAAACCATACACACAAAGCTCACAGGGACGTAGTGCAATAAATATGTTGGAATTTCATGAAAAGAGGCATAACTCATTTAGCAAGGGAAGTAATTTCAATACAAATTTTTGAAATTGAATGAGATGCATCATCAAAGTTACTAATATGTTCTGAGATGTACTACCTTCTGTTTCCCAATAATCGATGATGTGAATTTAACATTTACTGGATTTAGGTTTGCATCGAAGAGTTAATGTAACTGTTATTGCTGCTACAAATCGACCAGATAAGATAGATCCAGCACTTTTGAGGCCAGGTACTCCCAATTCTCTCCCTCTCCTCTTATCACTTTCAAACATATACTACTGTTAATTGTTCCATTAAGGTCTACTTTTCTAATTGATTATGGATCTGAACAGGACGCTTTGATCGGCTGCTATATGTTGGACCTCCAAATGAAAATGATAGGGAAGCTATATTCTGCATTCATTTACGCAAAATTCCTTGCAGTTCAGATGTCAACATAAAAGAGCTAGCTTCTCTGACTGATGGTTATACTGGGGCTGACATATCTCTTATCTGCCGTGAAGCAGCTGTTGCAGCTATTGAGGTTTGGTTTTGGAGCTGTTTTCATTTATTCTTGGATGTTCATGTTATTTTTATTGATCGGTAATGTTCTTTCCACTAGGAGAGCATTTCCTCTATTGAGCTATTGAGCATGTTTTCTCGTCTCCCTGAAATTTAACTAAACAAACTCGTTTTTTGTCCCCTGTTTCTGCAATGTGGCAGGGCCTTGATAAGGTTGTCCGCGCACTTCTTTGATTTCTCAGCTTCATCCTCAAAATCTGTTTCGAGTGGCTAGACACAATGCTGCTACAAAGCTTTATCATGCAGGTTCAGTAAGAGCAACAAACATTCTGCTTAACCCTAATAGGCTATGAAATCGCCCGAGTTACGAGCGATCAATCCCATCACACTAATATTTTATCTACATCTAACCTCACAAAGGATCAAACATTAACTCTAACAAATTTTGATACAAGGATCAAACAAGATTTTTCTTGATCTGTGAGATGGGTGCATAAAAATCTCTTCTAGTTAGGGTTCTAACAAGTTTTAAGTTTTTTTTTCTTCCTGTTTATTCCATGATTGGGTCTTGATTAAGGTGGTGTTAGAAAGAGAGACGGGGACAGGTCAAGAAAAATCTGCTGTTACCGAAGGAGATATTAATATATAATGATGAACAACTTAATTATTGGTTTGGTGATCTTGTATTTAAAATAATCTTCTGCCATAATAATAAAATAATATCCAAAAACCTAAGTACACTTGTAGGAATTATCAATTTCTCCGAAGCAGCATGAGGTTGGATTAGCTGTTGTAATCCTAGAAACAGTTGTTTTTGTTAATGTTATTTTAATAAAATAACGTTTTTTCAAGGTTGGATCCGGTACATTGTACTAAGCTACAAGTTAGCATAAAATGAGGAAAGGAAAGCCAAGAATGGAGGAGGAGGAAGGTGATGATGATCATTGATCATGATCTTTAATAAATAAAAAATAAAAGTAAACAAAATGGAAAATGTGGGGATCACATGATCTATCAAGTCCCATCCGTCAAGTATTTTGATTGATATCATTCACATTTTTAGTGAAAAAACAAAAAACATGCCCTTCTTGCATAAGCAATTATTGCCCTAATTCCTATCCCTTTTGGCTCAAAATAGGAAAACAACCACCTCTTTCTCCTTTTTCATGCATTTAAGCAATCCTTTCACCTTTTGGAATGCAACAACAAATTGACCCTCCTATGAGATCTCCTCCCATGATGCACTATTCTTGTGTAGCAAGTTTTTGTGGTATTTTGTTGCAATTGAGATTGAATTTTTCGCTAACTTAGACCATCCACACCAATGTGTTTTTGGTGTGGGTTTTTTGGTGTTTTTGAAGGCAGCAATTAGTTTTGTCAGTGTCAAAATCGTGTGAAGCGCGAACGGGTGTCAAAATTTGACACCCGCATTTTTTTGACACTTTTTAAAAATAAAAAAAAAGTCACTGAAATCTTCTTTTTTTTTCCCTCATTTTTTAAATGGGGTTTTTCATAATAAATACTCCAAATAATTTTATAAAAAATATACCATTATTTTTAATTTTTTGAGATCTATAAATAGAGAGTAGGTTTGTATTATTTGAACACTAAAAAAAATTCGAGTTTTTTACAATTTTTTTCATTTTTTTCTTTTTTAAATGCATTTTCCCTTAATAATTACTCAAAATAATTTTATAAAAAATATACCATTATTTTTAATTTTTTGAGATCTATAAATTAAAAACTAGGTTTGTATTATTTGAACACAAAAAAAAATTCGAATTTTTTACATTTTATTTCATTTTTTAAATTTGGAACAACCCTCGATTAGATTTAAAAAAATTATTTCTCAAGTTTAGGTATATTTAGTGTGTATTTTCTTGTTCGTTTGCAATAATCTATAAATGTTTGATTTACTGATTGATAAATAAAATCGTATGTTATTTTTAAAAAAATATTATATGATTTATTGTATTAAAAAGTATAGATTTTTTGAAATATGAAAAAAAATATGAAATTTAATTAATTCTTATTAAAAATATATTATTTATTATTTATTATATTATAAAAAATAAATTATAGTAATTATAAATGTTAATAAGAAAAAGAAATGAAAGTTAGTGGAA
Source organism: Viola odorata (assembly GCA_963691705.1). Classification (NCBI taxonomy): domain Eukaryota; kingdom Viridiplantae; phylum Streptophyta; class Magnoliopsida; order Malpighiales; family Violaceae; genus Viola; species Viola odorata. The sequence goes on along the minus strand of OY829541.1, from coordinate 48,619,031 downwards.
AGCTGACGTGGAAGGGAGAGAAAGTGAATAACACCCTGAAAAACACATTGCTGTGAGAAGTGGGTGTTATTTGAAAATTTGGTTGGATGTTAAGCTGATGTGGCAGGAGAAAAAGTAAATGACACCCTAAATTTGACGCTCACTGCTGTGGATAGTCTTATGAGAAAATAAAAAAAAAAAAATTGGATACATTTATCATCGACAAGGCTCATCTATGTCACTTTTTGAGAGTTAAAACAATATCCAACGAAACCCAAATATAGTTGATTCCATTACCAAGGTCACCAAACTTTGCGCACAAAAAAGCATTACAACATTGTCTCTCTCAAATCCCCAATCTATTATTATTACCAATTTACCAGCAACAACAGCACAAGCCATGTTGCTTTGTTGTCATAAATATAAAACAAAATGAATGTAACGAACCCCACTCTCGAGAGAAGCGCGTGGGAATACATTTCACCTAATCCAAAGTGAGTGCTGGCGTGGCCTGCAGTTTGCAGACCCATAAATGGAACCACACCCAAGAATCTAATCTACTGTCCCACTGCTCTACTATAATGGTTTCCTTTCCTGCTTTTATATATTAAATAAATAAATATTCCAGCCCTCAAATTAGGATTTTATTACTTACTCCCTCCGGCTCTTTTTAATTATCATTTGGGTTTGAATCACGGGTTTTAAGGGTTGAACAGTGCCATCTGATGAAGCCCAGCTTTCTGTTATTTTGTGTCAGTGGGCCTCACAGCTCCAACGATAACATTTTTGGACCAACGGTTTTCAATTTTGGGCTTCAGTCTTGGATACGCTTCTCCTCCGTCTTCCCCTGTGTCGCGGCTTCCTTTCTACGCCAAATTCTCTCTTCCCACCCAATTTCTTTCCAAAAATTGAATCCATTTCAACCCTAGCCCGCCCAATTTGTTTTGAAATTTTGACAAAAAATCAATTTCAAATCGTTTCCCTCCTTCCATAATAACCTAAAAGAGTTTCGAATGAAGTCTGGTTTTCACATTCCAATCTCCCTCTTCTTTCAAATTGAAATCGTATCTTCTCCTCTAAATATCAGTCAATTGTTACGAATGTCTTCTTTACTACCCGACCTAAATCAATCACCAGGCAGTCCTGAATCCCCTATAAGTGAGTGGCCTGGCCTGGTAGATTTTGTGCTAGATTCTGTTGGTAATGTAGACACCCAAAGTCAGACGATTGTCCGCGATGAGGAGGTTTATCAACCTATCAGCATTCCAGACTTGAACGAGACACCGCAAGTCTCGCAATTGGGATCTGAAGGCTTGCTGTGCAGAAAAGAGCTAACCAATGCCGAACGATTGACTGCATATAAACTCCTTTTGGAGAGACGCATAAATGGGATATTGAGGAGAAGCGCAACGAGGGAGGTAGCCGTTATGTTAGGGGTTCACATGCGAACAATCCAGAGGGTGTGAAAACTAGCAAGGGAGTCAGGCAACACTAGCACTGTAAATTATCGAGTGCAAAATTGTGGTCGGAAGAGAATTACTCTTGATGTGGAAAGGATTCGCGAGATACCTTTGAGGTAGAGGACAACCATCAGGCGTCTTGCTTTTGCACTCGGTGTGTCCAGGAAATATGTGTCTAAGTTAGTGAAGGATGGAACCATCAAGCACCACACGAATTCAGTCAAACCGGCGTTGACACCGGACAATTGCACCTCAAGGATCAATCATTGCATATCTAGCTTTGTCCCAACGTCATTATCACTCCAGCCAACATTCAAGCACATGGAGAGCACGGTCCACATCGACGAGAAATGGTTCTACATGACCCAGAAGTCACAGAATTATTATCTCCTCTCCGGCGAGAATGATCCAGTAAGAACTGTTAAAAACTCTCATTTCATTCCTAAAGTGATGTTCATAGTCGCAGTTGCGAGGCCAAGGTATGATTCTAATGGCCTTTGCACATTTGATGAAAAAATTAGGATATTCCCTCTAGTTGAACATGTTGTTGCTATTAGATCGAGTCAAAACAGACCACGAGGTACAATTGAGGTTAAACCTATTGCTAATATTACAAGAAATGTCATTAGGGAGTTTCTGATTTTGAAGGTATTACTAGTTATAGCCAATAAGTGGCCTAGGGAAAGTACTATGGACCCAATTTACATTCAACAAGACAATACGAAGACCCATATTCACATTGATGATGATGAATTTTTGTGTGCAGTTGTGAAAAGTGGATTGAATGTGTCTCTGGTTTGTCAGCTGATCGCGCGTCGAACACGTCAAATATAGTAGTGAAATAGTTATGGAATTGGGGGTAGAAATACAACTTATCACTGTCTACAAGGATTTGTAGATGATGGTAAGAGGATCGTCCACAGAGACCTCTAGGAAACGTAGTTCTTGAGTTTGACTTCCTCGTCACTGAGTTTGGGTTTGGTTGGTATCTGAAACTGAAAGACAAAACAAAAAGAAGTGAAAACAGTTTAAAGTAGTATTGGTCAGAGTCTAGGCCAAGACTAGGGTCTAGATTAGGAATAAGTCTAGTGATATGGAATTCCAGGTAAGGGTGATATGAGAGCTTGCGTTCTTATGCCTCGATCACGGACTCTAGGATATTCTTCTCTTCGTTTGTAGCACTGCTATAGAGTGGAGGTACTCCTGTTCACTCCTGTCTTCCCTCCTCTTCAAATTACCTGGCGGGTACTCCCTCTCCTGATAATCCTAGCCAAGGGACACCTTGTTGGTTAAAGGGTTTATCCGTTTGACTGCTGTCTTGAATGGTTGCTCACCTCTTCAATGGTGCAGGGGAAGACAATACCTAGGTCAAGGCGTTTCCCCACGGAAACCCTAGGTTGTCAATCTGGTCTTGACCTAGATTACCTATTCTTCTAGTCTGGCGCGAGACTAGTCACCTACTTCGTCTAGCCGGCGGGTACTCCCTCTCCTTCTAGGCTGGTTACAACTCTTCTCTACTAGGGTACAAGGATGATCAAACCTTGTCTCTAGTGAGTAAGCGATAGATTAAGTTCAAGAAATAAATAAATACAAAGGAAGAGATTATGAAGTACGAAAGATGCCTCACGAGTGCATAAGAACTTCAGCTCATCAACCCTTACCAAGAATGGGTGTTTAGTTGCTCATACTCATGGATAAAAAGATAAAGTATTCAATTGCATAAATAATATAAATCCGAGATAATAAAATCCGGAGCAAAGTGTAACAATGTCGAACTAAGAAAAGAGAAGAAGGATTGCGTAGTGTTCCGTTGTTTTTGGACAGAGGTGAATAATGTTTTGCTAAAATAGCCCTCAGAACCTCTGTCCCAATCCAACTCTAATCCCTAGAAAATCTCCTAAAAGATTATTACAATTAATTGTTCTTAAAATGGAAACTAAATCGCTAAATAATAGAGAGGGAGATCCCATTCGGGATTCTTCATAAGATTGGCTTCAGATCCCTCTAAAATAGCGGAACAGCTGCTACGTGCCAGCTGTAAGAGTCCAACGCTGAAACCGGTCCAAACGCTCTAAAGTGTTGTCTTTATCGCGAAAGTGTCTTGGTCGCAGTCTTGGCCAAGACGATCCTGGTATGCGCGCTACGTCAGATGCGAATGTGTCTAGGCCAAGATCCAGGCCTAGACTCGGGTAATGCTGCTCCAGCTCTCTTCTGTTCAGATTCCTCAAAAGCTGCCTTCCAATCAGATCTGCTAAGATGTAGGAAAACAAGGATAAATCAGCAGATTTACTGTCCAAAATAACTAGTAAATGGACAACAAAACATGATGAAATACAATGCAATCATCAGCCTCCTAACTCTCCTGATATGAACGTGTTAGATTTAGGATTTTTCAGAGTACTTCAATCATTGCAAAGCAAAGAGTGTCCAAAGACTATTGTTGAGTTGGTTGCGACTGTTGACGAAGCATACCAAACATTTTCAGTAAAGAAAAGCAATTACATCTTCCTAACACTGCAGACATGCATGATTGAGGTCTTGAAAGGGCTCGGTTCAAACATTTACAAGATACCCCACATAAAAAAAGGATGCAATTGAAAGGTTGGATGCTTTACCAGAGACATTGCAAGGCTGCCTAGAAATTTATGCTAATGCATTGGCTCATGTCTCTCCATGACATCTATGAGGTGGTTGTGCTGTGATTGTGTATTACTTTTGATTAGTTTGGTAAGTGATTGTATTGCATTTAATCATGTTTCTACTGTCCATTTAGATATTGTTTGGATAGTAAATCTATTGATTTCCCTTCTATTCCTCATACTTTGACAGTTCTGGTTCTGGAGCGGAGCATTTCAGTGGAGCGCTGGAGTTGATTCCCAGATCGTCTTGGCCTAGATCTTGGCCAAGACCCATTCGCGCAGCAAGGAACTATTACCAGTTCGTCTTGGCCGCAAGCTTGGCCAAGACTCATATTGCGACAAGCCATCCGAGCAACAACATCAGCAAGCCTTTTGGGCCGCGTTTCACCTGGGCCGTGCGAGCTGACAAGTCGTAGCTATCCTGCAACTCTAGAGGGATCTGAAGCCAATCTTATGTAGAATCCTATTTAGGATCTCCCTCTTTGTTGCGATTTATTTCCCTTTTAGAAAATATTAATATCCTTTTAGATTTGTTTGAAGAGTTAGAGTTAGAGAAGGACAAGGGGGCTTTAGCTAGTATTTAGCCAGATTTTGTCTTGCCTCTCTAACGCTCTTCAATCTTTCTTCTTTTCCCATTTTCAACATTGAATTACTTTCCTGCTCCGGAATTTCCAGTTTGAGAATTCTCGGATTTATTCTTTTATGCAATTAAATATTTTATTCTTCCATCTATGAGTACGTCTAGCTAAACATCTATTCTTGGTAAGGGTTGAGGAGCTGCGTCCTTATTTATATTCATGAGATCAAACCGCACCTAAGAGCCTCTACAATTCATATTCATTTATTCCTTGAGTTTATTAAACCGCTAACTCACTAGAGACAAGACTTGATCATTCTTGTACCCTAGTAGAGAAGAGTTGCAACCAGCCTAGAAGGAAATGGAGCACCCGTCGGCTAGGCAAAGTAGGTGACTAGTCTCGCGCCAGACTAGAAGGAATAAACGATCTAGACCAAAACCAGATTGACAACCTAGGGTTTCCATAGGGAAACAACTTGGCTAGGTACTGTCTTCCTCTATGCTATTGATGAAGCGAACAGCAACTCAAGACAACAGTCAAACAGATAAAGCCTTTAACCAGCAAGGTGTCCCTTGGCTAGGATCATCAGGAAAGGGAGCACCCGCCAGATGATTTGAAGAGGAGGGAAGCAGGAGTGAACAGGAGCACCTCCACTCTACAGCAGTACTATGAATTTAGAGACAAATACCTTTGAATCAATGATCGAATCATAAGGACAGAAGCTCTCACATCGCCTTTACCAAGGATCCTCTTTTATTTGATATCTTATAATCTTGACCCCTGTCTTGGCCAAGCCTTTTACCAAGACTACTTGTGAACTGTTTTATTTCTTTTGTTTTCGTCTTTAATTTCAGAATCACCCAACCAAAATCAGTGACGAGGAAGTCAACCAGGAACTACATTTCCCTAGATGTCTCTGTGGACCGATCCTCTTACCGCAATCTACAAGTCTTTGCAGATAGTGATAAGTTGTATTTCTACCCCCATTCCTATATCCAATATACACTTATATTTGACGTGTTCGACACGCGATTAAATTTTGGCGCCGTTGCCGGGGACTTCTAACGGTATTTGTAGTTTCTTTTATTTTATTTTATGACAGTTGATGACCAGGTCCTCTAGCAGAGAACAAGATTTGTTACCTTAGAATCCCAATCTCACAAGGACCGAAGCACAACTTAGGAGGCAAGCTCGGCAGAGAGCAGCCCAGGAAGAAAGTGAATCGGAAACCTCCAGTTCCGAAACAACATATAGTTCAGACTCCGATCTTGGCCAACACCTTGACCCAGACGAACCATTCGTTCTAACCATGGAAGAAAATCGACCAGAACCAACAATGAGAGAGCTGAACAGAACAGCAGAACAAGAGACCTTTTCCTGTATAAACCTACCCGATGTAGTAAATGATTGGTCCATAAAGACCAACATGGTGGCCAACCTTCCCAAATTCTACGGCCATTCTAATGAAAATCCATTCAAGCACCTAAGGAATCTACATGTCCAATGTGACATTATGAAACCAGCTGCTGTGAACATGGAGAGGGCAAAGCTAAAGGCCTTTCCAAGCTCTCTTGAGGGGGCTGCTCAAAACTGGTTTTATAGCTTGCCCCACAACACCATCAACACATGGGCAGAGATGTCTACAATGTTCCTCAATAAGTATTGGAATGCAACGAAAGCAGGGATAGCCAGAGAAGACATGGCCGCAATTCAGCAACGAAGCGGCGAGAGCTTCAGTGAGTACCATCAGAGGTTCCGTGATTTGCAAGAAGTTTGCCCCACTCACGGAGTAGCAGACAACACTATGATCCAATATTTCTACGATGGGATGCTCCAAAGTTGCAAAGAAAAAGTAGATTCAGTAGCTAGTGGAGCGTTGCAAGATCTTACGGTCACTAGAGCCAAAATGTTACTCCAGACATTGGCAGACAATTGCTAGAATAACACCACTTCGGATAGAAATTCTTTTCCTTCCTCCCTAAATGCAATTAATGTTGAACAAAAACTTAATGATTTAACTGATATGGTTAAAAGCATTTCTGTTAATATTTCAGGTTCAATGCCTTCAGGGAATCCGAATCAAGAGCAGATAGTTTCAGTGTGTGGGATATGCCAGCAGCAAGACCATCAGACCAATAACTGTTATATGGTGCAACACCCGGATGATATAAGTCAGGTTAACGCAGCCTACCCACAGAATCAAGGAAGCATGCAAAACTTCCCTCAAGGAAGTAATCAATATACATGGAGAGCACACCCAAACTTCAGGTGGAGAGACCCACTCCCTCCAAACCAGAATTAGAACCAAGGTGTACCTCAACCGCAGCAACAGTTTCCAATCAACTTCCAACATTTCGTACCGCGCCCCCCGAATCAGAGTCTAGGCCAAGCTTCTGGTCAAGCCCCTATGGCCCAGCTACCGCCTGCTCCTCGACCTTTGCAGCTTACTGGCCCATCCGTGGAGGATACACTCAAAACCATGATGGAGCTGCAGAAAAATCATATGCAGTCAACACAGTCTAGCTTGGCAGAGCTATAGAAGCAAATAACTCAGATAGCTAATCAAGGCAAATTACCTCCCACCACAGTGAACAACCCAGCATACAATGTTAGTGCTATGAGTTTGAGGAGTGGAAGTGTATTACCAGAGAGAGAAGGGGCAAAAACAGACAAAGAATTAGAGAAAATTCAGTCTAAAGAGATGGACGAAGATGAGGAGGAAGAAGTTGAGGCAGAAGTTGTCTTGGCCAAACCTCAGGCCAACCCTGCCGACAACATTGAAATCAAGAAACCCGATCGTATCTTGGCCAAGCCCTTGGCCAAACCTGACCAGAAAGAGGAAGCGATAGAAATTCCTCCACCTTTCCCACCCAGATCTTCAAAGGAGAAAAAGCAAGATGAAGCTAGGGATTTTATGGCTGTTTTTGAAAAAATAGCTGTCAATATTCTTATGTTGGACTTAATTGCAAAAGTCCCCTCTTATGCCAAATTTCTTAAAGAATTGTGTACTAACAAACGGAAAATTACAGGTATAGAGAGGGTGAATTTAGCCCAAGAAGTATCGGCAGTACAACAACTTCCAGAGAAGTGCAAGGATCAAGGGACTTTCACCATCCCTTGTCAAATAGGAAACAAGACCATCGAGAAGGCTCTTTGTGACTTGGGAGCCGACATCAATGTCATGTCTTTGAGTGAGTACGAGACTTTGAAAATAGGAACAATGAAGGAGACTGACTTGGTGATCCAGCTAGCTGACAGAACAATCATTCGGCCCAGAGGAGTAGTGAATGATGTCCTGGTAATGGTAAATGATTTTATTTATCCGGTGGATTTTTACATTGTAGAAATGAATGTTCAATTACCTTCGTGCACCACTGACGTCTTATTAGGAAGGTCATTTCTAAGGACTTCCAAAGTAAAAATTGACTGCTACGAAGGGAGCATAATCTTGGAATTTTGTGGAAGGACAATAAAATTTAGTATCACAGAAGCATTAAAACATCCTGATGATTTACATTGTGTGAATTTTCTTGATATTTTAGATCCAATTATTGACGAAAGTGCTGACATTTATATTAACGATCCTCTTGAGTATGTTTTAAGCAGAGGAATTTCCACAAAAATGTTGCAAGAATTGGAGGACAGAACAGGAGATCAGAATGAACTCCAAGAAGTTCTGGCCAGTTTAGCTGATCCGGAAGAAATAGGCTCGATCTTGGCCAAGACTACGGCCAAGACGAAGAAGAAAACAATGAGTTGTCAATTCATTCAACCAATGGTTCCTAAATTCCTACCTTCTATTGTGCAGGCACTACAGTTGGAATTGAAAGCCCTGCCAGACCACCTCAAATACGCCTATCTAGGCCAAGACGACACCCTACCCGTTATCATCTCGGCCAAGTTGTCAAAGGATGAAGAAGATAGGTTGGTGGCAGTCTTAAAAATGCATAAGGAAGCGATTGGGTGGACCATGGCAGACATAAAAGGAATATCAGCCAACATTTGTACCTATAAAATTGACGAAGAAGAGGACAAGAAACCCATTCGGCAAACCCAGAGCAGATTGAACCCTCCGATGATGGAAGTGGTTAAAAAGGAAATAATTAAGTTGCTAGATGCAGGGGTGATTTATCCCATCTCTGATAGCAGCTTGGTTTCCCCTGTGCAGGTAGTTCCTAAGAAAACAGGTATTACCGTCATTGAGGGAGAAGATGGAACTCAAAGAACGACAAGAATCCAAAACGGGTGGAGGGTATGCATAGACTACCGAAGGCTGAATCAAGTCACTCGGAAGGATCATTTCCCATTGCCTTTCATCGACCAAATGGTGGAGAGACTTACTGAAAAGTCTCACTATTGCTTCTTGGATGGCTACTCGGGATTTCATCAAATTCCCATTGCAACCGAAGACCAAGAGAAGACGTTCATGTGCCCTTTTAGAACGTTCGCCTACAGACGAATGCCATTTGGACTGTGTAATGCGTCGGCCACCTTTCAAAGGTGTATGGTAAACATTTTTTCCGAGTATGTGGAGAAAAGCATCGAGGTATTCATAGATGACTTTACCGTTTACGGTAATGACTTTGAACAATGCTTATTTAACTTACAAAATATTCTGAAAAGATGTGTTTAAACATGTCTAGTTTTAAATTATGAAAAATGTCATTTTATGGTAGATCAAGGAATAGTCCTTGGGCATGTGGTTTCAAAGAAAGGAATTGAGGTCGATCAGGCAAAAATAGATATTATAAAGAACCTGCCTTACCCCTCATGCTTACGTGAGGTCCGAAGCTTTCTTGGCCATGCAGGTTTCTATCGCAGGTTCATAAAGGATTTTTCGAAAGTGGTCGAGCCAATGTGCAAGCTTCTACAAAAGGAAGTGGAGTTCGACTTCAATGAGGCCTGTCAAAAATCATTTGATAAATTGAAGGAGCGGTTGACATCAGCCCCTATCATCCAAGCGCCGGACTGGAGCTTACCTTTTGAGCTGATGTGCGATGCAAGTGATGCAACCGTGGGAGCGGTCCTTGGGCAGAAGAAAGAGAAAGATCCTCACGTGATCTATTATGCATCGAAGATGTTGGATGATGCCCAAAGAAATTATACCACGACTGAAAAAGAATTGTTTGCAATAGTTTTTGCCTTAGAAAAATTCAGATCATATCTTTTAGGCACTAAAATTATTGTATTTTCAGACCATGCTGCATTGAAATATCTCTTGGTCAAGCATGAGGCCAAACCTAGACTAATTCGTTGGATTCTTCTTTTGCAGGAGCATAATCTGGAAATTAAGGATAAAAGCGGCAGGGAAAACCTCGTGGCAGATCACTTTAGTCGTTGCCTAGCAAAAGGAGACACGAACGAAATAAGGGCAGAGTTTCCAGACGAAAAACTGCTCTCGGTGACAGTGTCTAGGACAAGCTCTAGGCCAAACCCACGCCCATGGTATGCGGAAATTGCGAATTACCTCGCAACAGGTAAGCATTATGGGGATATGACCACATATGAGAGAGTAAAAGTCAAGCATGACAGTAAGTACTACATTTGGGATGATCCATATTTATGGAAATTAGGAACTGATCAACTACTTAGGAGATGTGTCCCTCAAAATGAGGCTTTATCAATTTTGAACTTTTGCCACTCTCAAGCATGTGGAGGTCATTTTGGGGCTAGAAGAACAGCCCTGAAAGTCTTAGAGGCTGGTTTTTATTGGCCTACAATTTTTTAGGACAGTTTTCTCTTCTGTAAAACATGTCCGACCTGCAAAAAAGTAGGAAATATTAGCTCTCGAAATGAAATACCTATGAACTTTATTCTTTCATGTGAGATTTTTGACATATGGGGCATAGATTTTATGGGACCCTCCCTACTTCTTTTGGTAACAGGTATATTCTTTTGGCTGTGGATTATGTATCAAAATGGGTAGAGGCAAAAACCACTAAGAATGATGATGCTAGGACTGTGATTTCCTTCATAAAATCTAACATCTTGAACAGATTCGGAATTCCTCGAGGATTCGTTAGTGATCGAGGAACCCATTTCTGCAACAAGATTCTTTCTTCTCTTTTCAGGAAATATGACATCACACACAGGGTATCCACAACCTATCACCCACAAACAAACGGCCAAGCTGAAGTTTCGAATAGAGAGGTAAAGGCAATCTTGGCTAAGACAGTAGGCCTAGACAGACACAATTGGAGCCAATGTTTGGACGACGCGTTGTGGGCCTACAGAACGGCTTACAAAAGCCCAATTGGGATGACGCCTTACAAGCTGGTCTATGGGAAGGCGTGCCACTTACCAGTGGGGTTGCAACACAAAGCATATTGGGCTATAAGGAAATGCAACGTGAGCTATGACCAAGCTGGAGAAGAAAGGAAGCTACAACTCCACGAGCTAGAGGAGTTGAGAGACCAAGCTTATGACAACCAGCTGATTGTCAAGATCAGAATGAAGGCTTATCACGACAAGCGAATTGTTGGGAAACGTCTCCGCATAGGGGAGCAGGTTCTTCTATTTAATTCTCATTTTAAACTCTTTCCTGGGAAATTAAAAACAAAGTGGGAAGGCCCGTTTGTTATCACTAATATTTACCCACATGGTGCAGTAGATATTAGGAATAATAAAATAGGTACTGAGCTGAAGGTAAATGGCCAAAGATTGAAGCCATTCTACGAAGGATTCCAGGAAGAAAAAAATTCAGAAAAGGTAGAGATTCCACCTATCAACGAATGAAGTTGAATGAAGGGTCCAGCCAAGGACTTAAAATAAGGGCGCTACATGGGAGGCAACCCATGTTCTTTTATTTCTTTTAATTTTTGTAAATATCCTGTTAATTATTTTTATTTCTGGCTGTTTGCAGAATTTAAGTATGGGGAAGAATTGCAGTCTTGGCCGAGATCTCGACCAAGCCTTGGGCCAAGACTGACGAAATCAATATGAGGCCAAACGTTGGGCCAAGACTGTTAACAAAGGAGACTCTATTTACACTAGTGGGACACGTGTCAGCGCCGTCTTTTTAAAGCTTTTTAATAGCTTTTTGAACGGACAAATTCAAAAAGCAATTAAATGGAATTAATTGAAGGCGTGGGAAAAACAAAACCACCACCTCTGTGTATTCTCATCCCACTCTGACATTCCATTACCCACGTAACCAACAAAATCGGACTCCCATCTAAGCTAAAAAAGCAACAGTCCCTTCTTCTTCTCTCCCAAAATTACCAAATCTCCAGAAAACCAAAATCCCTAACTCCTCCATTCTTCTCTCCAAATCAACCCACCATGAGCTCAGATAACTCCGACCAGTCCCCCGAGCTCCCTATCCCAAGCGAAAGCGACGGCTTGAGAAGTGAAGCTCCACCAGTTGCTCCGCCGGAGAATACCTCCTCCATTCACCGTCATCTCCAGAAAATGTTAGACGAAGACGCCGAGGATGATGCCGAAGCTGGGGCCGAGTCAGAAGACAGTGTCAGAGGAAAGGACCGGGTTGTCATCTTGAGTGACATAGACTCTGACGACGTTCCATTAATAAGAAGAAAGAAGCCGACGAAGCCCACGGCCACGGTGGCAGACAAGGAGGAACGACGCGAAAAATGGAAAAGGAAACACGATGAGCAGGCGGCAGAGGGATCTACCCCAGCTCTGACCGCGACAGCAGCGCAACCCACTAAGCCACCTTCGGCGAAGAAACCCACCGCAGACGCACCACCAAAGAAGACTGGCAGTGTGAAGCAGGTGGCTCACAAAAACGCTTCTCTTAGGGTTGAGGCCAAGAAGACATCGACAAACCCTAGGAAATCCAGTGCCGCTCCTTCCACCGCCAAAAGCAAAGGAAAGAAAAAGGTGGTGGAGGAAGATGACGATGATGATGAGGACGATATTCCAGTCTTGGCCAAGACTCCGGCCAAGACTGCTAAGGTACCTTCTCTTCCTCCCCTACACACACTCCAAGGCTGGTTGAAGTTTGATACGCCAGACCTCAAATCTAAACTGATTGATTTTCATTCCTGTGATATTCTTGCCTTTGCTAGGCTTGATTTTGATTTTCTAGATAAAATGGGACTAGGAAATAAAATTAGAGAGTTTGTGTATGCCATTGGATGGACCCCTTTCATGTCTGTTGACTGTGATGCTTATACTGAACTCTGTTTGGAATTGCACACTAGCTTCTGGTTTGATGAGGCTACCTTGTATGTTAGGGGTAGGGATAAACCAGATCTTGCTGCTGCCGATGTGATTAATTTCCGCTTGTGCAATAAATGGAATCACTTGTCTGTTGATGCTTTCAACTCTTTGTTAGGATTTGCATATAGTGAAGAGGCTATTTTTGATTATCCCACTGATTGGGATAATAATTCTGCTTTTAGAGAGGTCACTGGTGACCCTAATGCCAAATTTGACAGAAACTCTAAAGCACATTCCATTCTGAACCCCACTCTTAGGAAGCTCCACAGGACTTTGTCTATCAACCTTTCGGGGAAGACAAAAGTCTCTGGGAATTTAGCTAAATCAGAACTCCTTTTGCTTTGGTGTATTTTGCACCAGAAAAGAGTCAATTTAGGACTTTATTTAGTTCAGCAATTGCATGCTCGTGAGGCTGTCACCAAGCTGATTTTTGGATCTCTGATTACTTGGCTTGCTATTCAAACTGCTAAATTAGATCTTGCCACTGCTGATTTGCATAAATGTTGTTCCCCAAAAATTCTAGATTTGAGAGCCTTCGACCAAATGGGATACTTCCATTTGGACGGAGAGTTTGTCGCTTGTAATATAGGTTTTACTCCGGTGGGGGAGCACATTTTCTCCAGGAAAAATGATGGCAAATACAAACTGCGACCAGTGAAGATCCCAGGAGAGGCTGAGGAAGAGATTCCTGCTGAGGATCTAGGCCAAACCCCAGGCCAAGACCCTCCCATCTCAGATCCAGTAACAGCTGATCTTGGCCAAACATCAGGCCAAGAACCCACCAGTCAAGCCAGTGAACCTCCAGCATGGGCCAAAACACTTCTCACCCAGCAGCTTCTCATCCTTGAGCAACAGAAGAGCCTCATGGACCGCTTTAACCATATCCATGAGCATGTAAAGGTTCACTTCGAGTATATCAAAGCAATCGACAGAGGCACGACCCACATTCGCAAGAAGGTGTGCGATCATTTGATCACCAGCAGTGACTCCGAGTCGTCTGATGAAGAGGATGATCCTAAACCACCAGCACCACCTGTAAAAACACAGACCCCGCCTGCACCTCCTTCTACTCCAAAAGATCCACAACCACAAGACCCTCCAGCTGCTGATCTAGGCCAAGCTTTAGGCCAAGATCCCTAGACTCCAGCAGCATGATCTGCTTCTGCCCCTAGGTTGTCTCATTCTTTTCTTTTTATTTTGTTTTATTTTTTGTTTCTTTCTCTCCACACAATGGGGACATTGTGTCTTTCAAGTGTGGGGAGGATGTACAGTTGAGTCTTTTTATTTTTCGTGTTTTGTGATGATTATGTGTTAATTTTTGAGTCAGTTTTTGCATGATTTTATTTTTATTTTTGCATGTGTCTGTCCAGTCTATAGAGTCTGTCATTTGCATGATTTTTATTTGTATTTCCTTTGCATGTTTAAGTCTGTTCTGATTGAGTGTGCACCGAACCCCTGTTTTCTAGCCTAGGTTGTTTAGTCCTTTGGTGGAATTGTATTTAGACACTTGTCTAGGCGACACAATGCTTTAGTAACAGGGAAGCGAATGAGCGCAATTAGATCAATGCCTAAGGGGCATATACTCTAATGATTCCCAAACATTAACCATCCAAATGGAATTTAGGACATCTAGCTAGGACCTTAACTTTCATTAGGGTGATGGAACTTGCTGCGTTTGATTTGAGTGTGTTGTTCTATCTGTTTGAGTGTGAGATGCTAAAAAGGTGCTGGAACGTCATAGGGCAGACATAGCAAAGGTGGAAGTTCTGGGTGCCCAAAAAGAACAAGCTCTGTCTATGTGCAATGCTTGTAAAAAGATACAAAGGGCAAGAAAAAAAATGATGAGATATGTCTGTAAAAATACAAAGGACATAGAAAAAATATATAAGATAATTTCTGCCAAAGTGATTTAAATGACACCAGTCTTTAGGCACGTTTGGATAGACAACACATCGGTGGGACTCAAATCTGTGGTGAGTCCTGTCCCCTATACTTCAACAAATAAATCTAGTAGGATGTCTTAGTACCATTTGGAAGGGGTATGTTTAGGGTATTGATTTGTCCTTGTTAGTCCAGCATTGGGTCGTATAGGGAAGTGTCTTGCCAGTTTCAGTGACGGGGTAAATAGCTTGGAATAAAGAAAATCAGGGGGTTCATGGTGTCTGTTTTGTTTTGTTGTGTTTTTATTTTTTGAGTCTTTGAGTCTTTATGCTTGGGGACAAGCATGTTTCAAGTGTGGGGAATTTGATTGCATTGCATTTAATCATGTTTCTACTGTCCATTTAGATATTGTTTGGACAGTAAATCTATTGATTTCCCTTCTATTCCTCATACTTTGACAGTTCTGGTTCTGGAGCGGAGCATTTCAGTGGAGCGCTGGAGTTGATTACCAGATCGTCTTGGCCTAGATCTTGGCCAAGACCCATTCGTGCAGCAAGGAATGATTACCAGTTCGTCTTGGCCGCAAGCTTGGCCAAGACTCATATCGCGACAAGCCATCTCGAGCGACAGCATCAGCAAGCCTTTTGGGCCGCGTTTCACCTGGGCCGTGCGAGCTGACAAAGTCGTAGCTATCCTGCAACTCTAGAGGGATCTGAAGCCAATCTTATGTAGAATCCTATTTAGGATCTCCCTCTTTGTTGCGATTTATTTCCCTTTTAGAAAACATTAATATCCTTTTAGATTTGTTTGAAGAGTTAGAGTTAGAGAAGGACAAGGGGGCTTTAGCTAGTATTTAGCCGGATTTTGTCTTGCCTCTCTAACGCTCTTCAATCTTTCTTCTTTTCCCGTTTTCAACATTGAATTACTTTCCTGCTCCGGAATTTCCAGTTTGAGAATTCTCGGATTTATTCTTTTATGCAATTAAATATTTTATTCTTCCATCTATGAGTACGTCTAGCTAAACATCTATTCTTGGTAAGGGTTGAGGAGCTGCGTCCTTATTTATATTCGTGAGATCAAACCGCTCGTGAGATCAAACCGCACCTAAGAGCCTCTACAATTCGTATTCATTTATTCCTTAAGTTTATTAAACCGCTAACTCACTAGAGACAAGACCTGATCATTCTTGTACCCTAGTAGAGAAGAGTTGCAACCAGCCTAGAAGAAAAGGGAGCACCCGTCGACTAGGCAAAGTTGGTGACTAGTCTCGCGCCAGACTAGAAGGAATAAACGATCTAGACCAAGACCAGATTGACAACCTAGGGTTTCCATAGGGAAACAACTTGGCTAGGTACTTTCTTCCCCTATGCTATTGATGAAGCGAACAGCCACTCAAGACAGCAGTCAAACGGATAAACCCTTTAACTAGCAAGGTGTCCCTTGGCTAGGATCATCAGGAAAGGGAGCACCCGTCAGATGATTTGAAGAGGGGGGAAGCAGGAGTGAACAGGAGCACCTCCACTCTATAGCAATACTATGAATTTAGAGACAAATACCCTTGAATCAATGATCGAATCATAAGGACAGGAGCTCTCACATCGCCTTTACCAAGGATCCTCTTTTATTTGATATCTTATAATCTTAACCCCTGTCTTGGCCAAGCCTTTGACCAAGACTACTTTGAACTGTTTTATTTCTTTTGTTTTCGTCTTTAATTTCAGAATCACCCAACCAAAATCAGTGACGAGTAAGTCAACCAGGAACTACATTTCCCTAGAGGTCTCTGTGGACCGATGCTCTTACCGCAATCTACAAGTCTTTGCAGACAGTGATAAGTTGTATTTCTACCCCCATTCCTATATCCAATATACACTTATATTTGACGTGTTCGACACGCGATCAGTAAGTAATGTGAGATTTTGGTTTTCTTTGCAGGTACTTTTGTTGGAATACAAGTTGTTGTATGTGAAATATTGTAAGGATTAAGGTCTTCTCTTCTGTGCTCAAGATCCAGTTTGAATACAAAATGTCTCTAGTTGAATGAAGATTTGAAGATGTATGACAAGGACTATGATTCTCCGTTTTGTGGTGGAGCTCCAAATATGTGTAGTTTATTTAGGACACAATTTTGTCTTTGCTGGGTTTATGCCCTCCATCAATTGTATAGATTTTGTAGTGCATTGTGTAATGTGCATTTTATGTACCTCTACTCCTTTTGGTTTGTGCATGAATTAGGGACTAAATGGAGTTGTAATTACACCTTTTGTAAGGAAAGAAATAGAAAGTGGTTGAATTACTTAAGTTAGTGTTCTCAATTGTCCTGTTTTGATCAATTGTCCCCTGTTTTGATCAATTGTCCTCAATTACATACATAATCTACATTGCCATGGTTTGAGCAAATTTCCTCAATTACGCACAATCTAATTTGCCCTGTTTTGATGAAATTTCCGATATTACTCACATCATCAATTGTCCCCTATTTTGGTCAATTCTCTAGTAATTACTCACATCATCAATACAATCCCCTGTTTGGTCAATTATCTAGATATTACACACATCATTTAACACAATCGTTCACATGCACTCAATTAATTTCCCTCTGTTTGTAAGTTATTTTCCACATCCATCAATGAAACAAATAAGTGAAACTACTGAAAGATTAACATGAAAATGAGAAAATCACATTACTGATATTCAACAGGTTCACAACAAACGATTGAAAAAAAAGAGACTTAATAGGGCAACACCATCAAACGGTAAATATAAAACAAACTAGAACCTAATCAAGGGTAGGAATCCCAGGCAGAGAATTCACAAACCCATTAGCTTCCCCAACAGTAGACTTAGAAGTCTTCAGTGCCAACCTCAGCACTGTTGGCCCAAGGGCCGGTTATTGAATTATCAAGCACATCCAACTTGTGCTCCTGGTGCGCAATGAGTGCACACAAATGGTTGAGGACAACACTGATGGCGTCAATGGCGTCAATGGCCTCACAAGCTTCATCACCATTATCTTCAACGAAGATCCCAACCTTCAACAGCTCCAGAGTTCCCTTCCTCGCTTTTAGACGGTCAATGTCAGTTTGGGTCTGCAGTCATTTGTGCTCCAACTGGACATCATTATCTTCAAGATGACCAGCAATGTCAGTTATGAAGTGGAGCATCGCTTGCTTCTCTGCAGGATTCATGGTGGTGTGGTCTGATACGTAAGGAGGATAAAGAAGTATGGTTTGATGTGTGAATGAAATTGTGCAGAGAGATGGTGTGAATTTATAGGGGGAGATTGTGCAACTAAAGAGTTCTGAACTGCTGCCCAAAGGATTTGCATTAACTGCAAATAGATCCTGATTGAGAATATAAGTATTTCAATGCAATTTTTTTACCAAAAATCCATCCAAAGCTTATGTAATATCGCAACCTACCTCACTCTGTTTAATAGGCTTGGAATCCTACAGCCTTATGAGCTCCCTGCCGACTATAACTCCATTCACCACACAACTCCCCATATCCTCTGAACTGTTGCCACGCAAACCCAACTAAATCTATCCATTAAGTTAATTGAAGGAAATGACACTAAGTTTGACAATGATTAAGGGAAGTGAATAGTTTACACTAAACATAAAACAGAGAACATAGATCAAATAAGTGAAAATATTTATATAAAAGGATTTAATTAATTTTCAAGATTAACAAAATCAAATCCGAGGAAAATCAAAAGCATATTGACCTAATCCCGGCAACATAAATCCGAAATCAGCCAAATCCATCCAAACTCCTATTCACAACAAAACTATATACACCAACAAAATGCATTATTAAAAACACTTAATTGAAACCTGGTACACGGACTATGAACACGAGGATGAAAGTCCTTTCCTCAATACCATCGCCAATCTGCAACCCATCATCAGTTGGCAAATTATTGAGATCAAATTCTATGTCTTCCTCAACATCTAGCGATGGTAATTTATTCAAATCAAAACCTTTTTCTTCCTTCACAACTAGAGTAAGAGAGGGAGTAACATCAATAATTGGAACCTCGTTTAGATCAAAAGATAAAATGTCTTCTTCATTCCTCACAGATGGCCCAGACATGAGATCATCTTCACTGACCCTGACCCCCGAACTCTCTTCTTGCCCCGCCACATCTTCAATCAAACTCTCGTTCTCATCTTTTTCGTATGTGTCTTCAATTATTTCCTCAATTTCTCCATTCTTTTCTTCTGAAATTTGACCCATCACAATATCGATTTTTTCATCGTCGGCTTCATTGGATTCCTTGATAAAAAGATCGCCGTTTTCATCAAATTGAATCAAGCTGTCTTCTCGCTGAGCAAACTCAAAATAACTCTCGATACCCTCTTCTGGCTTAGAATCTTCAAAATCAATGGTCAAGTTGTCTTCTGGCTGAGAATCAGCGAAATCAACGCCCTCCATATCTCCACAAAACCCCAATTTTTTTAAGAAGAAAGCAAGAAAAATGCGAGGCGAGAGAGAGAGAAGAGAGCGACATGGATGTGAGAGGCCTCTGCGCCTCTATTCTCGTTCTCTCAATCAAATTTTGAAATCCCGCCCAAGACAATTTCATTTCCCTCCAAGGTTATGTGTGACATGTTGTTTCTTGGTCGAACGACTTGTCGTTTAAGGGCTAAAAATGTCAAAATACTGTGTTAATGGACATAATTATCCAGGACGAGAGTTAATAAAGCCCACTCATTTTTTAGCCCAAACGACAATTAAAAAGAGCCGGTGGGAGTATTTTGTGTTTCCAAAATGCAAAAGTGCTTCTAAAATTCAAAATTGAAAACAAAGATAATTTTCAATTTCATAATAATCCCATGTTTTCTTCCTGCCATTTTATATAGTTTCTTTGAATAAATAAATTAAAATTCATAATCTAGTTTCGGTATTTTTATTCCAATGAAACAATTCACGACTACAAAATTCAATAAAATGGAAATATTCTTTTAATCTAGGTCAAAATTTTGCTACTGTTTAGATAATTTGATTGTTTTTCTAATTAGTATGAAATTAATTAAATTACTTCAATCTAGCAAGTACAGACATCTTCTTTTTTTTGTAAATAAAAACTATACTTTATTTCGTTTTCGTTAGAGATGACTCTTTACTATTTTATTTTATTTACAATTTGAAAGTAAGCTGAACTCTTTAATTTTTTTTTACATAAATATTTTTTTTTCACACATAATTAAATTTTTTTATCTCGTACTTAAATTATAAGCACAGTTGCAAAAAATCATCTATAAAATTAAATTATCAATGAATTTAAAATCAAAGATCTTCACTAAATAAAATGTAACGGAATGTAACGGGATACGTTACATTAATTTGTTTCTTTTTAAATATATTTATATTTTTGGACTGACTCGACTCGATCGAGTCAATCTCGTCATCTCACGAGTCTACTTACTATACGGTCACTTCCTCCTTACAAATTACGACAGCAAAGATGTCCACCTGAACCTGAAAAAAATGACATCCACAAAATCAACACTACAGAATGGCGCGTCACTAAACTGGCGCGTGTGGTGTCCAAGATTGAGTTGATGAAAATCATAAAAATCTTTGTAACACTCACTCTCACAGAATTAAGGAAGGACCCCAAATCCCGGAAAAACAAAAACTTGAAAAAAATAACTCAAATCTTGATTTGCTTAATAACAAAATTAGAGAAATTTTACATCTTTAATATTTCATTATAAATCGATAATGTTCTAATTTAGTTCTCTAAATTTAAACATATAATATGACAATTTATATTACGATAATAATATTCGAATGAGATTAATTATGATTATAACAGATAATTTAGTGATAAAAAAAGAAAGAAAAGGAAACGAATTAAAAATTAAAATTACAAGGAAATCACAAGAGAGCATCTAAGCAACAGTACTCTTAATAAAAGCTGAAAAGAAGAAAACAAGATCCACCTCGAACACCTCTCCATCATCATCTCCTTCCTCCTCCTCCATCTCCTTCCTCCTCCTCCAAAAACCCTCTTCCTCTCTCTCTAATCAAATCAATATCCAGAGAGAGAAATATACCCAAAAGAACTGAACTTTCGTACTTTCATCTCACAGTCTCTCTCTCTTTATCCTTATTACCTTTCCTTTCCTTTGTTTTTTATTTTCCCTTGTTGTTCTTACAGCAATTCAGTTTTTTTTGTTTTTGTTTTTTTCGTTGTATGAGGGAGAATAAAGTGAGTGAGTGAGTGAGCGGGGAAACAAATAAGGGAATTGGGTTTTTGTTTAATAAGGAGAAAACAAAAAGAAAGGGAATTAGAAATGAGGGAGGATGATTCAAATTGGTTTCCAAGATGGGAAGAAGAGCTGCCTTCACTTGAAGAGCTCACTCCTCTCAACCAAACCCTAATCACTCCTGATCTTGCCCTTGCCTTTGATATCAGAAACCCCACTAACGCCACCACCACCACCGCCGCCACCGTTAACAACCATCAAAATCAGCCCCCTACCCCTCCTCCCCCGCCTCCCCCTCTCTCTTCTCCCTCCCCACCCAACCCTTTGGCTATCTCCCAGCCCCCCACGTCCGCGGAATTCGCTGTGGATTCCTCCGACCTTGGCTCCGGTGCTCCTGGCGATGAGCCTGCCAGAACCCTCAAAAGGCCCCGCCTTGTGTGGACCCCACAGCTGCACAAGAGGTTTGTTGATGCCGTGGCGCATTTGGGGATCAAGAATGCTGTTCCTAAGACTATAATGCAGTTGATGAATGTTGATGGGTTGACCAGAGAGAATGTGGCTAGTCATTTGCAGAAGTATAGGCTGTATTTGAAGAGAATGCAGGGCTTGTCTTCTGGTGGTGGTGGTGGTGCCAATGGTGCCGGTGGTGCTGCTGGATTGGGGTCCGGCTCAGATACAGCCACTGATCATTTGTTTGCGAGTTCTCCTGTCCCGGCACATTTCTTGCATCCTGGCAGGCCTAATTCTGATCATTTCTTACCATTCGTGCCGGTGGCTGCGTTGCAACACCACCATCACCAGCAACAAATAGCTGCAGCAGCGGCTGCAGTGGGACATCCTCAGTTGCAGAGTCAGTATCATAGGCAGATGGGGCATTTTGGGTCGCCAACGAATGGGCAATTTGAGCATCCCTTTCTGGCCAGGCAAACACAGCAGCCTGTGCATAGGATGGGGGCACCAGTTCATGGTACAATTCCAGGGTATGTGGAGGATTTGGAGTCCGCGAGTGGGAATGGAGGGAGGAAGGTTCTTACCCTGTTTCCAACAGGGGATGATTGACTTTTGGGTAATTGTTAGCTTCCTGCATTGATCTTCTTTTCTCTATGCTTTCATTTGCCTACTGGTCCTTCGTTAAATTGGTGTCTGTGGTAGTTCGTTAGAGTTTAATTAGGGACTTTGTTGCCATCACTCCTCTTAGTTGCTGTGTTTGCCATTGTTGCTCATAGTCTTCATGGTAGAAATTGGCATTGGCCTTCCTTCACCAGATCCAAGAATTCCTTATGTTGCTCCTTGAGATATTTCGCTTTCTCATGTGAGTGATTGAGATTGATGAGTAGTATCTTTGCTGTCTTCTTCAATTCTACGGGCTCTACACTTGTAATTATGTTGTGAGTAGCAGTCTGTATCTCCCCTGCCAGCTTCTGGTGATGAAATATTGATTGAGATGTCAGTCTGGGAAGCCTTAATGTTTCTAAGCTTGTTCGAGCAACCATGATCGGTGATTTATGATGGTGGGTCAACTCGGATTTTGTAGAGAGTTCACTTCATCCCAAGGTGGTTTGGGGATCGGCTTGATGTTCTTACATCTTACAGTCTTATTGTCAATGAGGCTTGGCTCAGTTGTCGGTGTTCATGATGGTGGGTGGAGCAACAATCATCTGAATTCTTTGCTCGCACATGAGGATAAATAATGGTGGCAAGCATGATTTCTGTTCTTAATATAAACATGGGGTTGGGATCCTTGGTGGGCACATACGGTACTAAGTTCCTCGGTGAGGTCAAAAATCTTTTATGTATTAGAACCGCTTTTCTGTTTATTAGCCTGATGTTACGTAGAGATGAGTGCTGCTTGTTGTATATTGTGTGACTCCATAGAAGACTCAAGATCCCATGTGGGGTTCTTCTTTAAAGAAATTCTGATGTTATTAGAATGTTAAATTTAATGTAATGGCCCAAGAATGTTGACGTAGCTGAGTTTTCTGATATGCGCATTGTGGTTCTTTCTGTTGTTTGTGCTTATATGTCATAAACATCTCTTTTTCTCATCTCAATTCAATGGTATTGCTCTCTTTTACACGTGAAGGGCGTTGACACTGAATCTGGACTTCTTGTTTGAAAAATTGAGGTCATTTTGTGCCTGGAAGATGTCTTTGCTTATGGTTTTGGGTTTATGAATGCTTAAGGATCTTCATGTTTAAGATGTCTTTGCCTGAGTAGGAACTGTATGGTTGTTTTCAGTTTGAAATTTTTCGGAAGTGGACTGGAAAACTTGAATCTTGGAGCTAAGATCAATACACAATCTTGAATCTTGATGCAATATGGAAAACTTTCCTGTGAGTTGTTGAACAGTATTCTCTTCTTTCTGGTACTTTAACGAGGTTTCGTGAACTGTGTTTAGACAGCCTTCCATGTTTCGTTTATGCTGTTAAGTGTATTGCAGAAAGTGGAATGTAGCTTACTGTTGGTTTTATCTTATCATGGAACTATAATGTACTTTGGTTATTTGAAATTCCGCTGTCAGGAACTTTGTTGTTCATTAAGTTTTAGTTGGTTGAGGCATGGCTGGAAGTGCAAGGTAAACTATTGTACTTCTCTACCTCTCCGACTATTATCTGTCCCTTGCAGGTACGAGACTAATCTTGTTCGATTATGGTCGAGCTCCCAGAAAGGACGACTCTCCTAGCATGATTTTCTCTTTTTTTGATGTGTAACAATTCTTGAATGAGATTAATCTCCTGTTCGAAAAGTGACGGAAAGAACACTCCTCCATTGTGTTTGCACTCAACTCTTGGGGTTATGAAGCTTGATTAATCATTAGCTGTACCATTTTTATGATTTTGATGTTTCATTGTACTTTTCACCTTTTATATCCTCTAACTCAAATCTATATTTCTTAATTAATTTCTCCTACTTGTTGGATTATGTTAGTGCAGACAACAGCATGCCTAACTAGCTCTGCTCTATATCTTGGGTTGCTTAATCAACAGATGCCAGAGCCAGAACCCTTTTTTTCTCTCAGTTTCTTGAAACATATGAAGTCGAATCTTGTTGGTGTCAGATTTTTGTTGAGAATATGGTTTTTCTTTAATGTCTTAAATCTGTTTCTGCAAACTAAGCATGCTCTTACTTTTCTTAATTTTTTATTTGGCACGTTGAGGTTGAAAGTAAACAACACCACATGGGCAAGCTGGTAATCGGTGTCACGCCTACACTACTACTACTATCTCTCTAATCACAAAAGACCTACATTTTTGGGACATTATTCTATTTTTGGAGACTAAAAATACAATTAAATTTCTGCTTAAAAGATTCAATAATTTACGAGATTTTATAATTCATGTTAAGTGTCTTATGTCTACATTTTTCATCAATGCAAGAGTTGAGATGTTCACTATCGAGAATCGTTTAGTTTATCAACCATCGCTCGGCGAACCCAATGGTACGCGATGGACGTAGTGGTTCTGCAACCCACTAGAACTGCTGCAGCCGGTCATGTCATGTGAAGTCTGCTATACTAAGTGATTCCGGCATGTTTGGTAAATCATGAAAATAGTGAAAATTGGATTAAAATTTCATTTCATTATTAAGATTGTGTTTGGTATGCAATCGAATATAAGTAACATTTCATCTCGTGACACGTTTGGTATCCACTGATGATAGGAATGAGATTTTTTACAACCTAATAAGGCTCTGTTTGGCAGTCCAGTTTAGTGGGGAAATGGTCAGTGAGGAAATGTTCAGTGGGAAAACAACATTTGGGAAATGGAGGGTGCTGTTTGGTAAAATTGTAAAAATTCAGTGGGAAAACGATATCTGGGAAATGGAGGGTGCTGTTTGGTAGTCCAGTTTTCCAAAACTATGATTTGGATGTAAAATGACCATAAAGGGCATAATTCATTTTAAGTGTTTGAATTTTTTTTATTTTTTTATCTTTATATATATTTTTAATCAATTTATTTATAATCTAACATCTAATAAAATTGATCTATATACCATAAATAAGACATTGTGCCGAAATAAATTGAGAGTGATTTTACGGATGGATGTCGAAATAAATTGATGGGTTTTGTTGGAATGGATGTAGGGAAGGTGTGGTCAAAATTTGAGAGGATTCGGAGAAGATTTGGGGGAGATTCGAAGAAGAAAATCGATTTTGGAAGTGAAAGGGTCGGGTTGGAGGAGAGAGAAATTTCTGAAAAAAGTGAAGAAGAAGAAGGAAATCACGATTTTATATAGGGGAAATAGTTTTTACCACCCCTGAACTATCGTCGAAAATCAAAAACCTCCCCTGAACTTCATTTTTTGAAATTCACCCCCCTAGACTATTGTTTTCGGGCAAAAAGCCCCTTCTGTCCATAATTAAATCAATTTTTTTGTGAATTCTTGGAATTTTTTACAATGTTTCTTGATTTTTAGGTTAATTACATTTTTTCGTGAATTTTTACATTTTTTTTAGATTTTTTACAATTTTGTTGGAGGAGAGAAAAATCCTTGACGTGATCACGCTAAGGCTTGGCGTGATCACGCTAAGGGCTTGGCGTGATCACGCCAAGGAAAAAGTGCCTAGCGTGAATCACATTGGCAACTTAAACCCATTTTCAAAAAATTAATAAAAATAGGAAAAATGGATCTAGAATTACTTATCTTGAAATAGAGATTTTATTGGGGTAGTTTTTAATTTATTTTGTTGGTTATATAACGTAAAAAAATTAAAATGAAATGAAAAAGAAAAAAAAAGGAGAGAGAGAAGACCAAATGGAGTTTCATTTCCGGAACCCTCATCCCCTACTTTTCTCATTTCCCCACCCAAAAACCCACTTTTTCATTTCGGGAATGGTGTTTAACTAACACCAAAATTTCATTTTGGGTTGGCAAATGTTGGGTTGGGTACCCAACCCCAAACCCCAAACAGCCACTAAAAGTTGGTAAAAAAAAGGAATCGAAAAGGATAGCTTGCACTAGGAGGGTTTATTTAAATGTGACAATTTTTTATACTAATTGGTGCACGTTAATCAAAGCAAAGATGGTACTCTATCGATTCCTCAATAGATATCGTTTGAGGTTAAAAAAAAATTAAAATTTTGTCACTTTTAGATTATCCACGTGGTATATTTTTATTTTTTAATAAAATGTGGCTTTATTTTTTTTAGAAAAAGTATGTACCCAATCAATGTAATCCTTTTCTTTTCTTTTTTATAAACGTCATCCTTTAATTAGTTGAAAAAACAAAAGAAAAAAATTATTAATACATTGATTTATAAAATATAATATTTAATTTAATTTGAACCTTAAAATATAATTTTATTTAATTCAGTCGCAAAATAAGACAAATACATTATAAATACACACAAAATAAGGAATGAAATATTAAAATCGCTCCGATTATGTCCGTTTGACGGACACGTCGGAAAAGACAAATAGACAAATGGGCATGGTTTTTGTAGGGTTGTGAATCTTCATAGTCATAGACCATGCTTTTCCAAAGCCAAATCTCTAGCCGCCTGAAAGAAGTCCTGATGGAGTGGGGGCTGGCCTGGCCTGTCTTGGCATGGCAAGATATACGCCGAAGTACAAATATACACAAACGAAGACAAATTGGATACTATTCTTGACTAGACAGTAGTTAATTAATGGCACTATGCTTCACAGTTCAAAGTGTCCTCATCCAATCATGCACAAAAAAAGGATTATATTTGACACCACCACCAAAAAAAATTTTTTTTTGTCTTTACAATAAGAGATTAATCTCGTTTTAGTATATTTAAATTTTAAAATATATAACTGTTTTAGTATGGTTTTTTTCATTTGCGGAATTTTGTCCAGAAAGATATGCCCTTCTTGGTTGGTTCCTGAGTTTTCTTTCGGCCCTCTCTATGAGCTCAAAACTATTTGAAAAGAGCTTTCTTTAAAGAGCTCTAGGAAGGGACCTCTTATCTTAGCAGCAGATAGCGATCTTGTGACTTTTAAAGCAAGGTTTAACGAATCAGATGAGAAAAAGGACACTTTAATCATAAACTAGAACGCTCAAAAGAGCCCGATCGAGAGAAGCTATGACTATATTATTACTTGCCTGTTCCCCACCACTCCACTAAAGCAGGTAAACGACAAGAACCTGGATCCCACAAGGAGCGCACACAAATTACCAGTCCTACCACTGCAATTATTGGGTACCAGTACCACTTCTTCAAATTCATGTACTTGGCCGGAAACTCCAAAATAATTGGCAACAAATCTCATCTTTTTGAATTCTTAAAAGAAATCTGATCCCATCTCGTAACCCACCCACAAATCTCAAATCTTTTGTTTATTCATCCATCTGTGTTCAAGCAAAGTAAGGCAAGAGGGCTTTAATTATACGATAAACCGACAGTTTAGACTTCAGAATCAAGACTTTAAAATTAAAACCAACTAGCAGCAGCTACACTATCCAAATAGTACTCCCTCCGTCAAATATTACTTGTCGTTTTTACTATTTGCACGCATATTAAAAAAATCGGATGATTAACTATTTGAGATAATTTTTTCCCGATTTTTTTCTCGAATGTACGTTAAAGATTAACGGACGTTAGAAAAAAGTACGAAATTTTTTAGAATCAAATAGTGAGTCATCCGACCTTCTTAAAATGCGTGCATAAACAATGCACGACAGTTAATATTTCACGAAGGGAGTATTATATATAATCAACATACAATCATCTCATAATCAATTTACATTGATTAAGCAATTGAACCATAAACGATTAAGCGTATTATCTATAGGTTTATAGCTGGCAATGATGCTTCCCCGAACATGTGAAGATATAGTATTACTACTATTACCCTCAACTCAAGACACGGTAACGGTGGGAAAGTAAATAATATATAGACACCTGCGTAAAAACAGTAGCATCATTACACAACTGAGATGAAGATCCATCAGAAGATAAACATAAAAAACAAACTAGAAGTGAAACAATAGATTTAATAACAAAATCTTCCAACCAATATAGAGTTCCCCTACTACAAGTATATAGAAAAGACTGCCATACATAAAGTCATATAAATCCCATCTAGCTGCTGACACATCTAATGATGCTGAGAATAATCAAAGCTCAAGGGCTTCTGACAAAACGGAGCCTGCAAGTAAACGTGTATAACGGAGAGTTAGATGCAAAAAAACACAAAAGAGAATCAACTATCGTGCAAATGCAGCTAAATTCCAACAGAAGTACTAAACAGAGTTTTAAAAGCCGCACCAGAACTCACAAGACGATTCAAAGTTTGAATTATGCTAAAACCGACTAATGAAGATTATGATGACAGAAAAATACTGTTGCTTACTTGGAATGCAGCATGTCTAAATTGCTCGTACGAATGAGTATACATCATTGCAGCTGTTGGCCATTGTGCATAAGCACCATCCGGTGATGTCTGATTTGATCCCATGGCACAATAGGGGCTCATAACCGGGCTTGCAGTGGGTCTGTAGCTGAGTGAAGCCTGTGTCCTTGGCATGTGAGCCAACTGTGGGAAACAAGGATCATACTGGAAAAAGGGAAGTTGAACATTCTGCATATTGAATGGCAGCGCCACACCAAAGCCTTGATTAGGGGGGAGGCTCCTTACATACCTGTATTGATCCAGAAGGCAATTTAGTATCACTGAAATAAAAAATATGAGGGTAACTGGATAACAAAGCCAAAACAAAAAAAACTCAACAAAACTGAAAGAGCAAAAACTAGCAAAGGTGGCATTCATGCTCCAGAGCTCATTGAAAACAAAATCTAACCTTTCATAACTCCGATCATAATCTGGGTCAATACGGTCTTTCTCCCTGTCTCTAAAGATGGCAACTCGAGATGAAGTGCCATCCCTAGGATCAACTGTATTGTTACGCAAGGATTCATTTCCATCCTTCCATGGACCTAAATTTTTGCTGTCCATACGGGCCAAAAAAACAGAATCATCACTGAAGATGCGAGCACGTGCTCTATCATACTCCTCCTTTCTCTCTTCCACAGTTCTTACAGGACTTCGCTTCATCCCAAATTCATTAAATTCATTTATGCCCTTGTTACCCCGAGGTCTGATAGCAATCTTAACCTTTTCAGGCTTGTCACTTTCTAACTGCTTAGCAGGAACTTCAGACAAGCGGACAGCTGGATACCTTCTTTCTCCTGTTTTCTTCACCACAATTTTATTTACCAGTCCATCTATGCCATTGTCCTGTACCATGGTCATCAGCCCATAGTGCTGAGCAACACGGTGTGCAGCAAGTCTAAGGTAGGAGGTAGGGAAATGCTGAAATTCAAATTGTTGTTGTTCAGGGCTTTGCAAAAACTTCTGGATATCACGTTCCATCCACAAGACTGATCAAATCCAAAAGATAAGTACAATATATCATTAGTACATGGCATGTACTCTCAATTCAACTATAATTGAGTTGCAAAATACCATGCACATCAACAACTAGCAAGAATTTTGTTTTTCCATTGATGGGGCGTGGGGGAACCCTTGCTTATTGAATCCTTAATATATAAAAAAACAAGGAATCTAACACCAACACAGGACTCTCAGGCCATAAAAATAAGTAACATAGATAAGCGTCCACAGATAAAGAATTTCAAAACTCTAACGACAAACTTTTGTCGTTAGACGTGGTTGATAACCATTCAGATTTACTTCATATATTCAACAACGTTGTCTTTTCTCAGTAAAATCTCACACTATCATACCTAATGTGAAGATATGGTGCTCATTAATTGTGTTGAGACCGAACATATACCAAATGCAAATGAACTTTAAAAAAGATCTGCAAGCAGAGGAACCTCCACCTGCTAAATCATCAATTGGTTACTTAAGGCTGACAGAAATGTTACAAAATGCAAAATTAAAGGCCATTTAAGCTCCAATCTCTCACCCTAAGAAACTATACTTAAGTACCTGACCTTAATAACCAGTGTGATGTTGATTGTTGTTAGAATACAACATTGAAAAGTTAATGATGTCACACAGTTTATCATAAAGTCAAAAGTGACGTGCTGAAAATATTGAGTATATATAAGGTGAACATGCATCAATGCATAAGGACATTGTTCGTCATATCTAAACAGACTTGAGAGTCAATTTGCAGTAGATAAACTAATCCTAAAATTAGTTTTATAAAACTTCACAGCTGTAGTTGAAAGACAGTTGAAGTAGCAAATTTGCAAGTCTAACAAGTCCTTAGTGAATTCAAATATTTCAGTTATCATTGGAAACAACGATTCACCATCAAGCTTGCTCCATTACCTAGTCCATATTTGAAGAAAAACTGCTTCATAATGACGAAGAACTTCAAATCTGAGGATTTCTTGTTTCTGAACTAAATCCAAAGCAAAATTCATTGACCCACCCCACCACCCTCCTCCTAAATATGTTTCACCTCGCAAACTTCATTGCTAGTAGCATACTTCATTAAATAGAGCATTGTATAAACTTTTAGCCAAGTGATAGCAAAATAATGTTTGAGCTCCTCTCAATCCGTGACTTAGGTTTAAAATGCAAGCTTGAAGATGGTTGACATCTATGACACGCCTAACTAAAGTCTCAAGGCAACACAAATAGGAGAAAGCCAGTTGTTTCACACCTATGATTTGAACATCAAAACTTATTCCATTCAAGGAAACATTCAGAACAACAGTCAGAAACATGAGACTGTGCACCTCCATCAGAAACAATAATCAGTACTGCGCTTTACATTTGAGGAATAGACGTCATTAAGACTAAGCTGTAATACCAAAGAAAGTCAAAGTCTTGTCCTAACTTTCCTTTCATTTCCTAAACAAGCAAAACAAACCACGATCCCCCCAAAACGAGAAAGCACCCAGATCTAACATACCAAAAATCATTCCTAGATCAATTTCTCAACTCCTATCAGCAACAAGCACAAACTGATAAAACCCAAAAAAAACACAAATCATACACAAACAGCAAATACCCAAAAGTCCGAAAATACAAACAGATCCAAATCACACAGAGACACGTTTGTGAGAAAAGACAAAGTAGAGGATAGGATGGCATACTGGTGAGACGATGACGTGGGTTCTGGAGAGCCTCGACGAGGAAGGAATCCACCATTGACTCCTTATTATCGGCGATGGATGGTGGGAATTGCGAGGAGTCCATGGCTTCTTCTGCTATCTCTGCACTCTCCCTCTCTCTAGAATTGGTTTCTTCTCCGTCTTCTTCTTCTTCGTCTTCCCCGTAGAGAGAGAGAAAAGGGAAGTGAAGGGAGAGGGTGTCAGGAAGTGAAAGGCTTCATCTTTTGACGCAGAGGAGCGAAACCCACCGGACAACAGAGGAGAGAAGCGTACGCAGCGGATACAGAGAGAGATGGGAGAGGAGAGACGAAAAGACAGAAACCCTTCTCCTTTGCTTCGGTCTTATCCCTCCCGTCTGAACAATAATACGAATAATTAATAAAATAAATAATGAGCCACCAAAAATCTTTTCCTTCTTGATTATTTTATTATTATCTATTGCTAATAATTTTGATTAATGATAATTAATTAATTTATGTCAGTGTGGTGGACACTGGACAGGCAAAAAAGTCCAGCCCACCATTCCACACCTGCTGGTTTTGGGCTTGGACTTTGGATCCACTTAAACATAAATTTTTGATCCAATAATATCCAAGCTTGGATTGGTTTTTTGTTGGGATATATTTCAGTCCATAAAGTTAGGTCCATGAGCAACTGAAAAGCCCATTAAACCATCTGGCCCAATGAAGAAGGTAAGTCCAGCCCGGCCTTCGTTGGAGTCCAATTGTTCCTTCGAAGGAGAAAAACAATAAAAAGGAAAGTATCCTGACGTAACTGGAACGATACTGCAGGAAGGACCACTGTTTCTGTGTGGTTTAGAAGTTTGGAGAGGCGTGTATTGTTGAAAAGGATCTCGTTTTGCACGTGTCGAACATATCACGCTTCTCGACGCGCCTGTTATCTCTTTCCAAACTCATGAAAATCACTCGACTTGAAAAACTAATGCCACAAAAACAAAACAAAGCTATAACGGGCCCACTATATCGAGATCTGAGTTTATTTATCTGCCTTGCTTGAAGCGTGGTCTCCACGCGCTTCTCAGAGTTTAGAAACAGATTCTTAGGGCCTGTTTGGCGTTCCGGTTCTGGTCCGAAACGTGCTGTGGGCAAAAGTACTGTGGGAAAAGCACTTTTGCGCAAAGCAGTGTGCTGTTTGATAAACATTTCTTAAAAGTGCTGTGGGAAACGAGAAGTTGTTTTAGGTGTTTGGTAAACACTGCTTTTAGAACTATGGTTTGAGTGTAAAAAGACTATAAAGGGCATCAGTCATTTTTAGTGTTATTTATTTACATTATTTAATTCAATTTTTATTTCTAAACAAATAATTTAACTATAATTTTCTAAAAATTGCAATTTTATCCTTTTAAGTATAAAGGATACAATTTATTTCAAGTATTAAAATTAATATATTTTAATATATATATAGACTATTTAAATCAATCAATTTTTTTAAACAAATAATTAACATTTTATTAAATAAAGTTAAATATTGAGCACTATGTTAAAATTTTACATATATAAAATCACAATTATCTATTCATCATTAATCTATTATCTATTGAGTTACTTTTTTTATGTGAACACATTAATAATATCTTTTAAATTTTTTAAGAAATTAATGTAACATATGAATTTCTACTTTCACTCCATCATATTATTCAAATAAACATAAAAGTTGGTAAGTAACCTTACAACATGTACCATATAGTTCAATTATTAAAATACTCTACTAAACATTTAAAATATTAGGATCTTATTTTTTATTTTAGTACTGTCACTAACTAATTGATATCCAATCTTACATTAAATGATATAATTCGTATTTCTATTTTAGATTTATCAAAATATACAATATTTTTGAAATATGTAATGACACATATAATAAATAAAAAACTTGATGAATAATCACATTTTTTAGTGAGTTTGTTACATTTTTTGTGATAAATCGTCAACTTATAAATATTTTAATTAACAAAAAAATTAATGGTAACCTAAAGAAAATGTAAAGAATTGTTTATTAAATAATACAAGTATTATATTTATATATATATATATATATATATATATATATATATATATATATATTTAAGGTAATATGAACATCAAAATAGGATTATATATTTGCTACTGCTACTGCCAAGCGCCAAATATGACAGCAAACTATTATTATTCATGATTGAACTTTATGGTCACTTATTTCTCTTCCTTTCTAGCATTCAAATAATTCAATGGTAGCCCCAGATCCAGCTAGTCGTCGCCTTGAGGCATTTGAAATGGACACCTGACCAAGCCTATCAGTGTCAGTTGGCGCCATTCTTTCTTTAAGTGGCATATAATGTCGTAGCCATTCCCCAACGTAAACCTGAGCAACAAAATCACGTGGTTAGGTCACCGTATCCCAATTCAAAAATCAACCGTGACTTTCTGATTGGCACATGACAAA
Source organism: Viola odorata (assembly GCA_963691705.1). NCBI lineage: Eukaryota > Viridiplantae > Streptophyta > Magnoliopsida > Malpighiales > Violaceae > Viola > Viola odorata. The sequence goes on along the minus strand of OY829541.1, from coordinate 48,585,589 downwards.
CAACTCTAAATCTCTAAATCCCTATTATTTGATACTCATACTAAAGAAAAATAATGCGTTGTAACAGAATTCACTACGAAAAATGTTTCAAATAGCACAGACCAGAAACCAGAAGAAACATTAGACAATTCTGTTCAACTCAAATACGCCTTAGTTTCTATGCACAAGATGGAAAGGAACAAAAATCATAACCAGGTTTCATGGGATACAGTTTCCTCTTAAGAAAATACTCATCAGAAAGTGCAGCCTTCTCCAAAGCAATTGCTACCTGCAATCAACACAAATTCATGCATGAACAACAATTTAATGTAGCTGTGCCATCAGAGTGTACTGCATAAACTCACAAGAACTAAACCAAATGATATCTGAAGTTTCTAATCAAGCTACAAAGAAAGAAAGGCTCATGCTCCCATGTAAACCACTTACACAGTTTGCAATGCCATCAAACAAAAGATTATTAACAGATAAGTCAAGGCATTATCAACATTCACAATAAATACTCGTCATTTGCGTTAAATAGTACTGCTACTGCCAAGCGCCAACACAACATGTTGCTGCCTGCAACTGTTGTTCCTCTGTTTGCTCCACATACACACTCAACTTCCACATAACAGATAAGTCAAGGCCTCTGTTTCCTCTGTTGTTCCTATAACCCTCTTAAGATATCACATGCTATTTAAGAAGCAAACAACAATAAGACATCAGATACACACTCAACTTTCACTTTATGTTCCTAGATACTTATTCAAGATTCAACTAACTATAACACAGAAACATCCCATGAGGATAACACCATTCATTTACTCCATTCATTTACTCTTGATGCTATTGAAAATACAACTTTTAAGCAGCAGAGAGTAAGAAAAAAAGCACAACTATATCCAAGCATATCAGGGTCCTGCATCTTTCAAAAGACTCAGCCCACTTGTAAACAACCAGTGACTGCTCCGCTATAGCTAGAGTTCAGAATTTGTGGTGCATCATGGTCTACTCAATAATTGGGCCGGAAATAGTTCAGTTTTACATATTTAAGGTTCTGTGTTTCTATAAACAAGTAGAAAGCAAAAACTGAAAAATGAGTTAAAGAGGATTTAAACCGCAAACCAAGCTGAGACTTCAATTTGTCACTTAAGGATACACAAGTTCAGAAAACTACAAATTCATCAGTGCATCCCAAGAAATTCTCTCCTCAGTTTCACAAAATTGTTCACCATCAAAATATCCAATTCCAATCCTGGACATTGGACATACATAATATAATCATCTGCGCATAATTATCTTAACATGCTTATTCTATTACAGCACTAAACAAACAGCAATAAGGCAGTGGCACCAAGAACTGAAAACCCAAAAAGCTATTACAATGTGCAGCTCACAGTGCTAGCCATACCTTACACCAAAAAATCACAATTTTCGTCTAATAAACAGAAATAAACCATTCCATACACAGACTCAAACATACCATAAGCAATCTATAATTTGATAATAATACAATTTTCACCAAAAAATACGAAGAGAAGAAAGAAGCAATACCTTTGAGAAGGAAAAGAGATGCGGCCAGAGCAGAGATCGAGGCGGAACGGACGGCAAGGAGAGAGGGTAGCGAGAGCGGAAGTGCTTCCCGTGTAGTTGATAACGTCGTGGATGTGCACGATCTGTGGGTCGATGACGAGGACGGAGGCGGAGGCTGTCCTGCGGCGGGAGTAGATGAAGAGGGAAGCAACGACGACGAGGACGGTGGCGGCCAAGAGGAAGGAACGGCAGGCGGAGATGGTAAGGATGAGGTTCCGGTGAGAAGAGGAGAGCGAGGTGAGAAGGGAGGGTGAGAGGAGAATGAGGAACCCTAGATGTCCAGGGAGAGGGAGAGAGGAGAGCGTGAGAGGAGAGCGAGGTGAGAGGAGGATGAGAGGAGAATGAGGAGTTTTTTGTTTATTTATACCTGGTATTTTTGTAAATAAAATGAACTCACCTCAATATTTTTGTCCAAGTGGAAATTCAACCTAGCTTCCCGTGTCCAGCCCAGATACACTTGTGGCCACTGCTCTATTTTCCACCAGTGAGGAATATAGGCAAATTGTAAAGGAAACCAATAGAGCTTTTGAAGAAGCTCTATTGGCAAGGTGTTTACCAAACATCTTTCCCAGTTTCTTGGTTGAAGAAAGCTGGGTTGGCCACCCAAACCTTAATGCCAAACAGGCACTTAGTAGGTTGAAGTTGGATAAGGGTCTAATAAAAAAATGAAACAATAGAGAATAAAATAAAATCAAAGATCATTGTTTTTAACTTTTTACTATTCTAAAACGTATGTTATTAAAACATAGAGAGAATACTTTAAAGAGCCTACCTTTTATTTTATTTTATTTTATTTATAAATAAAAATGAAAAATAATTATTTCCTGCCGTAATTAGTAGTACTATTCAAAGTGGTAAAATTTACCGCTGTAGACTTATAGTTAAAGTCGACCGGATAGGGAGCATCAAGCCGGTAAAATTTACTAGACTTATAGTTAAACTTAACAACTTTTGTTTTACTTAATACTTTTATGTTTTATTTTATTTTTCGGCTTCGAGGAAGTGTGTGTGGTTTTCTGAAAATTCGCACTCTCCTTATCCAAAAAGTTAAAAACGCTGTAACAGAGTAAATAAAGGTCTTCCTCTTCGTCAATTCCCAAACCCCACATTTTCTCCTCAAAACCCTCCTCTCTCTCTCTCTAGAACTCTCCTTTTGTCTCTCTAGTTTGCTTCCACTTCAACGCTGCAATGGCGGATCCTATCCTTACTCAGCACCCACCACCTAGTCTTCCGTCGGATGATTTCGATTCCCTCGCCATCCCTCCTCTCGATCCCCTCTTCAATTTCGGAGAAGATAATTACGATTTCGACATCTCCTTCGATGATCTTGATAATTTTGGTGACCTCTACCCCCCTTCCGAGACCGAACAGTTCATCATCCCTGGCCCCCCATCTCTTCATTCCCAGCCTTATTCCTCCGTTTCCGTCCCCGATCTGTCCAATTCATCCGCCTCTCCGGCCTCTGACAGCTCTGAGATTTGCGCTGATCATGTCTCCGATGTCGATAAGTACCTCAATCCCTCTCCTTCTGAGGCTGGGAGCTGCGATTCGAGCATCCATCCGAGTTCTGACTCGGTTAGGGTTACCAACGCCCCTTCTCCGGTGTCGTCTCATGGGTCTGGGAACGGCGGATCGGATGTCGTGTCTGAACCCATGAATGCGCGCTCGCCTGATTCGGGGAATTTCGTGGTGGAGCAGAAGATTAAGCTCGAAGTGGATGGGAAAGGCAAAAGCGGCAGCGTTTCAAAGAGGAAGAAGGAAACTGCTGCAGACGCTGAGAGGAGTCAAAAGTATCAGAGAGCGGAGAATAGCGACACCAACATAGATTCCGAAGTGTTGAACGAGGATGATGAGAAGAGGAGGGCGAGGTTGATGAGGAACAGAGAGAGTGCGCAGCTGTCACGTCAGCGGAAGAAGCATTACGTGGAGGAGCTGGAGGACAAGGTGAGAGCGATGCATTCAACCATTGCTGATTTGAATGGTAAAATCTCGTTTTTTATGGCCGAAAACGCTAGTTTACGACAGCAATTGACTGGCGTTGGCAATAATGTCATGCACCCTCCACCTCCACCTGGCGCAATGTATCCACCAATGGTGGGGTATCCATGGATGCCATGTGCGCCGCCTTATGTTATGAAGCACCAAGGATCTCAAGTGCCCTTAGTTCCAATCCCTAGATTGAAACAACCACAGCATCCTACCCCTGCTCCGAGAGGGAAGAAGGGTGAGAGTAAGAAGTCTGAGGGTAGAACTAAGAAGGTAGCTAGTGTTAGTTTTTTGGGTTTAATATTTTTTGTTTTGTTGTTTGGTGGATTGGTCCCGATTGTGGATTTTAAGTTTGGAGGAGATAGGGAGCATGGTCTTAATGGATTTGGTTTCACTAGTCAGAGGTCTTTTGACCAGCATAAAGGGAGGGTTTTGATGGTTGATGGGCATCCAAATGGTTCTTGTGAGAATATAGGTGATAAAGTTTCTTCTGATCGGAATAGGATACACTGTGAGAGGGGTAGGCATGGTGTTGACAAGAAAGGAGGTCATTCAGACCATTCACCCAATGCCAGTGAGCCACTCGTGGCATCGTTGTATGTACCAAGAAATGATAAGCTTGTGAAGATAGATGGAAACTTGATAATTCATTCTGTTTTGGCGAGTGAGAGAGCCATGGCCTCTCGTAAGGCTCCTGGAGTGAAAAATTCCAAGGAGACAGGTTTGGCAATCCCAAGACATTTATCACCAGCGTTGGGTAATAGAGGGAGGCATTCTCATGTATACCGTAATTCTGCTGAGCGACGGAAGGGTCTTACTTCTGAGGCAAAGTCATCTGCGGCTAATGGCAAACTCCAGGAATGGTTCCGTGAAGGTCTTGCAGGTAATTGTTTTGCTTTTAGTGTACTTTGGATCTCAGTATCTTCAATACTTAAAACAAAAAACAAATATAAATGCAGAATACTGGCAAAAGTAAGTGATTCTTTTGTTCTTTTGAGAATAAAAAACACTGAAAGTGATTGCAGATGTTATATGCAAATATATAAAGAAAAGGGTTGTGTGGTGTGAGTACCAAAAAGTTAATGAGCTATAAGGAAAATTTATGTAAAACTCTTTTGTTTGATCAAGCGAAGTTTGCATAACAGATTTAAAGTTTCATGCTTACTCTACCTGTTAATTGTATATCTACTCATTTTACTTTTGTGTTGGCTCAACAAGTCATTCTTATGCATGATATTTATCTTCTTGATTTGTTGCCGTTTCTCTTTTAATGCTCTTCTTACTGCTTAAAAGGAGAAATTTCAACTGTGTTTCTTTGTTCCTCTAAATTTTGTGGCTCATGTCTGCCTCTGCTTCTGTTTTTTCCATTTCCTTTTCTCAGGTCCCTTGTTGAGCTCTGGCATGTGCTCCGAAGTGTTCCAGTTTGATGTTTCACCAGCACCGGGATCAATTGTCCCGGCTTCCCCAGTTGCCAATATTACTACTGAGCGCCCACAGAATGCTACGCAGCTAAAAAATGGTAAAAATAGAAGGATCCTCCGTGGTGTTCCAATTCCCCTTCCAGGATCTGATCTCAATGTGACGAGTGAACATTTTGGGAGAAATTCTGAGAAAGGTGGGTTCCAAGGTAATAAGTCAGCCTCTTCCATGGTTGTTTCTCTCCTTGTTGATCCAAGAGAGGCTGGTGATAGTGATGTTGACGGCGTGATCAACCGAAAGTCACTTTCTCGGATTTTCGTGGTTGTTCTTTTGGACAGCATCAAGTATGTAACTTATTCATGCGCGCTTCCTAGCCTTGGTCCTCACCTAGTGACAACATGAAGATAGAGAGCTGTAGGATCTAACCCAAGTTTTGTACATAACAGAATAATTACAGCTTTTTGGTGCCAGGATCAAACCTTCCTGTGCTCCAATTTTTCTGTCTGTAACCTATTTTGCTGCACTGCCTTAGCTAGCCTTAATGCTTGTATGTCATCGTGTACTGCTTGCTCTACCTCTTTGAACCAGTGTTCTGACATTTATGCATTTTTTTTTCTTTTTGTTCACTATGCATTAGGGTTTTACTGAAGTTTAGGTACGAGAATGGGAAGCTAGGAATGTAATTTTATGCTCTATTGACACAATGATGTTTCTTCCGAATATGATATCCGCAAGAACCTCATTTATCAAGTACTGATTGTTATACACACCGGATTGTCGTATTACACGACTAAACATGGAAGGAATCAAGAATGGCTTTCAGAGTCTTCTCCGATGCTTGCCATTGTTTGTCGCTTGCACTGACCACGAACAATACGACAGTGCTTCCTTTAGCTGTTGCCTTTGCAAGATTGTGGGTACCCGTCAAGGCAAAGGGTGTTTCGAGACGATACTTGTAATACTGCAGAAGAAAGAAAACAATCAGAATCAAGAAAATAATAATAACAATTGCTACTGCTGGAAACTAACAACAATGAAAATCTCCCCGCCTCGATGTTTCCTTCCCACTTCAAAGAAGACACTACTAACAAGTAGTACTAGATTATATACTTTCCTTGTCCAGTGAGTCGTAGCGTGTAACAGTACTGAGGTACTGAATAAATACAGCCCACTTCATGTGTAAACACAAATGTGAAATAAATGACAATATCTGTTGCAGACCATACATAATGTTGAAATTAGGTGTGTACTGCAAAATTACTTCATGGCAAAACATTTCTTTTGATGTATTGAATTGCTAACTGTTCTCTTTCCTGCCAAGATAAGAGGGAAGGATAAAGCTTAGTTATTGGGAAAGTACCGTTTGATCACCGAGCTTTTCAACTGATGTTTCTAGGAGCTCATCTGGGTCATACGAGCTTCCAGTGACAAACGGGCCAAGAGAGGCAATCAACTTCTCAGGGCTCCCAATCTCTTCAATTGTTGCACTAAGCTTGTTGGTCAAGCGTATTAATGGGGAAGCAACCACCTGGACTTTTCCCTGCCTTTCATCTTCAAACTTTACCTCAACCCAGGGCTCTGCACATTTAGGTTGGCAGTAATTTCCAGATAATATGTTTGCCACGCGTGTTTGTTTCCAAGTTGGTGGGAGGATGAATTGGTAGGGCTGCACATTTCCTGTAACCAACTAAATTTGAAAAATCATTACAATATGAAAAGTAAACAGAAAAAGGAGATCCTTTATAAAATCACGAAAAATCTTTCCCACGATTAGATTTTCCATACTCCGGTTTGAGTGGGAAGAATAAAAGATAGGTTAAACCAGACAAATGACCTCTCCACATTTTTCTGCCAAAGTTGAGGTGTCCCATGACAAATACCACATCTCAGTCCTGGTAGCTAACCAGGTCACAAATGGCAATCATTCACTAGCCTATTGCACAAATAAGCCAATCAAGAGATTTTGAAAAACTAAAAAGGAGAGACAGGTAGGAAGTGGCAAGTCGACATTGGACACGAGACACCAAATTTAGGCCTCAACATACCAACATAAGCCATGCCTTGACATAAGTGTCTATGCGCATGAAAGATGCTATAAAAGCATAGCAGTATACACAATTGATGCTTCTCAAAAATCATCAGTCAGACCTTGTGCTATAACCAATTCATCTAGCTAGTCCCTGCTCCTCTTGATGAGTTACCTTGTTTAGAGGCACACACTCATTGTGCCTCTTTTTGCCGCCTTATCATAACTTCTACAAACAACTAATAGTACAACTAATGTTAGCAGAATATGATGCTGCAAATTCAGATTGCATAGCACTGAGCAGATACAGGACAAAACACTTCATTTTGGTCGAGTGTAGATACCTAGACATGTACAACACAATACATTTGAAAATATTTTGATCCAAGGATTACCAAAAGCGAGAGGGAACGCAATTGATTGCTGTTCTGTTTGGATAGCATCAGACGACTTATCAGTATAGCTAATTGGCACCCAGAAAAAACACAAACTTCAAGCTTGTACAGCAATGTATCATCTAATTATATCACACAAATTATCTTAATTACCACAAACAATAAAAAAATTACCGAAAAATAAGAACCCACCACATACCCTATTGATTTTGGAGTAACCCAATTAAGGCGCTTGGTTTTTTGGAGTAACCCAATTGACAATTTGACATTTTAAAGAAAAGAGGCTAGCTTTAGTGATAAATGGGGGGGAGAAGAGTAGAGAAATTAAGTTATATACCTGCGCGAAGAGCAGGGGTGTCCTTAGGAGTGGCTTTGAAAAGGACGAAAGAGGGATCTGAAGAGGAAGGCGGGAGGTAGGAGCCAACCTCTATCTCTTTAGCTAGCGAAAAGGGGGGCTCTTTAACCAAAATGAGTGGAGACAGTCCCAGGCCCGTCAATATTTGTCTCCTCAAACTCCCACAAGCAATCTGGGTTCGGTTGTTTTGCCATGTCGGTGCTGCTCTTCTTGTTAATGGAGACTTTGGAGATGGAGAGAATGGAGGAGGAGGAGGAGGAGGAGGAGTGAGCGAAGCAGTCGCTGCCATATCTTTCAGAAACAGAGGACCGAGTGAAAGGCCAAGTGAGTTTTGCTATTTGGGTCCCCTGCTCTAACATCTTATCCGTTTACGGACAGGAATGAACAGCCCACCTCATCACCTAGTTAAAGTTTCAATCTTTACTAAATTTTGAAAAACAAAAAAATCACACCTTTCTTTTTTCTTTTTTGTAATTAAAAAAATGATTTATGGTGTCAATATTTGCTGTATTTGTTCAAAAAAAAGTGTACATGTAACAAATCTTAGTGTTGGATGAATTCCATTTTATTTTAGCTTATTTTATGCCAAATGGGTGTAAGTACAAAATGATTGGTAATTTTCATCTCTCATTTTCTATAAAATATTCTATTTTTTATAAATAAATAAAATTAATATTTTTAATTATCATTATAATATCCAGATCAAAACTATATAAATATAATATGCATTTATGCTTAATTTTTACACACCAAAATATAGGATACACACTAATTGACATAGTAATCTTTAATTACACAACCAACAAAGTCTTGTTCTTATGAAATTACACACATTAATGATCTTATTATAGGACTAGTTCTACAAGGTCAATGTAATTGGATCAAACCATCAAGAAAGTAAGGAAAAGGGTCTTACACTTGTCCATTTCCTTCTTTGGCAGGGCAACCAAAATGTTGACACCATTCTTGTCATTTTGGTCAGGAAAGAGCAAGATAATCCACTTCATCAAACCCTAATTTCCACCACGATAACACCAAGAACTCACCATTAGGAAACCCTTTATTCATCTCACCCCAATCAATCACAGATTTTGAATATTCATCACTCATTCTCTTTGCACCTTCCCCTACAACTTCCACCAAGTTTGAAAATGGACCTTCTTTTAACTCCTTGCATTTTGCACTTGCATAAGCTGTCAACACAGCATTTCCACTATAAGATGGAGGCAGGGGAGGGATTAGTTTAGGCCTAATGTTGAGTGCATAAAGAATTGTAGACACCCTTTCAAGATTTTCTTGATCTTGATCTTTCTTGATTTTGAAGATCAAAATCCTTGTGTTCTTGGTTTTCTTGAATTAGTGATAAGGCCTTGCATCTCCAAATATGAGCTATTTTCACATTAAACCCTGAAATTCTTGCACCAACCTTATTATTAGTAGCCTTTCTTGCACCAACCTTATTATTAGTAGCCTTTTCTTTAAGGTTGAGTATGTCATTTGATGTGAGGTGGAAGAAGTTGAAATCTAAGGATTCTTGGGTGGTGTCAAAGATTGTGGTTTGAGGAGCTCGGGATGGGGGAATGTGACACGTGGCGGCGATCGAGCGGCTAGGAGTTGTTGATCATTGCAAGGGGTGATTGCTAATGGTTTGTCACCGGCTAAGGCGCCCAAATTGTAACGACTACATCATTTTTTTTTCCTTTCTGAAACTTAGAAGTGCAAATGGTAACGAGTTCCTACGAGTCTCATTTCTTGTATGTTTTCTTTCATCTCTTTAAATAGAGAAGTGGGCACAGAAAAGAGATTCAAATTCAATCATGTGTTGTGTTGGGTTAGATTTCAATTTTCACAAGTCTCTTTGGACAGAAGAGACAAGCTAGCAAGGCACAAAGCCCACCCATACACAATCATCTAAAATTAGCAAATTAGCAATTCCATCATCATACAACACATGAGAAGTATCATCCATGTTTGCAGAGGAAGTCAGTCTTTGGTGAAGTATCATTGTCACCAATTAATTTGAGGCTATACAAATTTTCAGGACAAATAAAATATGCTAATGTACTACTCTACTACCTCTGATTTATAATCCATGTAGTTTAATTTATTTTTCTGGGTTCCATAATAAGAGAAAGAGTGAGAAAAATGTATTTTTTAAAATAAAATTCATAATTTAAGTAAATAGTACTCCCTCCATCTCGTATTATGTGTCATTTTAGACATTGGCGCGGGATTTAAGGAATCACTGTCTGCGTATAGAGATCACCAAAATGCCCTTCACAAATACTCAAAGCTTCCCTTTCCTCGCTCTTCTTCACATTTCAGTTCTGCGCTTCGTCCTCCAGCCTGCTTCCCAATTTTTTCCCAAAATCCCTCCAAAATTTTGGGTATTTCCATTTTTTCCGCGGAAAGTTTAAGCTATCCGATCAAAATGGTCTCTCACCTCCTATTTTCATTTTCCCACCCATTTTCGACACTATCTACAGTTCTAACGTTTGATTTTGCGATTTATTCTTCTGGAAAAAAATGGCTGACAACGATTTCGACCCTATCCATTTGTTTCACAACAATCCTTGCACACGGGCTGACATCGATAATGGCCATGCATACGACGGATCCAGCGATCTATACGATGTTCAAGCCCCTGTAGAAGGCGCTGAAGCACAGGCCCCAGATGCGACACATGTGGACGAAATCCATAAAGATTGGACAACCCAAGACCTAAACCCATTACATGACAGTGGGGTTGAAGGTGAAGTCAATTTAATTTAACCTTTGATTTGATCAACAAGAATGTCATCTGTTTTGGTTGGTTTGCAATTGTTAAACACAAGAAAACTCTATCTCCCTTGCAATGATGTTGTGTTGTGATGATGGTAGGTCCAAATTCAAGAAGGATAGAGCTCTGCAATGAGGAAAGAAGCGCAGCCTATAGTATGCTTCTACAAAAAAGTGTTAACGGGAAGCTAAAGAAATACTCAACAAGGGAAGTTGTTGATACATTGAGAGTGAATATAAGATCAATCCAGCGGCTGTGGAAAAAGGAAAGAGACTCTGCCAACCACAATATTTCTCAGTCGAGAGTTAAGAATTGTGGGAGAAAACGGATTGAATTTGACTTGCAGAAGCTTAGAGATATTCCTTTAAGGGATCGAACAACACTAAGATCTTTATCTACATCTTTGGGTATTTCGAAGTCGTCTTTGATGCGCAAATTGAAAGAAGAAGAATTGAAGCGACATAGCAATACCATCAAACCAACATTTACAGAGGCAAACCGTTTGCAAAGGGTGCGTCACTGTCTTTCAATGATTGATCCAGACTCGCTTCCCGCATCAAATCGTTTCTACGACATGGAAAATGTGGTCCACATTGATGAAAAATGGTTTCAAACAACAAGGAAGGTCCAGACGTACTACCTCCTTCCTGACGAAGATGAACCTATAAGAACTATTCAAAGTACCAATTTCATTCCAAAAATTATGTTCCTTGCAGCTATTGCTAGACCTAGATATGACTCACATGGTAGTTGTACGTTCGATGGGAAATTAGGATTGTTTCCATTGCTTAGTAAAGTTGCTGCTGTGAGGTCTAGCTCAAATAGGATAGCCGGAACATTAGAGGTGAGGGCAATTAAGGTGATTGATAGGCATGTCATTCGGAAGTTTATGATAGATTGCATTTTACCTGTCATTCAGGCCAAATGGCCGAGGGATAGCCTCCTGCAGGAAATTATCATCCAGCAAGATAATGCTAAGACACATATACATCATGATGATATTGATTTCTTAGCTGCAGTAGAGAATGTAGGATTGAACATTAAGCTGTTATGTCAGCCACCAAATTCTCCTGATTTAAATGTTCTTGACCTGAGCTTCTTTCGAACTATTCAATCGTTGCAAGTGAACCAAAGCTTATTTGGAGTTCTTTGATTTTAAGGTTAATAGCATCTTCATCACTTTACAATCATGCATGATTGACATTTTGAAAATTAAGGGATCCAATGCTTATAAAATACCTCACATGAAGAAGGAACATCTAGCTAGGCTTGGTTTGCTTCCCTCCTCATTGTCATGCGATCCAATCATCCTTGCAACTGCTGCTGCTCATTGATTGCATTGCATTTCATCATGTTTTATTGTCCATTTTCTAGTTATTTTGGACTGTAATTCTATTGATATTCCCTTTAATTTCCCACATTTGATCAGGTCTGGTTTGGAGGCTGAATGAGAAGAATTCACGAAGTTTAGAGCTGAAGCTGTTTATTCGAGTCTAGGCCTGGATCTTGGCCTAGACAAGGTCGTATCTGACGCAGTACGCTTACCAGAATCGTCTTGGCCTAGACTTCGGCCAAGACTCCTTTGCGATCAGACTGCAGCTTGGAGCGATTGAAGTATTTTTGGAGATGGACTCTCACAGCTGGCACGTAGCAGCTGTCCAGCAATTTTAGAGGGATCTGAAGACAATCTTAAGTAGAATCCCGATTGGGATCTCCCTCTTTTAATTAATTGCGATTTAGTTTCCTTTTTAGAAACAATTAATTGTAATTATCTTTTAGGATATTTTAGGAGTTTGAGTTTGATTGGGACAGAGGTTCTTATGGCTATTTTAGCTAAACATCATTGGCCTCTGTCCGCATCATCTCCCATCAGATTTTCCCAGTTAGAACGCAATTTCCCTTTTTCGTAGTTCTCCATTGTTAAAAACCTTGCTCCGAATTTATTTCGGATTTAATATTTTTATGCAAATTAATTTCTTTATCTTTTATCCATGAGTATGAGTAACTAAAAACCCCATTCTTGGTAAGGGTGATGAGCTGAAGTTCTTAATGCAATCGTGAGACACAATTCGTTCTTCACAATCTCTTTCTTTGTATTTATTTATTCTTGAACTTAATCCATCGCTTACTCACTAGAGCCAAGGTTTGATCATCCTTGTTCTCTAGGAGAGAAGAGTTGTAACCAGCCTAGAAGGAGAGGGAGTACCCGCCGGCTAGACGGAGTAGGTGACTAGTCTCGAGCAGACTAGAAGAATAGGTAAAATAGGTAGAGACCAGATTGACAACCTAGGAACTTAGCCTAGGTACTGTCTTCCCCTGCACCATTGAAGAGGTGAGCAACCATTCAAGACAGCAGTCAAACGGATAAACCCTTTAACCAGCAAGGTGTCCCTTGGCTAGGATTATCAGGAGAGGGAGTACCCGCCAGATAGTTTGAAGAGGAGGGAAGATAGGAGGGAAAAGGAGTTCCTCCCCTCTATAGCAGTACTATGAAGAAGAGATGAACATACTTCAGTCTATGATCGATGCATAAGAACGCAAGCTCACCCATCGCCCTTACCTGGAATTCCGTATCACAAGACTTATTCCCAATCTAGCCCGCAGTCTTGGCCTAGACTTCGGCCAATACTATCTTATATTTTAAACTGTTTTCATTACTTTCTGTTTTGTCTTTAGTTTCAGATAACAACCAACCAAAACTCAGTGACGAGGAAGTCAAACTCAAGAACTACATTTCCTAGAGGTCTCTGTGGACGATCCTCTTACCATCATCTACAAACCATTGTAGACAGTGATAAGTTGTATTTCTACCCCCAATTCCATACTTATTTCACTCTTATATTTGACGTGTTCGACGCGCGGTCAAATTTTAGCGCCGTTGCCGGGGATCTCTAACGGTATTTGTAGTTTTTGTTTTATTATTATTTTATGACAGTTGATGACCAGGTCCTCAAGTAGAGAACAAGATTTGTTACCCATCAATCCCAATCTCACTAGGACCGAAGCACAGCTAAGGAGGCAAGCTCGACTAAGGGCAGCCCAAGAAGAAAGCGGATCGGAAGGTTCTAATTCCGGATCAGAATATAGTCTAGACCACGGTCTTGGCCTAGATTCAGACCAAGACATGGCGGACCAGCAACCAGAACCGACAATGAGGGAGCTGAATAAAACATCTGAGCAGGAGACCTTTTCCTGCATCAATCTCCCTCCATTGGCCAATGATTGGTCCATAAAGACTAACATGGTGGCCAACCTCCCCAAGTTTTACGGCCATTCCAACGAGAATCCATTCAAGCACTTAAGAAACTTACATGTTCAGTGCGACATCATGAAACCCACTACGGTAACCATGGAGAGGGCGAAGCTGAAGGCCTTTCCAAGCTCTCTAGAAGGGGGAGCTCAGAACTGGTTTTACAGTCTGCCTCATAATACCATCAACACCTGGGCTGAGATGTCCACCATGTTCCTCAACAAGTACTGGAATGCCACGAAGGCTGGCATAGCTAGGAAAGATATGGCCGCTATACAACAAAGAAGCGGAGAAAGCTTCTCTGAGTATCATCAAAGGTTCAGAGATTTGCAAGAAGTCTGCCCCACTCATGGCGTAGCAGACAACACTATGATACAATATTTCTATGATGGGATGATCCCAAGTTGCAAGGAAAAAGTAGATTCAGCCGCAAGTGGAGCATTGCAAGATTTAACAGTCACAAGAGCAAAGATGTTGCTCCAAACGTTGGCAGACAACTGCCAAAATAATACCATTTCGGATAGAAATGCTTCTCCTTCTTCTCTAAATTCGCTCAATGTTGAACAAAAATTAAATGAATTAACCGATATGATTAAAACCATTTCTGTTAACATTTCAGGTCCAATGACTTCGGGAAATCAAGAGCAAACAGCCGGGGTGTGTGGGATATGCCAGCAACAAGACCATCAGACCAACAACTGTTATATGGTCCAGCACCCAGAAGAGATAATTCAGGTCAATGCTGCATATCCACAGAACCAAGGTAGCATGCAAAACTATCCCCAAGGAAGCAACCAATACGCATGGAGATCACACCCAAACTTCAGATGGAGAGAGCCAGTCCCTCCAAATCAGAATCAGAATCAAGGTGTACCCCAGCAGCAACAACAACCTCCTATCAACTTCCAGCATTTCGTTCCACGACCTCAGAATCAGAATCTTGGCCCGAATCTAGGCCAAGAGCCAGGCCAACCTCCTTTACCTCAACTACCGCCTGCCCCTAGACCTTTGCAGCTTACTGGCCCTTCAGTGGAAGACACGCTCAAGCAGCTGATGGAGCTACAGAAAAATCACATGCAGTCCACACAGACTAGCTTGGCGGAGCTACAAAAGCAAATCACTCAAATAGCAAATCAAGGAAAATTACCTCCTACTACGGTAAATAATCCAGCCCATAATGTGAGTGCTATAAGTTTGAGGAGTGGAGTGGTGTTGCCAGAAAGGAAAGGAGCGAGGACAGATGAGGAAATGAAGAAAATCGCTTCAGAAGATGTGGAAGAGGATGAGGAAGAAGAAGCTGAACCAGAAGTAGTCTTGACCAAGACTCCGGCCAAGACTACCGTTACAGCAGAACCAGAAAAAGAAGAGATTGTTTCGGGCAAGCCAAAACAGAAGGAGGAGATCATAGAAATTCCTCCACCATTTCCCCCGAGATCTTCAAAAGAAAAAAGACAAGATGAAATGAGGGATTTCATGACTGTTTTTGGAAAAATAGCCGTGAATATTCCAATGTTGGATTTAATTGCAAAAGTCCCTTCTTATGCTAAATTCCTTAAAGAATTGTGCACTAATAAAAAGAAAATTGCAGGTGTAGAAAGGATAAATTTATCCAACAACGTTTCAGCAGTACAACAACTCCCGGAGAAGTGCAAGGATCAGGGAACCTTCACAATTCCATGCCAAATAGGGAACAAAATCATTGAGAAAGCCCTTTGTGATTTAGGGGCTGGTATCAATGTAATGTCTCTAAGTGAATTTGAAACCTTGAAAATTGGAACCATGAAGGAGACTGATTTGGTGATACAATTAGCTGATCGAACAATCATCCGACCTAAAGGAGTAGTGACTGATGTCCTGGTAATGGTAAATGATTTTATCTATCCAGTTGATTTTTATATAGTTGAGATGAATGTTCAATTGCCATCTTGTACCACTGACATTTTATTAGGAAGACCTTTCCTAAGAACCTCAAAAGCAAAGATAGATTGCTTCGAAGGAAGCATAATTCTGGAATTTTGTGGAAGGACAATTAAGTTCAGCATTTCAGATGCTTTAAAACACCCAAACGACTTGCATTGTGTTAGTTTTTTGGATGTTTTGGATCCAATCACAGAAGAAATGGCTGACATTTATCATAACGATCCCCTTGAGTATGTTTTGACCAGGGGAATTTCCACTCAAACACTGCCAGAGCTAGAGTGCCGCACTGGAGATCAGGAGGAACTCCGACAAATGGTGGACAGTTTGGCCGAACAAGAAGAAGAAGACTTAGTCTTGGCCTCGATCTTGGCCAAGACGCCGGCCAAGACTGCCAACAAAAGAAGCAAAGTAGTTAATTGTCAATATGTGCAATCAACGAGTCCTAAATTCTTACCTTCTGTTGTGCAGGCACCACAGTTAGAATTGAAATCCCTACCAGGTCACTTGAAGTACGCCTATCTAGGCCTAGATGACAAACTGCCCGTCATAATTTCAGCCAAGCTATCAAGAGTGGAAGAAGATAAATTGATAGCTGTCTTGAAGGAACACAAGGAGGCGATTGGCTGGACGATGGCAGACATCAAGGGGATATCATCTAACATCTGTACCCACAAAATACATGTGGAAGAGGATAAGAAACCCATTCGGCAACCCCAGAGGAGATTAAACCCTCCTATGATGGAAGTTGTTAAGAAAGAAATAATTAAGTTGTTAGATTCGGGTGTTATTTATCCTATCTCAGATAGTAATTGGGTATCTCCTGTGCAGGTAGTCCCTAAGAAGACTGGAACAACAGTGATCGAAGGAGAAGATGGCGCTCAAAGAACAGCCAGAATTCAAAACGGATGGAGGGTATGTATTGACTACCGAAGGCTGAATCAAGTCACTCGGAAGGACCACTTCCCGCTGCCTTTCATCGATCAAATGGTAGAGAGGCTTACTGGAAAGTCTCACTACTGTTTCCTAGATGGATACTCGGGGTTTCACCAAATCCCCGTTGCTCCCGAAGATCAACAAAAGACAACGTTCACTTGTCCATTTGGAACGTTTGCCTATAGGCGCATGCCGTTTGGGCTTTGTAATGCGCCAGCCACCTTTCAAAGGTGCATGGTAAGCATATTTTCTGAGTATGTCGAGAGAAGTATCGAAGTGTTTATGGACGACTTTACCGTGTATGGTAATGACTTCGATCAATGCTTACATAACTTAGAAAATATTTTAAAAAGATGTGTTGATACATGTTTAGTTTTAAACTTTGAAAAGTGCCATTTTATGGTAGACCAAGGGATTGTCCTTGGACATGTAGTCTCTAAGAAAGGCATTGAGGTTGACCAAGCCAAAATTGACATTATCAAGAACTTGCCTTACCCCTCATGCTTGCGTGAGGTTCGTAGTTTTCTTGGTCATGCAGGCTTCTACCGTAGGTTCATTAAGGACTTCTCAAAGGTGGCTGAACCAATGTGCAAGTTACTACAAAAAGAGGTGGAGTTCGACTTCAATGAAGCGTGCAAGAAGTCCTTCGAAGAGCTGAAAGAACGACTGACCAAAGCACCAATCATCCAACCACCAGACTGGAGCTTGCCGTTCGAACTAATGTGCGACGCAAGCGACGCTGCTGTTGGCGCGGTACTTGGCCAAAAGAAAGGGAAAGACCCCCACGTCATCTACTATGCATCGAAGATGCTAGATGATGCCCAACGGAATTATACCACAACTGAAAAAGAACTCTTTGCAATAGTTTTTGCCCTGGAAAAATTTAGATCTTATTTATTGGGCACTAAAATTATTGTATTTTCAGATCATTCCGCATTGAAATATCTTCTGGTTAAGCATGATGCTAAACCAAGATTAATCCGCTGGATTCTTCTTATGCAGGAGCACAATCTGGAAATTAAGGACAAGAGTGGAAGGGAAAATCTTGTAGCAGATCATCTAAGCCGTTGCCTAGCAAAGGGAGACACAAACGAGATCAAAGCAGAATTTCCAGATGAGAAGCTGTTTTCTGTTGCACTGTCTAACCCGGAGTCTAGGCCTAGACTCCAGCCAAACCCGCGACCATGGTACGCTGAAATAGCGAATTACCTAGCAACAGGTAAACACTATGGTGACATGACTACCTATGAGAAGGTAAAGGTCAAACATGACAGTAAGTATTATGTTTGGGATGATCCATATTTATGGAAGATAGGAACCGATCAATTGCTAAGGAGGTGTGTACCTCAAGATGAAACAAAATCCATACTTGAATTCTGTCATTCCCAAGCGTGTGGAGGCCACTTTGGCGCGAGAAGAACAGCCCTAAAAATCTTAGAGGCTGGCTTTTATTGGCCAACAATTTTTCAGGATAGTGCTCTATTTTGTAAAACTTGTTCGGCATGTCAAAAAGTGGGAAACATTAGTTCTCGAAATGAAATGCCTATGAATTTTATTCTTTCTTGTGAAATATTCGATATATGGGGCATAGATTTTATGGGACCTTTCCCTACTTCTTTTGGCAATAGATATATTATTCTAGCTGTGGATTATGTATCAAAATGGATAGAGGCGAAAGCCACTAAAAATGATGATGCTAGGACTGTTATTTCCTTTATTAAAACTAATATCTTAAACAGATTTGGGATTCCTCGAGGGATCATTAGTGATCGAGGAACCCACTTCTGCAACAAGATTTTAACTTCTCTTTTCAGGAAATATGGCATCACACATAGGGTATCCACAGCCTATCACCCTCAAACAAACGGCCAAGCCGAGGTGTCAAATAGAGAGGTGAAGTCAGTCTTGGCCAAGACAGTAGGCCTAGACAGACGCGATTGGAGCCAGCGTTTAGATGACGCGTTGTGGGCCTGTAGAACGGCTTACAAAGGACCAATCGGGATGACACCGTACAAGCTAGTTTACGGGAAGACATGTCACTTGCCAGTAGGATTGCAACACAAGGCTTATTGGGCAATACGAAAATGCAACCTAAGTTATGATGAGGCTGGCCAAGACAGAAAATTACAACTCCACGAGCTAGAGGAGTTGAGGGACCTAGCCTACGACAATCAGTTGATTGTCAAGGTCAGAATGAAAGCTTACCACGACAAGAGAATTATTGGAAAGCCCCTCCACACAGGGGAGAAAGTTCTTCTTTACAATTCCCGTTTTAAACTATTTCCTGGAAAATTACAAACTCGTTGGGAAGGCCCCTTTGTTATTACTAACGTTTACCCACATGGTGCAGTAGATATTAGGAATGAGAAAACAGGTGCCGAGCTCAAGGTGAACGGGCAGAGATTAAAGCCGTTCTTTGAGAATTTTCAGGAAGAAAAAGTTTCCGAAAAGGTGGACGAGCCACCTCAAAACAACTGAAAAAAAATTTGAGAGTCAAGCCTAGGACTTAAAATAAGGGCGCTGCAAGGGAGGCAACCCTTGTGTCTTTTAGAATTTTAGGATGTAAATATTTTTTTTTATCACATTTTATTTCTGGGTATTTTTCGTTTTTGTGCAGGAAATTAAGTGTGGGGAAATTGAAGTAGTCTCGGCCGAGATCTTGGCCAAGACTGAGAGCTAGACTACCTAGCGTGTGAAGAGCTCCTCTTAAATAGTGGGACACGTGTCAGCTCTGCCAAATTAATTCATTCAATTGCTTTTGGAACGGACAGCTCCAAAATTCAATTAAATTGAATTAATTAGGCAGCGTGGGAATTAAAACCACCACCTCTGCATATTCTCTCCCACTCTGACACGATCTTCTCACATCCACTACAAATTAAACCGCTCCCACCTGAGCTAAAAGCATAAAACCTTTCTTCTTCTTCTTCCCCAATCAAAATCGCACAGTACCCAAAGAACCCCAACATCCGAAAATCCTTTCATCTTGTTCTCCATCTCCAACAATGACTGCACCCAGCCGTCCTTCGCCTTCAACCGTCCCTGAGGAGAGTGACGACCTCCGCGGAGCTGCACCGACTGGAATGCCGACAAACTCCACCGCCGCTGCGCGTCGTCTGCTTCAGGCGCTAGAAGATGAGGACTCCATGTCCTCCGAAGATGACTTACCCGAGGAGTCAGAGGAGAGTGTCCAAGGGGGCGACCGAGCTGTTGTCGTGTCCGATGAGGATTCTGATGAGGTTCCTCTTGCGAAGAGGGTGAAGACCTCTGCTCCGGCGGCGACGGGAGACAGAGCTAGCCGCCACCAGAGCAGGCTACTGAAGAAAATGGCAGGTACCGGAGCATCTAACCCGACTCCGACAACCGCTAGAAAGAAATCCACTCCTGCCACTGCCGCCGCCGCTACTTTTACCACACCACCACCGCCACCTCCGGCGAAGAAAAATCCAGCCACTGCGCGGACCAAAAATTTAGGCCGAGTCAAGCAGGTGGCTCACAAAAAGACACCGACCAAAAAGCCGGTGAAAACCCCAATTGCAGCTCAGTCTCCACCTCCGCCGAAGACCACTGCCGCTCCTTCCACTGCCAAGAGCAAAGGGAAACAGAAGGTGGTCGTGGAGGATTCTGATGAGGACGATGAAAACGATTTAGTCTTGGCCAAAACTTCGGCCAAGACTCCTAAGGTACGATCTCTTCCTCCTTTGCACACACTCAAAGGCTGGTTAACATTTGATACCCCTGACCATAAATTTAAGTTGCGTAATATGCATGCCTGTGACATTCCTGCTTATGCTCGTTTGGAGTTTGATTTCTTGGATGAGATGGTTTTAGGGAATAAAATTAGGGAATATGTGTATGCTCTTGGTTGGGTACCTTTTATGTCTCTTGAGTGTGATGCTTATGTTGAGTTGTGTCTTGAGTTTCACACAACCTTTTGGTTTGATGAACCTGCCTTGTATGTGAGGGGTAGAGACAAACCTGATTTTGCAGCCCCCGAAATAGTTAATTTTAGGTTGTGTGACAAATGGAGTCACTTGTCTGTGAATGAATTTAATGCTTTGCTTGGATTTGCCCACAGTGATGAGGCTATATTTGATTATCCCACTGATTGGGATAATAATGTAGCTTTTAGGGAAATTACGGGTGACCAAAATGCAAAATTTGATAGGAATTCTAAGGCACACGCCATACTAAACCCTGCGCTTAGAATGCTCCATAGGGTCTTGTCTATCAACCTCTCGGGGAAGACAAAAGTCTCTGGAAATTTAGCCAAGTCTGAATTGTTTCTGTTGTGGTGCATTTTGCACGAGAAAAAGGTCAACTTAGGCTTGTATTTGGTTGAAGTATTGCATGCCCGTGAATCCAAAACAAAACTGATCTTTGGTTCTTTGATAACTTGGCTTGCTATGCAAACTGCTAGTATAGATCCTGCTGCTTCTGATTTACATTCATGGTGTTCCCCGAAAATCCTTGGTTTTAGATCCTTCGACCAAATGGGACATTTCCATTTGGAAGGAGAGTTTGTTGCATGTAATACAGGATTCACGCCGGTCCAGGACCACATTTTCTCGAAGAATAATGGAGGGCAGTACAAACTTCGGCCCATTATCATTCCAGGAGAAGAAGCAGAGGGCAATCTTGCCCAGGATCTAGGCCAAGACGCTGGCCAAGACACCCCCATTCCTGATGCTGCAGCTGATCTAGGCCAAGAAGCCCGTCAAGATCCTCCTCCCAGTAGCACCAGTGAGCCCCCAGCATGGGCCAGGGAATTCCAAGCAAGGCAGCTGCTTATTCTTGAGCAGCAGAAAATGATCCTGGAGCGTCTAGGCCAAGACAAGAGTCAAGACCAGCCCGCAACCAGCAGTGCAGAAGTGGCGCCTCAATGGGCACAATGCCTTAACGATAGGCAGGACGTTCTCCTGGAGCAGCTCAAGCTCACGAGGACAAATGTCCTCCACGTGTACCAGCACCTCCAGGCCCACTTCAAACTCCTCAAAGACCTTCACGACAATCTGAGCTCAGACTCCGAGTCATCCGATGAGGAGGAAGCACCAGAACCATCATTACAGCCAGCAAAGTCACCACACCCTTCAATGCCTCCTCCAGCTCCGAGAGATCCAAAGCCGAAGGACTCTCCTGCCTCTGATCTAGGCCAAGCCTCTGACCATGATCCCAAGACCCAAGCAACATGAGTTGCTTCTGCCCCCAGGTCGTACTTTTCCTTTCTTTTACTTCTCTGTTTAGTTTTTCTTTTGTTTCTCTCCACACAATGAGGACATTGTGTCTTTTAAGTGTGGGGAGGGTGTTAAATATGTCTTGTGTTTTTGTGAATATTGAATGTTTGTTTGTGTGCCATGTGTCTGTTTTTGGGAGTCAATTAGTGTGTTTTAAATTTTTAATTTTTAAGTCAATATGTCCAGTATAGAGTCAGTCATTGCATGATTTTTATTTGCACTTTTATGCATGTTTTGAATCTGTATTGTTGTGACATCCGAATCCCTATTTTCTTGCTTAGATTGTTTAGTCTTTTGGTGGGATTGCACGTAGACACTTGCTAGGGAATACAATGCTTTAGTAACAGGGATGCACATGAGCGTAAATGATCAATGCCTAAGGGGCATTTAATCTGTTGTTTCCCGAACATTAGTCATCCATATGGTCGTAAGGACACCTAGCTAGGACCTTTATTTCTATTAGGGTGATGAGGTTTGCTGCCGGATTTGAGTGTGTCGATCTATTTGTTTGTAGTGTGAGACAAATAAGGTGTCGGAATGTCATAGGACAGACATAGCAAAGGTGGAAGTCCCTGCTGAAAAGGACAAGCTCTGTCTATGTATTACCGTGTCTATAAAACAGAAAATATATCACAGAAAAGGCGCATGATTTTTTCAGAAAAAAAAAAAAAAAAAAAAAATATTTTTTGCTAAGACACAAAAGAAAATAAAAGAAGAAATATTTCTGTCAAAGTGATTTAAATGGCACCGGTCTTTAGACACTTTTGAATAGACGACACTCGGGGGGGACTTAAATCCTTGGTGAACCTGGTTGCCCTAAACTTTATCCATCTAGTCTAGTAGGGTGTCTTGATACCATGTGGAAGGTGTACGTTTGGGGTATTGATCATTCCTTGTTAGTCTAGCATTGGGTACTCTAGTTTAGTGTCTTGGCAGTTCCAGTAGAGGGGTAAGCAATCTGAAAATAAGAAAGTCCGGGGGGTCAGGATGTCTGTTTTGTTTTGATGTGTTTTTATTTTTATTTGTGAGTCTTTGAGTCTGTATGCTTGGGGGCAAGCATTGTTTAAGTGTGGGGAGTTTGATTGCATTGCATTTCATCATGTTTTATTGTCCATTTTCTAGTTATTTTGGACTGTAATTCTATTGATATTCCCTTTAATTTCCCACATTTGATCAGGTCTGGTTTGGAGGCTGAATGAGAAGAATTCACGAAGTTTAGAGCTGAAGCTGTTTATTCGAGTCTAGGCCTGGATCTTGGCCTAGACAAGGTCGTATCTGACGCAGTACGCTTACCAGAATCGTCTTGGCCTAGACTTCGGCCAAGACTCCTTTGCGATCAGACTGCAGCTTGGAGCGATTGAAGTATTTTTGGAGATGGACTCTCACAGCTGGCACGTAGCAGCTGTCCAGCAATTTTAGAGGGATCTGAAGACAATCTTAAGTAGAATCCCGATTGGGATCTCCCTCTTTTAATTAATTGCGATTTAGTTTCCTTTTTAGAAACAATTAATTGTAATTATCTTTTAGGATATTTTAGGAGTTTGAGTTTGATTGGGACAGAGGTTCTTATGGCTATTTTAGCTAAACATCATTGGCCTCTGTCCGCATCATCTCCCATCAGATTTTCCCAGTTAGAACGCAATTTCCCTTTTTCGTAGTTCTCCATTGTTAAAAACCTTGCTCCGAATTTATTTCGGATTTAATATTTTTATGCAAATTAATTTCTTTATCTTTTATCCATGAGTATGAGTAACTAAAAACCCCATTCTTGGTAAGGGTGATGAGCTGAAGTTCTTAATGCAATCGTGAGACACAATTCGTTCTTCACAATCTCTTTCTTTGTATTTATTTATTCTTGAACTTAATCCATCGCTTACTCACTAGAGCCAAGGTTTGATCATCCTTGTTCTCTAGGAGAGAAGAGTTGTAACCAGCCTAGAAGGAGAGGGAGTACCCGCCGGCTAGACGGAGTAGGTGACTAGTCTCGAGCAGACTAGAAGAATAGGTAAAATAGGTAGAGACCAGATTGACAACCTAGGAACTTAGCCTAGGTACTGTCTTCCCCTGCACCATTGAAGAGGTGAGCAACCATTCAAGACAGCAGTCAAACGGATAAACCCTTTAACCAGCAAGGTGTCCCTTGGCTAGGATTATCAGGAGAGGGAGTACCCGCCAGATAGTTTGAAGAGGAGGGAAGATAGGAGGGAAAAGGAGTTCCTCCCCTCTATAGCAGTACTATGAAGAAGAGATGAACATACTTCAGTCTATGATCGATGCATAAGAACGCAAGCTCACCCATCGCCCTTACCTGGAATTCCGTATCACAAGACTTATTCCCAATCTAGCCCGCAGTCTTGGCCTAGACTTCGGCCAATACTATCTTATATTTTAAACTGTTTTCATTGCTTTCTGTTTTGTCTTTAGTTTCAGATAACAACCAACCAAAACTCAGTGACGAGGAAGTCAAACTCAAGAACTACATTTCCTAGAGGTCTCTGTGGACGATCCTCTTACCATCATCTACAAACCATTGTAGACAGTGATAAGTTGTATTTCTACCCCCAATTCCATACTTATTTCACTCTTATATTTGACGTGTTCGACGCGCGGTCACTCATATTCTATATTAACATTGTAAGACATGGTTTCTCTTGGTTCAATAAAGTAAATGTATTGCTTGATGAACATTGACATTGATTTCTGTTTTTGAATTGTAGGAAACAGTTAGATTTTGTTGTTTCCATTGCATGAAACAGTTGGCTTTTTTAGATACATGGGCCAACTACAATTAGTATGTTATCTAATGTACCTCCTTTAGTTAGTATACAGTTGATGTAGGCATTAACAAAATGGTATGAGACTACCTCTGTTTTGCATGCTTATTTGTTTCAACAAATTCTGTTTTGCTTGATGTGTTGTGACATTGAGTTCTGTTTCTTTATTGCAGGAAATAGATGAATTTTTTGGTTACGAGGGCCAACTAGAATTAGTAGTATGTCATCTAATTTTATGCGGTTCCTTTAATTAATAGACAATTGACGTAGGGATTACAAAAATGGTGATACTACCTCTGTTTTGCATGCTTATTTATTTTCACAAATTATGTTTTGCCTGGAAGTGTTGTGACATTGAGTTCTGTTTCTTTGTTGCAGGAAATAGATGTATTTTTTGGTTACGAGGGCCAACTAGAATTAGTAGTATGTGATCTAATTTTATGCGGTTCCTTTAGTTAATAGACAATTGACGTAGGGATTACAAAAATAGTGAGACTACCTCTATTTTGCATGCTTATTTGTTTCAACAAATTCTGTTTTGGTTGATGTGTTGTGACATTGAGTTCTGTTTCTTTATTGCAGAAAATGTTGATTTCCACTGCAGACAACGATGGATTTTTTGGTTACGAGGGCCAACTAGAATTAGTAGTCTGTTATTTTAGGCAGTTCCTTTCGTACTTAGACAGTTGGCGTAGGGAGTACAAAAATAGTGTGTGCGCTAGGGGGATGTGTGTATATAGTTGCTCTTGACGCATAGATTTAGGTGTTACGGTTGTTGTAATCTGATCTAGTACACATCAGCTACCTTGTTGCATTTTTTGCATTGAATATGAGACATTTTGGATAGGTGTGCATGCGTTAATTAAGGTGTTTGAATTGTTTTGCAACTGCAACACTCAAACAATTAAATTGTTTAGCTAATGCCACACACCAAGCCAGCTTTTTATATTCCCAACAATGACGTCATTTCAACACTCAACCGGTGCATTCCTTTCCATTATTACACCTCTAACTAACCCTACTTTCATTCTATAAAAGCCCTAATTTGCATCCCTCAACAACCATACCAGCATACACATTGTGCCGCTAAACATTTGTTCTAATTCTACTTCTGTGCAGGTTTCCCACGATGGATGTCAACATCAAGGCAGCTTCCACACCTTAGCGGTCAGCATCTCCACTCATCTCCATGCGGACACAATCCAGCTGGAGCAAAGGGTTCTCCAGAGCAATGAAGACCTCAATGAGCTGAATGAGAGGTTGGAGACTTTGACGCAGCAGATGGACGACATCATGGAGGATGATGTACATGAGGGATTTGGCCTGACTACTCTTGTAGCCTACAGTAAGTCCATCTCACATCTCGATCTCACTATTGCTCATATAAGCAAAAGAGAGATGTGATTAATTTGGCCCTAACTAGTGTTGCCGCTGCTACTCATGAGTTGAACGAATTTACTAATGTCATACCAAGCATTCCAAGTGTTCCTGCCGATGATTAGTTATGGTTAATGCAAGGTGTGTTTGTTATGCTACTGTGCCCGTTGGTAGTATGTATCTTCGTTCCCCTAATCTCACTATCACAATGTTATGTGATGTGTGTTTAAAATAAAAGGTGTGTTTGTCTCAACAGTTTAAGATTTGTTGTGTTCTCATTCTCTGGGCAAATTTTGCATTAAATTTTCAGTCATGTTCCGGCAAATTGGCATGAAAAATCCAGCAAATTTGGCAACAAAACTAACATTAACCACACAAAAAATTGAAAGAGACGATGCATCATGTAATCAATGCAATCATGGAGATTAAACAAACAAAAAGTGTTCCATTCATTGGCAGATCAAACAATGAAATAGAGAGAAAATTGGCATTAAATTTTCTGTCATATTCCAGCAAATTGCCACGAAACATCCGGCAAATTTGGCAACAAAACTAACATTAACCCTTCTACAAAATTGAAACAGACTATGTCATCATGTAATCAATGCAATCATGGAGATTAAACAAACCAAAAGTTCTCCATTCATTGGCAGATCAAACATTGAAACAGAGGGCAAATTCCCTCCAAAAATTCTGGTCATATTCCGGCAAATTGGCACGAAACATCCGGTAAATTTACCAAAAAAAAGTCACATTAACCACAATAACAATTTAAAACAGAGATGGTTGATAAAGATAAATAAGAAATCATATACATCCACACTGCGTCAATGTACAAGTACATAAAGATAGCCCTTTATACAATAGCCAAAAGATAACCAAAACAGACTTGGTTGAAACCTACAATCTGTGGCCAAATACAAAAAACCCAGTAGTGTTCATGGTCATTGCACCCTATTCACATCCATACCAAAAACTCAACTAATACGGAATTAATCCACATCAATAATACTCCGGGAGTAAAATACGCAACATTAATATGAAATCTGGTTCCTAGGTTGGGTATGTCAACCGAAATATATCTGCAATTGGGAGCTTGTTGAGGTCGAAATCTCTTTCCCCTATGTACTTGGTGGCCATTGTTTTCTCCTCAGCTGACTGTTCGTTCAAGTCAAAAGGGTGAATCACTTTCGGAGGTGCTTTAGATAGCCTGGACTTCAAACGCCTACAATTCATGATTGGCTCGCCGGTTGCCTCTGTATCGTCGCCGGAATCCTCCACGATTGGATAGGTTTGGCCGACGGCAGCCTCCTCGGTTGGCTCTACGGTTGACTTTGTCTCCTCGCCATATTCCTCAACGATTGAATCTGTCTCATCGACGGAATCCTCCACTATTGAATCCATCACACCGCTGGACGCCTCAACAACCGCATACACGGTCTCTCCCCGACCGATGATGGATTCTAGAACCATCGTGCTCATGGAACCATCAAATTGAACCATTGAATCTTCCAAATACTCTTTGATTTCCACGACGGACCTCAACAAATCGGGAAATACCCTAAATTTTTTAGAAACTGATGGGTAAACAGTGAAGGACGAATGCGAATCAAAGGTGGAGTAATAAAGAAATAAATTGAATAGACGGTGATTGACAACCAAATTTTCCATTTCCCACCCAATTGAAATTTCAGTTTGCCTCCTAATTTTCCCATTAAAATTCGAACGAAACGATTGAAACGAGAGAGAGAGATCAGAGGGAGATGGCGCTCGCGCGCTCCTTCGATGGCAAGGGTAAAGAGGGAAAATGTGGGGAGAAAGATGATCGAGAACCGAGAACGACATGCAATTGGGGAAAATAGAAAATGGTTTAAACGACACATAATACGGGACGGAGAGAGTACGATATTTAATAATTTATTAGCTTGTGCGAAATATTCGATAAATGTGTTAATTTACTGTCTTAATTGAATATTATATACATGTTAAAAGGCTGAAACTTGTATTTACTGAGTTTCAAATAAAAATAAAAATGATAAATTTAATGAACAAATAAATAAATAAATAGGTTGCACGGTAGGTAGCGTGGGCGAGAAACACAAGATCATGGCTCCGTTCGTGGAAGTAGCAAAAGAAGGCGTGGAAGTATGAATCTCTTCTTGGAAGCAAGGGGCCAGCTCAACAATCTCAACAATCCAAAAGAGAAAGCTCGACACAAACACAGAGAAGTTTTAGTATCAAATAAAATAATTTCAGTTTTTTGATTGATACAACAACGCAATCACTGGCCAAAAACAGATAATCCCAAAGCAGAAGAACGCATGTTCTTCATTCCATTTACAGAACAGAACCTACTGTGTTTTTCTTCCCCGTCTGACACATAGGAAGGAAGGCATCTTTCACTCTCCGAGTAAGTGTATCTTTCGCAATGACTTCTCTGCATTTTTGTTGAAAGATTGCATCTAGGTTTTCTTGATTTTGTTTGTTTTAGCTAAAATTGGCGATCTGTCGATTCTTTTTTCTCATCTTCATTATGTTCAAATTTCATGAATCACTCTGTTTCGTGAATGGGTCTTGCTTTTTTTTGTGTGGACATTATTATTTGTGGAAATGAACATGTACTTATTTAAGTTGTTTCAGCTTGATTTCTGTCAGAATCTCCCTCAAATTGGCCATTCCTTCATTTCATTTACATTGGATTTGCATGACCTCTTTGTAGATATCATTTGTTCATTGAGGGTTACCAAAAGTTTTTTCCTTTTATTAGTTTTGGTATTTGTTATTTGTGTGAAATTGGTCATCGTGAGATTTGGGATTCCTATGATTTAGTCTCAGATTGTGTGTGCATTTGTTGCTTCTATTATTTCAGGGTTTTTTATTTGTAAAACGATGGATGCGAAACCTAAGAGTAGAACTGTTATCGAGAATGGGGATACAGGAGAGGACTTGGTACTTGCAACTTTAATTGGCAATGGGGAAGATTTGGGACCCATGGTGAGGCATGCATTTGAAATGGGGCGGCCTGAAGCACTTCTTCACCAACTCAAGGCTGTGATGAAAAAGAAGGAAGCCGAGATTGAGGAGCTGTGCAAGAGTCATTATGAGGAATTCATTCTTGCTGTAGATGAGCTTCGTGGTGTCTTGGTTGATGCTGAAGAGCTGAAGAGTGATCTTTCAAGTGATAATTTTAGGCTGCAAGAGGTTGGGAGTGCGCTTCTGATCAAGCTCGAGGAATTGCTCGAGTCTTATTCTATCAAGAAGAATGTGACTGAAGCTCTCAAAATGACAAAGATTTGTGTTCAAGTTTTGGATCTTTGTGTTAAGTGTAATAGTCACATTTCAGAAGGCCAATTTTATCCTGCATTGAAGACGGTGGATGTAATTGAGAGGAACTACTTGCAGAACATCCCTGTGAAGGCACTTAGAACAGCTATAGGGAAGACAATTCCAGTAATAAAATCATACATTGAGAAGAAAGTGACTAGTCAATTTAATGAATGGCTTGTTCAAATAAGGAGCTCTGCCAAGAATATTGGACAAATGGCGATTGGTCATTCTGCCTCGAGTCGTCAGAGGGATGAGGAAATGCTGGAACGTCAAAGGAGAGCTGAGGAACAGAACATTTCTGGGCTAGTAGATTTTGTATACACTTTAGATGTTGAGGAAATTGATGAAGATTCTGTTTCAAAGTTTGATCTTACTCCTGTGCATCGGGTCTATCATATCCATGCTTGCCTTGGAATCCAAGAGCAGTTTCGTGAATATTACTATAGGAATCGGTTGTTGCAGCTCACTTCAGACTTGCAAATCTCCTCCGCTCAATCCTTTGTTGAATCTTACCAAACATTTTTGGCTCAAGTTGTAGGGTTCTTTATTGTCGAGGATCGGGTTTTAAGGACTGCAGGTGGTCTTCTATTACAAGATCAGGTTGAGACAATGTGGGAAACAGCTGTGGCTAAAATTACATCTGTGCTGGGGGAACAGTTTTCTCAGATGGATTCTGCAACTCATCTTCTCCTAGTGAAGGATTATGTGACTCTTCTTGGGGCGACTCTTCGACAGTATGGGTATGAAGTGGGCCAAATTCTTGAGGCACTTGACAGTAGCCGAGACAAGTACCATGAGCTTCTTCTACGAGAATGTCAGAAGCAGATTGTCGATGCTCTTAAAAATGACACCTATGAGCAGATGGTAATGAAAAAGGATACTGATTATGAGAATAATGTCTTGTGCTTTCATCTCCAAGCGTCAGATATAATGCCAGCATTCCCATATATTGCACCATTCTCCTCCATGGTACCTGATATTTGTCGAGTTGTTAGATCATTCATCAAAGGTTCTGTTGATTACTTGTCTTACGGGATGCAAAGTAATTTTTTTGATGTTGTGAGAAAGTATTTAGACAAGCTTCTGATTGATGTGTTGAATGAAGTTATACTCAACACGATTCATGGTGGTTTAGTTGGTGTGTCCCAAGCCATGCAGATTGCTGCAAACATATCTGTTCTTGAAAGAGCGTGTGATTTTTTCCTCGGACATGCAGCCCAACTATGTGGGATCCCAGTTCGATCGATTGAGAGGCCTCAAGCTACTTTATTTGCCAAGGCGATCCTGAAAACTTCAAGGGATGCAGCTTACATTGGTCTTTTGAACTTGGTGAACACCAAATTAGATGAGTTTATGGCACTCACAGAGAATATCAATTGGACTTCGGAGGAGATATCACAAAATGGGAATGAATATATAAACGAGGTGGTGATTTACCTTGATACTATTTTGTCAACAGCACAGCAAATCTTACCTTTGGATGCCTTATACAAGGTTGGGAGTGGAGCTCTTGAACATTTTTCCAATTCCATTGTTTCAGCATTTCTTAGTGATAGCGTCAAGAGGTTCAATGCTAATGCAGTCCTGGCTCTAAATTATGATCTGAAGATATTAGAGAATTTTGCTGATGAGAGGTTTCACAGCACTGGTCTGAGTGAGGTGTACAAGGAAGGTAGTTTTAGAGGTTGCTTGATAGAAGCTCGGCAATTGATAAACCTTTTGTCAAGTAGTCAGCCCGAGAACTTCATGAACCCTGTGATACGGGAGAAGAACTACAATGCTTTGGATTATAAGAAGGTGGCCTCAATTTGTGAGAAATTCAAGGACTCTGCTGATAGTATCTTTGGAAGCCTTTCAAACAGAAATACGAAGCATAGTGCAAGAAAGAAATCAATGGATATGCTGAAAAAGAGATTGAAGGACTTCAACTGAGGAGTTGGAAACCTGTCAGTCTGCCTTAGATGTAGTAGCTTTAATTACACATTTTCTTTGTTGTCTTCATTTTCCGGCTTAGAATGAAATGAATTCTTCAATTTTGTGCTGATTGAATTGTTATGATAAGGGAAAATTCATCAATGTTGATTCCTTGTTTAAGAAGTACTGGTTGCAATGCTTCTTTACGCTGTCTGCATTAATTGGGAATTGTTCATACTACAGTGACCAGCTTTCTTTCTTGGATTTGAGGTTTCGTCACAGATGATGTCACAGGTTTCATTTTTTTGTGCGGAAAGAAAATCCAAGTAAATGCTTGATTGAATCTTGTCTTCCTTCTGGTGGATTTGACATGTTACCTCAATCACCCCTGTACCTTATCTTGCCCTCATAAACAACAAACTTGAAGATTTCTTTTGGATCCAACAATTTTTTATTCTCTATTTTCCTAAGGATGAGTTTGTAATGTTAAAAACTCTTCAAATAATAATTTTAATACCCAAATTCAGGAAATGTTCTTGTAAATTGTAATCATTGAATGTTTTATATGTCATTTTAGGCTTTTGTTCAGAGACAACCAACCCAAAACATTTTTCACCAAAATGTGACCATCTTGCCCCTGCCATCAAACATAAACGCGAGCCACTCATCTCGCCTGCCGCCACGATCATGAACCCAAACACAAAAATCATGCTGGTCCAAATCCCTATCAGGAATATATAAATAAATAAAAATATTTTTAAATTTTTTTATAATCCAATAGTAAAAATATTAATATTAAAAGGTTAATATTTTCAATATTATTAAAAAACAACACATTGATACACTGAGTCAAACATAAGTGATTATGAATCCCATGAATAATGAATCGACAGTCGGTGAAGTTGGGGCAAGGAAGGAGCATATATAAGCTCCCATAATGATATAATATAATTATAAGTACAGGTGTAGGTGATTAATTCAATAAAAGCATATACTGATTCTGACAGAAATGAATTAGTATGTTGTTATGCTTTTATTTTCCCTGGTATAATTATGGAAAATATCGGGTGTATAGTTATGGGTTTTAAGTTTTAAGCGGATTGCATGTTTGCATCTGCGTGGCATCGAGCACATTGGTGCTTTTCTCATTCTATTCCATCACTGAGTTTTGCTTTTATGTGAAAAGAAGAAAGTTTATGAGATTAACTATGACGTAAGATACCGCATCACTCTGGAATGTGGACAAGAAACCTTCTTTTGTCCTAACATAGGACACTGTCTTTATATATTTTGGATGGAGCTTTGCCTTTTGGCACACAAAAATGGAGATTGGGGAGAAGAAGAGCTTGGAAATGAAAGGAGACAATGAGAAGAAGAGTGGCTTCGCAAAAAGAAGAAAAGTTGGAGGCATTAGAACAATGCCATTCATTTTTGGTAAGTAATTTGCATTTTGCACTCTACCTCTACTATTTTTTGACTATTCATATTAAAATAAAAACTCCCAATTTTAAAAATGTAAGTTAGAGGCTCCACTTTTGAATCTATTCGTCTTCACTTTGCAGGATGTAATACTGAGTAACAACAGGATGTGTTACGTTAATTTAATAAGGAATATATAATATCAGAACAATGCCCTATGATTTACTCCATGATCCAAGTCAAGAAAACTTGACAAACACTATAGCACAAGTCACATTCTGTTGTGGTTCAGATTAGAATTATGCACACCCTTTAAGTAAAATTTGTACGTCACTCAAGAAGATGGCACAGGATTCGCAATCCTAAATGTTTAACCGAAAGTTAGTAGACAAATTATGGTGGAAAATGGTGGCTTTTGTGGTGTTTACAGTGTAAAAATACTGATTCTTGTAATCCAATTTCTTTGATTTTGTACAGCAAATGAGATCTGTGACAAATTCGCAGCAACTGGTTTCCATGCCAACATGATAACTTACCTGACTCAGGTCCTGAATTTGCCACTGGTTAAGGCATCAAACACCCTCACCAATTTTGGTGGGCTGTCTGGTTTAACTCCACTCGTTGGTGGTCTAATTGCTGACTCCTTCGCCGGCAGATTCTTCACCATCCTTTTCGGTTCCATCATCTATGAATTGGTCCATTCCCTACCTCCCTTTCCACTTTCCAGTATAGTGGTTAATGTCTGCTTTATTGTATTGACTATTTACGCCTTAATTAACAGGGAATGATCAGCATCACAGTTTCAGCGGTAATCCCTTCTCTCCGCCCTCCACCGTGCCCATCTCAAACAAACTGCAAAGAAGCATCCAATTCCCAACTATGGGTTCTGTACATTTCACTGCTCCTTACATCAATTGGAGTTGGTGGGATTAGGCCTTGTGTTGTTACTTTCGCCGCGGACCAATTCGATATGAGTAAGAAAGGAGTCGGTTCTCGTAGCTGGAATCTGTTCAATTGGTATTATTTCTGTATGGGAATGGCAACTCTCGTTGCCTTAACTCTTGTGGTTTACATTCAAGATAATGTGGGCTGGGGATGGGGTCTTGGCATCCCAACTGTAGCTATGGCTTTTTCCATCATGACCTTTGTTATTGGTTATCCATTTTACAACAAGCTAAAACCTGGAGGGAGCCCTTTGGTCAGATTGGCACAGGTGATTGCTGCTGCCGTGAAGAAGCGAACAGAAGCAGGGCCAAATGATCCAACTTTGTTATATCAGAATAGAGATATTGATGCTGGTATTTCTTTGGATGGGAGGCTTTTACACACCAATCAATTTAAGTAAGTTATATGCTAAAATCTCACTCCGATTAGATACAGAAATGATTAGCAAACTATAGGGTTGAGGAAAGTTTGAGTCTTTTGTACTGATCTCTTGTTATTAATGATCTGATTATGCAGGTGGATTGACAAAGCAGCAATAGTAAGAGAAGGTGAAGTGACAGAATCAAAGCCACCAAACCTATGGAGGCTGGCGACGGTCCATAGAGTAGAGGAACTAAAATCACTTATCAGATTGCTGCCGATTTGGGCAGCAGGAATTCTGTATGCAACATCTCATTCCCACCTTCACAGCTTCAGTATCCAGCAAGCTCGATCCATGGACCGTCACTTGTCTCCATCACACTCATTCCAAATCCCACCAGCTAGCCTGTCCATTTTCAGCACTCTAACCATGGTAATAGGCCTTGTTCTATACGAGCGCCTCTTCATACCCTTCGCTCGTAGATTCACAGGAAACCCATCAGGAATCACTTGCCTGCAGAGAATGGGAATAGGGTTCTTTGTCAGCATAATCGGGACCATCGCTTCAGCTCTAGTCGAGATTAAAAGGAAACAAGTAGCTGCACATCACAGCCTGTTGGATAAACCTACATCCGTGATCCCAATCAGTGTTTTCTGGTTGTTTCCTCAGTATTTCCTCCATGGGGTGTCAGAAGTTTTCATGTCGGTCGGACACATCGAGTTTTTATTTGATCAGTCACCAGAAACCATGAGGACAACTGCTGCTGCACTGTTTAGTTTGGCAGGTTCTGTTGGTAACTACATTGGTACAATTTTGGTGACACTCGTACATAAATATACTGGTCATGAGAACAATTGGTTGCCTGATAGGAATTTGAACAAGGGAAGGTTGGATTACTATTATTGGCTAGTAGCAGGTATCCAAGTGTTGAACCTTGTGTATTATGTAATTTGTGCTTGGTTTTATACTCCAAAACCCCTGGAAGAGTGCAAAGAAGAAGATGGTGAAATCCAATGCAAAGGGTTGAACCTTGTAGAGGGTAACGAGGAGGTAGGACTCAAGATAAATAGGACTGATTAGATTTTAGAATCTCGAATAATTCGCCTATTCTACATAATTTATCAAAATATACTATTTTATTCTGAATCTATATAAACTAAACCCATTAGAAATTATTACAACAATCTGATGGACGGATGAATATGTGCTCGATTTATCAAAAAATGATTCTTAGAGCAGTGGATGAAATACTCAATTTGATCTCTTTTATATAATGTATAATAATTAGAAAATTGTTGAGGTATTAAAGTAATAATTACACGAGCGTAAAGTGTAAGCAACATTAAAAAAAAAAAAGTTTAAGACAAAATTAACATAGTCAGCCATCGAACAAACATATCTGGTAGTCAAGTAGGGCCATGTATTAGATTTAACAAGCTGTTTAATTTAATGTTTATTAAAATTTCAATTTCTCATTTAAATATTATAATCAACACTAATTTGATTTCATTACTTTTTTCACTTTGGATCGGAATTCGGAATCCTGCTTATTTTGGTAGTACATAATTTATTCTTTCAAACCTAGGAATGATGACCTTACACTTACATGGACTTCTCTTAGATATTTTCTCAACATGTTGACTTAATTAAATATGTGTGTCCTTACTCCGTTACCATGAAAGGATTAGGTTAGCTCTGTTTTTGTTAGTTGAGAGAGGACTAATCCTACTTTTATTTAGCCAAAAATGCCAAAAATGATATATTGAGT
The DNA here is from genome assembly GCA_963691705.1 of Viola odorata. Classification (NCBI taxonomy): domain Eukaryota; kingdom Viridiplantae; phylum Streptophyta; class Magnoliopsida; order Malpighiales; family Violaceae; genus Viola; species Viola odorata. The sequence continues at coordinate 48,549,835 of OY829541.1, read as the reverse complement.
ACTTTTAATTATGTTTTCGATACATTAAAATATTTTATTCTCAATTTAATAACATTTATGTCTCACCAATCAGATGATGACACATCAGTATGATGGATTTTAAGTGTCACTAGGGTAAAAGTAAAAGGACTCAATATGCCGGGAACGTAAATAGACGAAATCAATATGTCATTTCTGGTTAAATGAAGAGACCTATGGTGTAATTTAACCGACTAATCCTGTTTGTATTAATTTATCTAGTAAGTCTTCTAACTAAAACATAAGCCATTCTCAATTACTCCAAACATAAAAATTAAGAAAATGAAGTGGCCAATCACGTACACTAATTATCATAATTAGTTATTAGATTAAAATTTGAATACATTGTTATGAGCAAAGAACAAAGATTGTAGTCTTAAAAGTCACTTTATTAGCCCCAACAACAACGGTAGAAGACTATGATCTATGTACGGAGTTGTTACGACGTCGCCCTTCTGGGATGGGGTGTGTGGTGGCTGTTTAGTGGAGATGGAGGTTGGATGGAGATGGTAGTCGAGATGGTGATTGAGTGATGGTTTGGTGGTTTGTGGAGGCGATAGTAATGGATACTTGTGGTGGAGATGAGGAGAGATGAGGAGATGCTAGTGGAGCTAAAGGAGGATAATTTGGTCCAAAATTGGGTTCAAAACAATGAGATGGGACATAACCCAAATAAGTTTTAGTTGGATCGGAGGGAGTATTATTAAGATGGTTAATTTGTTTTCTAGTATGATAAAAAAATTAAATTTATGGTTAGTGGCATAAATCCTAGAAGCAAGTTCTATACTTATTTCCAACTTTTTAAAATAAAATATACAATATGTATGTTTTAATCAAAGTTTTAAAAATTGTATCGGGAGATTGAATTGGAAAGTTAAATTTAGAGGTTTAATTGGGGCCGGACAAGATCTAATTAAAAATATTAGATTTTATATATTTTTTAATTCATTTTTTATTTAATTTATTAAAAAATTATTGATTTTGAAATTGAATATGAAATTACAAATACTAATTTGGGTATTTTATAAACATATTAACACAATGTATAACTTTAAAAGGAAAAGAAAACTATGAATAAATAATTTTTAATTCCAAATAAATAAATAAAAATGAAAAAAAAGAAGAATACAAAACTTCAGAACAATTTTTAGGTTATATATAGACGGATTTCTCGATCCAAACGGTAAATATTTAATCAACCTTGTAAAAAATGTGTACTCATTTAAGATCAATCAAACGGTTGAATCAAAACTTAGGTCTATTTGAAGTTTTATGTATATAAAAAAAGTGATTGAATCTAAAAACAAGGACCAATTCACTCGGTTCATTGATTGAACCTCTCGATTACTGATTTTTTACCGATTCAACCCAAATTTAATTTTTAGGCCAAAATCGAATCGAAAATTCAACCATCATCCAATTTACCAGTTGAACTTGTGATTTTTAAAACCATAGTTTTAATTAAGATACTACTAGTTGCTAATGCGTATCCTAATATGTAAATTAGTGGTATATCATGCAAAACTAAAATTAAGAAGAGTTTGATCTATTCGAGTCACATATACAGTGTGCATGTAGGAACACATCACAGGTAAACGCAAACTTTTCATAAATGGAAAACCAAACAAAATTTCCTTCTTTGAAGAATTCACCATAGCTTTATTAAACTCAATTATTATACATTTAGAATAATCTTTTTCTAAAAAACTAAGGGTTAATGCTATTTTGGCACATCATAGATCCTATTAGTAATTTAACTTAACATGAAATCCAGTGGAACCCTTAGGGCAAGCTCTAATGTCAGTGTCTACCAAAACTGTTCATATACTTTTCAAATCATTAATTAAAATAATAAAAACAACAGGATAATATTATAATAATTTGCAACCCCAACTTGCCTCCAGATGTGCGCACTACTGTATATGTACATGTGCTTCCCTATAATTCTTGAACAAGATCATTAAGCACAAAAATGGAGGTGCAGAGAAACATTACTGCCACTCGTGAGCAGGAGGAAGAGATGAACAAGGATGGAAAGAGGAAGAAGCTTGGAGGACTCAGAACAATCCCATTCATTCTTGGTCAGTGTATAATTTTGCACTTCAGTTAGTTAATACTCTGTTTTAGATCTAACTCTTTTTCTTGTTCGGTACTAAATTGAACTATTTCTGTATAATATGGTGCAGCAACTGAAGTGATTGATAGATTTGCAACAATTGGGTTCCATTCCAACATGATCACATACCTTACTCAACAGCTCAATATGCCGCTGGTAAAGGCGTCCAATACCGTCACAAACTTCGACGGAACCGCCAGCTTAACCCCTTTGATTGGAGCCTTGGTTGCTGACTCCTTCGCCGGCCGGTTTTGGACCACCCTACTTGGTTCCATCATCTATGAACTGGTCCCTTTCTCATTCTTAACTTGTATAATTCACTACTTCCCACATTTCATTTTAACACGCATATCTGTATCGCCCACCAATAATATAATTATCTGTATAATCAAATCTAATTATCTCATTAGTTAGGCGATTAATGTAGGCATATCAAGATGTAACAAATGTGGTAGTGTATAATTTTTTTCTTAAAAAAATTATATAATGGAAGTCTTTCACCTTATAAGGTAAAAGCTCAATTACTTTAACCAACTATTTACTTTATAAAAAGTGAAAGGAGTAAGGAACTCTAATTTACCGAAGATTTTCTCTTTCTTTCTCATTCTTCAACATTTTTCCAGATCCTCAACCAAATTGTTGAATATCTTAGTGTATGTAACATATAGTTTTTGAATTTTGTGATATAGGGATTGGTCAGCATCACCACAACCGCAGTACTAAAAGCTCTGCGCCCACCACCATGCCCAACTCAACTAAACTGCAATGAAGCATCAACATTTCAAATGGGAATCCTCTACTTGTCTCTTCTCCTAATCTCAATTGGATTAGGAGGCACTAGACCTTGTGTTCTCCCCTTCGCGGCGGATCAATTAGACATGTCCAAATCAGGGGTGGAATCAAGAACCTGGAATTTCTTCAATTGGTACTATTTCAGCTTAGGAGTAGCAAGACTAACTGCGGTGACATTAGTTGTATATATTCAAGATTTTGTTGGTTGGGGTTGGGGTCTTGGCATACCTACAATCGCTATGGCTATAGCTTTTGTAATCTTTTTATGTGGGTCTCCATTTTATAAGAAGATGAATCCAGAAGGCAGCCCAATTGTCAGATTAGTTCAAGTCATTGTTGCTGCTGTCAAGAAAAGGAAAGCATTGCTGCCACAAAATCCTGACATGCTCTACCAAAATAAGAATCTCGATTCTGCTATTTCTCTCCATGGAATGCTTCTACACACTCAACAATTCACGTAAGTTACGAGAATCGAACCTCTGACGACTGATCCGATCCTAGTGGCTTAACTTCGTACCTTTTGTGTAATGAACTTGGTATTTTGATTTGTGTATAGGTGGCTTGATAAGGCAGCAATAGCAAATGATGGTGAGGCAACAGATTCAGAACAACCAAATCTATGGAATTTAGCAACTGTCCATCGCGTAGAGGAGCTGAAATCTTTCGTTAGATTGCTACCGATTTGGGCAGCAGGAATTTTTGTTGTCGTGTCTAATGCACATAACAACAGCTTCTTTGTGCAGCAGGGTCGGACCATGGACCGTCACCTGTCACACTCCTTCCAAATTCCACCAGCTAGCTTGTCCGCCTTCAGCATTTCAACCGTGATCATAGGGCTTATTGTGTACGAACGAGTCTTCGTTCCCTTAGCGCGTAGATTCACTGGCCATCAATCAGGAATTACCTGCTTGCAAAGAATTGGTGTGGGGTATATGTTCAGCATTTTATCTACCGCCACAACAGCTTTGGTTGAGATGAAGAGGAAAAGAGTGGCATCTAGTCATAACTTATTGGATAATCCTACAGCAATAGTTCCGATAAGTGTATTCTGGTTAGTTCCTCAGTATAGCCTTCACGGCGCTGCGGAAGTGTTCATGTCTGTTGGACAGTTGGAGTTCTTGTATGATCAATCGCCCGAAAGTATGAGGAGCATTGCCATTGCACTTTATTGGGTTGCAAATTCCTTAGGGAATTACTTGAGTTCATTTTTGGTGTCATTGATTCATAAGTACAGTGGTGATGGAAATAGGAATTGGATACCTGACAGGAATTTGAATAGGGGGAAATTGGACTATTATTATTGGGTTGTGACAGGAATTCAGGTAATAAATCTTGTGTATTTTGTAACCTTTGCTTGGTTTTATACTTCCAAGCCACTACAAGAAGCAACGGAACAAGAAGTAGATATGCAATTGCAAGCAGTACTTGAAGATGACAATGAGAGGAATGAAGAGGAAAAACTTGCTAAAACAGAGATGGTTTGATTACAACGTTGTGATTGTACGTAGGTGACATGAGATCAATTCCTTGCACATACATTAGTTGATGTAATGAAATCACAGTGTACATAATTTGACATTTTAATGCAAAGACAAGTCAACTATGGCATGGCGGTCATGGCAAGTGAACTTCCGTTTAGGTTCTGACGAAAGGTAAGGTCTTCTTCTTCTTCAATTGAATTACAGCACAGTCTGGAGGCAGCCATGCTTATGATGAAAAAGAGTGATACAACTGATACCTTGACAGGATTCTGTGTATGCCTGCGCAAGTAGCTATACCCAACACTTGCGAGAACTAATTGAGTGATGGCACAAGCTAAGCCGAACATGTTAAGCCAGGAATAGAATGGCTTATCAGCCAAAAATGGGTAGTGAAACTGAAAACAACATCTCTTCATACCTTGCCACTTCAAGTTCAAAGTAACATGTCGCTTCCACCCCTTGTAAACAAGCTCTCCCAAACAAATTAACAAGGCTAAACAAGCCGCTACAACGATTACCAAACCATATAGAGGCCTTTGTGGCGATGCAAGTTGATCCAGAGTGAGCAACCAAACCTCTAGGAATAGGGTTACAAGTACAAAAACCCAGTCTAAAATAACCTGTGCGGAAGGGAAAAACTACAAGTAAGTTAATGAGGCTAAAATTTTGCAGGTTTGAAGAGAAGGTTTTAATAATTAATAAGCCAAGAAAAGAATGAGACCTTGAGTGGAACCAGAGTTGAACCTCTTGGCCTGTTATGTTTCCTAGGATCACCAAGTGGTTCATGGCGAGCAATCTCCCTTCCCTTATCTCTAAGTAATGGATGCATCATGACCTTGTTCTCCTCACTGAAGGGCACTAAACATCGGTCGACAAGATTCTGAATACCAGCTTTGGTGGGGAAGTTTAAGCCATCTAGGGTTTGAACAAGTGCATCTGCATCCATTTCAGCTAAGAAACAAGCTATGTAAAGGAACAGTTTTTTATCATGATAATCAAGACTATCAAAGCTTTTTCTAAGAACATTTTGAATTTTAGGATGGGGAACTAGCTTCAGTTTTTGCAAAGCACTTTCCCATTCAGCCACATCTCTGCCAGAGAGATGAGAACCCCAAAACTCGAGCGCTAATGGAAGGCCGTCACAGTGGCCCACCACAGCATTAGTGTGCTTTTCATAACCAGGCAGAGGATGATCCTGGTGGAATGCATGCCAACAGAAGAGCTCAAGTGATTCATTCTCATCCAATTGAGGCACTTCAATCATGGATGCACCATAAGTTCTTAGTAAATTCTTGTGCCTCTTGGTCACAATAATCTGGCTTCCGGGATACAACCATTCCAACTTGCCAATTATGGCGCGGAATTGGTCTAAATCATCCACACCATCCAGAACAAGAAACACAGGCTTGTTTCATAGTGCATCTCTGACTCTAGCAATCCCTTCATCTACACTGTAAATCCTGTCAGCTGTCCGTTTCTGGAGATGTGAAAGAAATTGTTCTTGCAAACTGACTAAACCATGTCGTCTTGAAATATCGCTAACATTCGCTAAGAAGCAACTTCCAATATAGCCACTGTGGATTTGATTATAGATGGCTTTGGAGATTGTTGTTTTTCCAGTCCCACCGATCCCATACACTGTAGCTATACTAACCCCATCAAGATTGCTATCCCCTAAGTAAGACTGGATGAGTGTGGCTCGGGAATCTAGTCCAACTAGATGGGAGGCAACATTAACTGTTGTTGGGTTCAGTTTACTTTTTACCAGTTGGAAAATCCTTTCAATGCATTTGATCTCATCCCTACGATATGAATAAGCAAAAAAACCAAATACTACTGCATTAGATAAAAGGCAGAACAGCATATATCATGAAATTTCATTCCATAGTCCATACCCATCTTGCAACATGAACCCTGACATCAAGGATGCAAGTTGTGTTAGAGCCGGTTTCCATGCCATCACTTGTTCTCTCCGGTAGATTTCTGCTAAACCGAAGCTCCCAGTCAGACGTCTCACTTCATAAGGTTCGACATCGTAGAAGACAGGAAAAACAATAGTCTCATCAGCAGCAGCAGTATTTCTGCACTCCATGATCTTGACCACCTCATCTAAGCACCACTTTGATAAAGCATATTCCTTTGTGAGAATGATTATTCTGATCATGGATTCTTCTATCGCTTTCAAGATTGATGTCGCAATCTCCTCCCCCATCAACACCTCTTTTTGGTCAATGAATGTGAGAACCCCCTCCCTCACTAAAGCTGCATACAGATGATCCGCCAAATCCCTGCCTCTCCCCTCACCTCTGAAGCTCAAGAACACATCATACACATATTGCGACATTTTGGGTACTACAAACGTCTAGCTGACTACAAATCGAGATCTCAACTGAAACAAATTAATAATCTTTTCCAAGATATCAAATTGGGTAGGGTAGGGTAGTGTATGAACAAAAAGAAGAAGAAGATGATGATCAGCTGACTTAGTCAAACGCGTGTTCATCGCTACTACAATATTATTATTAAAATATAAAAATTACTTTCCTGCAGTTTCCCTTCCCTCTGCATCGATTCAGAATTAGCGCGGAAACTTGGCTAATCCTTCTCTTTTTCTTGTTTCCACACTGTTTTTTTTAATGGTTAATTACTCCTTCGCATCCAGAGTCCAGACACAAATATTATAATTTATATGCACCATAGTACCCAATAGAAGACTTTTTTGCTTTAAAAGTGAGAAGTGAGAACTCCCGGTGCCTGACAGGAATGTGAATAGGGGAAGGTTGGATACGTATCCTTGTAAATTACATAATATATACGATTTAACACTTGGATACCTGCTATGTAATTTGTGCTTGGTTGGAAGAGTGCAAAGAAGATGGTGAAATCCAATGCACGGGGTTGAACTTGAACCTTGTAGAGGTTAGTGCGGCATCCGGTTTGGTCCAGTCATTCAAATCGGATTTACAATCCGACCGAACAAAGTTGGTCGACCCATTAGTTCTTGACAAACCGGTAAAGTATCCAGGTCAATGCAAAACAGTGTAGGTTAGTTAACTCGCAAAACTATATTGTTTTACTTTCTTTATTTTAAACAAGTTACATCAAAAAAAAAATTTATTAAGTTTCAAAATTTTATTTTCTATTTTCTAAAACTTCTGTAAGTTTATTTTTTTCTAAATTTGTGGCGTAGCAAAAAAAATAAAATTTTTTTATCAGCATATAACGATCAAACATTAAAGTATTAACGTCGTTAGTCAAAGTCTGAAGAATCTCAATTATTCGATCATACAAGAAATCCAACTATTGCAACTATCTAACATACATGAACACTTGGTTATTGCCATTGCACTCTATTGGGTTGCAAATTATTTAGGGAACTCCTTGAGTTCATTTTTGGTGTCATTGATTCATAAGTAGAGTGGTGTTGGAAATAGGAATTGGTTACCCGACAGGAATTTGAATAGAGGGAGATAGGATTATTACTATTGGGTTGTATCAAGAATTCAAGTGGTAAATCTTGTGTATTTTGTAACATGTGCTTGGTTTTATACTTCCAAGCCATTACAGGCAAAGGAAGAAGAAGTAGAAATGCAATTGCAAGCAGTACTTGAAGATGACAATGAGAGGAATGAAGAAGAAAAACTAGTTAAAAAGGAGATGGTTTGATTACAACTTTGTGATATGATATGGACATTAATTCCTTGTGATACGAAAATGAAATATTGGCACTAACTTGACTAATTTCTTATTTAGAAATTTAAATGAATTTATACTAATGACTAACCAATCTTTCACCATAAACTCGGTTTTTGAATTCGTCGTTCGAGTATAAATAGGGAAATCAAAATTTATTTTTTTTCATAAATGGAGTTTGCCCATATTGATAAGATTTTTACAATAATTTATCATATATCTCATTTAAGTGTTATTATTATTATTATTGTTGTTGTTTTATTTGAATAGAAGAAAAAAGACTTCATTTCAAAACCCGTATTTTTTTTCTTCTACTTGAGAATAATTATAGATAAAAATATTCTGCTTTTCTTTTCTTCATAAGAAAAGTTATAAATAAATACTCCCGTTAAAACCTTATTTTCAAACTAGTAGTACTATATTAAGTAGATGCGCGGATTAAATTTTACTTCAAAACTAGTAATAACGAGATACCATATTGAATAGATGTAGGAGCTAAAACCTTACTTCTAAACTAATAAGGAGATACTCCCTCCGTCTTTTATTAAACGACTTTTACTATTTGTGCACGCATGTTGAGGAGGTCGGATGACTCACTATTTGAGACAATTTTACCTCAAATTTTTTCTCGGACGTACGTTAAGGATTAATGTACGTTCAAAAAAAAGTACGAATTTTTTTGAGGTCAAATAGTGCGTCATCCGGCCTCCTCGATATACGTATCTACAGTACGAACGTCATTTAATATAATCCGGAGGGAGTACCATATAGAGCGGATACCATTTAATTAATGTAGGAGCTTAATAAGGAATGTGGAAATTAGAGGACCAATTTTATGATTATACCAACTTATATTCATCATCTTACTCTTTTCTTTTTTCTCTTTCACAACTTCTTTCATTTATTTTCATTGTTATACTGATTAATGAGCTTTTTTCGCAACATTTTTTCCCTATAATTTAAGTACCAAAAAGTTTATGATTGCGATTTTTTATATGATGTAACGAGTGTTAGTTATTTGTGCTTATTTTGGTACTTTTCTTCTTGTACCGAGATTTAATATTCGAGGATTGAGGACTGAGATTTAATATTTAAAAAAATGAGGTACTGAGTTCAAATGATATAAAAAGATTAGTTACCAAAGTATTTTTACCCTTCAATGCCTATAAAATTAAGGTTTCTTTGTCCACCTGAAACGTAAAAGTTAAGGTTAGGTAAGCGAAAACTAAACTGATCCAGTTCCAGGCAGTTAACCGGAGGAGGGTTCTGGGCAAACCAGTAAAACCCCCAAAACTCCAAACAACCGGCCGGCCGAGCACGCACGACATCGTTTCGTGGCAGAGAACCATTCTGATCATTTTTTCCCCTCACTTCATCACTGTCACTGTGCTGAGCTCTACCCAGAAAAAATAAAATAAAAAAAGCAGAAAAATCGAAGTCTGATATCTGAATTTCTCATTATTGCTTCGGATCGAAGACGAAGGAGGCGGATGATGGAAGTGTCGATGTGCATCGGCGGTAGGAGTGGCAGCTCGGAGCTGACACCTGAGGAAGAGAGGGTTTTGATAAGAGACATTGCGATTGCCGCTGAAGCTAACAGCAAAGAAGGGGATACTTTCTATTTGATCACTCAAAAGTAACCGATTTCTGTCTATCTCCCTTCCTTTTCTTCTTCTTCATAGCTATTATTTTGAATGTAATTATAAAGATTTAAACTTTGAGGCTACTTGTTTTTCAAAATTTTATGTTAGCTTCTGTTTTTATTGTATTTTGGAGTGCCGTATGCTTATTCTTCTTGGTTGTCATTGCTCAAGAGGTTGAGCAAAAAATGAACTCCATTCCTTATACCTCCAAACCTAAAATGAAGATATGAAGATACAGTAGAAACTCGATAAATTAATACTCGATTATTTAATAAACTCTCTAAGATAATATTTTTGGCCGGTCCCGACTCGGGGATAGGGTGCTAAATTAATAATTCGCTAAAATTATAAGATAATACATTTTTGATAATTTCTTTAGACCCCATATAAAATATAAATTAATAATTCCTTATATATAGCATATTACATGAATGATTTATATATAGCTTTTGAGTGAGACTTGGATTATCCTTGTTGTGCTTGCATAATGCTCTTCGAATCTCGTCTGTCATTGTTGTTTTTTTCACACCTTTAAGATGGGAAGCCATGTTGTGTGTATGATTTGTTTGTGTTAACTTACAGTATTTTGATCTTGTTTATATAGAAAATATTTTTAATGTCCATAAAGTGATACATTGAACACAAGAAGCATAATAAGGTGGGAGATTGAAGGTTTCTTTCAAATTGGGCCCTTCATTTGATATACAGTACATGCATTGTATACAATAATTACAGTAAGTGGAAGCTTGAAAGGTGTTTGTAAACTAAGTATTTTACTATAAATTAATAAAATATTAATTAATATATAAATTAATAATTATTAATTTATCGATTAATTAATAACTCTTTTAATTAATAAATTTTGGTCGTCCCAAGTGTATTATTTTATAGAGTTTCTACTGTATAAGGAATGGAGTTCATTTTAGGTTTGGTGGAATGGGTTTGTCATGCTATGATTGTTGAGTTGCCTGCTGATTCTAATGGAATTAGGTGGCAATTGCTTCAATGGGCCACTGTATTTGTACTCCTTTGATTTTTTTCCCTTTCTCCTGCATGCTTTTTTATATGTATATGTTTATGTCTTCCGATGGAAATTATTTGTTGGAGCTTTGATTATAGTTTTCCCATTGCTTCATAGCTACTGTCTTCAGACAAGAAGTGTCATTTACTAGATTTTCTTTACAGATGGTGGCAAAACTGGATTGAATACGTGAATGAAGATCAAGCACACAGTCTAAATGGTGGATCTTCTCCACAAGAGCATTGTGATCTGGTTGGTTCGTCAAAGAGGCCTGTCAGTATTGACAATACTGATTTGTTATATGATGCAACATCTGAAGACTCCAATGTGGGTGTCGACATTCATGACACATTGTTAGAAGGCCGTGATTATGTACTGCTTCCGCAAGATGTTTGGAGCCTTTTGTACTCATGGTGAGAATTGTCTAAATTCTATAAGTTTGCATCTTCTATCTCTTCTTATTAACTTGTTTTTGGGTTGTTGCATTCTCTAAATTCATATCGAGAGAAGGACTGTATTTCACAACTTTTATTTGCTATTATCTTCTAGTTATACCGAAAACCACATACTGTAAATCTTATGTAATAGGAACAGAGAGCATTGACAGGGTTTTTGAGGAAAATTCTAGACAATGTTTTATAAAGTGCCATTTTTTCAGTTTGAACAAAAATATTATAGTTAGGTAGTGGCTTTTGTAAATGTCGTATATGGAGTGGCCTTTATAAATGCAGTATTTGATGTAGGTATGGAGGTGGTCCAGCATTGGCACGGAAAGTGATTAGTTCAGGCCTTTCTCAGATGGACTTAGCTGTAGAGGTGTATCCGCTCCGTCTTCAACTGCTGGTTCTACATAAGGGTGACCATTCTACTATCAGGATAAGCAAGAAAGTATAAAATTTATGAGTCATCTTTTAAGGAACTTTTTCTTTTGCTTTTTTACCAATGTAATTCATGTCCAATTTCAGTTTTATCCATGAGCATTAAAATGTTTATATTTTAACGATAATTGTTTTGATATGTTTACAAAATTTGTGCTTTGAATCCAAATTCTATGACTTCAGAAATGTTTTTAGTTTTCAATCCTACTATCTGTTTTTAATATGTGCGCTTGGTGTGATTTGACAGGAAACAATTGGGGAACTTCACAGAAGAGCTTGTGAGATTTTTGATCTCAACTCAGAGCAAGTAAAGGCTTAAAACTATGTCAACTTTCTCACCCATTTTCCCTCAGATTTTTGCATTTTATAGTTTCATAAGATTCAATATCTGTTTCCCTTCTCGTTGCTAGGTGTGTATTTGGGATTACTATGGCCAGCGAAAACATGCTTTGATGAATGACATGGATAGAACACTTGATGATGCCAACATACAAATGGATCAAGATGTGAGTCTTCTTATACTGCAACTCATAGAATCTTTATTAGGAGAGATTGGTTTTGCTGGGACTCTTAATGTTCATAGTGCTTCGGTAATGTGATATGTGAGAGAATTTTCTCTCTATATGGTTTTTGTGTGATTGTACCTATGTAAAATCAGTTGGGGCTCTTGTGATCTTTCTTTTGGTGGACGTCAATAGCATACTTATCATGAACATTTCTTTCTACAAGGTCTCCCAGTATGTGGCCTAGTTTACTTGGTAAACTACTGGAATGCTAATACCCAAAAGTTGTTATTCTGTTGCATTGCTGTGGACTATTTCATCTCCATTGATGAAGTGTTTCTGTAGTTTGCTGATGCTAACTTGTAGCATGTAGACCTTCACATAGAAAACAATGACAAAGTCATGGTACATGCATACCAAAAAATTCATATAAAAACCCATCTTCTGTGCGTACATCTTGTTGAGTTTTCTTTAGCTCTTAATTTGTTTCAGTGTTTGACTCTATTTTGTTCCATGATCATGCATACAGATTCTGGTGGAGATTCTTAACAATGCCAATGGTACTGCATTTATTCCTTGTATGAGTTCTCTTCTGGAGAACAATCTATTGAGAAGGAAGGTAGTTCTATTCTTTTAGAGCCTTCTAAGTCAAGCTTATCAATTGCAGGAGGTTTGGTTGCGAGCAGAGGTACACCTAGAGGCTGCAGCATGGAGCCATCACAGGGTCAGAATGCCACATCTACGTGTAGGGATTTGGATAACACATGTGGGATTAGTGGTGTTAGTACTAGAGGGTCTACTGTTGGGCTTACTGGGTTGCAGAACCTTGGGAACACATGCTTTATGAATAGTGCAATTCAGTGCCTTGTTCATACACCTGAGTTTGCTAAATATTTTCGGGAGGATTATCATCAAGAGATAAATTGGCATAATCCTCTGGGTAATGTGGTAAGTTTTGATTAATATGTTACTGATATTTATCAAAATTATCTTCGTCGTCTGAACATGATTCCCCACCCTAGCACTTTCAAATTACAAGTTGAAAAGCAGAAGTTGGCAGCTGGAATCTTCCTTTTTTAATGATGTTATGAATTATCGATTTAAATTATTGACCTCAATGCGATCTATATATGCAATGTTGCCTATGAGTGCTGAACTCTGTATGTGCATCTTGATTGCTATGTGCAAACATGTAGTTGAAGTCTGCTGGGCTTGGCGTGTGCCATTAGGAGAGTTGTCTTCACCCCATACAGACATGATTAGAACCTTCCTGTTTTAGTGAGTCTACTCCAGTCAGCAGTCATGTGGCGTGAGAATGTTTCAGATGTGTGAATGTCAGCCATTCCTTAGGGTTTTTATTTATTTATCAAAACTGTTTAGCTATAGTACAGTTATAATCAATCACTATCAAAGAAGCTAAAGATTAAAAGTACCTGATTCAATTTGAGATACATAACCTATGCATACCTAACTTAGAGACTGACCTCTGGTTAGATATAACTATAATTATGCCTTCGCAATCTCCCTGCCTGCAGATATGTTATTTTATGATGATTTGGGGATAGGATTTAATTAGTCTTTGCTAGATGCTTCTTCTAGCCTGCAAAGTGATTTCCAGCTCACTGCAGGATGTTTCGGGAGAATATATAGTTATAAAGTTTATTGCCTCCGGTGTTGGTTTAAATGACAGTTTTTGTTGGGATGAACTATTGTTTATGAAAATTGTTGCATGACATGACTGTACCATATAATGTTTTTCTTGGTTGAATTTTCCAATATGTAGGGTGAACTGGCTCTAGGATTTGGTGAGTTACTTCGTAAACTTTGGGCACCAGGACGAACACCAGTTGCTCCTCGGCCTTTTAAGGCAAAACTGGCTCGCTTTGCACCACAGTTTAGTGGCTACAATCAGCATGATTCTCAGGTTCTTTAGTAGTGTTGGGTTTTCTATATTTATTGTGACTTCCACAGCTTGAATTATGATGATGTTTAATATTTTAGGAGCTCCTAGCATTTCTTCTAGATGGCCTCCATGAAGACTTGAATCGTGTTAAACACAAACCTTATGTCAAGTCTCGAGATGCTGACGGTCGTCCCGATGAAGAAGTTGCTGATGAGTATTGGGCAAATCACATTGCTCGTAATGATTCTATAATTGTTGATGTGTGCCAGGTAAGAATAACTTTGATACTTTTGTCGACAATGGATACTGGCCTACTATGCAGGAGTAGGAAAAACATATACGTTCTCAAAGTACAGAATGTCATTTGTTTTTCAGCTTTTATCTCTTGTTTGATATATCATTAGTTCTTTGAAGGCTGAAATTAGTTTGGTATGGCACATACCCTACTAAGCATAAGCATTTGTAATATATGACAGATACAACTAGACACATACCCTAAGTCAAAAACTAATGCTATTGACTTCCAATCTCCTTCGGCTCTCAGATTTTATGTTCTGTTATTTCAATTTGCTTTTGGCAGGGCCAATACAAATCAACTTTGGTTTGTCCAGTGTGCAATAAAATTTCTAAGACCTTCGATCCTTTCATGTACCTCTCTTTGCCTCTCCAATCTACCACTACGCGATCCATGACAATAACAGTTTTCAGTTGTGATGGAAGTGCCCTGCCAGTTTCCTGCACTGTGACTGTTCCAAAGCAGGGTAGATGTAGGGACTTGATCGATGCAGTTAGCAATGCTTCTTCTTTGAAGAACAGCGAAGAGCTTAAACTTGCTGAGGTTAATAGCTTTAACCATGATTGTTCATTTGAGGAATTATATAGGCACATTACTTGGCCTCAGTTCTCTAAATGTCATTTTCAGGTAAAAAACCATTTATTCCAAAGGTTTCTAGAAGACCCCCTAGCATCTCTATCGACAATCAAAGATGATGACCGCCTTGCTGCGTACAAAATTCCAAAGTTTGTGAAGAAAAAAGTCTTGCTTAGGTTGATTCATCGTCGTCAGGAACAGTATGTTCACCATACACACTTGTTAGTTTGGAGGCTATTGTATTTTTAGGAACATAGGAGAATGTATATGATTGTTACTTGGGACTGCTGCTTATGTTCTTTGTTTGTATTACGATAGGGAAACAGGTGATTCCCAAACCGAGTCACAGTGGAAACCTTTTGGAACACCTCTTCTGTCATTGATCTCGGGTGACAGTGCAATTAGACGAGGGGACATACAGACAGCAGTTCACACAATGCTCTCCCCTTTCCTCAGAGCTGAGAAAGACGCTGCCATTTTTTATCCTAGTACTTCGGCGCTGGTGTCCGATACATGTCATGACAGCACTTCTGGTGAAGCAGATAATGGCCCAGAGTCAGAGCGCAAAGAGAGCAAGTCCAATACCAGAAGCTTGTTGAAACTACGTCTTCAGTTGGTTGATGAGAATGGTGCATGCATTGATCTCTCAGTAGGAGGAGAGAAACTTGTTAAACTGCCATCCACCTCTTCATCAATATTACTGTATGCTGACTGGTCACAGAAACACCTAGATCTTTATGATATCTGTTCCTTGGAAAACTTGCCAGAAGTGTTCAAGTATGGACCTTCAAATAAGAAAGCTCGTACTGAACCTCTTTCCTTGTACACCTGTCTTGAGGCTTTCCTGCGCGAAGAACCTTTGGTGCCTGAAGATATGTGGTTAGTCTTTCTTTTCTCACACAAACACAACTACTACATTTGAACGCAAGCTCTTACTTTATTGGATTGTTTCATTTCTAAGATTTGTTATTTTTCTTGTCGTATTACTATTATTAACCGCCACATAGAAAAACTTTCCAGTTAAGTCTATTAGTCTATTCTTACTTTAATTTTACTAATTCAATTTCACCTATTTTGCTACTATTATAATCATTTTATTTTAATTTACAGTTTGTAATGTAAGTTGATTATTATTTTTAATTTCTTTTACAGCAATAGTAGTAGTAATAATATATAAGGTATTTTTACTTGATGTTTTTACAAATCAATATTATTGTTTGACATTCATCATTGTTGTTTATAGGTAATATCATTTTGCACTTAATAGTTGATTAGTTTGCATCTGAAAGAGGAAGGCCTCCTTCCCAAGTTCATATATGGACTTACTGTTTTAAGTTTGTCAAGTTGATTTGCGTAAGTGAGCATTCAGTAAAAGTTCTTTATAGAATCGGAACGAGCACTAATAAGATTGTATTTGGCACAGGTACTGTCCGAAATGCAAGGAGCGGCGGCAAGCTAGTAAAAAACTTGATTTATGGAGGCTTCCAGAAGTGTTAGTGATCCACTTGAAGAGGTTCTCTTACAGCAGGTCTATGAAACATAAGCTAGAAACCTTCGTCAACTTTCCCATTCATGACTTTGACTTGACAAAGTATGTAGCTAACAAGAACAACACCTGGCGCCAGCTCTATGAACTATATGCATTAATCAACCATTATGGTGGGATGGGAAGTGGACACTACACTGCACATATCAAGGTGAGCATAAAAGGGAACCCATAGCAATTGCATGATTCAAATTTTAGTTAGTAGCAGTGTCAGAAATGGCTTTTAACTCAATTTTGAAATTGAACCCGATGTGTCATAGCATAACCAGCCATATTGTCTCAAGGTGATCGTATCTGTACAATGTTTTGTTTGTAGTTTCTCTTTTACTAGTTCTTTTATTTGTCGAGAGTGGTAGATCAAGCTAGAATCTGTTGTGGCATCATTGATGACTTGCTTATGAGAATTTTTGAAATTTTTTTGGTCAATGAATTGAGGAATTATGCATGCTTAAAATTTCGATTTTCTTGATGTGATACTGTCGATAGATTGGCTTGTTGCTTTAAATTTTTAGCGCCATTCTCACTCTCATCTTTAGCTCTACTTTTTAATGCGTCTATATTGTGCAGCTTCAGGATGAGGCTAGGTGGTACAATTTTGATGACAGCCACGTATCATCCATAAATGAAGACGATGTGAAATCTTCTGCGGCGTATGTTCTCTTTTACCGTAGGGTGAAGACAGATGATGTCCATAGCAATGGTGGGCAGTTTTGTGCGCATCGTGACAACAGTTCTTCCCAAAGATAATCTACAGGCCATACAAGTTTGATCACTGAAGGTAATCTTTTAGTTAAGTTTGCTTTCGGGTGCCTGGCAACTGATGGTGAATTATGTATGATGGACCCTTGTGGACTTCAACCTTGTAGACTAAGTTAATGTAGACTTGCCGAGAAACTGATTCTTGTATACACAGTTTCGCATACACATCCCTTGTCGTTGGGGAAATCGGAAACAACACCTGCATTCCCTCATTTTTGGAGGCATTGAGCTGTACTGTAGCTCTTATATTCTTGGTGAACTGTAATTTTATGTTAGGGGTCCAGTTGTTGTGGGTTCTTTTTGATCTTGTCCTTGCTCATCTGTACTTTGGGCAAGAACATGTTATCGAAAACCTATGTCTCATTTATAGGTAGATCAATATTGCTTGAACAATTGTATTTAAAGTTCAATTTCTTCAAGTAATAATGTAGCTTCGTTGTTTTAGAATCTAAGAACTTTAGAGCATGCATACATAATACATGATACAAAATCACGCAAATAAGATTCTAGAAAATAAACTTACTAATAGTAAAAATCAAACAAACTAATCCCAGGAACTAAAAGCTGAGTTCGACCTCATCGTTCACGCAGGTATATTCATTCATTCATTTTTGCCCATCGTACTCCTCGGCTATTAGGATCTTCTCTTCGAGGAGTAATGCTGAAGAAGTACTTGTCAATAGCCAAACAATCTCGTGCATTCGATCAGAAGTTCCCTTTAGCTTCACGAAGCATACTGATGCTTGCCCGCTGAATGAATATTTGGCTGGGATGCCATGAGTGTCTTCTATTCTTTTTCATTCTATAATCAGCATTATTGAGATTAAGGATAAAGCCTGCGTTTATTCTATCAGGAATTAAGGTAACGTACAAGAGTAACAACATTAGAGTAGTATGATGTTCCTCGACTATGGAATGAACTCATAACCTAGAAAGTCCCGTCCTTGCAACTGGCCTGCACAGTGAAAAGAAAATTCACGACTTGCAGGAAATTCATCATGATCCATGTACAATGAAAGTTAAATGAATGTTCAGAAACTTCAGATCAAGGCTTCTAAAAATAATCCATCAATATCACTTGGAATAAGAGCAAATCTGCAGACAAATATTATAGCTAACATACTATGCAATGTTTGTAGACAATTCTGGTTTGATTTTTCTTTTCTGATGCCTGGTAAAATGCAAGTTTTAGTCAAAGGAACAGTTTATAAAATTCATGAGGGGTAGTTACCAAACTAATGTTACTTTAGAATGACGTGGACGATATATGTTGAAGCGACATTAAGCAACTGTTAACTGTAATAGCAAAGGAGGTAATTTTTGTGTGGAAGTAATTGATTAAATATATTCCTTGCCAAATGTTGAGAGCTTACATGAATTCAAGGACAAGGGCAGATGCACCTCCTCCCCCGTTGCAGACGGCACTGACCCCATACTTCCCATTCTTATGTCTAAGCACCTACACAAAATCATTAAGCATCTTAGATAATGGTAGAAGCTACATCCATTTCACTGCATTGCCCATCCATTCAAGGGGAATTCCCTAGAAAGGTACAGGCAATTGCAGAAAACATACTCACAAACACAGCCGTAAGAGAATTGGAGAATAGTCCTTTGTAAATTACCCCTAACAATGTCACCAAGATACGAGCACCACTGCATCCTAATGGATGTCCCAAAGAAACAGCTCCACCATGAACATTTACTTTTTGCTGCATTCATAAGACCAAATAGAGTAATAATTCTTAAGGGCAATCAAAAACAGATACAAGATGAACAAGATAATGGAAGAGCATTGAATATAGGAAATAAATTAGGACTCACCAGATTAAGACCCAATAGTTTTTGATTCGCAAGAGCCACGACCTGCAGACATAGGCAGCATTAAACAATTGGACAAGACATTGGTTGTACAGATGTAAGAGCAGAGTTCCCTTTTTTAATCAAATAGACAGTATAGATTCTCACAGAAAATGCTTCGTTTATTTCGTAGTAATCTATCTGAGAAGCCTCCAAACCAGCATTTGTAATAGCTTTTGGTATCGCTAGAGCTGGTGCAGTCGTAAATAACTCTGGAGCCTGTCCAGGCAAAGTTTTTTAAGCACCAAGTTATTTGAAGTCCTGCTCCATCAAGCAAGGCAACACAAAATATGTATGTTTTCTAAAGTACCTGAGCAGCATCAGCATATCCTCTTATCTTAGCAATCACTTGCAACCTAAGCTCTTTTGCTTTTTGTCCACTCACCAGTACAAGTGCAGCAGCACCATCACTGTCCATGATAAAGCATCAAGAAATAATGAGATAAGAAAATAAGCTTTGGGAGAAAATTATGCTCTGCCTAGAAAAGAAGAGTACATTATCTTGACGAGAATATTATTGTAGGGAAATAATATAGTAGACCTATTTCAATTTTGTAGCATCATCTCAACTTGGTATACTTTCTTCATAAATCAATTTTATCGAACACATCACCATCACTTGAAAAGAGACTTAATTGCTGAACAACTTTTCAACCAGGGAACATATCACAGAAAAATGAAAGTACTTCATCCGCAGGATTACAATAGATCACATAACATGAGATTCCCCTTATCCATTTAAATTGTGCGGCAAAATTGAAAAACAATACACCCTTGATTTACTCTGGGTGTAAACCATATACCTCAAAACCATAAGCTTTTTCAGACAAATTCTTTTTCCTGTTCTTAATTGGAGAATGAAATGGAGCCCTTTCCCGAAGGCATTCCTAGCTGATAACATGACACAAGGCATAATAGATGACATACAACTTCTTGCTTAAGCATACACATACACATGCATGGACCATTCAAATTTCAGTCACATTTCTCACCCATAAAGTCAACCATGAGCACATTTACAAGAGGAAAGGATAAAGAAGCGCAACCTTATGCTAGAAGCATTGCCAGCAGTAACAGAACCCCCATCCTTGAAACTTGGTTTGAGCTTCTTAAGCTTCCCGGCATCAAACTAACAAAACAAAGTGAAAGAACAAAAACAAGAAGTTATACCTTCAAGAACCTTACAAGAAGTAGTTGGGAGGCTATGAGAGAAACACAAGAAGGAAGAGAAATAAGCATTATTTTCACAATCTAATGCAAACACCCCAACAATCCAAGTTGTGTTTATGACTTGTTTCACTAGTGCTTATCATACAACACCCTCTTTCTGAAAAGAACAGGAAGTTATAATCAATTTAAATATGCTCTTTCCCATCTTAGCCCTACATCGACTATATTACACTAGCATCCTCCAACCAGTAAATTAATGTTAAATGCGGGGATCATTATTTTATGTATCAACAAGGAAAATATAAATTCAAACTGCGACTTGTGAGGCTGTAACAAAAACAATGTGTAAAAAAGCTAATCTGGATGCCCAACCTTTTACCTTTCGTAAACCATCATCTTTGTCTATTTTAATGGGTGGTTTCCCTCTTCCAGCAGAAACTTCAACCTGCATGCACACAAACAAATCAATATCCACAAATATACTGACTGTGACCAACTTTCTGAGAATGAATGATAATTAAAACAGCACCGGAACTATTTCCCAGGAAAAAACTCCACCATTTTGTGTAGCAATTCCTCGCTCAAAGCTTTGAATGGCATATGAATCCTGCAATTATCCATAAATAAATTTCATGGCCACAAGAATCTCTAAGGAACTGAGTGGGGAAATACATTAAATCAAAATGTTAAAAACAAATAAGTGGTGAACTATAACATAAAGCATCGTTTAAGGAGGTTCCACTGTCACCAAACATAACAACAACTGAAGGTCCATCCCAAATGGGTCATAGGACAAAGAAGATACCAACCAAGACAAAGCTACAGCTAGTAGCATTTAACAGCAAAATTAATTTAAGAACTACATATTAAAGAGTTTAAAAGTAGAGGGGGAATAAACGAGTGTAATCCACTCAGTACCTGCTCTTCTCTTGTTATTTTATGCTGATCAGCACAAAGTTCTCCACAAACTCCCATTCCAACGTCATTATAAACATCCCACAAGCCATCCTTGAGCATCCCATCAACAATAGTATCATGACCTAGTCGAGATCCTTTTCTGTAAAGAACATAGGTTAAGATTGGATCATGAGGACATCTGACAAAAGCTAAAGACATACAAAAGTTAAGCATACAAGGAATTATAGTAAGTTGACTGCATTACAAACAGCAAAAAGAAAACGACAAAATTTAACAGCATTGTAATCAAGTTTGGGCAACAAAACAGAGTTGTTTACATTATTCAAAGCACAAAAAAGAAGAGGTACACACACAGACCTTGCTTCTGGTAAGTATTTTGGGGCATTAGACATGCTCTCCATCCCACCAACTACAACAACATCGTTGGCACCCAATTCGATTGTCTGTGCTCCTATCATTGTTGCTGGGAACAAAGAACACAAGGCGATAAAAACTAATCATTCTTTGTTATCTCTGATACTACATTCAAATTGATAGCACACATAGATATTAATATTCATATTTGTGCAAATTCGAAAAGGGTAGAGCTGATCTACCTTTCATCCCAGAAGAACAAACTTTGTTAATGGTGGTGCAGATAACAGAATTGGGTATGCCAGCACCTAAAGCAGCTTGCCTAGCAGGAGCTTGTCCTAAATTAGCACTGAGAACGTTACCAAAGAAGACCTCTTGCACGAGCGATGGATCAACATTTGCCCTCTTAAGAGCACCTATGTGTAAATACGAATTCGCGTATCAACAACAAACAATGGTTTGATCTCTATACTAATAAGGATCAACAAAAAAGAAAACGTAGAGATGGGTTTGTTTAGTTACACTGAATAGCTATGGAGCCGAGTTTTGTGGCAGAGAGAGACGAGAGGGAGCCAAGAAAACCTCCCATCGGAGTACGAGCAATACCCACGATGCAAACATCTGCGCCAACAATATACAGAATCAAATAACTGCAAATAAAGTAAAGTAGCAGTAACCAAGTGATCACCAAACCAGAAAGAATGAATGAACAATATCAGTGAGAGTGTTGATTGAGAATTACTTGGATAATTGAAAAGAAAGAAACTAAATGAAGCTGAAAGTAAACATAGAAATGAAAATGGAAGTGAAATTCATAAAGTTTTGAACTTTTAAGCACCTCGAGGTTTAATGGAGTCATAGGAAGAAGAAGCCATGGATGGAAAGAAGAAGAGCAGTGGCGATAAATGGAATATTACTATAATTTATAGATCAAATTTTAAATTGATTGTAGTTGTTAATGAGAATTAGCATCATATATTGGTTTTAATTCTTGCTTTTTTCCCTTTCGTAATCGATTTGATGTTCTCTCTTGGAAGTTTTGCTTACGTTGGCTTTGTATTGCATTTTGTTGCAGAGTCGTCGAAATGTGTGCCACGCCTCTTCTCTTTCCTGTTCTTCCTTGTCGTGGGCTGGGCTCGGCTGGGCAGGTGGTATTTTATTTTGTGTTGCACAAAAGTTTAGATAAAGAATTTTCAATTACTAAGGGCCTGTTTACCTCACGGAATTTTTCCGAAAATTCCACAGTTTTTTGAAAACTGAATTTTTTTTTTCGAAAACGTGTTTACCTCGCGTTATTTTCATTTCGGAATGAAAATGAAAATTTTCGGAATGAAAACTCATGTGTAAGTTTTGAAAACACCCAAAAACCTGTTTTCAAAATTTTCATTCCTTTTACACATCAAGTTTTCATTTTGAAAACTCGGTTTTGCATTTAGAGAATTAAATGAAACTTTTTTAATTCCAACTCTACCCTTACTCATCTCTACCTCTTCTTCTCTCCTTGCCCTAAATCACACAACGCTCTCTTCTTCTCCCTCGCTGCTCTTCTTCTCCTTTCTCCCTCACGCCGGCCTTCTTCTCCTCTCTCGCCCCCGTCCGACTCCTGTCTCGCCTCCGTCCGACTCTTCTCGCTCTCGGATTCTCCTCCTCCACCACCCACCGAAGTTTACTTACTCGCAGCACCTTTCTCATTCTCTCCGCCAGATCTTTGGCTGACTTAAAAATCTCCAGCTTTCGTTTGATTTAGCTCGCGTCGTGTGATTTGATGGGTATGTTGTGTGAATGTGAATATGTGAATATAATGTTTAGGTCATGATTAGTGAGCTTGAATTGATGAACGAGCGAGCCTGATCTGAATTGATTATGGGTTTGTGTTGTGACAACTTTAACTGGTCCTCTGCTTCTCAAAAAAATGGAGAAGATCTAGTGGTCTTTGTTTGGTTGTCTAACATGGAAGCTCTTGAGCTTTAATGCTTCAGTATTTGTGCTTCGAGTTCTATGCTACATTGTCATCCTAGAGTAACAAGAAAATAACTACGGATGCCAGCTTCCTACATATAATCCCCCATGATCCAAATGCATGCTCAAATACTTGGAGTAGGAAGAGAATTAAATGGGAACCCATGATATCTAATGCCCTTGAAGCATTTTGCTGCATGTTGGGGACTGGGTCGGGTAGGTAATTTTGGGTGGGGTTGGAGGAGGGCAACCACATAATTGGTGGTTCCTGTTCTTGTATTGAAAAGGACTAGATTAGTAATAACTGAAAATCTTTATTATTAATTTTTTAACAATGTCAAGTAAGATGTTGGAAGATTGTCTACTATCTGGTTTTGTTCATGTTGAAAACGCGTGGGTCTTTGTTCAATGTATTCTTCCATATTCAGTCCTGATTCCTATGGCATACTTTGCCTCTTTGAGAATTCTCTATCTGTATTGTTTAAATTAGCAGATTATGGTCTTTAGAAATCATCCGTAGTATTTGTCGATAGTTTGAATTATGTGAGATCGTTTTGAATTACTTGAGTTTCATGTTCGGGGTTCCTGATACCTTTTTTTTTAAAAATAATTTCCCTGATCAAAATAAGAAAACATTTATGCTGTTTGCATTATTTGTAATTTGAAACTGAATCAAACCACAAGGATGCAATGTGATATATTAGAAATCAGAAACTGAATAATTGAAATTGGGTTGAGCTGAAGGAATGTTTTGCGTAACTTCCCTTAGGTTTGGCTTCATTATTTTGCTTATTATTTTTTTCTTCACATTAGATCAAGGGGGAAGCAAATATATCATACATATGTTCCCGTTACTATCGAGCACCAGAACTCATATTTGGTGCGACTGAATACACAACGTCAATTGATATTTGGTCAGCTGGTTGTGTCCTGGCAGAGCTTCTTCTGGGCCAGGTTAGACTTTGATGCTGTTGGCTGTGTAATATGCACCAGTTTTTCACATTCGTTTTCTGCTATATATTTTTCTTCTTCTATTGCTTATAAAAGTTTCAAATGTTTCACAGCCATTGTTTCCTGGAGAAAGTGCGGTGGATCAACTTGTTGAGATCATCAAGGTTTAGCTCACAGACTGTCATTGATAATACATCGTTAAGAAGAGAAATGCCAATGACTCAAACCAGCTATTGCTGGTCATTCTTGCCCTATTTGCTTATTTCTTCCGAATTTCACTCTTGCTGCAGCTATCCGGTGCTTCACCTGAACTAATCAACAGGCTGATACCAGAGTATGTGAGGCGGCAAACTGGCCTTAGCTTCCCACTTCCCGCTGGTACATAGAGAAGGACATCAAGTGTGGGACTCGACTACATCAAGCGTGGGACTCAATTACTCTGCTAGCGGACAGATGGAAGCAAAGGAAAGACAGTTTTCTAGTAAATGTTATCTAAGCATTGTGCCCTAACCAGTGGATCTCTTAGCTTTCGAAGACGTGCGCTTGCTGGAAACTGGTGATTGCTTTCTATTTTAGTTAAAAACATAGCCCCTCTTTTTGTACATTGTTTTTGATTGTAAAGATTGCTGAGAGCCATAACTGTAAGATTGTGATGGAATTATTTATCTAGTCAGTTAAACCAGTATGGATTGTTACTGAAACATACAGTTGTTTTCATGTTTGTGGTGCAGTGGACGCCAATTAAATTTCAGGATTTAGGTTACAATTTATTGTTTTGAATTCTTCATATTGCTTTCTGTTTTGATGCTCTGAAACAGATTTCCAGATTCTTTCCTCTAAGTGGTCCCAAATTAACTTGTTAAAATCCAACTTATAAATCTCGATACTATTGATGTGATTTTTTTTTAATTTCTCGGGTATCTTCTCAATTAAGACTAATTTTATTTTAGTTACGTCAGATTTAAAAAAAATAGGAACTAGTATAATTTTCTTCATTCTTAAAACTCGAATGAGTAGAAAAATCAGTACAAGTAATCATAATAGTAACGGCGGCAACAAACCTTGGAGAAATCACGATTAAGGATCAGAGGAGGAAGAAGCGAATGAATTTCACACTGGAATCAATTGAGAAAGATGTTTTGGAAATGACCGGGAAGATACCGACCAATAGACTGATGTCAAGGAGCAGGAAAGTCTACACAATCAAATAAGTTTTTTTTAGGTTGCACTATTAGATTTAATGCTCCATAAAAAATGAAAACGCGCGAAGTAAACATGTTTTCTAATTTTCAGATCAGGAAATTCTTACATTCAGTGCCAAGTAAACGCGTTCTCCAGTTTTTCTGATCAGGAAACAAGCGAACGCGTTTTCCAGTTTTCAGAATGAAAATAAACAGCAAATTGAAAATTGAAAATTTTCAAAAACAGCAAATTTTCAAATTGAAAATTCTCCCAGGTAAACGGGCCCTAAGTAATTATTTATCGATAATAAAATGTCATTACGAGATTTAAGTTTGAATTTTAATCATTTATTACTAGGCATATGGTCTAATAGCAGTATTATCAGAACCGGATCGGATAATAAATCGGAAATGAAAATTTTATGGTTCAAACCGGATTGGAGACGTTGAACCATTTTGAACCATTCAATTAGACAACTTTATCTAGTTAAATGTTTTTATAATAATTATTAACTAATTTAATAAATTAAAAGAATTGGTAAAGTCCTATAAAATCAAACTCAAGCTTAGAAATTACAAAAAGGAAAGAAGTTCATCATCCTAAACCTGGTTTAGAGTCTAAAAGATTTCTTTTTATACTTGAACATTGTTAATAGATGAGGATTAAAAAAACTTAATAGTATTAATAAATAAATAAAAGTCACGGGTGAACTCAGCCCAGTTACTCCAAAACATGAACCATACGGAGCCCAACTCAATGCCCATCTTTATAAAGCTAGGCCCAAACATTGTGAAAGTTTGAGCCCAACATGAACAGAGCTCTGGTTTCTAGGTTTTGCGATATAAAGTAGTAGCCAAGCGCAGCTGCTCTGCTCGTCACTCCTTCACTCCATCGTTCAGGAATTTCAGGTCTCGTAGATTCCATAAGGCTTACGCCGTAGCGCCACCGTCTCCATCACCATGAGAGCCAAGGTATTTTGATTCGAAACCATTTTTAATCCACTCCGATTCTCCGATTCTTTACAGTGTCTATTAGATTGTATTGGTTGCTTACTTAGCTGATTGATTTGCTCAATTTGGGGTTTGTTTCTGTGTCTGGTTGTTTCCAGTGGAAGAAGAAGCGCATGAGGAGATTGAAGAGGAAGCGCCGAAAGATGAGACAGAGATCCAAGTAGATGGCGCACCTCATCCCGTCCGATATGTTCTTATTTGCAATTCCGACCATCGAGTCTGTTTCTTAACTCTCGCTGTCCGTTTTATTCTGTTAGCTGGATTTTAACAGTGGATTTTGTAGTATCTTTTGAGACAAGTTATAGATTCTACCTGCTAAATATTATTAGTATGTATGCTGCTTTATGTTTTATCAATCTTCATTTATGGATGATTGTTGATGTGCTTCTTCCAGGTAATGCAACTGATAGATGCTGTGTTTTCCAAATAATAGTTGCTATTGAGGAAAGCGATTCCTGCCATTTTAGCTATTTTGATGATTTGATTTGGATTAATGGATTTTTGGGGTAATCCATGCTTGAGTACTTCCCATGAATGTGAAGTTAAGATGTATCCTTTCCTGTCCTGTTTGTGCTTATAGTTGGATGTGGAAAGACGTCATATAGAAGTTAGAAACAGTTAACTATACCAATAATGTATGAGTATGTATATAATTCTACTATAATATAGGTAATCACGTATATGGGCATTGGACTTGCAGACCAAATTAATGGCTCCATAGTTCGGATTATACAATTTTGTGTTTCTTGTCTTGTTTCTTTCACTGGAGATCATTCGTTAGAGATTATGAAAAGATTAATCAGAGCAACTTTTCGCCAAATTCTGTCATGAATTATGATGTACTGGTTCTAGTGATAAAACTCAACTAGTATTGCATCACTCATTGGAGTTATTTTGCATCAGGACATCGAAAGGGTCAAAGTAACGACAACATAAACTTCAGATTTATTTTGTTTTTCCCGTATTCTCCAGTATATTTGATAAGCATTTTATAATTGTGCGCAAAATGCTCCGAATTTATTTTGCGCCGTTTCTTTAGTGCTAATGGATTGGGCAACGATCTCGGTGCCTTTTGGTTGGCGTTGATTTTCAACAGTTGTAATTATGAAATAAGATCTTTCCCCCAATGGTCGTTGCATCTGATCGCATTGATTATCCTCGGAAACGCGTGATAAGCCGGGAGCACCTCACTGCCTTGGCTATATAATGGGGCTCTTTTCCCTTTTCCTGTTCATCCCTCTTCTTCTCTTTCCTTTCTTACTATTGCAAATATTCTTACTATTGCAAATATTCTTATGGCTGACTCACGTTTTTTGTATACTGCTGCTCGTGACTCTCCCCCGACTCCTCCAACTTCACCAGATTCCGATAATCCTCCTTCCTCACCTCCATGGAGACCTGCCCAGTGCCCTGCCAAACGCCGAGGTTGCAAGGATGCGAGGAAAACGAAGAAGAAAACCTTTGAATCTTTCTTTACCGAGTATGAGCCTCACTACCTCGCACTGCAGAAAGGCGATGAAGCGTCATTGTCTGCCCCTTGTCCTCCTTCAGAGGAGAGAGTCTCTACTCAGAACGCTAACTCGAGGCTGGTAGCGTTTAGTATGGGGGAGGGCTCCCGCGCCACTTCGATAGAGGAGACTGTTCCCGCGACGAGCCCTGTGCCTAAGCCCGGCCGAAGGCCCTGCAGGATTGACGAACCTTTTCCTCCCTATAACAGTGGGTTGCCTTCGTCTCCAGAGGACTACGATTATTGCTATGACATGGACTGGGCTAATGAGGATTGACACCCGTGTGTCGCGCTTATTGTAGATGTCGCTGGCCTTTTAAATGAATGAATAAATATGATATTTTGCTTTCCCTTCTTTACCTTTGCACTGCATCGTTTCATAGGGTAACTGATACTGGCCAGCCAGTTATCGCTTCATTCAACATTCTTTTTTAACTTCTTGTAATTCACGATTCTTCCTTTGCGAGGTTCGAGGCGAATGCTTGACTTTAAGTTTCTGTTAGAGTCTTTCCACGTGTCGCCTTTATTTTACACGTGTCTTGCTGCAACTGGCCGCCTGGCTGTCTGATTTCCAGCCGTCTCTTTTAAAAGGAAATTTGCTCCTTCTTTCTACCCTTTTACTTCTTTTAAATTCCGCATCTCTCTTCGCTTTCTCGACCGCTCCGAGGAAATTCTCTCATTCGTATCCAGACGATCCACCTATTCGTTTCGGTCTTCTTTGTCAAGGTATTCTGCTTAATCTTGCTACTTATCTGTCATGCCTCGCACAAGATCTCAGTCCAGCTCTCTGGTTAATCTTGGGGCAGTCTTTCTAGATCCTGAGATCGAAAACACCCATAGCATCTTTACCTGCCCCACTGTTTTGTGCCTCAAGTTAGAGGGCAATAACATTACTTTCCCCAATGGTTATAGCGCCACTATTCCTAATATCACTACGAGGCTCCACAACAGGCTTTTGGGGACTCGTAGGATACTTTATTTTAAGATGTTTCAATATGGGTTCCACCTCCCTGTTCATGACACACTAGAGAGCGTATTGCGCGTGTATGGGCTTAACCCTACACAGATCACCCCTGCCTCGTGGAGTGGCATCTATGCTTTCCTCCGTGCCTGTGAGTTGAAAGATATTCTCGTTCCCTCTGTCGCTTTGTTTCACAAGTTTTTGACTCTAGTCTGTCGCAACGGCTTGATTAATATTACCCCAAGGTGGGGTGATGCCCTTGTTGAGCCTTTCTGGCGAAGATTTCAAGGGTTTGAGGAAAACGTCGAAGACTGGAAGAGCGGTTTCTTCGTTGTTGAATTACCCTCTCGTCTGTGGCGTTCTGGTTTTTACTTGGATGTTGTTGATTGGGTGAAGCCGATACCTCTGTCTAGGGAAGAGTTAAGTCAGGCCAACGCCTTGCTGGAAATGGAGTCGTCCTTCCAAATCCGAAACTTTGCCTTGTATAGGCCTTTGCCTGAGTGTACCATAGGTGAGTTTTTTAGGCTCTGTCGTTATCTTACTTGTCCCTCGTTTACTAACATAACTTTTCGCAGGAGAGACTGCCGCTCGTCCACTTTCCAAGGGTGACGCTCCTCCGACGGTTATACCGTCTCCCACGACACTTCCCTCCGCTTCTGCTGGGACTCAGGCTGACCACCACATGCCCATAAAGAAAAGAGCTTCGAACGTGGCACTTTCAAGGGAGAGCGGTACTTCTACTCGCGCTTCTCGCTTCGTGGAGAATTGGTTGCCAACTCGGAAGAGAGGATCCAGCTCTAGCTCGCCACTAACTGAGACAAAGATTTTTTCTTACGGGGCCGAGGATATGGAGGACATGGATACAAAGTTGAGTCTTCGCCCAGCCTCCACAGCTCAGCGAAAGAGGCTGAGGGAGGAGGGCGAGACTCGAGTGGCAAAGATGGCTGCTCAGCCCACCCCTACTGGTGTCACAACTCCTGTCGCCCCTCATGCTGCCACTTCTCCTGATGTTACTGGAAAGGTTACTGCGCCACTAGGCGACACCTCCTCGATTCCAGGATCATCTCACCCCAACGGGGTTTCCACTAATGTGATGACATCGTCGTCCGTGGCAGACTTTACTCCCGTCATGGAGCCTCCTCACTCGCCCATTGGTTCCTTCATTCCTGACGTGGTGTCACCAGTCCAGGGTGGTACTGGATCTTTTAGCTTTTCGCCAAGGTCTCCTTGTCCGTTGTTCCTTACTTCGATTCGAGATATTGGCTGTTCGGACGGTAATTCTACCCCTTCCTTTGTTGCTAATCTATCTCCTGATGGGCCCCAAGGAGCCCCTTCTCATCGACTAAATTTATCAAAATTTGGGACTGAGGGGTTCCGTGCCTTGGGTGTATCAGACCCCTTGTCGCGGGACCAGCCCACGACTATCTTAGCCTGCGAGATGTTCCGTTCCTCTGAGGATGAGAATATGCTACTGCAGCTTCCTCCTAAGATTTAATGTGTACGCGCCATGAATAACTACTTTGCCGCCTTTCGGGAACTTCATTACTTTATCAAGGCCCTCAGTAAGCAGTTCCAAGACCCTGGTGCCTTGGCCAAAGTGGAAGAGCTGACGCGACTCCAGAAACGTACTCAAGCCGAACTGCATGAGTATCGTTGATCGAGCGTCGAACACGTCAAATATAATAGTGAAATAGTTATGGAATTGGGGGTAGAAATACAACTTATCACTGTCTACAAGAGTTTGTAGATGATGGTAAGAGGATCGTCCACAGAGACCTCTAGGATGTGTAATTCTTGAGTTGACTTCCTCGTCACTGAGTTTTGGTTTGGTGGAATCTGAAACTAATAGACAAAACAGAAAGAAGTGAAAACAGTTTAAAATAGTATTGGCCAAAGTCTTGGCCAAGACAGGGGTCTAGATTGAGATAAGTCTAGTGATATGGAATTCCAGGTAAGGGCGATATGAGAGCTTCCGTTCTTATGTTTCGATCATTGACTGAAGTATGTTCATCTCTTCGTTCATAGCATTGCTATAGAGTAGAGGTACTCCTGTTCACTCCTGTCTTCCCTCCTCTTCAAATTACCTGGCGGGTACTCCCTCTCCTGATAATCCTGGCCAAGGGACACCTTGCTGGTTAAAGGGTTTATCCGTTTGACTGCTGTCTTGAATGGCTGTTCGCTTCCTCAATGGTATAGGGGAAGACAGTGCCTAGGCCAAGGTGTTTCCCTGTGGAAACCCTAGGTTGTCAATCTGGTCTTGACCTAGATTACTTATTTCTTCTAGTCTGGCGCGAGACTAGTCACCTACTTTGTCTAGCCGACGGGTACTCCCTTTCCTTCTAGATTGGTTGCAACTCTTCTCTACTAGGGTACAAGGATGATCAAACCTTGTCTCTAGTGAGTAAGCGATAGATTAAGTTCAAGAAATAAATAAATACAAAAGAAGGGATTGTGAAGTACGAATTGGCCTCACGATCGCATAAGGACTTCAGCTCATCAACCCTTACCAAGAATGGGTGTTTAGCTACTCATACTCATGGATAAAAACATAGAATATTTAATTGCATAAATATATTAAATCCGAGATAAAAATCCGGAGCAAAGTATAACAATGTCAAATCAAGGAGAAAAGAGAAGGAGATTGCGTGAACGATGATTTGGACAGAGGGGAATAATGTTCGGCTAAATAGCCCTCAAACCCTCTGTCCCGCTCCAACTCTAATTCCTAGAAAATCTCCTAAAAGATTACTACAATACATTGTTCTAAAAATAGAAACTAAATCGCAATTACAAAAAGAGGGAGATCCTATACGGGATTCTTCAAGAGATTGGCTTCAGATCCCTCTAGAATTGCGGGACAACTGCTACGTGCCAGCTGTAAAGCCCAATGTGGGAAGCGGTCCAAACGATCCGCTCAACTGTCTTTATCGCGAAAGTGTCTTGGCCGCAGTCTTGGCCAAGACGATTCTGGTGCGCGCTGCTTTGGGTACGAACATGTCTAGGCCAAGGTCTAGGCCTAGACTCAGGTAAACAGCTCCAACTCTCTTCAGATCAGGTTCCTCAATATTTTACCTCCGGACTAGATCTGCTAAGATGTGGGAAATACAAGGATAAATCAGTAGATTTACTGCCCAAAATAACAAGTAAATGGACAATAAAACATGATGAAATGCAATGTAATCAAATTCCCCACACTTAAACTATGCTTGCCCCCAAGCATACAGACTCAAAAACTCAACAAAAATAAAAACAAAAACACAACAAAACAGAACAGACATCCTGAACCCCCTGGACTTTCTCAATTTCAGACTGCTTACTCCTTCACTGGATCTGCCAAGACACTTCACTAAGATATCCAATACTAGAATAACAAGGAATAATCAATACCCTAAACATACCCCTTCCACATGGTATCAAGACACCCTACTAGATTAGATTGGTAAGGTATAGGGCAACAGAGTTCATCAAAAATTTGAGTCCCACCGAGTGTCGTCTATCCAAAAGTGCCTAAAGACTGGTGCCATTTAAATCACTTTGACAGATTTTTTTTTCTCTTTTATTTTCTTTTATGTCCTAGCAATGTTTTTCTGACAAATCAAGTGTCCTATTTATTTTTACAGACACGACACATAGACAGAGCTTGTCCTTTTTTGCGGGGACTTCCACCTTTGCTATGTCTGTCCTATGACGTTCCAACACCTTTATTTGTCTCACACTTCAGACAGATAGAACGACACACTCAAATCAGCAAACCCCATCATCCTAATAAGAGTTAAGGTCCTAGCTAAGTGTCCTTACGACCATATTTATGGTTAATGTTTGGGAAACATTAGATAATATGCCCCTTAGGCATTGATCATTTACGCTCATTCGCTTCCCTGTGACTAAAGCATTGTATCCCCTAGAAAAGTGTCTACATGCAGTCCCACCGAAAGACTAAACAATCTAAGCAAGAAAATAGGAGTTCGGATGTTCACAAAACAGACTCAAAACATGCAGAAAAATACTAACAAAATCATGCTAAAAGACTCTGGACTGACGCATGCAAAAAGAAAAATTAAAACATGCAAAGACTGACTCATAATTGTCACAAATATTCACAATAAAACACAAAACACATCACAAAACAAAACAAAAATTAAAAGACTCAACTGTACATCCTCCCCACACTTAAAAGACACAATGTCCTCATTGCGTGGAGAGACAAAAATAAAAGACACAACAGAAAAATTAAAGGGAAGGACAGAAACGACCTGGGGGCAGAAGCAACTCAGGTTGCTGGGGTCTGGGGATCTTGGCCTGAAGCTTGGCCTAGATCAGGGGCAGGAGGGTCCTTCGGTTTTGGATCTCTTGGAGCAGGAGGAGGCATCGACGGATGTGGTGTCGTTGCCGGCTGCGCTGGTGGCTTGGGCTCATCCTCCTCATCAGATGACTCGGAGTCACTCTCGGAGCTCAAGTTGTCGTACAGGGCTTTGAGGTACTTGAAGTGGGCCTGGAGATGTTGATAAACATGGAGGACGTTTGTCCTGGTGAGCTTCATCTGCTCAAGGAAGACGTCCTGCCGGTCATTAAGTATTTGGGCCCATTGAGGCACCGCTGCACTGGTGGATGCTTGGGTCTGGTCTTGGTCCTTGTCTTGGCCTAGACGGTCTAGGATGATCTTCTGCTGCTCAAGGATGAGCAGCTGGCGAGCTTGGAATTCCTTGGCCCACGCTGGAGGTTCATTTGTGCTATTGGCTGGGGGGTCTTGGCCGGCGTCTTGGCCTAGATCTTGGGCAATATTGCCCTCTGCTTCTTCTCCAGGGATTTGTACTGGACGCAGCTTGTACTTCCCTGCATTTTTCTTCGAGAAAATGTGCTCCACAACTGGTGTAAATCCTGTATTACAAGCAACAAACTCTCCTTCCAAATGGAAATTTCCCATTTGGTCGAAGGATCTAAAATCCAGTATTTTAGGGGAGCAACATTTATGTAAATAAGTAGTGGTAGGATCTAAGCTAGCAGTTTGAATAGCAAGCTAAGTTATCAAGGACCCAAAAATCAGTTTGGTTTTAGACTCACGGGCATGCAACACTTGAACCAAATATAAGCCTAAGTTGACCTTTTTCTTGTGCAAAATACACCAAAGCAAAAACAGTTCAGACTTGGCTAAATTCTCAGAAACCTTTGTCTTCCCCGAAAGGTTAATAGACAAGGTTCTATGGAGCATTCTAAGTGCAGGGTTCAGAATAGCATGTGCCTTAGAGTTCCTATCAAATTTAGCATCTGGATCACCAGTGATCTCTCTAAAAGCAGCGTTATTATCCCATTCAGTGGGATAGTCAAAAATGGCCTCTTGACTAAACGCAAATCCTAGCAATGAATTGAAAGCATCAACAGACAAGTGACTCCATTTATCACACAAACGAAAATTAATCACATCAGGCGCAGCAAAATCTGGTTTGTCTCTTCCCCTAACATACAAGGTTTCCTCATCAAACCAGAAGGATGTGTGGAACTCTAAGCACAGTTCAGTGTAGGCATCACATTCAACAGACATAAAAGGGACCCAACCAATTGCATATACAAACTCCCTAATTTTATCTCCTAATCCCATAGCATTAAGAAAATCAAACTCCAATCTAGCAAATACAGGGATATCACAAGAATGTAAATCACGCAATTTGGCCTTAAGGTCTGGTGTATCAAATTTCAACCAGCCTTTGAGTGTGTGCAGGGGAGGGAGAGAGGGTACCTTAGCAGTCTTGGCCGGAGTTTTGGCCAAGACTAAATCGTCTTCATCATCCTCAACTGGTTCTTCCTCGATCACCTTTTTCTTCCCTTTGCTCTTGGCAGTGGAAGGAGCAGTACTGGACTTAGGGTTTGGGGGAGGTGGCGATGGAATTGGGTCTTCGCCGGCTTCTTAGTCGGTGTCTTCTTGTGGGCCACCTGCTTGATGCGCCCAGATTTCTTTGGCGGTGCAGTGGTGACTGGTTTCTTCGCCGGAGGTGGCTGTGGTGGTGTGGGTGTTGCAGCGGTGGCGGTAGGCGTAGGTGCAACGGTGGTCGAAGCTGGGTTTGATGCTTCAGCTGCTGTCATATTCTTCAACAGCCTGCTCTCCCGTCTGCTCTCTCTCTCTCCAGCAGACGCAGGGACGGTCGGCTTCATCCTTTTTGCGAGAGGAACCTCGTCGGAGTCCTCGTCGCTCACGACCACAGCTCGGTCGGCTCCCTTAACACTCTCCTCTGATTCTTCTGGCAAATCGTCTTCGAAGGACATGGAATCTTTATTCTCCAGTGCTTCGAGCAGTCGTCTCGCGGCTGAGATGCCGTCGGTCGGAATGACAGGCGGCGGAGCTCCACGGAGGTCGTCACTGGACTTTGGAATGTCGGTAGGTGACGGCTGATTGGGTGCAGTCATGGTCGCGAGAGAAGAAAGAAGAGATAATGGTCGGGTTTTTTGGAGTTTGGGTTTTGCTGGAAAGCTCGTGCGATTTGGGAAAGAAGAAGAAGAAGGGACTGTTTGCGTTTTAGCTCAGGTGAGGGGGCGAATTTTTGTTGGTTCGTGGGGAGATCGTGTCAGAGTGGGAGAAGGAATATGCAGAGGTGGTAGTTTTATTTTCCCACGCTGCCAATTAATTCCTTTTAATTGCTTTTGAATTTGTCCGTTCAAAAAGCAATTAAAGGCTTTAAAAGACGGCGCTGACACGTGTCCCACTAGCTCTCAAGAGAACGGCTCCGCTCAAAAGAGTCTAGCCCTAAGGCTTGGCCTAGATCTTGGCCAGCCTGCTTCAATTTCCCCACACTTAATTTCCTGCACACAATCAAAAATAACCCAGCGAAATCAAATGTGACAAAAATAAAATAAAAATAAATATGTCCTAAAAATAAAAGAAACAAGGGTTGTCTCCCTTGTAGCGCCCTTATTTTAAGTCCTAGGCTTGACTCTGAATTTTCTTCATTTATTTTCTGGTGGCATGTCCACCTTTTCAGAAATTTTCCCTTCCTGGAAACTTTCATAGAACGGTTTCAACCTTTGTCCGTTCACCTTGAGCTCGGCACCTGTTTTCTCATTCCTAATATCTACTGCACCATGTGGGTAAATATTAGTAATAATAAAAGGGCCTTCCTATCTTGTTTTTAATTTACCAGGAAATAACTTAAAACGGGAATTATAAAGAAGAGCATTCTCCCCTGTGTGGAGAGGTTTTCCAATAATTCTCTTGTCGTGGTAGGCTTTCATTCTGATTTTGACAATCAGCTGATTGTCATAGGCTTGGTCTCTCAACTCTTCTAGCTCGTGGAGTTGTAACTTCCTTTCTTGGCCAACTTCGTCATAACTCAAATTGCACTTACGTATAACCCAATATGCTTTGTGTTGCAACCCTACTGGCAAGTGGCACGCCTTCCCATAGACCAGTTTGTATGGTGTCATTCCGATTGGACCTTTGTAAGCCATTCTGCAGGCCCACAACGCGTCATCTAACCGCTGGCTCTAATCGCGTCTGTTTAGGCCTACTGTCTTGGCCAAGACAGATTTCACCTCTCTATTCGACACTTCTGCTTGGCCGTTTGATTAAGGGTGATAGGCTGTGGATACCCTATGTGTGATGCCATATTTCCTGAAAAGAGAAGATAAAATCTTGTTGCAGAAATGTGTTCCTCGATCACTGATAAGATTTAATGTCGATCTTGTAAGATTCGGAGTCGTGCCTGATCGGAACGGTGGCGGTCGGTGCCGGATGTACCTGCAAAGCGCCGGAAGGGGGGCTCCAGCGTAGACACTCCGATGCTTAAGTCAGTTCGGGTTTCAAAAATAACAGAGGTTCGTCTGAGTGATCTCGATCTTACCTTTAGATTGGAAAAGTAGGGGTATTTATAGGCCTATTCGGCGATACCTGGCGATAACAATCCAGGCGATGTCTGATGGTGACGTCACAAGCGATACCGACAGATGACGTCATGAGCGATATCATACGGGCTGCCGGGAGCGATAAGCTCGTGGGTCCCTAGGATGTGATGGTGCCGTGCGTGTAGAGTCGCGTGAGTCCCCCCCCCCCCCCCCCCCCGCTGATGTCGACCATCCTAGGAATCCTTCTCTGATTCTCGGGCGATATGAAGATATCTTACGGGTCTTATGGGAAATCGTCCCGGCGGGAGCCGCAAGTGTGGTAGCATCGTTAGGGCTGTCTTGATTGTTATCATAAGCCCAACTGAAAACGAGCCCGAGTGTTTACCAAGGGCTGTCCATGTCTGATATCTTAGATGAAAACTTGTTCTTTCGTGGGGCGGTATGTCTGCAGGATCTCCGAGTTTCTCTGACTGCTCGTCGTTAACCGTGTTAAGTGATGAGCTAGAACTTAGTTCTGAAGCTTTTCAGTGAACAAGCGGATTCCATCCTCCATTCTTATCCAGAGACCTACTTTCCTGAGGCGTTAAGAGGTCCGCGAGAGACGCTACTATTATGCTTGTGATCATGAGGGCATCGCTTTCGCCCGGCGATATTAGTCTATTTGACCTCTTGGCAGGGCTTACGGAGTCTCAACTTTATTCATGCCATAGAAGGGCTGTTGATGGGTCACTTGTGATACCGCCAAGGATTGCAACCATGTCATGTCGTGGATTTGCATTCGTTCCGGGTCCATCATCCTTTCAAGTGTACTGAAAACACACGGAGGAGATAGGCGTTTATAGAGAAGTTAGTGAACTTTTGTACTTACAAGGGTTTTGAGGTCACGCGGGCCCCGTTCTCCTCTTTCGCTTAAGGAAGCAACGATATCATCGTGGTTTTACGCCATCAGCTGCCTATGATTAGCGCGGCTTTATACCACCAGATGCCTGCGATGTCGACGAGGTTTTACGCATCTAGGGCCACCTGCGACATCAACGCGGCCTTACACTGTGGATACCGGTAACCATATGGCTTTTACGTAATGGCTACCCGTGATATCGTGCCTTTTGATATTTTTCCACATTTTATCTTGCATCCTTTCGAACCTTCATGTCGCGGATGGCATACGAGCATCAACCTTTGATTCCGCTTTAGGCTTATCAGTCCTTAGGGGTGACAGGACGGCTCGCCTTTTGAGGACCTCTTTTTTCTTTCCAAGGCCTCTCTCTTGGCGCCTATAAATTGGGGAACTTTCTCCACCCACGTTCTCCTCATCTCTGGCAATTTACATCATGGATCATTTGACTAAGAATTTTCTCCTTTCTAAGGGCCATTCTCTCAAGAACCTCAATGATGGGGATGTCGGGTTTCTAGAGAACATGTTGGTCAAGACCTCTGAGGACATCCTGGAGCTGCAAGGAATGTTGACCCCTCTTCATTCCAGGCTGGGAGCTACATCTTTGGAGGATTTCAGCCCTCTGGAAAGTGTGTCAAAGCTGGCTGCCTCCATCGCTCGGATTCAAGTGGTGATCGCCATGCTGCAGCAGCGCAAGGATATGTTGGGGTGCTGTCTGAAGGGGATGAGAGCCACCTCCCATGATCTGATTCTGGTCATGGATTCTCTGAGAGACCTTCCCGAAGTGCCTGAGGATGCTGGCTCTGACGCCTGAATGTGATGGCTCCCTTTGGGCCTTTTCTCTTTTCTTCCTGGCATGTAAATGTACTTTCCGGCCCCTATGCCATAATAAATAAACTGGTTTTAGTACGCCGTTTTGCAATTGTTCTTCTTCTTTAATGCGCCCTTTGTCTTTCTTGGAGATATTCTTAGCCCAACTGAAAACGGTTCAGCCACTGGGCGGTTTTCTGATTGGTTGTTCAACATTAAATCTACGCCGCGGTTGTCCTGGCAACTGATTGGCCGATTTTGCGATTTTCCTCGATCAGGGAAAAATCTCAACAGACGTGACTGTAAATCCATATCTGCACTTCAGGCTGTACACGTGTCTTCTTTCAAGAGTCGGGTTAGAAGATCGAAGATCCTTTCTTCCCAATTTTCTGGCTATTTAAGGGATCTTCTCTCCTTCATTATTCTTCGTCCTTTCCCTTCTGCACGTGTTTTGTTTTCACAGGCTGTTCCTTTTTTAGGTTTAACCTTTATAAAGAGTTTACTCTTCTCTTTTAGTATTTTTTGCTAATATTTCGAAATTCTTCGTATTTCCTTTCTTCTGTTCTTCTTTCTTCTCGAGGGATTTTACTGCAATTGCTTCTTCGGTGCCGACGGCCGATTCACTAGTTCTCTGCTCCAGGTATTTTGCTTCTCTATTGCCATAGCTTTACTTTCCCTTCCATTATGTCTTGCGCTAGGCCTTCTGCAATTATCGAAAATCCTCTAGATCCCGAAGTTAGGAGAGCTCGTAGTGTTTTTGATTGTAATGAGGTTTTGA
The DNA here is from genome assembly GCA_963691705.1 of Viola odorata. Classification (NCBI taxonomy): domain Eukaryota; kingdom Viridiplantae; phylum Streptophyta; class Magnoliopsida; order Malpighiales; family Violaceae; genus Viola; species Viola odorata. Next base: position 48,510,426 of record OY829541.1, on the reverse strand, counting down.
GGGCTGAGTTAGAGGAGAACGGTATCACTTTTCCCACGGGATATCGCCCCTTTGTCCCATTGAAGGATACTCGGCTTACTGATGCCATGTGGGGGACGTTCCGGTAGGTTTATTTCAAGATGTTTACCTACGGGTTTCGTCTTCCGCTTCATACTTCTCTGTTGAAACTGCTAGACCACTACGATTTCAATCCTGTTTAAATAACTCCGCCTTCCTGGTGTGGGCTTTACGCCTTTCTTCGCTCGTGTGAGATGAAGCATATTTTCGCTCCATCGCTCGATCTGTTCCGCACATTTTTCACCCATAACTGCTTAGTGGATATTACCCCAAGATGGAATGGTGCTCTTGTTCGGTTTTTCTGGCGGAATTTTCAAGGTTTCGAAGAGAACGTGGACAACTGGAAAAATGGCTTCTTCACCCTTCGCTTGCCCTCTCGGTTTTGGCGCAGTGGTTTCAACCGAAAGATTACTAGTGCCGCTTGGCGAGAACCAGATGTGTTGTCTAGTATGGATGTATCCAATGTTAACGCCTTATTAGAAATAGAAGGGCCTTTCCGCATTCGGGAATTTGCTCGGTTCAGGCCTTTGCCAGAGTGTGTCGTAGGTGAGTCTTTTCTTTTATCGCCTTATCGCTTCGACTTACTTGTCATATTAAAATATTTTATTGGCAGGTAACGCTGAGGGTCGATCCTTCGAGGAAAGTGACACTCCTCTAAACGTGGTGCCGCTTCAGACATTACTTCCTTCTCCTCCACCCGTAGGCTCTAGTCGTCCGCCTATTCCGCCGCGAGGAAGGAGAAACAAAACCGTCGCGACACACAACACATCTGCCCGACCTTCTCGTTTTCTTGAGAATTGGCTACCAGCTCGCGGTAAGGGTGCGGCCCCAAGTAATCCCGTGATTGAAGAGGTTGACAGTGATAGCGGAAGCATGGATACTGGTTCCGAGTTGCGTCATGCCACCCTTGCCCAACGAATGAAACTTAGGTCCAGAAAGGGTGATCCTACAACAGAGTCAACCGAGGACGATAGCGAAGAGATCGCTACCGAAACGGAGCGTCTCGTAAAGAGAGTTCGCAAAGAGAAATCTGACCCACTAGTTCCTTCCGTAGAGGAAATCAATGGGGTTCCTTTCGAGGAGGTTGACGCCTCGCACGTTACGGGTCCCTTGCCAGTGACGAAAGTTACCAAGGTGCCCTCTGCCATTCCTCCCAAGGTTAACGAGGCTTCGGCAGCGGTGGGCTCTTCCTTGGTGTCTGGCGGTCCTAGCTCCCCTATTCGCTCCTTTATTCCAGATGTGAGCTTACCAACTCCGAATCCCCTCTCTCCTTCCCCACGGAAGCCTCAGCCCTTGTTTCTTTCTTCGATTTTGGGCATTAGTGATTCTGCAAAAAATTGCTCTCCTCCTTATACCGCCAACCTTTCCCCTCAAGGTCTTCAAGGTCCCATTGCTTATCAGCTGGACTTGTCTTCCCTTGGTACCGACGGTCTCCGTGCTTTAGGGGTATCAGACCCGTCATCGCGAGAGGAACCAGTGGGCCCGATAGTGGGGCAAATGTTTACTTCTTCGAAGGACAAAGAAGAGTTCTTGCGGCGTCCTCCCGACGTTCGCCATTCACGTCTTCTGACTGACATGCTGGCCTGCTTCCGCGAGTTAAACTACTTTTTCGAGGATCACCGTGACAAGGTTCAACCTTCTCTTGATTTAAAGGGAGAACTAGATGTTGCTTTAGGGAAGGTAACGGAGCTGTCGCAGCTTCAAGAGCGGACCCGGGCGGAGTTGGACGACTGTCTCGCTGAGCTTGCTCGAGAAAGATCAAAAGGGAAGGCTAAGATAGACCTTCTGGAGGCGGAATTGGTGGTAGCTGACAGAAAGAATATCTTCCTTCGCGAAGAGATAGCATCTCGTGATGCGGATTTGGCCAAAGTGTCTTCAAAGATAGCCTGGTGGAAGAACAAGACCATGGATATTTGTATCGCTGAATTTATGAGTCTCTATCGCCAGGGAACTGTTGACTCGTCAGTGCTGGCCGATTACGCTTCCAAGAGACTAAAGGATTTGGGCGAAGGTGAGAGAGATCTTCCTTATTCTGGAGAAGAGCAGAGGAATGGTGATCGCGATGCTCGCGAGGGCCCATGATTAATCGAGGTTGCTCTATTTAGGAGATTTTCCTCTTATTTGTTTCTTTGTCTTGTAATAACGCCTCGTTGTGCGACAATACTTGTATTTCATTGCTATTTGATTTTCATTTCGCCTTTTCGCGCTAACCCAACGCTATTCTTTTAATCAACGCCATCTTGCGTTATCTCCTTTCTTACGATACCGCTCTTGTTTTCCCCAAGAGATAGTACCTTCTTTTCAGAGCATTTAATGCTTGCTATCCTTTCCTTAGAAAAGTCGTGATTGTGCAGGCACACGTGTCTATTTCTTCCAGCGCCACGGGCTAGCGTGCTTGAGAACTTTGCCTAAATCGAGGCGTTGTAGCGCTTTTCTAGGATTGCACTCATTACCTGAGTCTGTTCCTTATGCCGCTTCCACGCAACGACTGTGGCATTCGTCGTTTCGTTTGATCATTAGGGTTATAAAACCCAATATCTATTCTTTTCCCTTTTCTTTTATCATCCCGCTTTCTCATATTTTCTTTTAGCCGTCTTATTTTCTCCCCACTATTCAGGCTCTTTGAAGTGCTTTTTTCTGAAGGTATTTCCTTTCTCCTCCATCGTCTTCTTCATCTTTTAATTCTTTAATTCTGCCATGGCTAAGACTCGCCGTACTGAGTCGAAATCTGCCAATGAGAAAAGGATGGATATTACGTCTAGTGTTATCACATCTGAGGCCGCTCTCCGTGAGCATTTGGCCGCCCATAATGCTGATATTCCTGATGATTATAAAACCACTGTTGCCCTTGAGTCACTAGGTCTGAACAGCGTTTTGATGGGCAATCGTAGGGTCATGTATGCGCAAATGTTCCGTTATGGCTTTCGGCTTCCCATTGACTCTTTTGTCAAAGAATTGCTTGTTGTCGGCGATCTAACTCCGGCCCAACTATCCCCAAATGCATATTGTTGTGTTTATGCTTTTCTGGAACTTTGCAAATACAAAGGGATTACTTCCCCTTCCCTTCTACTGCTTAAGTCTCTTTTTAAGCTGATGAAATGTCGGGGGGTGATAATGATATCGCCCCATTTTGACGATGACTCTCTGAAGTCTTTTACTTGGAAACTCCTCCATATCGAGTCTTCCGTTGATGGCTGGAAAAAGGAGTTTTTTTGTGATAGATCTTCCTGGAGATCTTGGTTCCTGGTGGCGATCTGGTTTTAATCAACATGTGGATGACAACGTCTAGAGCCGACCAGGGACCCTTCCAAAACGTGAGCAAGACTGGTTAAACACATTGCTCAAACTGGAAATCAGCGTTCACATCTGTCAAGTGGGTTGTAGAATGGACATTCGATCTTGTGTTAAACGTGAGTGTCGCGTCACTCCTTTCTTTGTTATCGCTGATACTAATGCTGACGCTATTTTGTGCTTTCGCAGCGACGGATCCCAACTATAAACCTGAGAGCGTAAGGAGACGCTTGAAAAGGGCTCAAGAGCGAGAAGAAAAGGAGAGAACTACTTCCACGGAAGCGACTGACAATCCTACCGATCTTCCGGCTACTTCCGCTACTCTTGTTCAAGTTTTCTCTTCTTCGGTCGGTGTGAGGGATTCTGGCATTCCTTCAGGCATTCCCCTTGTGACCATCGCTGCTCCTCCTGCCCAGCCTTCTTCTTCTTCTAAGGCTCCTAAGGCCATTGCCAAAGGAAAAAAGAAGAGAAAAATGAGAAGCGTTGCCGCTCTTACACCTTCTCCAGACGCGGCAGGCTCTTCAGAAGCACCTCTTCCCCACACTGATACAGTAAGGGTGCCTTTTAGACATGATATGCTATATTTCGACGTTTGTCGTCGTTTGATTTCTCTTTTCTATATTTCATATTGCGTTCTTGGCAGGACACTACCATTGTCGCTACCTCCGTTCCTCCTTCAGGCGATATGAATATAGGATACGTGCTGACTGGTTCCAAGAAGAGACAGCGGCCGGAAGATGAGGGCAGAAATCCATCTTCCTCTACCACCGGGATGGGGAACAGGCCTGCGGACGGGTTTGACTCTACGGCTGTTCCCTAGGGAGGGAATCAGTCAGAATATTTGGAGAACTTGGGCATAGGTGATACCTTTAGGGTTTCGCCCAATTCTTTCGGCGGTCCCGCTCACGCATATTCCTCTAATCCGGGGTATCAAGAGGTCTTGCAGGATTTTTCAGGCTATCAGCCTCATGGCGCTTATCTTGCTCCAGGGGGTTCGTCCACCCAGATTCACCCTCCTTCTCCTCTGGCGTTTGCTCCTTCGAGCATTCCTCTGCGGGATCGTTATGGCGAAGGAGGTACCACCTTCAACTTTGTGGCGGATCTTAGTCCGATAGGTGGGGTTAGCTCTGTAACCCATCAAGTTGGACTGTATGATTTCCCTAACACCGGTTTGGCGGCATTGGGGGGTGATGGCTCGGATGAAGTTTCGGCTTTATTGGCTTCCCAGGTATTGGCGTCTGCGGCAGAACGTGACACTTTTCTTTCTAAAGCCGAGTTTGATAGGGAGAACTCATTGCGCACCAACCTTTTCACCAGTTTGATGAAATTCCATTACTGGGCAGAGGAGGCGCGACGTCAGACTGCCTCTCTTTCCTCTGCTTTGGAAGGATTAGCGCGAGAGCAGAATGAGAAGAAAAAGTTGCTGGAGGAGCGTACAAACTTATTACTGGCTCATCAGAAGTAGAAAGAAGAACAGTCTGTCACCTTGGCAGCGGAGAGGGCCAAAGTTACTGCCTTGGAGAATGAGAAGTCATCCCTGGCCAAGGAGAAAGCTGCCCTGGAGGAAGAGTCGGCTGATAGGAGCCTGTGGCATGTCGAGCAGACTGCCTCTATTTTGGTCGCTTGCTTTGAGGAAGCCTATGGGGTCGACGCATACAAACCCGATGAGGTCACTGCCGCTTTCAAACGAAGATCTGGCCACCTTAATGAGGAGGGCTTTCGCCAAGATAAGGCGGCAAGCTGGAAACGGAGGCACCCCAAAGGTTGACATGCTTCGAGGCTTTATAGCTCTTTCCTTAGTGATCAAGCGTCACTAAATTTTTGTTTATTATTTTGACCACCGAAGTTTGTACTTTGTAGCCCCCTTTAAACATTTCGATATGTTCAAGCCACTTTTATTATTGATTTTCCTTTATTTAGTTGCCTCCTCGCAAACTCCTTTGGCGTTATCTTCGCCATGTTTTCCCAATGCGCTTACTTATCCGAACAGATCCTTAGCGCTCCCACCAAAATTACAGAATTTGGTATTGGGTTAACTTTCTCGGTAAGACTAGCGATATATCAGCTTACGAGATCCTCGCTCCTTCCACTGCCCAAAAAGTATTCTGCGCATTCTCAACTGTAAATCATCAGTAACAAAAATACGTTACGAGGGATAGCAATTACCCGTAGGAGCCTTTTCGCTGCCATCATAGGGCGTTACCCTGGAACCCGCGGGAATCGCTTTTGCTATCAGCTCTACACTTCACCAGGGATTACTCATCTGGTTACTAGCCGGGATTTCACGATTCTCCGCGTTTCCCTAATTTCACGATCGGCCCTTAAAGTGCCTCGTCTTAGTGAGTTGTCGGATCGGGACGACTATCACAAGGCTAGGGAATTTTCACTTTTGGGCGTTGCCCTCGCGTCTAGAACCGTGTCCTTACTTAATGGCTTAGCCATAGTAGCCCAATCGTTAAGATAGGATTCTTGTTCCTAGAACGGAGTTTCTATTTCTTTGGGGCGTGCCTCATCTTGTTGGGCCGTCTCCACGAGAACGGTCAGTTCAAGAAAAGGACTTTTCACTCCTAAAGATACTGGGTGGTGCCCTCACTTAATGAGCCATCTGATCAAGATCGGTCATCACAAGGATAGGACTTTTCACCCCTGGGGGCGTCCAGGATCTTTCAATCCGACGCTAATTCAAGGTATGGTGGGTAGTGCCCTCACTTAATGGGCCATCTGATCAAGACCGACCATCACAAGGATAGGACTTTTCACTTCCCCAAAATACCCCCTTTTTTATCTGCACAAAGACAACCACAAACTTCCACGAAAGCTCTCTCATAGAGCGTTAGTCATGGTTAGGGTTGACATAAATCAAAGGTGCAGATAAAATCAAATTCTAGAGTAATATAACTTCAAGCGAGCGATATTCCAAGAGTTGGATAAGGGTGTACCATCGAGAGTCTCCAGATGATAGGCTCCTTTCCCGACAACGTGGGTGACGCGATATGGTCCATCCCAGTTTGGACTGAGTTTTCCCATACGTTGCCCTGCCGCTCGCTTGTCTCTGAGCACCAGGTCACCGAGTTTCAGAAACTGTTCTTTGACGCGTCTGTTATGATAACGGGTCATCTTTCGTTTGTAATGCTGCCTTTTCAGAAGGATTTCCTCTCGGACTTCTGGTAACGCATCCAGGTTAGTTCGTAACCTTTCCTCATTCAGTTCCTCCCGAAAGTGAGCTACCCGCAGGCTCATGGTTCCAATTTCCACCGGTGTAACGGCTTCGGTCCCGAAGGCCAACGCGAAAGGTGTTTCTCTGGTGGTAGTCTTAACGGTCATGCGATATGCCCACATCACGTATGGTAGCTCATCAACCCATTTCTTTTTAGACCCTTCTAGGTTTTTCTTGATGCCGCTAAGGATGCTCCGATTGGTTACTTCCGCCTGTCCATTAGTTTGCGGATGAGCCACAGAGGAAAAGCGTTGCTCGATTCCAAATTCTGAGCACTGGTCTTTGAAGAACTGGCTGGTGAACTGCGTCCCATTATCGCTGACAAGAATACGAGGTACGTCAAACCTCATGATAACTTGATACTTGAGGAAACGCCAAGTTTTTTCTGCCGTGATTGTGGCGACCGCTTCAGCTTCCGCCCACTTAGTGAAATAGTCTACCGCCACTATCACGAATTTCAGTTGAGACCTTGCCTTTGGGAATGGGCCTAGGATATCGATCCCCCATTTAGCAAAAGGACAAGGGGCGATAATTTCAGATATTTCAGTGGCAGGCCGCCGAGGAATCTTGGCAAACTCCTGGCACTTAGGGCAGGTTTGCACATAGTTGTGGCAATCTCTTTGGATGGAGGGCCAGTAGAATCCGGATCGAAAGACCTGTGCTGCCAGGGTACCGCCTGACACGTGCATACCACATACCCCTTCATGGATTTCGCGCAAGGTGTGAAGACCCTCTTGCTCAGTTATGCATTTGGCGGCAGGGTGAGAAAAACATCTTCGGATTAGATCCCCGTCATAGTACATACAACGAGCTGCCTGTCTCAGCACCTTCTTCTTTTCAGCGGTATCCTCAGGCAGTTCCTCGTGTTTCAAGTATTTGATTACGGGGATTCGCCAATCGCTCTCACACTCCTCCACACATAAAGATGTTTGCTCTTCCATGAAGGATGGTACCGATAGCTCACGATAATATACGCCTTTAGGTATGGATGCTTCCGGATTCGCGGCCATTTTGGCTAGATTGTCAGCTTCAGCGTTTTCCTCCCTGGGGATATGCTCGAAGCTGACCTGCATGCCTTCTTTCTTTATTTCTAACAATTCTCGCTTTACTTTGGCGAGATATTGAATCATAATGGGTTCCCGGGCCTGAGAGTGCCCCAAGACCTGGTCAATTATCAACTTGGAATCACCACAAATCTTTAGACGCAGGTCTCCTATTCTTCCAGTATCGTGCCTCCCTTTAGAGAAAAGTCCTTTCCCTATTCTGAGTTCGGCTAGTAACGCCTAATACTCTGCCGCGTTATTAGATAACGGCTGTAGGATTCGAATGGCGTATCGTATTTGCATATCGTGCGACCCATTTACAAAAATTCCAGCCCCAGCCAGCTCTTGGTTTTTAGCTCCATCCACATGGACAATCCAGAGGTCCGTGTAGGTTTCCGGGAACGGGAGATCCATATCGCCCCATTCCGCTTCAGGTACGCCGTCCAAAGGATCCTCGGTAAAGGTACATTCCGGTATGAAATCAGCCAGGATCTGAGCCTTTACGGACGGTCGAGACTGATACCTCAATCCATATTGTTCTAGTTCAAACGCCCAAATCAACATTCTTTCGGAAGATTCAGGCTTTCGAAATATTCTTTTCAGAGGCTGGTCTGTGAGTACGATGATAGAATAAGACTGAAAATATCGATCCATTTTGCAGGTGGCTTGTATAAGGGCGAACGCTATTTTTTCAATTCGGGCGTATCGCAACTCCGCATCCTTCAGGACGTGGCTCACAAAATAGATCGGGCGATGAGAGTGGTTATCGTCGTGAACGAGGACGGCACTGACCACTTCATCCGCGACGCCAAGATACAAATACAAAGTATCGCCTACTTCAGGTCTCGTCAATAATAAGTCAGACGATAGGTAATCTTTTAGGCCGATAAATGCTTCCTCACATTCCGGGGTCCACCCGAACGAGGCTTTCTTGCGTATGATTTTGAAAAAAGGGAGACACTTTTCTCCTTGCTTGGAAATGAATCGCCCAAGGGCAATGACTCGCCCTGTTAGCCTTTGCACCTCTTTGATGGTTCTTGGCGATATCATGTCTTGTATGGCCTTAACCTTTGAGGGGTTAGGCAGGATGCCTTTTTGGCTGACCACGTAGCCCAAGAATTTTCCTGTTTGAAATGCAAACATGCATTTTCGGGGATTTAACTTCATGCGATACCTTTTCATCACGTCAAAGACTTCCTTTAAGTCTCATAGGTGATCTTGAAAGCTTGCGCTCTTCACCAAAATATCATCAACGTATGCTTCCACATTCCTCCCTATTTGCTCTTCGAATATCTTATTGGCCATATGTTGGAACGTAGCCCCGGCGTTCTTCAATCCGAACGACATCGCCGTATAACAGTAGGTAGCCTTTGGAGTGACAAACACAGTCTTTTCTTCATCTTCCCGGGCCATGGGGATTTGATGGTATCCAGAGTTGGCGTCTAGTGAGCTTAGATAAGCATATCCAGCGGTCTGATAAACTAACTGATCTATTCGAGGAAGCGGGTAACAATCCTTAGGGCAGGCATCATTTAAATCTGTGAAGTCGATGCACATGCGCCAATCCCCATTGGGCTTAGGAACAAGGACAGGGTTCGCTAGCCAGGTGGGATATTGAACTTCGCGGATAAACCCTGCGTCAAGGAGCTTTGCTACCTCCTTATCTACAGCTAACGCCTTTTTATTAGAGAACGCGCGTCGCTTTTGCTGTACTAGCCTGGCATCTGGGTCCACATTGAGCCGATGTTCGGCTATTTCCCGCGATATACCTGGCATGTCGGAGGGTTTCCACGCGAAATCTCCTTGGCATTTGTTCAGCAGCCGGGCCAATTGAAGGTTTTCCGCTGGGCTGAGTTTTTCACTGATCAGGAAACTTGCTTCCTCTATACCAATTGCCAGAATGGGTACCATTTTGTCTAGGGGTTGAGCACACTTCTCATCACTCTGCTCATAGGGATCCGCTGCTATACATACGTACCTATCGCAGCTTCTTTGAGTCATGAGCGAGTAGCATTCCGCCGCCAGCTTTTGATCGCCTTTTACGGATACTACCCCATCCCAGGAGGGGTATTTCATCTTTAAATACTTCTAAGATATCACCGCTCCAAAGCGGTTGAGGAAAGGTCGTCCGAGCACGACATTGTAAGGCAAATTCAGATCCACGACAAGGAACAATAGGTTCTCTGATCGCTTGTAGGTGTCTTCTCGGAAATATATGGGCAAAGTAATTACCCCCGTGACAGGGATCAGAACCCCATCAACGCCAACTATAGGCCGTTTGCTAGGTGTTAACTCATTATCAGGTCGTTTCATGAGATTGTAAGCTTCCAGCGAAAAGAGGTTCACCGCGCTCCCATTATCAATAAGAGTCCTTCTGATTCCATGACTGGCAATGACGGGCGTAACCACCAAAGCATCATTGTGCGGATAGACGACGCCTTTCTCATCCTCTTCGGAAAAGGATAATACCATTCGATCCAGTAGGCCTATCGCATCTCCTTTTTTTGTCATGCCATCACGTGTGCGCTTGCCTCCTTTCGCAGCTGTCAGAGGCTCTGATTCGTCCATATAAGGGGTTCCTCCCGCGATAATGTTAATCATAGGGATATATTCGTCATCAATCGTAAGAGTTTCCCTATCTTTACCTCTGGGAGCATCATCCTTTTGCGGAACGCGAGGAGGAACTGGTGGTTCGTCTGTTGTCCTTTTCATGAGATTATTTCGGGAATCTTCTCTTATTTGGGTGGCAAATTCTCCTAAATACCCTTCTTCTACTAAATGTTCTATCGCCGATCTTAACTCCCTGCACACTTCTGTGGAATGGCCCCTGGCTTTGTGGAATTTACAATAAGCATTTTCCCTTCTCCCTAGAAGCACTCCTGGTTTCGTAGGCGCAGGGTAGCGGATGGGAAGATTTCGCTGTTCCGCTATCGCTAAAATCTCTGCCCTTGGTACATTAAGAGAAGGAAAATCTGGGTCGTACGTCCGGTTCTTGTAAGAATCCCCGTGATGTCGAGAGGGGGAACCACCGGTTTTTCCCTTCGAAAAATGACCCTTCTGTTTGTTGGAGGCCTTGGGGATATGGTCTTTCCTCCTGGCGTAATCGTCGATAAAATGGTCGTCAGGTAGTAGCTTCGCGGGAGCAGTAGTAATTTGAGATGTCCCATGCGGCGCGTTATACGTCTTATCTCTATTTTCTTCCTCTTCCATTTTTGCGTAATTGTGGGCTTTAAGTCTCAATGCATCTAAAGTCACTGGAGGATCCACCATGAGCGCGTCTTTCAGCTTTCCATAGCGACAGTTCCTTTTCAGAGCTTCTATAGCAAAATCAATAGTAACGCCCGGCGTTAAGGACATTTCCAAATCGAAGCGACTAAGAAATTCCTTTAAGGTTTCTTGAGGCCTTCATTGTATGTCAAATAACGCGGTGGCAGATTTCCTGATTGGAATTGCCGTGCTAAATCTGCTCCGGAATTTAGATTCTAATTGTGGGAAATTATTAATGGACCCACCAGAGATACCCTCAAACCAAAGACGCGTCACACCCGATAATGTCATAACAAATATTTGGCATAACGCCGCATCACTGTGGGTCTGAAACTGAACAAAATCCTTCACTTTATTAACGTGCGGGATGGGATCCTTGGTGCCATCATAAACATCAGTGGGAAGCTTCACGCGCCGACTGACCCTGTGACGCCTTATACGGCGGCTAAATGGGTGGCCCGATGTATCATCAAGAATTTCACGCGCCTGACGCGGAGGAGACATTTCGGCCTGGTGCCCCCTATTTCGTGGTCCTGGCGTAAGATGTCGTCTAGGAGATCGACTGCGGCTCCTGTGCGAACGACTTCTATACCTTCGACTACTGGATCTTTCACTGTACTCAGGAGACAAACTTCTGTTGGCTCCTTCCCTCCTTCCGTCCCACCGGTTCCTAACCCCCTCAAGCTGCCTGTCTCCTTGCAGGAGGAGACCTTGCGGCATTTGCGGTACGTAAGCCTCTACTCTTCCTTGAGTAAACTGCTCAACACTAATCGGTGGATTTCCCGCGGATAAAGGCATCTGGAGGTTTTCTGGAAACAACGGTGATAAAGGTCGATCAGCGACAATAGATGGTGTAAACATGACGCGAGGAGGGAGACTAGATCCAGAAGCACCAGGCGTGACTCTTGCAGCCATTTCCGTCAAATATTCCAGCCGAGAATGAAGGGCCGCTATTTCCATTGCAAAAGGATGTTCACGATTAAGCACAGATCCCCCAGAAAGAGGAGTGGAGAAATCAGATCCCACTATCTGAGATGACAAGATGTCCGTCTGCGAGGAGGCCAGTCCCCCAGCAATTCCAACCGAGAGGTCCAGAGATCCCGAAATAATTGGTTGTGTAGTCATAGAGAGATCAGCAGTAGCAAAAGGGAATAACTGTCTGCGGATTGAGAAAGGGATATTAGAGGATGATGATCGGATTGGCTCCGATCCCGTGATCATGACCATTCCAATCTTCCGACTAGACGGAGCTTGGCTATTAAGGACGCTCACTTAATATACCAAAGCTCTCAATGAAAGCACCATTTAATAAGATTCAATGTCGATCTTGTAAGATTCGGAGTCGTGCCTAATCGGAACGGTGGCGGTCGGTGCCGGATGTACCTGCAAAGCGCCGGAGGGGGGGCTCCGGCGTAGACACTCCGATGCTTAAGTCAGTTCGGGTTTCAAAAATAACAGAGGTTCGTCTGAGTGATCTCGATCTTACCTTTAGATTGGAAAAGTAGGGGTATTTATAGGCCTATTCGGCGATACCTGGCGATAACAATCCAGGCGATGTCTGATGGTGACGTCACAAGCGATACCGACAGATGACGTCATGAGCGATATCATACGGGCTGCCGGGAGCGATAAGCTCGTGGGTCCCTAGGATGGGATGGTGCCGTGTGTGTAGAGTCGCGTGAGTCCCCCCCGCTGATGTCGACCATCCTAGGAATCCTTCGCTGATTCTCGGGCGATATGAAGATATCTTACGGGTCTTATGGGAAATCGTCTCGGCGGGAGCCGCAAGTGTGGTAGCACCGTTAGGGTTGTCTTGATTGTTATCAATCACTAATGATCCCTCGAGGAATTCCAAATCTGTTCAAGATATTAGATTTAATGAAGGAAATAACAGTCCTAACATCATCATTCTTGGTGGCTTTCGCCTCTATCCATTTAGATACATAATCTACAGCCAAGAGAATATATCTATTGCCAAAAGAAGTAGGGAAGGGTCCCATAAAATCTATGCCCCATAAATCAAAATTTTCACAAGAAAGAATAAAGTTCATAGGCATTTCATTTCGGGAACTAATATTCCCTACTTTTTGACAAGCAGGACACGTTTTACAAAACAAGAAACTGTCCTGAAAAATATTAGGCCAATAAAAACCGGCCTCTAAGATCTTTAGAGTTGTTCTTCGTGCTCCAAAATGGCCTCCACACGCTTGAGAATGGCAAAAAGTCAGAATAGATAAAGTCTCATTTTGAGGGACACACCTCTTTAGCAATTGATCAGTACCTATTTTCCATAAATAAGGGTCATCCCAGACATAATACTTATTGTCATGCTTGACCTTTACCCTCTCATAGGTAGTCATATCTCCATAGTGTTTACCTATTGCGAGGTAGTTCGCAATTTCAGCATACCAAGGTCGCGAGTTTGGCTGAGGTCTTGGCCTAGACTCCGGGCTAGACAACGCGATTGAAAATAGTTTCTCATCAGGAAATTCTGCTCTTACTGGTTCCAGATCTCCTTCTGCTAGGCAGCGGCTCAGATGGTCAGCCACAAGGTTTTCCCTGCCGCTCTTGTCCTTAATTTCCAGATTGTATTCCTGCAAGAGAAGAATCCATCGGATTAGTCTAGGCTTGGCCTCATGATTGACCAAGAGGTACTTTAATGCCGCATGGTCTGAAAATACAATAATTTTAGTTCCCAATAAGTAAGATCTAAATTTCTCCAGGGCAAAAACTATTGCAAAAAGTTCTTTTTCAGTAGTGCTATAATTTTGTTGGGCATCGTCTAGCATTTTTGATGCATAATAGATCACATGCGGATCTTTCCCTTTCTTCTGCCCAAGAACGGCTCCCACAGCAGCGTCACTTGCGTCACACATCAGCTCGAATGGCAAGCTCCAGTCTGGCGCTTGGATGATTGGTGCTGAGGTCAGTCGTTCCTTCAACTCATCGAATGATTTTTGACATGCCTCATTGAAGTCGAACTCTACCTCCTTTTGGAGCAACTTACACATCGGTTCAGCTACCTTCGAGAAGTCTTTTATGAACCTACGATAGAAACCTGCATGTCCAAGAAAGCTCCTAACCTCACGCAAGCATGAGGGGTAAGGCAAGTTCTTGATAATGTCAATTTTCGCTTGGTCTACTTCAATGCCTTTCTTTGAAATCACATGGCCAAGGAAAATTCCTTGGTCTACCATAAAATGGCATTTTTCAAAGTTTAGGACTAGACAAGTATCAACACATCTCTTTAAAATATTTTCTAAATTATGTAGACATTGTTCGAAATTATTACCGTAAACGGTAAATTCATCCATGAACACCTCGATGCTCTTTTCTACATATTCGGAAAATATACTTACCATACACCTTTGAAAGGTGGCAGGCGCATTACACAGCCCAAATGGCATGCGTTTGTAGGCGAACGTTCCAAATGGACAGGTGAACGTCGTCTTTTCTTGGTCTTCGGGTGCAACGGGGATTTGATGAAACCCCGAGTATCCATCCAAGAAGCAGTAGTGAGACTTCCCAGTGAGTCTCTCTACCATTTGGTCGATAAACGGTAATGGGAAATGATCCTTCCGAGTGACTTGATTCAGTCTTCGGTAGTCAATGCATACCCTCCATCCGTTTTGGATCCTTGTTGTCCTTTGGGCTCCATCTTCTCCTTCGATGACTGTCATCCCTGTTTTCTTCGGGACTACCTACACAGGGGACACCCAATTACTATCAGAAATAGGATAAATTACACCCGAATCAAGCAACTTAATTATTTCTTTTTTAACTACTTCCATCATCGGAGGGTTTAATCTCCTCTGGGGTTGCCGAATAGGTTTCTTATCCTCTTCCACATGTATTTTATGGGTACAGATGTTGGCCGATATCCCTTTGATATCTGCCATGGTCCAGCCAATGGCTTCTTTGTACATCTTCAAGACTGCCACCAATTTTTCTTCTTCATCCTCCGTTAATTTGGCTGAAATTATAACGGGTAGGGTGTTGTCTAGGCCTAGATAGGCGTACTTCAAATGGTCTGGCAGAGCTTTAAGTTCCAACTGTGGTGCCTGCACAATAGAAGGCTGAAATTTAGAAAGGTTGGATTGCACAAATTGACAACTTACAGTTTCCTTCCCAATTTTCGCAGTCTTGGCCTGCGTCTTGGCCAAGCTCGAAGCCAAGACTGGTTCTGTTTCTTCTGGTTTGGTCAAACTGTCTAGAATTTCCTGGAGTTCCTTTTGATCTCCAGTCCTGTCTTCCAATTCTTTTAGAGTTCTTGTGGAAATTCCCCTGCTCAAAACGTACTCAAGGGGGTCGTTAATATAAATGTCAGCAATTTTTTCAGTAATTGGATCTAAAACATCAAGAAAATTAACACAATGTAAATCATTAGGATGTTTTAAAGCCTCAGTAATGCTGAATTTAATTGTTCTTCCACAAAATTCTAAAATTATACTTCCCTCATAACAATCAATTTTTGCTTTAGAAGTCCTTAGGAATGGTCTGCCTAATAAAATATCAGTGGTGCAAGAAGGTATTTGAACATTCATTTCAACTATATAAAATTCCACTGGATAAATAAAATCATTTACCATTACCAAGACGTCAGTCACCACTCCTTTAGGTCTGATGATAGTTCGATCCGCCAGCTGAATCACCAAGTCTGTTTCTTTCATGGTTCATATCTTCAAGGTCTCGAACTCGCTTAGGGACATCACATTGATGCCAGCCCTTAAGTCACAAAGGGCTTTCTCAATGATTTTGTTCCCTATTTGGCACGGAATTGTGAAGGTCCCTTGGTCCTTGCACTTCTCTGGAAGCTGTTGTACTGCCGAGATATTGTGTGCTAAATTTACCCTCTCTACACCTGCAATTTTCTTTTTATTAGTGCACAGTTCCTTAAGAAATTTAGCATAAGAGGGGACTTTTGCAATTAAGTCCAACATAGGAATATTCACAGCTATTTTTCCGAAAACTGCCATAAAGTCTCTCTTTTCATCTTCCCTCTTCTCCTTTGAAGATCTAGGAGGGAATGGTGGAGGAATTTCTATAATTTCTTCCTTCTGGTCAGTCTTGGCCTGAGGCTTGGCCAAGACAGGTTCTGCTTTTTCTTGTCATGCGATAACTTCAGTGTTGGCCTGTGTCTTGGTCAAGACTACTTCTGCTTCAGCTTCCTCTTACTCATCTTCATCCAGGCCCTCCGACTGGATTTTTCGTAATTCCTCGTCTGTTTTTGCTCCTTCCCTCTCTGGTAGCACAGCTCCACTCCTCAAACTAATGGCACTAACATTGTGTTTTAGATTATCTATGGTTGTGGAAGGCAATTTCCCTTGATTTGCCATCTGATTAATCTGCTTTTGCATTTCAGCCAAAGTAGATTGAGTTGATTGCATCAGGTTCTTCTGCATTTCTATCAAATTTTTGATGGTATCCTCCATAGATGGCCCAGTAAGTTGCAAAGGCTGAGGTGCTGGCGGCAGTTGAGGTACAGCGGCTTGACCAGGAGGTTGGCCAGGATTAAGGTGTGAAGGACGAGGGATGAAGTTCTGAAAGTTAACGGGGGGTTGGCCAGGGTGTTGCTGCAAAGGGGCATTCTGATTTGGGTTCTGGTTTGGAGGGATTGGATCTCTCTACCTAAAGTTCGGATGTGCTCTCCATGAGTACTGATTACTCCCTTGTGGGAAGTTTTGCATGCTTCCTTGGTTTTGACCATAGACTGCATTTACTTGTGTTACTTCATCAGGAGGGTGTTGCACCATGTAGCAATTGTTTGTTTGATGATCCTGCTGCTGGCAGATTCCACAAACAGAGGCTACCTGCTCTTGGCTAAGATTCCCTATGGTCATTGCTCCTGAAATATTGACAGAAATATTCTTTACCATGTCAGTTAGTTCAGCCAATTTTTGTTCAACATCAATAGAACAAAGACTAGAAGGGGTAGAGTTTCTTTCAGAAGAAGTATTATTTTGGCAGTTGTCTGCCATGGTCTGAAGTAGAAGTTTGGCTCTCGTTACAGTCAAGTCTTGCAATGCTCCACCCGCTGCTGAATCAACCTTTTCTTTTGTAGGTAGGAGCATTCCATCATAGAAATATTGGATCATGGTCTGATCCGCAACTCCATGTGTAGGACAAACTTCTTGCAATTCCTTGAACCGTTGGTGATATTCGCTCAGTCCCTCATTGTTCATTTGTTGGATGGCAGCCATATTTTTTCTGGCCGACCCTGCTTTCGTTGTATTCCAGTATTTATTGAGGAATAGAGTGGACATCTCGGCCCAGGTGTTGACTGTGTTGTGAGGTAGGCTGTAGAACCAGTTCTGCGCAGCCCCCTCAAGAGAGCAAGGGAAGGCTTTTAGCTTCGCTCTCTCCATACTCACACCTGCTAGCTTCATCATATCACACTGGACATGTAAATTCCTCAAGTGTTTGAATGGGTTCTCGTTTGTATGACCGTAAAACCTAGGAAGGTTGGCCACCATGTTGGTCTTGATCGACCAATCATTTGCCACTAGCGGCAAAGCGATGCAGGAAAAGGTTTCCTGCTCAGCTGATTTGTTCAGCTCCCTCATCGTGGGTTCTTGCTGATTTTCTGCCATAGCTGGACCAAAGAAATCGTCTTGGTCTGAATCTAGGTCAAGATCGTGGTCTAGACTATGGTCTGATTCGCAATTAGAAGCTTCCGATTCACTTTCTTCTGGGTTTTTCTTTTTCTAGCTATCTTCCAAAGTTGTGCTTCGATCTTAGAGAGATTCGGATTGTATGGTAGCAAATCTTCTTCTCTACAAGAGGACCTGGTCATCAACTATCAAAAACAAAAATAAAACAAAAACTACAAATACCATTAGAGATCCCCGGCAACGGCGCCAAAATTTGATCACGCATCGAACACGTCAAATATAATAGTGAAATAGTTATGGAATTGGGGGTAGAAATACAACTTATCACTGTCTACAAGAGTTTGTAGATGATGGTAAGAGGATCGTCCACAGAGACCTCTAGGATGTGTAATTCTTGAGTTGACTTCCTCGTCACTGAGTTTTGGTTTGGTGGAATCTGAAACTAATAGACAAAATAGAAAGAAGTGAAAAAAGTTTAAAATAGTATTGGCCAAAGTCTTGGCCAAGACAGGGGTCTAGATTGAGATAAGTCTAGTGATATGGAATTCCAGGTAAGGGCGATATGAGAGCTTCCGTTCTTATGCTTCGATCATTGACTGAAGTATGTTCATCTCTTCGTTCATAGCACTGCTATAGAGTAGAGGTACTCCTGTTCACTCCTGTCTTCCCTCCTCTTCAAATTACCTGGCGGGTACTCCCTCTCCTGATAATCCTGGCCAAGGGACACCTTGCTGGTTAAAGGGTTTATCCGTTTGACTGCTATCTTGAATGGTTGTTCGCTTCCTCAATGGTATAGGGGAAGACAGTGCCTAGGCCAAGGTGTTTCCCTGTGGAAACCCTAGGTTGTCAATCTGGTCTTGACTTAGATTACTTATTTCTTCTAGTCTGGCGCGAGACTAGTCACCTACTTTGTCTAGCCGACGGGTACTCCCTTTCCTTCTAGACTGGTTGCAACTCTTCTCTACTAGGGTACAAGGATGATCAAACCTTGTCTCTAGTGAGTAAGCGATAGATTAAGTTCAAGAAATAAATAAATACAAAAGAAGAGATTGTGAAGTACGAATTGGCCTCACAATCGCATAAGGACTTCAGCTCATCAACCCTTACCAAGAATGGGTGTTTAGCTACTCATACTCATGGATAAAAACATAGAATATTTAATTGCATAAATATATTAAATCCGAGATAAAAATCCGGAGCAAAGTATAACAATGTCAAATCAAGGATAAAAGAGAAGGAGATTGCGTGAATGATGATTTGGACAGAGGTGAATAATGTTCGGCTAAATAGCCCTAAACCCTTTGTCCCGCTCCAACTCTAATTCCTAGAAAATCTCCTAAAAGATTACTACAATAAATTGTCCTAAAAATAGAAACTAAATCGCAATTACAAAAAGAGGGAGATCCCATGCAGGATTCTTCAAGAGATTGGCTTCAGATCCCTCTAGAATTGCGTGCCAGCTACTACGTGCCAGCTGTAAAGCCCAATATGGGAAGCGGTCCAAACGATCCGCTCAACTGTCTTTATCGCGAAAGTGTCTTGGCCGCAGTCTTGGCCAAGACGATTCTGGTGCGCACTGCTTTGGGTACGAACATGTCTAGGCCAAGGTCTAGGCCTAGACTCAGGTAAACAGCTCCAGCTCTCTTCAGATCAGGTTCCTCAATATTTTACCTCCGGACCAGATCTGCTAAGATGTGGGAAATGCAAGGATAAATCAGTAGATTTACTGCCCAAAATAACAAGTAAATGGACAATAAAATATGATGAAATGCAATATAATCAATCGTGCTGACCTTGCTCGGGAGAAGTCTAAAGGAAAAGCCAAAGTGGAAGCTTTGGAAGCTGAGTTGGTGGCTGAAAGGAAAAAAGAATTCCCTTCTTTTTGAAGAAATATCATTTCGCGATGCTGATTTGACGAAGACTTCGTCGAAGGTGACTTGGTGGAAGAAGAAAACCGCACAAGCCTTTGCCACTGGTTTCGCAGATCGGTGCCACGGTAGAACTGTTAATCCTGCTGAGGTTGCCAGATATGCCTCCGAAAAAATGAAAGAGATTGATGAGAACCAAGAAGGTGGTTTCTTTTCCTCCGAAGAGGAGTGATGAGATGACATCCGCGCGAGGCCCGTTCGATGCCGGTTGATTGAGGTGTCGCTTTATTGTCTGTGCCGCTGTTGTATTATTTTTTCTATTTGGACTTCGATGTCGCCTCCTTGGTTTGTAATAATTAACAAATCTTGTGTACTTGACCAAAAAACACATGTACCTTGGCGGTGCCGCCTTCCGGTTGAACGTACTTATCGCTTGTCCGCTTTTACTTCGTGTTTGTGCTTTTTGCATGTCGCAGCATTGTGACATGCCTTCTCTTTCGTTGGGCCTGACTTCACTTTTTCAGAGCATTTAATGCTCTGACCTCTTTTGTCTGATACTAAAGAGGCAGTCATGATGCTCAAAGTACACGTGTCCGCAGAGGGGAACGCTAGGGGAATGGTGAGGCTGGAAATGTCTTTTCACTCGCCTAGGGTTGTACCCGTTTCCCGCGTCCCTTGTTTTTGACACGTCACACACAACAACCGTTTGATCTGTCGTTCCAATTGAGCCCTAGGGTTATAAAACCCCTCTCATCTTCTCTTCTCGTCTTTTGCTGCATTTTCCCTAAGAAACGAACACAACTTTTCTTCTCCTCTTTGCGATCCGCCGCCGGCTGGGTGTCTCGACCTTCTTTTTTGAAAAGGTACCTCCTACTCCGCTCTTAGCTTAGCTTTATTCATGGCTCACAATCGTCGTTATTCTTCACCCCAATCTACTGGGGAAGGAGATATTGAGGGTACCGCCTCCACCATTGCTTCCACCGCCGTTCTTCGGCGGCGGTTGCAAAAGTATAATGCCAATCTGGATCATTTGGATGGGTATTCCACTGAAGTTGCCCCTAGGTCGCTCCTCCTCAACAGCGAACTGTCCGACAATCGTAGGATTCTCTATGCAAAAATGTTTGACTATGGCTTTAAACTCCCTCTGGATCCTCTGATTGCAGAATTATTTTCTGAATTCGATTTGAATGCTGCCCAGTTGAGCCCAAATGTTTACTGTGGCATTTATGCCTTTATAGCTCTTTGTAGATATGCAAGGATTGAATCCCCTTCTCTGTTGTTGCTTCGATCCTTATTTCAATTGTACAGCCATAGTAACAGTGTCATAGTGATATCGCCTCGCTATGATGTTGACTCACTAAAGCCCTTCACCTGGAAATTATTACACCTTGAATCTTCTATTGATGCCTAGAAGAAGGGGTTTTTTATCGTTACTTTGCCCGAACCTTTGTGGCGAAGTGGGTTTAATATGAGTGTTAGGGACGGTGCCTGGGGTGGGAGGCCGCATCTAGGATCAGTTGAACAAGGTTGGTTGGACAAATTGCTTAATCTGACAGAGATTCCTGGTGTTCACACCCGTGAACTTGCATACTAGGGCGACATCCAAGGTTGTATCCAGAGTGAGCACCCTCCGCCTCATTCGTTATTCTCTGTCAGTACTAACTCTTACATTTTTCTCTTATTCATGCAGATCCTCCCGCCGGGTGGAAACTCGAGTGCATCAAGAAACGAGAAAGAAGAGCTCTATGGAGAAGGGAAAAAGAGGATCTTGTCGCTGCTTCGGGTGGTGTCGCTGCTAACATTACGAACCCGTCCACTTCTGCGCCTGAGTCTTCTTCTCGCCCTCACGCGGAGGTTACTTCCACTTCAGCCACTGAGCCAATTTCTTCTCCAAGTGTAGATCCCACTCAGGCGTCATCCTCTCGACCTCCAGTTACTAAGAAGAAAAAGAGGACTATCCGTCTCCGCGTCATCGCTCCTACCCGCCCTTCTATTCCGGCTTCTAAGGTAAGTCTTGCAACTTCTTGCAGGTTTGCTATTCCATTTAGTTGTCTCTTTATTCTCTTTACCCTTCTGTAGGATATTGCTACCGTTTCTTCCACTGCCCCTTCCCACGACGGTATGGTCCTAACGCGCATCCTTGGTCCCAAGAGGCCACGCCTCACCGAGGATGTCCCTTCCTCGGACGACCTTGCTGCGGATCAAGAAAAGCAGGGAAATGCCGCTGGTACTGGCCCCTTAGCAGGCGATCAATTCTTTGAGCCGCCGAGGAACAGGGTTGCTTCCACGCCCTTTCCTTCTTCTTTCGCCGCGTCGTCTCCCCCCTAACCATCAACTAGGTTTCGCAGGGGATATCTCAGAGAGCGATTTTCCTCATCTCCAGGCTAACATTTTTAATCTTGACGCCGGGACATCCTCTCGCTCCCCTCCGTCTCCTCCTGACGTCTTCTTCGTCCCTGCTGCCGCCCTAACAATCTCTCCTTCCGTTGCGCCTACCGAGCCTCCGCGTTTGGTGGCTGACTTGAGCACCATACTTTCTAGCGGGGCCGCCACCCACCAAGTTGACTTAAGTAATATCCGTCAACATGGGTTCCCCGCGTTAGGGGGTGACAGCTCTCTGGCGACATCTGCATACTTGGCGGCGCATATATTTTCACTTGAGGAGGAGGAGCAGACTTTCCTCTCTCATGCTCAAGGTGAGCAACTACAGTGGATACGTACCCAACTCTTCTCCGGCCTTCAAGACTTCCACTACTGGTCTAAGGATATGACGAAGCGAGTGAGCTCTCTTAGCTCTTCCTCCAAGGAGTGGCGCGACACCAACCGCCAGCTTTTGGAAGAGGTTAACAGAAACCAAGAGGAGCTTAGGAAGAGCCGAGAGAAACTGAGGAAGCATGCAGAAGAGCAGCAAAATATGGAAGCCAGCTTGGCGGCTGTAAGGAAGGAGTTAGAGGAAGCCAAAGGGTGCGAGGTTGCCAAGGATGCAGTCCTGTAGGCGGAACGGGACCAGTATGCCATGCTTGAGTTAGAGACGGCAGACAAATGCCAGTGGTTTTCGGAGCAGACCGCGGGTATCATGGCCGATTGTTTCATTGAACGCTATGGCCGAGACAAATTTAATGTCGATGCTATCATTCAACTCTTCAGAGAGAAGTCCGGAGGCCTTACGAAAGTCGGCTACTATTGGGCAAGGAGGCCGCAGGGAGGCGAAAGAGATAACAACTTGCCAGGGCCATAGGTTTTTTGTTCTTTTCATTCGTAGGACACCCTCCCTTTTTGCTCTTTTGTATTACAAGGCTTTTCGCCTATGCGAGCCTCCGCTCTTGTATAAACAACATATATATATTTTGGTCGTGACTTTCCTTTACCAATGGTTTTTCTTAATCTGTTGCCGTTTATCTGCGGACTTGTAGCACCAATGTTGATAGAGTGATGCCGCATGCGTATTCGAGCCTTCGTAGGGCCATAATATGTAACGTTCCAAGCGGCATCGCACTTTCTCCTCTTCGTGAAGGCCATTTAGATAACACTATGACCGCCATTCAGTTGAAATATCTTGCCTTTCCACGAACTCATTACCTTCTCGGGTGTTTTGCCACCTCAATGTTCCTGCACATTTTCACTTATCGTTTATGTTAGTAGCGATATGTGACAGAGGGTTTAAATTACCTTAGGGTGTTGCCGCGTATACTCCAAGCTCACTTGGCGTGATCCCTCCCCCGAGATGTCGCTCGTGTCACATACTCATCCAGCCAACTTCACCGGGTTTGTTCCTTCCGGTTACTTGCTGGGGTATCGTGACTTTTCATATTTCTTCAGTTGGCCGAGAAGTGCCATATCTCAGTGAGCCGCCTAATCAAGGTCGGCCATCATAAGGATAAGACTTTTCACTCCTCAGCGTTGTCACCTCGCACCTCGAAACGTGCCACTTCTTAACGATGTGCCTGTGTTAGCGCCACCATCGTAAGGATAGGATTTTCACTTTCGGGGTGGAGTTTTTATCTTCCCTGGGGTCGTGCCTCGTCTTGGTGGCCAACCGCCTATGTGAGCACGGGTTGTCACAAGGGTAGGATTTGCACTCCCAGGGGAGTCGGGGCGTGCCTTTGGTATACCGCCTGTGTGAGCACGGGTATCCCAGGATATGACTTTTCACTCCCGACGGCGCTGAAGCGTGTCTTCTCTTAGTGAGCCGCCTGATCAAGGCCGACCTCACAAGGCTAGAACTTTTCACTTCCAGCACCATATATTTCTAGGGTTGCCGGGGCGTGCCTCGTCTCAGCGGCCCGTCTGTGTTAGCCCGGCCTACCATAAGGTTAGGACTTTTCACTCCCGACACCCTTTTCTCTGTTATCTGCACACCACAGATAACCAACAAAGAACAAAAGATATCTCCAAAATAATTGTTAGACCATGCACCATAGCATGTCAAATTCTAGTATGATATAATTTCAAGCGAGCAATATTCCAAGAGTTAGGTAAGGAGGTAGCGTCAAGTGTTTCTAGGTGATATGCCCCCTTCCCGATAACGCGGGTGACACGGTATGAGCGCTCCCAATTCGAGCTAAGTTTCCACATTTGTTGGCCCGCCGCTCGCTTGTCCCTAAGCACCAAGTCTCCTACCTTGAGCAACCGCTCCTTAATGTGTTTATTGTGGTACCGCGCCATTTTCCTCTTATAGTGCATTGTTTTCAGGAGTGCTTCCTTATGTACGTCAGGTAACATGTCAAGGTTAGCTCGTAACCTTTCTTCGTTTAGTTCCTCTTTGAAGTATTCCACCCTTAGGCTTAGGGTGCCGATTTCCACAAGCGTGACGGCCTCGGTACCAAAGGTCATCGCAAAGGGCGTTTCCCCTGTGCTAGTTTTGATAATCATGCGGTAGGCCCACATTACATAAGGTAGTTCATTTGGCCATTTCTTTTTCGAGCCCTCTAGGTTTTTCTTAATGCCGCTTAGGATGCTTCGGTTAGTCACCTCTGCTTGGCCATTAGTCTGAGGATGCGCCACGGAGGAAAACCTTTGTTCGATCTGGAATGCCTCACATTGTTCCTTGAAGAAACGGATAGTAAATTGCGTCCCGTTGTCACTGACCAGCACACGGGGTACCTCGAAGCGCATAATAATTTGGTGCTTGAAAAATTGCCATACTTTTTCGGTTGTGATGTTAGCTACTGCCTCCGCTTCTGCCTATTTTGTGAAGTAGTCCACAACCACTATTACGAACTTCAGTTGGGATCTCGCCTTAGGAAAAGGGCCTAGAATGTCAATTCCTCACTTAGCAAAAGGGCAAGGAGCCACGATTTGAGAGATCTTTGTGGCAGGTCGCCGGGGGATTTTAGCAAATTCTTGGCATTTGTGACATGTCTGCACGAAGTTGTTGTAGTCCCTGCGAATGGTGGGCCAGTAAAATCCTGACCGAAATACTTGTGCGGCCATGGTGCCGCCTGACACGTGCATACCGCAGATCCCTTCATGAATCTCTCGCGGGGTGTGGAGGCCTTCCTGTTCAGTTATGCATTTTGCCGCTGGGTGGGAGAAACACCTCCGAATTAGCTCCCCATCGTAGTAGGTGCATCTTGCCGCTTGTTTCAATACTTTTTTCCTTTCAACATTATCACTCGGCAACTCATCGTGCTTTAAAATTTTTATCACGGGGATCCTCCAATCCTTTTCAATTTCTTCTACATACAGCAACAACTGCTCCTCCATGAAGGACGACACTGACTTTTCCTCGTAGTACACGTCTCCTGGTATAATTGCCTCCTGATTAGCTGCCGTTTTGGCCAGGTTGTCTGCCTCGGCATTGTCCTCTCGAGGGATATGTTCAAAGGTGACGCGCACCCCGTTTTGTTCTATTTCCATCAATTCTTGCTTTACTTTCAAGAGGTATTGCACCATGATGGGCTCTCTGGCTTGAGAGTGTCCCAAAACTTGGTCCATTATTAACTTGGAGTCACCTCGTATTTCTAACCGCGGGGCTCCTGCTACCATGCCGCCTTCGGCTTTGGTGAAGAGGTTTCTTCCTATTCTGAGCCCCGCTAATAACGCCTCATACTCCGCTGCATTATTAGATAACGGTTGTAGAATTCTAATAGCATGTCGCGCTTGTACATCGTGTGGCCCGATCATGTGGATGTCAGCTCCTGCCAGTTCTTGATTTTTAGCACCATCCACGTATATAACCCATGAGTCCGCGTGGGCCTCCGAGGATGGGAGATTTGCGCTATTCTCTCCCTCTTCACAAGGCTCCGCCACAGGGTCCTTAGCAAAGGTGCACTCGGCAATAAAATCCGCTAAGACCTGGGCTTTTACGAATGGTCGAGCCTTGTACTGTAATCCATACTGCTCGAGCTCAATTGCCTAAATTAGCATCCTCCCAGAGGACTCTGGCTTCCTGAAAATTCTCTTCAAAGGCTGATCTGTGAGCACGATGACTGGATGGGCTTGAAAGTATCTGTCCATCTTTCGTGTGGATTGTATTAGGGCGAATGCCACCTTTTCAATGTGGGAGTATCGCACCTCCGCATCTTTTAGCACATGGCTGATGAAGAAAATAGGACGGTGGGCATGGTTGTCCTCTCGTACTAGGACAACACTAACTACTTCATCTGCCACACTGAGATATAAGAATAAGACGTCGCCTGGCTCTGGTCGCGTCAGCACCAAATCAGACGACAAGTAGGTTTTAAAACCTACGAATGCTTCTTCGCATTCTTGTGTCCATCCAAAAGGAGCCTTCTTGCGTATAACTTTAAAAAATGGTAGACATCTCTCGCCCTGCTTGGAAATAAATCGCCCTAACGCGATGACGCGTCCTATCAACCTTTGGACTTCTTGGACGGTTCGCGGCGATGCCATGTCATGAATGGCCTTGATCTTTGACGGATTCGGCTGGATGCCCTTCTGGCTTACCACATACCCCTGAAATTTTCCTGTTTGAAATGCGAATGCACATTTGCGAGGATTCAGTTTCATCTTGTATTTCCTTAATGTGTCGAACACCTCTTATAGGTCTGCCAAATGGTCATTGAAGCTTCGGCTCTTGACCAACAGATCATCTACATAGGCTTCTACGTTCTTCCCAATTTGCCTCTCAAACACCTTATTCGCCATACGTTGGAAAGTTGCCCCAGCATTCTTCAAGCCAAACGGCATCGCTGTGTAACAATAAGTGGCCTTTGGGGTTATGAATGTCGTCTTCTCCTCGTCTTCTTTGGCCATAGGAATCTGATGGTATCCAGAGTTGGCGTCCAAAGAGCTCAAATATGCATAGCCTGCCGCTTGATCGACCAACTGATCAATCCTGGGAAGCGGATAATAATCTTTGGGGCAGGCGTCATTTAAATCAGTGAAATCAATACACATACGCCAGTCTCCGCTGGGCTTGGGAACTAGGACCGGATTGGCCAGCCAAGTGGGGTATTGAACCTATCGAATGAATCCCGCCTCCAGGAGTTTTGTTACCTCTTTGTCAATGGCCATTGTCTTCTCCGTAGAGAACGCTCGCCCCTTCTGTTGGACTGGGGTGGAACACGGGTCGACGTTAAGCCGATGTTCTGCTACTTCCCTGGACACGCCAGGCATGTCCGCTGGCTTCCAGGCGAACTCCCCTTTGCACTTGTTTAGCAGTCGAGCTAGTTGTGCGCTCTCCTCCGGAGTTAGCTTTTCACTGACCAAGAAACTTGCCTCACTATTGTCATTGACGGGAATGGGCACCATCGTATCTACCGGTTGAGTGCGCCTTTCATCCCTTAGTTCATAGGGATCCGCCGCACACTTTTTCTGCGTCATAAGCAAATAACACTCGGCGGCTAGCTTTTGGTCGCCCTTGATTGATACCACTCCTTCCCAAGAAGGATATTTCATCCTGAGATGTTTTTGAGATACCGTCGCCCCAAAGCGATTGAGGAACGGCCGCCCTAGAATAGCGTTATATGGTAAGAGGAGGTCTACGACCAAGAACAATAACTCTTCTGATCGCTTGGATGTATCTTCCCTAAAGTATACGGGTAGCGTTGTAACTCTAGTTACCGGTATGGGGATACCGTCCACTCCAATGATTGGCTTCTTGCATGGTGCCAATTCACCAGCGGGGCGGTTCATAAGGTTATACGCTTCCAGTGAAAATAGGTTTACCGCGCTGCCGTTGTCAATGAGGGCTCCTCTAACCCCATGGTTTCCGATGACGGGCGTTACTACCAACGCGTCATTATGAGGGAAGACGACACCCTTTTCATCCTCTTCTAAGAAGGACAGTACCATCCTGTCCAGCATATCTATCGCTTCCTTCTTTGTGGGATGGGTTTCTCGTTTTCGCTTCTCCCCTACAGCGGGTGTCGCTAGGGTAAGCTCGTCAAGATATGATGCGCCACCGGCAATGATGTTGATAATGGGAATGTCCTCGTCATGGATTGTTAACGCTTCCTTCCCTCTTCCACCAGAAGTCCCACTACTTCCAGGGGGAGGAGGCAGTTGTTGGCCGCCTAACGCCCCGCGCGGGGGGTTGCCTCTAACTTCTTCCCTTACTCTGGCGGCAAATTCTCTGAGGTAATCCTCTTCTAACAAACGCTCTATGGCTAGCTTCAATTCTCTACATGCATCTGTGGAATGTCCCCTGGCCTTATGGAATTTGCATAAAGCATTTTCTCTTCCTCCCATGATCACTCCTGGTTTTATAGGGGCTGGGTAGCGGATCAGAAGGTTTCGCTGTTGAATAATTGCTAATATTTCCGCTCGTGGAAGTATAAGAGAAGGAAGTTCGGGGTCATAGATCTGACCCTTAGGCGGGTCCGCCGGCCGCTGAGTGTTCAAGCCGCCAGTTCTTCCTCTAAAAAAGTTACCTTTCTGTCGATTTGACGCCTTAGGGATGTAATCTTTCTGCTGGGCATATTCATCACCCTGGCGGGTGTCGTGGGTCATGCTGGCTTGGGTAGCAGGGACGGGAGGTGCACTCTAGGGCATGTTTCGCATTTTATCTCTATATTCCTCCTCTTCCATTCTTACGTAATTATGAGCCTTCAGCCTGAATACGTCTAAGGTTTCCGGGGTGTCTACCATTAACGTGTCCCTCAACTTTCTGTAGTCACAGTTTTGCTTCAATGCTTCTATGGCGAAGTCGATAGTGATGTCGGGCGTTAGTGACATCTCCATGTCGAAGCGACCAAGATAACCTTTTAAGGATTCTTCAGGTTTCCTGCGTATGTCAAATAAAGCTGCGACTGACTTCCGGATGGGGATAGCGGTGCTGAAGCGACTCTTGAACTTACTTTCCAATTGCAAGAAGTTATCAATCGACCGAGCAGAGAGTCCTTCAAACCAAAGGCGGGCTACCCCTGACAATGTCATAACGAATATCTGACACAGTGTCGCGTCGTTGTGCGTCTGGAATTGCACAAAATCCTTCACCTTGTTCAGGTGAGAGATGGGATCCTTAGTGCCGTCATATGTCTCTGCAAGGAGCTTAACGTGTCGACTGACCCTGTGATGCCTTATACGGTGGCTGAACGGATGACCTGAGGTGTCATCTAGAATCTCATAATCATGACGAGGCGGAGAAGTTTCCAAGTGTCGTATGTGCCCTCGAGGCTCCGGGTTGTACCGTTGCCTAGGGGATCGGCTGCGACTTCTAGGTGAACGGGTTCGGTGCCTTCTACTGCCTGATCTTTCGCTCCGCTCCAGGGAAGCCCCTCTGTCAGCTCCCTCTCTCCTACCGTTCCAACGCTCCCCATAGTCGCCTTGTTGCTGCTCTACTTGGGAGACGGGGACCCGCGGCACTCGCGGTATGTAAGGCTCTACCTGTCCCTCGGTAGATTGTACAAAGTTCAATGGCGTGCTTATCGCAGGTAAAGTAAGAGGGGCGCTCACTTGTCGTCGAGGCGACACCGGTCGCTCAGTGACGATAGAAGGGGTGAAAACAAACTGTGAAGGCACACCTTGTCCAGTGGCACTAGAAGTAAAGCCTGCGGCTAACTCAGTCAAATAGTCCAGCTGGGCTCGAAGGGCTGAGATTGAACTTGGCAAAGGACTGTTAGTATCGCCCATTATAGATCCTGTGGGTGGAGGAGCGGGGTGACTAGGCCCGCCCATATGAGAAATCGGGGCGCCCGTCTGGGGCGATGGAGTGCCCATTTGAGAAAATGGGGCGCTCGCTCGAGAAAATGGAGCGCCCGTCTGAGAAAACAGCGTGAGTCCTGCCGACCCAAAAAGGAAATCTGTCTGTGCGGAGAGAGTCCCATGCGATGTGGTGAAAGTACTAAGCGAAGACGTAGGAAAAAGTTCCCTGCGCGTGTGGGTACTGTGAGAATGTGGGGGTGTTGTTTCCGGATCTGAGGCAATGATCCTTCGACTCTCAAGATAAACAGAGCTTGGTTAACAAGGAAACTCACTTAATTAACCAAGACTCTCAATGAAAGCACCATTTGATAAGAGTCCGAGGTTTGCTGAGCAGGATCGCCCAACGGGGTCTGGTCAGGAACACTGTTCCGGTGTCTTCGTGACCTGCAAAGTGCCGGAGGGGGTCTCCGGCGTAAACACTCCGAAGCCTAAGTTAGTATGAGGGGTAAAAATGGCAGGGGTTTAACACGCTGTCTTAGGCTTACCCTTTTATCTGAAAGGGAGGGGGTATTTATAGATAAAGGAAGGAATGTACCGACAGGGGGTAAGAGTCATCCCTGGTAGGTGTCGCTAGAGTGGTAGGGAATGACGTCATGCTGGGTGACGTCATACGGGGTGACGTCATGCGTGATCTGGGATGGGATGTCGCCGTGCGGATGTCGCGTGAGAGCCCCCTCCGCTGATATCGATCATCCCAGGGTCGACCGCCAGGCTAGGGGCGGTAGGAACAATGTCGTGTCTCCCTTGGCAAGTACAGTGTTCTGGCCGGGCAGCCAGGTGGGATGATGGAGATGCCGCTACAGTGATGTAAATGGTTATCAATGAGTGTCTCACGACAAGATCCTGCATGAACTTGCATTCATCACTTAAGGCTTAGCCGAACCCAAGACTAACGCCCAAATCATTCTCCACTCTCGTGCACACGCACGACTAAGGCAAGACCTCAATATTGTCGAACCTCGCCAAGGTCGCTCGTGCACATCTCATAGTAGAGGCTTCTCTTGTCCTCGACCATCACTCACACGTCGGACAAGCAAGACTTCCTCGACTCTTCGACACATACTCGCTTGGCCTCTCGGCCAGACTGATATATGACTTCTAGTAATGTTCCCACATCTAGAGGCCACGCCCTCTCGCGCCTCTCTCGACCATACTCGTCCTTATCACAAGGTAAGGTCTTCATCCGTTCTTGAACCTTAGCTAGAAGGTGGTCACAATGAACACTCAGAGGGTTATAGTGATAATGAAGAGGGAAGTTACAATGACAGTGATGGTCCATTCAAAGATGATGACATTGTTGGTCCATCATCAACTGCTGATGCATCTTCTCCTACACCACACCACTCACCTACTGAAGTTGTCCATGAACAAGAGTTAAGGCAGTTACCACCACGACACACTAGAGGTATTCCTAAATGCACTTATGAACCTGAACTCTCTAGTAAAGTTAGATACCCTATGAGTTACTATGTGTCTAACCATCGGTTGTCGGAGG
Source organism: Viola odorata (assembly GCA_963691705.1). Lineage (NCBI taxonomy): Eukaryota > Viridiplantae > Streptophyta > Magnoliopsida > Malpighiales > Violaceae > Viola > Viola odorata. The sequence goes on along the minus strand of OY829541.1, from coordinate 48,479,467 downwards.
CAAACATCTCCTTTGTGAATCAATTATTTTCTGTATTTATTCCTAACAGTGTGCAGGAAGCCTTAAGGGATCCAAGATGGAAGGCAACTATGAATGAGGAAATGAAATCCCTAAAAAAAATGACACTTGGGATCTTGTTGATTGTCCGTATGAGAAAAGGACAATTGGATGTGGTTGGGTTTACTCTGTGAACTACAAAACTGATGGAACCATCGAACGGTTCAAGGCTAGGTTGGTGGCAAAGGGGTATACTCAAACTTATGGAATTGATTATACAGATACATTTGCACCAGTGGCAAAGATCAATATTGTTCGAGTTCTACTAACTCTAGTTGTAAACTTAGAATGACTCTTGTAACAATTTGATGTAAAGAATGCATTCCTTCATGGTGAACTGATAGAAGAAGTGTATATGGATCTTCCACCAGGTTGTGTGGTATCTGAACATCAACAACAAAAGGTATGCAGGTTGAAGAAATCATTGTATGGGCTTAAACAGTCCCCAAGAACTTGGTTTGGGAGATTTACAAAAGTCATGAAAGAATTTAGCTACTGTCAAAGAAATGTAGATCATACGTTGTTCCTAAAGAAAGGACAAGACAAGATAACTGCACTCATCGTATACGTTGATGACATGGTGGTGACTGGAAATGATCCTGGGGAAAGAAGAGCATTGCAAAACTACTTGTCTACTGAATTTGAAATGAAAGATCTTGATCCACTGAAGTACTTCCTTGGAATTGAAGTGTCCAGATCCTCCAAAGGTATATCTCTATCACAACGGAAATATATTTTGGATTTGCTACATGAAACTAGTATGTCAGCATGTCAACCAGTTGAAACACCTATGGAAGATGGCTTAAAGTTGTCAGTTGAATCTGATCAAGTTCCTATAAATAAAGGGCAATACGAAAGACTGGGTGGGAGATTGATGTACTTGGCACACACTCGGCCAGATCTCGCCTGTGCATTGAGTATTGTCAGTTAGTTTATGCATAATCCTGGAGAACAACACATGAAGGTAGTCATGCATATACTAAGGTACCTTAAATCTGCTCCAGGAAGAGGAATTTTGTTCACTAAGAATTCCGATTGTCATAGTGTGGTTGTGTATACTAATGCAGATTAGGCCGGATTGATTGACGATAGACGATCCACCTCAGGCTACTTTACCTTTATAGGAGGTAACCTCATCACATGGAGAAGCAAGAAGCAAAATGTGGTTGCCCGATCCAGTGCAGAAGCTAAATATAGAGGGATGACCCTTGGATTATGTGAAGCATTGTGGTTGAAATTGCTCTTGATAGATCTAAGATTCCCACCTCTAAAACCGATTGAGTTGTATTGTGATTGACCGGTTGTCGAAGCTGTAAAAAATAATAAAAATAAACCTGCAATGAAGTGCACAATAAATTGTGTATATTGGCAACATGGTCGAACACAGGGACTAGACGTAGACGCTGACTTTTGTGTGTGACAAGGGAAAATAAACCGAAACAGTAGCAAATAAGGGGGGGTTGAGAGTTGTTGATTAATGACTAAGGAAGAAGTAATAAAACAGAATCAAACAGAATATGAAATCAATAGAGAAAAGAGTCCTCGGTAGAAATCTATCTTCGATTGCATTTATAGTTGGTCGGTCATCGGTGCAAGGATCTTCTACCCCTAGCTAGTAGATATGCTATGGGGACCAAGTACGTTTAGGTCCCCTACTTTTCTTCGTACGAGAAACTACCCCAAGGTACGTTTATGGAGTAATCTTGACACTTCGTCGTCCTCCAAGGTCCGTTTATGGAGACAATACTCGAAGGCCCATTAAGAAGAGGAAAGACACGTCTAGGGCGAGACATTCAATACGTTCGAGGCACTACCCTAATTACTTGTTTAACCCACTTGGATGAGACCAGTGACCTGATTACTCCAACTGGTTGCCTACTTTACCCTGCAGCCTCACGTTAGTTATTACTACAGAGATGACTTTAATCGCCTAGACCTAGTTACAAGTTGGCCGAAATTCTAACCAACCATATGTGAATTGACAAGTATTTGTTAAACAAATAAATACAAACTAGAGATGTTTTAAACTCAATTAGACCTCACGGCTTCCCTTAGCAACCTTCGATGATTCCTACCAAGAACAAGAGATTTAGCTACTCATACTGAAAGTAAAACAAATAAAATAAATAAATTGCATAAAGGAAGAAGAAGAGGAATGGAAAAACTCTTTATTATTGTCGGCCAGAGCAAAGCTCCTGTTTATTCAAACAGAAACAGAAAATGCCGGAGGCGGTGGTAGAAAAAGCTTCTTTTCAAAAGTGGAAGAAAAGTATAGTGGTGACTGCACACTCCAAAAGAAGGACGTGGTGGTGAAGAAGAAGCTCCTAAACCCTAAGTCTAAAAAGTCTTAAATGAAAAAATTACAAAGAAGGAAATTCCGAAGATGGAAGAAAAAATAATAATAAAAGGAAATCCTAAATCTAAGGGATTACAAAATATGGAAACAAATCCTTGCTTTGACTGGAGGATCATGGGGAATAATGATAGAATCCGCTGGAATATTCTTTTGAAAGTTTCCTTTTCCATATCGGTCTTCTCAACTCCTGCAAACATCCAGCTGTAAGGCCTAGCTGCTCGAAAAACCTCCAAAATCCAGTAAATAATGCATCTTTCTAATATTTCCTCTCTAAAAGCCTGAATTTGCAATAAGTAAAGAAATAGAGGCTAATCAGTAGCATCAAGATCCAAAAAGGGCTAGGAAAGGAAGGGAAAATACGCATAAAATGCATCATGTCAGTGATAATAAAGTTGCATGTGATATTGCACATAATCCCGTCCAGCATGATCAAACTAAACACGTAGAAGTAGATCGTTTCTTCATCAAAGAGAAGCTGGATGGAAAGACACTTGAACTGCCTAGTATTCGATCAGAGGATCAGTTAGTTGACACCCTTACCAAGGCAGTTTCAAGCCAAGTATTCTCGAAGATCCTTTGCAAGTTGGGGATATGGGATATCTATGCACCAACTTGAGGTGGAGTATTGAATATGCTGTCATGTGCGGCCTAAGGTTGGCACCGTCCGTTGATTAATGGAGAGTGGGTTGGCACCGATACAACCATTGTTGAAGCCTATAGAAGTCTATTGTATGGCTATAGAAGTCGTTCATGAATCTTTGGTAAAGAGTTTCTCTTTTATTTTAATACAATTTTCTTTGTAAAAAAAAAACAAATCTTACAAAATTTCTATCCATAATAAATTGGTTTAAACACAAAATTGGCACCTGTACTTGTATTGATTGAAACATTTGGCACCTGCATTTGTAAAACGATTTAAAAGGCACCTGCATTTGAAACATGACACATTTGACACCTCCCACTAACTCCGTGCACCGTCAACCGTTAAGTGCGGATGTGGCATGCCACGTAGACTGACACGTCATCACATTGCTGACGTTGCATGCCACATCAACATATGTTAATTAAATTTCTTTTCCTTTTTTTTGTTTCTTTTTCTTTTCCTTCTCTTTTCTTTCCTTTTTTTCCTTCTTCTTCTTCCCTGAACCAAAATCAGACAAATCAAATATCTCTTTTTTCCTTTCTTATTTATGCTGCGCACTCCTCTCCTCTTCCTTTCTTTTTTCTTTCCTTTTCTCTTTTCTTTTATTTCTTTTTCTTCCTTTTCTCTTTTCTTTTATTGGCGCAACCTCATTCTTCCTCTATTTCTATTAATTTTCTTTCCTTTCCTCTTATTTCTTTTCTTCTCTGTTTCTTTTCTGTTTTATTTCTTTCTTCTTCGCTTGGCTGGGACGGTTGAGAAGATGGTTTAGATCGATGGTTGATTGAGTGGATCGACAGTAGTGATGGCTCGGGTTTGGTGACCGGTCGGCGATGGCGGTTTGACTGTGGTTGGGTGGATGGCTGGTTTGGAGATGGTGATGATAGCTGGGCGGATCGGTTTTGGGTAAGGTTGGAGGTTTGGTTTTTGGTCAGTTTGGGTGGATCGGTAGTGGGTGGCCGGAGGTTTGGTTTTTTGGACAGTTTGGTGAGGAGATGGCTGGAGATTGGTTTTTAGGTAGTTGGTAAGGAAATTGGTTTAATTTTGGATATTAATTTGACAGAGGTAGTTTTTGAATTAATTTGGCAGAGGTGGATTTGATTTGGATTTTGGCAGGGAGATGGCTTTTGATTTGGAATTTGGCAGAGATAGATTTTGGTTGAATTTGTGATTGATTTAATTGGTTTGGGCAGGATTTGGATTTTGGTTGAATTTGTGATTAATTTAATTGGTTTGGGAAGGATTTGGAATTTGGCAGAGATGGTTTTTGAATTAATTTGGCAAAGAGATTTAATTTTGGGTTAATTTGGATCGAATGAGGAATTTGTAATTGATCGGATCAGTGAGAGGTAGAGAGGGTATTTGAATTTGTGGTTCAATTGGGATTTAATTGGAAAGGAATTGGATTTAATTGATATTGCAGGGTTGGATTTAATTGAATTTGGCAGTAATTGATTTTGGATTTAGCAGGTGATTTTGGTTCAGGGAAGAAGAAGGAAAAAAAGAAAAGAAAAGAGAAGGAAAAGGAAAAAAGAAAGAAAAAAAAGAAAAAGAAAAAATAATTTAATTAACATATGCTGATGTGGCATGCCACGTCAGCAATGTGATGACGTGTTAGTCTACGTGACATGCCACATCAGCACTTAACGGTTGACGGTGCACGGAGTTAGTGGGAGGTGCCAAATATTTCAATCAATACAAGTACAGGTGTCAATTTTGTGTTTAAACCTAATAAATTTGATTATGATTTCATTTTTAAAACCAAAAATTACGCATAAATCTTAATTTATTGAAACTATTTCCATAAGCAATCTAATTTTAATTACATTTTTAATTAATTTCAACGAATCTTTAGGATTAAAGTGTGAGTGATCCCACGTGCTTGTAATCCGGTTATGAGATTAAATCAAATTTATTAACTATTTTTTAATATTTTATTACTTTAGTTATTAATTTATATATTATTAAAGTATGAGTGGTCCCATATGACCTAAAATGATGTTGAAACTTTTTTCAATAAAATCTTATTTTTGAAAATATTTTATAAGTTTTTAAGTATAAGGACCCCAATTAAAATTTAGTAAAATTTTAGACCACTTTTAGTTCAAATTATCGTTAAAATTGGATGAGGTGGTTAATGTGTCTAATTTTAAAAAGTTAGTGACTAAATCATCCCAAAAAATAGTTAGGCAAGAGAAAAATCTTAATGTATCTAAGAGTTTATGACAAGCAAGTGGTAGTAATAAAGAACAACATTATGACTTGAGCTTTTACTAGAGACTAGCTTGTTAGATCAACTGAGAATGTGAATTCCAGGGGTCGAATTCGAGACAGAAGATCATATGTTCTTATTTCTGACGATAAAATTGTTATTGAATTCTCTGCTACTAGTTCTTCAGGAACTATAAAGTCAGGATCTTCCATATTGTCATCATCATCTTCATCTTCAAGAAGCTCATTTTTCATCTATGAACACCAGTTCACATCATCATAACTTCCTTCTTCCCATGACAAGTGATCTTTACTTTTTTGCATGGCATTTACCTTATCCATCAACATTAGAATCATCTGATGATTCAAAACTTCATAATCCTTGCAAACACAAACATTTTATTGGTTAAGCATTCTTTTTACGTGAACTCAAGAAGTTCTTGATTATAATATCATATAAATAGAAACAGAAAACTAACCTGTAGGTGTAGATGCATGAAGAAATTGAAAGAAGGCAAGAAGCAAGTAGAATGACCTAACTAGATTGATCATCCATGCTAGTCGTTCGATAGTATTTGATGTTAGCCGAAGTATTGCTACTTCTATCAGAAATGTAGCACACAAACCTGCAAACCAGAAATTGTTATAAGCACGTACTTCAAATGAATTGAAATTTGAGGAGGTAGGATAAAAAGCGAAGCTTAAGATAGAGCACATACCTACATATAGTCTAGCTCTCACATTATATGTCTGTTTTGTACTGGTGAACATGTAGATGATAAAAATGGACATAGAGTAGAGGAGGAAGGCTTTAATTATCAAGATTCAAGCAACATCGCATTATGCAAATCAAATAGCTTATCTAGCGCGATGAACATACTTCTTTGCTTCGATTCAAAAGCCTCCTGCAAAATTAGAAAACTAAGTCAAGTGATGTAATTCTTGCCTATCCTTAACAAATTACATTAAAGAATGCGATTTCTAGTTACCTGCGCAGCCAATATTGACACTGAGTTTTCAACCAAATGATTATGAACTCTCTGGAACTATTCTTGCCCTTGAAGAAGCTCTTCCTGCTGTTTACGCCCGTATTCAGCTAATTTCTGCAGAGTACTCCTGCATATATGCATTTCTAACAATTATGTCTAATGCAATAGAAATAAAAATAAAAATCAGTAATCTCGTGTGGGTTGAGTTGTTAGCTACTTTAACTGCTCTCGTCGAGTGCTTCCGATTGATATTCAATCAGGATTTACATGCCTTTAAGTGCGACTGATTGTCCATCTAGAAGTTGTTGTTGCTTATCTAAGGATTTTCCTGTCTTATTCTCAATATCAGAAATCTGTAAAGTCTGCATCTTTAAAGACATTGCATCTCCAACTTCCCCAATATGCTTCTCTATTTCCACAGCCTCGTTTCTCAAAATGTCCACTTGCTGGCCTAAATTGTTCTAAGCATCATTGATCATTGCCATCCCTTCCTTCAGATTAATATTCATTTTCACTTGCCCTTCTTGCAATTCTGACTGAGATTGCGCAATTTCCTTAGATTGCTCATAAACAACTTTGGTATGCTCAGACAAAACACCCATATCATCCCTTACATTTTTTGTTGTTTGATCAACATTTTCAACCTTAATCCCAATTGAACTCAAAGAATCTTGAATCTGATTCGAGCTTTCCGACAACAAAGATGTTTTCTCTTGTATGATTTCCATCTGTTGCTCTGTGTATTCTGCTGAATTCTTCAAATCATTCACCAACCTCTCAATCTTGACAAATTATAAGCACATAACAAAATCAGTTTAACACATGACAAAACAAAACAAAAAAAATAGCGATGTTGCCACTGGTAGTAACGTATCAGCTAGGACTAGGGTTAAAAAAAAATTGTACTTGTATATATACTTACTGTAATTGGTGGCAGATTGAGTTTGTTTCGAGCGAGAATTCAAAATAAACCTTATGCTCACTGTCAATTAATTTTTTAAGACAAGTAATCAGCGGCAAGAATTTGGGAGTTGCTATTTTATTTTTAGCATTCTCAACCAATTCAATTGATTTCTTGTCACCACCAATACCATCTACTGTAAATTCTGCAACGGCAGAGTTATGAGGAGAGAAGGAATTGGTTTGTGGTTCAGGATTTTCCTGATGAGTAGATGAAGAAGAGAACCAATTCCATAATTGAGTGATATATGAAGTTGAGATTAAAATCAAGAAAATCAGAATCAAAGAATTGGGATTGCCACCCATTAGTCTAAAGTTCATAACTTCCATCATCATTCTTCCTCTGCAATCTGCAAAAAATAGAGGATTTTTGTAAATTAGCAGAATTAAAAAGTTAGTTAATTAAAGAATTTCAAAACATATATACAGTGACAGAAACTAGGAGTGGAAGAAAAGAAAACTGGCAAAAGGATAAGAAAAATTGGATGAAAGGAACATCGATCATATAAAAATACTAAGTCAAAAAAAGTGGATTTCCATTGATATAAAAAAGAAAAGGAAAAAGAAGAAAAGACAAGAGGAGATGAATAAAGAACATAAAATAAAATAATTACTATAAACAAAACAAGACATTACAAAACATGATAGAATATCGACTGGAATCGAATGAGAATAGTTAACCGTTCAGAAAGTATAAAGACATAAAACATAAATAAATATTGGGAAAATTAAAAAAAGCAATACCTTTAATGGTAAAACCGATATAAGACATGTAGAGATAGAGAGGGGAGAGGAGTGTTGAGAATGGTTGGAGGAGTGAGGAAGAATTGTAGAAAAAGAAGAAGAAAAGCAATTGCATGAACCAACGCTACAGTTCGCTTCCTAGAGGTGAAAGAAACAAAACGGTTGCTTTTATTTTATAATATTACTATATTTTGAGAGAGGGTCAATTAAGTCCCTAATGATTTTTTTAAATTCAAATTCGTTCATCTCTCAAGTATTATTTTGGTGTTAGGGGGTCAATACCCTATATTAATCCAAATTCCATTACAGCCTATTTGGTATGAAAATCATGGATAATTTCAGTTCGTTTAAACTGAAACCTCAATAAATTCAGTGTTTGTTATACTTTTTTTTATCGAATTCAATTCGTATAGAATCGAATCATCAAAATCAACACAAGATAGAATTCTTGCCAAAAATAAGTACGATTGCGCAAGAATTCTCATTCTAACTTACTAGTTAATGTTTCGGAGAGAGGGGGAGCAAATGAGGATGATGGTGTTCAAGGATGCCAACGACGACGAAAGGAAAGCCGTCGGTGATGCTGCTTAAGGAGAAAAAAGAAAATGGAAACGGGAAGGGGGGAAGAGGATCCGGCGGTGATGATGTTAGTGCCGCAACTGGCTGGTCGGCAATCGTGGAGGTCTAGTCCGGTGTTGTTTCAAGGATCGGTGTTGGTAAACGATGAGAGTTTAAACAGAGAAAGGGTGGGTGGTTTGGTGGCTGTCCAGAAATCCGGATGAGATAGGTATTTTTACTTTGGGAGCTGCTAAACAAGAGGAGGAGACAAGAGGAATGACGTGGCACCGCCACGTCACTCTGCCGCGTGGCAGTTTAATTACGAAAATGCCATTAATGATCTTCTTCTTCATTTTGGTCGGATTTACGCCGGATTTGCTACTGTTTCGTCGCTGCTACCACGCAACGGCGTTGCAGCTGCTGTTCGCTGGAGTCGCTGCCCTGCCTCGTCACGGCTGCCTTGCTTCTGGTCGGTTGCTGGTCGGCTGGAGAAGGCGACGGACTGGTTGGCCCCTCGATTGGATGAAGAAGACGATGAATAGTGAGGAAGGAGGGAAAAGCCTTGGGCTATTGAAGTACTGAAATTGCTTGTTTGAGTTACTGTTATTACAGGGGTCATTTTGGTCGGATTTACGCCGGATTTGCTACTGTTTCATCGCTGCTGCCACGCAACGCCGTTGCCGCTGCTGTTCGCTGGAGTCGCTGGTCGGTTGCTGGTCGGCTGGACGAAAGGCGCCGCTGGTCGGCTGGAGAAGGCGACGGACTGGTTGGCCCCTCGGTTGGATGAAGAAGACGATGAACAGTGAGGAAGAAGGGCTTGGTTTGCCTTGGCCCACGTAGAGAAGGAACAGGCTGACGTGGCGAATGTGGCAGAGTGACGTGGCGGTGCCACATCATTCCTCTTGTCTCCTCCTCTTGTTTCCTCCTCCTAAATAGCATTTCCCTTTTACTTTTTAGGGTTTCCTTTTTAAATGGTCATTTTTCTTTTAATTAAGAACTGATATGACCTAATATGGAAAGAAAGAAAAAAAGCCCAACAAAAATATAAATGGGCTAATAATTCTTTTTTTCCTAGTAAATGATAGGCATGTTTATTTAGTTTTTGTAAAAAAAAAATCAAGTAATTGGTATCACTTATGAAGAATATATAGAAGAAAATGGAAAATTATAATCATTTTAGATTATTTGTCGGTCATTTTTAATTAAAAGGTAATATGGTAAAAAAATTCAGTTTTATAAGTCTTAAACCAATCACTAGAATTCATGGTATAGAACTCAGGCAAGAGTTCAGTTCATTTGAACAAAAAAAAATTAAAATTCTTCAATTCTTTGCTAAATCTGAATTCTTGTCAAAAGTGGTCAGATTTGGTAAAGAATTTTTAGATTGTGTATTATTTTTTTCTAAATTCCTAAAATACCCTATGTTATTAAAGAAGTTGAGACGTGAGGAAATGATTGCGGGGTAAATTCACTGCTGAGTTATGTATAAAACGATAGAGTTAGTGGTTGAGGATTTTGGAGGAGGTGACAATAGTGTACGACGTGGCGGCAATGGCGGTTCTAGACTGTGAAGATCTTTTGTCGCTTCCCTTGCTCTAACAACGCGGCCTCCTCTTTGTGATGGTAAGTATCGATTGAACTAGTGTGTGTGATTTTAGACCTTTTTAGAATCTATGTTCTACGGATGAAGACCATGTTTAAAGTTGACGGGGGTGGTAAATTAATTGCGGTTTATTAGAACGAGGGTTAAGAAGAAATACTAAGATGACGATTTATTGCTTAAAGGTGAGGAAGAATGAGACACTGGTCATCCATCTTAAGCATTGCATTCTATTGGAGACCATGTGTTTATAAAAATGACTAAACAAATAAATATATCATTTTTATTATTTCATCCAAAGAAAAATAGAGCATATGTTAAACTGAATTTCACTTTGTTTTCATAATTGATGTATGCATGACATGTATTTCTTCATAAATTAATTAGGGAATAATATAATAAAATGATGGAAATGAATTCATCATAAACATATTAATCATAAGAATTTATTCATTAAATGAATTATAATTAAATTCTATTAATAAAATGATTTGAAACACCCCATTTGTAGAATTAAAATCTTCCTTTTCTGCACTGGTGGACCACAAATGGAAACAAAAAATAAATAATATCACCAGAATTAACAAAAAATTATTTATCATTAAAATAACAGTAATCACCATTGTTTAATTATCAACCGTTTACATCGGAATCGGCAGGCGACAAAGTACTCGTAGTATCAAAAAAGAAAAAATAAATGATGTCCATGCAGGATAACCAGGGCAAAGCAGTGACAAACAATATAGTGCTGTGTTCCCTTCTAAAAAAAAACGAAACAATATAGTGCTGTGAACATCTGGACTTCACCTCCTAACCGGCATCTGCAGTTGACCTAATAAATTCTCTCGGCAGTAGATACGGGGCGCAGGAAAACAACTATGACTGTGATATTATCTTTGCTGCCGCGCTCTGCAGCTTCTGTTGCCAATCTCTTGGAGCACATTGATGGCTCCTTGACGGTGTCCTTGATTATGCTTATAACCTCTTCATTGCTCACAACATCCCAAAGTCCATCGCTAGCCATTACCTGATGGTCAAAAGAAAAAATTAGGTTCATCTTGTCGAGGCCAGAATAACAAGTGATGAGTAGAAGCTATCATGCAAATCGGATATTGGTCATTACCAGGAATTCATCCTCACCAGACAACACAGTTTCAGTTATCTCAGGTTCAGAAGTTACAGCCGGCTTCAGATCATCATCACCGATGGAGCGAGTGACCTGGTGAGAGAAAAATATCAATTAAAGCAATGTGTGATGGTCATAACTTGAGCTAGTTCCCAATTCATGAAAATAAAACATCTACACCAGAGTAGGAGGGGAAGACTACCAAACAATCCTTGTCTCATATCAAAGGAATGTAGTAAATGGAAAATTCATGCAGAATCCTAAGAATGTTCAATGTATCAATGCAACATGAAAAAAAAAATTATATGATCTATGTGTATCACTTTATTTTTCTGGTGGTGTCAAAACTCAAAACCTCATTTCATTCCTATCATACTTTATTCTAAATTCAGATACTGAAGATGTAATTATGAAATCATTATTACTCAGCATCATCCTGCAAACATTCAATTTTTTGCATGTGATGGAGTATGTTATAAGCATTTTGGTATCAGTCCGACCAACTCCCTCTTCAATATACAAATCATCATTTTCATCATACTAGGTTAACTAACGATATAAATGAACTATAAAATAAATAAAAAGATGGATAAAAGAACAAAAATTATACACCATGGCTGTAGGCAAGGTCGTATAAGGTAAAGGTGAAAACCTGGAGTGCAGCAGGCCCAACCCTCCAAGTATCAACCTGCCATTTAACTTGTCCACCGGCACAAATAACACGCTTCCTTTCCTCAAGACAGCTTGCAACGTGATCCTGTCTTGTCAAAGTAAACTATTTTGAGGATACCTAACACAGAAGCAAGAATGTTCAAACAAATCATTCTCACCTTACTTAGAGGAAGGGCCTGTCCAGCCCGAGATAAAATTGTCCTGCAATCACCAGCATTGGCAACAAAGAGCTTGTTTCTAACTATTAAAGAAGTAACAGCAGTGCAACCAGGATGCCAGTCTTTCTGCATAACCCTTTTGGACTCACGATGAGTATCCAGCTCATTTCTAAAGGCGGTATCTGTATTAACAAATGCTTCGAATAATGCTTCAGCAGGACTGCTTTCACACAAAAAAAAAGTTCAATCATTGAGAGAACATATATCACATATAAATGTAGCAAGGGGAAACCCAAAAAAAGTGGAAACTACCTCCTTGCAGAACCTACACCTTGCAGAAACCCAGGTAAGGCTCTAGCTGAAAACTCAGCAGCTGCAGCACCTGCACAAATCTACACTTTTAATGTATAACCCAAGCACTCTAGCAGCACTGAAGTCGGAGAAGACTGAAGTGATAACCTTAATTTCACTAAAAAACTTAGAAATTAGAAGATAGCAACACTTTTTCAACTCCCAAAACTGTAAACCACACAGTGAAACTTAACATGATTCAAAACCATTCATCTTAATGTTCTTAGTTATTTAAATTCACCATTCCTGGTCTGCAAATAGCGCTGAAATACAATCTTTAACGCACCTCGATGACCATCGAAGATCCCAAAAACATGGATATCTTTATTGTTGCAAAAGTGGGGCATAAGGAAGTGGGTATCTTCCATACTCTCCCTTCTTCCACATGAAGCAAACGATCCCCAAGAAAGTGCAGGATGATAAACTGGATCATCTGAAGAGTCAAGCCAAAATTTTAAACCAACATCATTTGCAGGAGGAGCTTGCTTGGATAAGTTTTCTCCCTGGATTGACCAATTAATACTCTCCTGGTATGTTTGAAGGGGTTTGACACTATTCATGAGGTGATTGCCATGTGAAATAGAAGATTTCCCAAGAGTCTGTTCTGCTCCAATTGCTTTTGTTCTGTGCTCCAAAAGGGGATCCAGTTCTGAAACTATTTCGCTAAAGGAAGGTCTCTTTTGGGGATTATCATCCCAACACCTCTGTATCAATGATGGTATAATTGCTGGTGCATCGGAACCAAGGTCAGCAAGAACTGGTCGCAAATTACCAGATACCACAGCTGCTGTAAGTTGCTGCTCTGTGTAGTTCATCTCCAGTACAGTGTGAGCCTTACAGTAGTTGAGGACAAAAGAAAACATTAGAAAACTAACATCAGGCTGGAAGCACATATATGCACAGCTTTGGGTAATTGAGCATTACATTCCACAGATTAGACGATAAGAGTCAGTAGAGCAAGTGATACAAGAACCTATAATACCCAACAAAAAGCAAAGCACAACAAAGTCTTACCTGTGCTTCTGCACGAAGATCTGTATACGGGACGTCACCAGTAAGAAGTTCACTGCAATTGAGCAGAAATAAATTAATTTTCACAAGGGATGGGGAAAATGTATCTGTATCTCCCGGAAAGAATATGAGGTTCATGCCAAGGTATATATAACAGCAGAAAATTTGAACCATTACAATAAATAACACAAATGAACAAAAAATAGTCAAGATGTTGAGAAGGAACACAAGCAAAAATTAAATTTTCTATAGCTTGGGATAATGCAACTTTGCAAGTTATTGCAACAGATCCCATCGTCTTAAAATCTTACTTGATCGTTATACCGAAACTGTACACATCTGATTTTTCGGTATGTATCTCTTTCCTCAATATTTCAGGTGCCATATAAATGAGTGTTCCGACCATATTCTTTTTGTGAAAACCACCAGTTGGCTTCCCTGATGATTTCCAATTCTCAACAGAATGTTCTTTAAGATTTTTCTTGTAATCTGCCAGACCAAAGTCTGCTAGGTATGGGCACTGGCTTCCGTCAAGCTGTATTAAATTACCAAAATTTCTCAAAATGTACTCGTAAGTTCAAAAACTATATACAAAATGTAGACAACTAGAAGCTTATGGATGAAAATTACAAGAACATTTGCAGGTTTCACATCCCTATGTACAATCCCCTGGTTATGCAGATATTGCAAAGCCTTTGCTGGAGAAGAAAAATAAGGATAAACAAAACAAAATCACCCCATAAAGTCCTTCAGAAGAAATACTAATGAAACAAACTACAATCGAATTTCAGTGTAAAATAAACCGAGTAATACCCATTTATAGCACCCTAAAGATGAACTTAGCAAACCAGTGTTTAGCCATCTCAAATATTTAATAGTGGAATTAAAGAACCTAAGAACACAATCTACTTAGTTAATGCACTCATACAAATACAAGAATATAGTACTATTCTGAAAAGGCATTATTAGAACAAAAGTTAGAATCAGAATGAGATATACATGAAATGAAGAAATTGGCCCAAGAGATCCAATTTAGAAAAGAGAAACCTTGCAATGCATTTGATAGTAACGTATCCACAATGACAGTGAAAAGTTCATCTCAGGTTGAAGACCTTCATGGAAACATAGGTAGTTTCAGAAATTTCAGGGGCTTTTGAATTTCTTATGTAGAAAGTGTAGCTCATAACTAAGCAGCCATTAATACGCAGGAGTTCTAAGCAGCTGTAAAACTAAAGCTAATGATGCTTCCAGATGGTGACCCCAAATAATATTACCAGCTCCATTATGTTTTTAGCAGTGTGGGATTTTACATCTCACAAGAACTCAACAGTTACTTATCACCCTCTTCATAAATTCTAGTTCAGAACTCAGATCCACTATCCCCTTTCCACACCATGATACCCAAGAAAGTTCACTCTCCTCTCACTTTGGCATGCCATGTCTTATCACACTAACAGAACCAGACCAACCAGTAGTTTCCATCCATCCAACAGAGTTCAACTTTTGACAAACAAACAGAGAGAGGGTAAAGGGGGAAACATACCTAGTTGAAGAGTGATGGAGAGCACCTGATCAAAAGCTGGAGTCCATTCATCAACATGTAGTTTCCCAGAAAGAGTACCCGATTCATAATATTCGAAAAAGAACATATAATTGGGAGGCCTGGCATGAGCAGCAACCAGTCTAGCTAATCCCGGATGATCTAGTGAGCTACACAATTTAAACAGAGAACAGAAAATGAACAAAACAAAAACCCAAATTGCACAAATGAAAATACAGAAAGAGAGCAGATACCACAAGAGTTGGAGCTCCTTGTGGAATTTATCAATATGATCAGAAGTGGACAAGATGGGTTTTCTAACAGCAACTTTCCTGCCATCAAGAATCCCTTCATACACAACACTCTCCGCCCCTTCACAGAAAAAACCCACATGGGAAACAGAAAATTATACGAGAAAAATGCTCGTGAAAAGAATTGGGAGTTGGGCAGAAATGTATAAAAATCTCTATAATACCTCTAGCGATTGGGGAGAGGAGAGTGTAAGAAGAAGGAGGAAGGTGAAGAGGGATGACATTACTGTGGCAGCAACCTCTTATACATGAGTTTGGCTCCATAATCTGAAGCCCCATTTTGTATTCTTCTGCCTTTCCCTTCCTTTCTTCCTCCTATTAAAAGGGAAAAGAGACCGCGCAAAGGAAACAAGTCTAATTCCGCCATGCCGGTCAATTTTTATAGTAGTGTTTCATTCCATACCACTAATATTTACTTATTCAACTATTACCCTTGAATGAAAATTTATAAACTACAACTTTGTAATTAGTTTCTGTAATAAAGCACGTTAATTTGTCACTTATGATCCTTCAAAGTTTTTCAGTTTTGTTGGATACCCTTTTATTATCTGGAAGATAATAGATTAATTTCGTTTAAACACCGCTGAAATAATTCTTCGAGCATAGTTTGCTCTATTAGCAAAACTCGAGATTTTAATTAAATGTTTTATAGACTTAGAAAGTTAAATTATTCACAAAATGACCACTTCAGTATAATTTTTTAGGGTTAATACACTTTAGTCAGTTCTAAATCTTTTTTTTTCACTTTTTTTATTTTTTAAATTGTGAAGGAGAATTAGATAGTTTTCTCGAACAGACCTTTTATTTGATAGATAACATTGATGAAGCTAGTGCGAAGGCTACGAACTTACAACCATTATGCGGCATAGGAGTTACATCCCGTACAAAACTTAATAATATACCACTTCTACGAATAGCTCTCTTAATGCCGCATCTCTTAATAACCCTAATTTTTTATTCCATAGCTTTTCTCCATCATCAACAGGCCTTTTCACTTTCAATCTCTCAATCTCAATCCACAGATTCCACACTATACACATGCTGCTTGTTGTTGACATCTTAAGCCAAATTCACATGTTATGTAGAAGATTATTTAAAAAATAATAATAGACTAATTAGACTAAAATAATTTCCTGTTATTCATGCTTGAAGAAATTGATCATATTTGTGAAGGAAAAATAGATGATTTTATTAAAAAGTATGATGTTATGGGAGAATATAATTAATAAGAGAAAAAATATTTTTCTAAATATTTTTTAATGATTTATCGTCTCTTGACCTTTACCAAGTTTATGTTAGCTTTGTTTTAAAAAAGAAACCACTATTACCCAATTAATCTCTTATTAATGTTTAAAAGTCAACTAAATTTGGGTCATTCAATTTGCGTGTATGTATGAGATTCAACTAATATGATAGATTATTGACAAACATTAAAGGAACCGAAATTTTATATTTTATCTATTTTTTAATTATTAAAAGACATTATCGGTTTTTAAAATTATTCTCTTCTTTACTTATGTGTAGATTTTTTATAGTAGTTTGAAACCTTTTTTTACATTTTTTTAAAGATTTTTTTTCCAATTATGTGAAAAAACTAACATTAAAATGACATCTTCGTGTTTTCGGTCTTTCTTCAATTGACAGAGTAATTAACACCGTTCGTGAGGCTCGCAAAATGATTGTTGAAAAATGGGTGGTTTTGTAGTAAAATCATCTTACGGAGGAATAATTGGTAAGTGAATTGTCTAACGACGCAGTAATTTTAGACAAGATCAATCTATTATGTGCGGCGCTCAAACTCATCCATTTAGAACAAGACCCATTTAGTTAGCAAGTCTATTTGTGATGTAATGTCGAAATGCCTACCGACATAACTTGCAACATGCGGATCCTTGATTATCATAGGAGTGCTAAGTTTGCCGAGATTATTTTTTTTTATATATATATATATATAAACCAGGATTTTATTTAGAGAAAAAGCCCAATACTTTTTGTTATGAAGTTAAAAGGTTGATAAATATAGAGGTGATAGAATGACAATAATTAAAACCATACATACCTTATTCTATTAATTTGTGAAAGTTTATGTTTTGATAAGACAAATTTGTACATTTTTATTCTAACCATTAACGTTTACTAGAGACAAATTAATTAAATGAAGTAATTATTTAGTTTTAGTAAAAAGTAATTGATTTGAGTTGTATTGAAAAATAGAAATAACATAAAATTTAAAAGTTTTTATACATACATTTTTTTATATAACCTCGTAACCAACATGTCACTAAGACACTTGTTATGTTTGTATTGGTTGCGCACCAGTGCCAAAAATAGGCCTAGGCTATTACCCTATATTTTTTTTTTTGTAAACTGCATGAACACAATTATATAGTTTATAAAACTTAACCCCGTAATTTAAAAACCTACAATGTCAACTCTATACTTTCTCAAAAGTTATAATTTTAATATTTATAATAGTTAAAATATTCAAATAAAATAGTAAAATTTTATGAAATTTGATAAAAAATGTAGCAAATATAGTAGGATCTAAGACAATGGACAAAGTTAGTTTAATTTTTTTTTTATATTTTAAAAAATATTTCTCATTTATTTTTTCATATTTTTCAGTGAAGTTGACTTTTTTATATTTATTACATTTTTTCTTGAATTAATTTGCACATTTTTCTGAATTTTTTATCTTTTTCTTAAAAAACATTAACTTTTTAAAAATTATAATATTGACATTGTATTCTTTTAAAGAAGGGATTAAGTAACACTTTATAAATTATTGGGCGTTTTATATAGTATGTGCTGGATATTTTGGGGGCAAATTTAGACAAAGCTGCAGTCTTGAGATGCACAGCAATCTAGGTTGGTGGAAGCTTAATGCTCATTATCAAGGAGATGGAGCTTGGGGACCAAAAATGGAGATCATGAACAACAAATAGTGCGGCCACTTTTTTTTTCATTTTTTGTTTCAATCAGGTTCTTTGGGTTATTTAGGAGTATTCTGGGAAAATAAGTGAATATAATCTTTTAAAAATCGATAATCTTCGAATAAAATTAATTTTTTATTTAGAAGAGGCTAAAAGAACATCCGGACAAACTAAAAAAATTATCAAAGTTTCTTTACTTTTGCCTTATTTGGTTCTTTTTAAAGCTGGCCAAAGTAGATTTCATCCTCTTAGTATATTCTCACTCTTTTTGACTCCAGGCTTGATAGAAAACCGAAAACCCCCAAATTTACAAGATTACATATCCGCAGGCACACGTTTGTACAACTCTGAAGGCAGCCTAGGAATGGCCACAGCTTGTAAAGGGGTCTTCATGTAAGTAACCAGTCCCGGACTCTCCGACAAGTCGATCTCCTCCGGTCGCATACCGTTCGGAGGCGTCCACCTGAAGTGATGCAACAAATGACCCAACATAGATGTAACCAAATTGATACCAAGTTGTGCACCAGGGCACACCCTCCTCCCTGCCCCGAATGGTAGCAGCCTATAATCATGTCCCTTCATGTCAACATCTTCTTCTAGGAACCTCTCCGGTCGGAACTCCAATGGGCTCTTCCACACTGCGGGATCGCGTGCTACAGCCCACACATTGACGTGGACATTTGACCCCTTTGGGACGTCGTAGCCACCGATTTTGACATTGGAGTTGGACCGGTGAGGAAGCATTAGGGGTGTCGGGGGATGCAACCTTAGGGCCTCTTTGGCTACACATTGTAGGTATGGGAGGCTAGCAAAATCGGGCTCTATCATGACCCTTTCTAGTCCGATGACCCGGTCTAGCTCCTCCTGAGCCTTTTCTTGCACCCTTGGGTTTTTAATTAGCTCCGCCATTGCCCATTCCACGGAAATCGCAGTTGTGTCCATTCCCGCGGTGATCATGTCCTGCACAAATTTTACATTTCAAAAAAATGTATAAGCAATTGAATTTTCTTTCAGGAATTTTCTACTGCTTAATGTGTCACTAAATTAATTTCTTAGTTAGGTTAGTTTGTTACCCAAAGGAGTCCAATGATTGTGTCCTCGCTAAGGTCATATTTCTCTCGCAATGTAAGCAATGCATCAACGAAGTGCTGCTTGCTTCCACCGCTCTCCTTCCGAGCAAGCGTGTGCTCTTCCATGATAGCTCTGGTTAGGCGATCACGGCGAGCCCCGTGCTTGGCAAACAACTCCTCCTCTAGTGGGAACATCCAGCGAAGCCATGGGATGTGCTCTGCTATGGAAAGTGATGCGCCTAGCTTAAGCCCATTGGACACAATTGCCTTGAATTCTAGCCCTTGTTCGTCCATCACGCCTTCCGAGTTCACAAATCGCTTCCCAAAGGCTAGCCTTGTTATGTTGTTGAACGCAACCGATCCCAAGTGCTTCCTCACTGACAAGCTTTGCCCATCGTTTTCTGCATAATGTGCGAGTTTTCTTTCATTTCAGAACAATTCAACTAACATGGATGGGAATTTGAGAACTGGAAATGCAAAAGTAAAAGCCCAAATGTGTCCGAGCCCATGTTTAGGCGCAGAAGGTAAGGAAAATAAGATCAGTAATCAATCAATATATGCAGGGCCAAAGCCCAAATGTAATAATGACAAAACAGATAAACATCTCAATAGTTTTAAATTATTATTATTATTATTATTTATCTTGCAACACAGTCGTCCCTGTCAAATGTCAATTACCTAAAGCAATATCACACAACTTTCTTTTCTTTTATTACACCAAATGAACAACTATTCAACTAATTAGATAGATCAAAAAAATAAAATGAAGTTTGTAACCCAAAAAGAAAGAAAGATGAAAGGCAAAAAAAAATTACCAGGACTTGTGCAATCCTTGAAGATGGATTCAATCATGGCAGTAACTTCATCTTCTCTTATCGGCCTCAACGCTTCAATTCTCTTAGGTGTGAATAGCTCCAAAGTACAGACTTTTCTAACCTTGACATAGTGGGGCCCATAATCGGCCCAGATCAGGTCTTGCCCATCTTTGCTGAATTTTGCAGCTGATCTGCTCCGGTGCCGATCCGCTAGCTGTTGGTCTTTTTCTTTAAGGACTTCTTTCGCCAATTCCGTGTTCGAAACGACGACATTCAAGGTAGATCCAATCCATACCGAGATGATGGGCCCGTAGACCTGAGCCCATTCCGCGAAGCACCGGAACCTAACGGGCTTGATGTCGTAGAGGTTGCCCACGATGGGCCATGCTCGTGGGCCTGGCGGGAGCTTGAAGCGGAGGCGGTGATAGAGGAGGGAGGAGAAGAGGAGGAGAAGAGGGACGGCGGCGGTTAGGAGGAGAAAGAGGGAGAGTGCCATATGGTGCGTGTGGAGAAAAATTGGAAAGAAAGTGAAAGGTGTGTGATTGGGTTTTATAGCGTCAGGGTAAGCTGGAGTTGGTGAACAATTATTTTATGAGCAATGCTAGGTGGGTTGAAAGTGGTGGGTTAAAGAGTAAATGTGGGGGACATTTTTGTAAATTCCATGCCCACGTTTACTCCTCAACCCACCAATTCAACCACAAAGTATTTCCGTCATTTTATTTATTTATAGCAATTGTTGGTTTAATTTTTTATTAGTTATTACAGTAAATGACCGACATCCCCTTCTCACCTAAATAAGTCAGCTATGGGTTCTGCGGTTTTGGACCTCTTTTTGTCTGGGTTATGCGACGCGATACGGCGGCGCGTGAATTGAGTGATGATTAGTTACCGGTGGCTGGTGTCGCTGATTAGTCAAAGCTTGTGGAGGAAGAGGAATCTAAAGTTGGTGAGTTGGGTATTGGGGCCCACGCAAATTGTAAAAGTCACGAATTTTGTTATTTGGTAGTTTCGTGAAAGTTGAAACGGAAGGGAACGAAGTGGCGCCGGATGATCATGAAACGGATAAACTTGGCATTAAGTTTAGTTTCTCCTGTTTTGTTGGTCATTCTTTTGATGACTTTTGATTAAAGTTGTATTATTTTATTACATGGCTAGTCTCTCGTACCTGAGTTCATTGATTCTATCATTATTTATTTATAATTTTAATACTTCAATTGAATGTCAATAAAATTGAATTTTATCGGTAGGCTCAAAATTTCATATATTTAGTCATTTTATTTTGCTAATTATTATGGCATTTCAAATAATGAATCTCCAATGCACCCAAGAGATAAACTAATTTCAAAAAAATAAAAATAATTAATTAATTTGCTTGTGGGGATTTGGACAAGTTTTGGACATGAAGGAGTGGAGGAGTTGGACCCATCGTGGTTGGCGAGAAAGGGAGATGCTTTCTTCAAATGTTGCCAACCATCACTACAAAAATAAAATAAAATAAATTAGGCGCACTTTGGTTTTTTGGTGACCTAACATGTCATGACATGGCCCATGGTTCTAAAATGAGGATAATGATGATGCCTATTTGACTTCATTCCACGGCTCCACGAGCCTCTTTTTTCATACTCTCCTACTCCACCACAAAAAATAAAATAAAATAAAATAAAATGGACAATTATTTTTGATAAATTAAGAATATATATTAAGATCAATATTAAAGAAGGTAAATATAAATAAATAGTTTGCTAAAATGGACTTTAGAGAAACCACAATCTTATAGGGACAACAAAAAATAAAATACCCTTATAAAATTAAGTAAAAAGACATAAATGGCTCCTAAACTTTAATTAAATGATTAATGTCAACCCTAAACTATTTTTTTGTTTAATTACAACCCTGCGAATCGAGCGTTTTGACAAAATACAACCCTACCGTCACAGAAATCTGACGTGGCGACGTTATCTTCCATGTCATATATCTTTCACATGCCACATCATCGAGCCACGTCAAAATCTTGCCACCTCACATCTCCACATCATGCTTGGGCCCACCACTTACTTACTCATTATTTGAAAGAATAAAACAGCCTATTACCCATTCTCGTCCTCCAACCATCACTGCTATAGCCACACCACACTATCTCATCTATCCTCTACCAATTTAAATTATCCATTCCCATCCTCCAACCAATTGAGCCATCACAAATCTACCAAACCCGAACCACCCCCCTGCAATTAATTAAACCCATCCATATCACCACACTCTCTTTGCAAAACCAATAACCATAGAACCAAATTATCTACACCATAAATCCGACCTGCCAAACCCACCTCCTTAATCACCACAAATCACCAAACATTTTCCTCCATTGCCAAATTACCAAACCCAAAACCCGAATCACCACATCTTGCCTCCACTACCAAAAAACCAAACTCACAACCACACCGGTGCCAGCCTAACCCGAACCAACAAATACCAAACTAATTACCCTCTCTACCATCACAGCCACTCACCACCGCCACGACCACCCTCTCAATTAATCCAAATCAATCACCAAAATTAGCCTCATCTTCTCAATTCCAAATTAAAACCGGACCCATCTCACTCTCCTCACTGTGAGCCACCGTGACTCGCCGTCGAAACGGGTCAAAAATAATATATTTCCTAAGGCCTAGATGCACAAACTAATTTGTGTAAAGCGGTAACAGGGTCGAACCACAGAGATTGAGAGAAACGAGATCAAGCCCTCGATTGTATGACAGAAGTAAAAATGCACAGAATCACGATAACAAAAGGGGGGATTTATAGGTTAATCAAGTTAACCAAGAGAGTGATCAGAGCTAACAATTCTAACTACTAAAAATGACAATCGAGGCCACGACGAGTAAAGAATAATAATAAAGATCAGAGATAAAATAAAACACAAAATAAATAATTAGATTAATAAGCAAAGATAATAAGTCAAGGAGAAGGGAACTTGGTAAAGGGCTTTCTTAGGTTGCGTCGAGGGCTCGATTGTCATCAGCGCAAAGATTTTCCGTTCTAACGTTACAGACGTGCTATAGGGGTCATGTTTTCACGTAGACCCCCTGCTTTCTTTCGTAAGGAGCCACCCCCCGTTTTCACTGTTAATAAGGTGACCTCGATCCTTTGATATCCTCTCAGCCACCTATCTTGTCATCAAAAGACAACCTTTTTCACTTTAGCTTGTCACTAGCACAAAGCGGACAGAATATCAGAGCATCGATAAAGAACAAGAAAGACACATCTAGGGATCGATGCCTCGATTTGTCAGGATCACGACAGGATCCTAACTAGCTGCGTGCCCTAGACGAATGAACCCAGATCTACCCGAGAACACTAATCTAGTTGTCTACACCTACCCAACAGTCTCACGCTAGTTATCACTGCAGAGTCACGACAATAATCACAAAGGGAAGATTAAAAGTTGATCAGGCCTCGAATCACCCTAAGCAAAAATGGAATTAAAATGACAAGCAACCAGATATAACAAAGAGAACATGTTAAGAGCAATCAGGCCTCGAATCTACCCAAGCAACCCTCGATACACCTTTACCAAGAACGTGGGTTTTAGCCACTCATGTTAAGAGATAAACAAATAAAAGATGGAAATAACATAATAAAAGATAAAGGAAGAGTAAAGGATAAAACTTGATTAATGGTGCTTGTTACAAAGCTTGGAGCTAGCAGCTATGGAGAGAAGAGGGAGGAACAAGTCCCAAAACTAATAAACTAGAAGAAGGCTACTGAAATTAGTTTAAGAGTAAAATATCTAAAGTGTCATGAGGTGCTGAAACCCTAGCACATAAGGTTGTATATATACACCAGCCACCCACTAAGGGACAAAATTCCAGCTAAGGGGAGTACAACACAAGGAGCCCATGCTCCTGCAAAAGGGGTGACCCACGATGGCAGAAAAGGGGAATATTCCTTAGGATCCACGCAGAACATCTGACATGCACCAGGGAGGACACGTGGAGTGATTGGAGTGGAGCCACGTGGATTTGGCGTTTTGCACTTGTCGAGGTCTCGATAAGATTGTCGAGGTCTCGATGACATGTCGAGGGCAGATCAGCATCTTTGGGCACATTCTGGAACGTTCTGGAATGTTCTGGAATGTTCTGGAAGAGAGTCTTCATGGGATCTCGTGAGAATCTTTATGGAATATTCCTTTCGGGCGAGGCCTCGACGACTGGGTCAACAACTCAGGGAATATTCTGGGAATATTCTGAAAGACATCTGAGGGGACACGTGGAAGCACAACTGCGAGGACACGTGGATTTAAAGCTCTTGATCCGTCGAGGGCTCGACGACAGGCCTCGATGATAGACCTCGATGAAGAAATTGGTCCTTGGTCTCGACGATGGTCTTGAAGCTTGGAGTTCGCAAAAATCACCCAGAAAGCATGTCTTTTCGCACATTTCTCCTTTTTGGCCTTGATCTGTGATAAAGATGGAAATACGAGTGGATTAGTAGTATCAAGGCCTAAATCAAGGCAAAAATAGAAGGAAAAATATGCATAAAATACGTGCTATCACACCGCAACCATCACCTCCGGCCACTGCCTCAATCATCACCGCCTCAAACATCCCGCCAAAACTGATCTCCAAATCTGCCACCAAACCAGCCACTGAGTCGCTGCTGATCACCCCTTGGTCGGAAATAAAAAAATAAATAAAGAAAGGAACAAGGGATGAGAGGGCTGCGTTGATGCAGTCCTGAAACGAAAAAAGAGAGAAAGGAATAAAAGAAAAGAAAGAAAAAGATGGAGAGTGTTGATGCTGAAATAAAAGAAAGAAAAGGGAGTAATGGCCGGCCAAGGGGAAAAGAAAAGAGAGAAATAAATAAAAAGAGAGGAGTTGGGCTTCAGCCCAACCCAAGAAAAAGAAAGGAATGGGTTTCGGCCCAAGGGAAAAAATGATGTGGAGATGTGAGGTGGCAAGATTCTGACGTGGCTCGACGACGTGGCATGTGAAACTTGTATGACTGGAAGATAACGTCGCCACGTCAGATTTCTGTGACGGTAGGGTTGTATTTTGTCAAAACGCTCGATTCGTAGGGTTGTAATTAAACAAAAAAATAGTTCAGGGTTGACATTAATCATTTAATTAAAGTTCAGGGGCCATTTATGTCTTTTTACCTATAAAATTATATGTACATACTTTATTTTATTTTTCCTATTTTTATCTTTACCCTATTTTTTATAATTTTTCATATTCATACCCTATCCTTTTATTACCTTTTTATTAGAGTACTATTCAGATACTCCTATTACAGAGCTAACAAACTTTAAATCTTTTAAGAAAATACAAAAAATTTAACGATAGGAGTAATAATACGACCCACTAAAATAAATCCATCAAATCAATTAAGTTAATTTCTTTTTATTTTTACTTAGAAGAGTGCAAGTTCTACATTTGCTTTCCATTTTATTTTATAATTTCAATTAACCGGTTTAATTCATTTATATTTTGGGCATAAAATTGTATAAAATATTTATTGTTGATTGGAAAGTGATTTATATTGTTAATTGGGAATTAATGGTTGGTTAAATTTTAATCTTTATATAGCTTAGCGTTTTCTATTTAAATTTAATATGCATAAAAATATTAATTAAATATATAAAAATAAACAGAATTAGGGTAATAACAGGTTTGGAAAGTTGATTTCATACTCTACCCTAATGAATAGGATAATTAAATATTCATACCCATACTTTACCTTAGTACGAAAATTACTTTATTTTCGATTTCGAATTGGATCTAAATCCATATCGATCATGTTTTTTCCCACCCTTACAATCTCATTGAGCAAAATAAGGAAACATAGGAATAAATATTTTATCCAAATAGTTTAGGTAGCTTAAACCGAATTAAGGACGTGGAGGAGGTTAAATCTAAATGGACAGTACTAATTTAAGTAACAACTAGTGTGGATACTCGTGTGAACATGAGTTTAGTTCCATAGAAAGTTAAAGGATTCGCACGTGTTTAAAGAAAAACATTAAATTTTGTTTAGAACAATAAAGCCAAGTCCTCTTTTTGTCCGAGTGCATAGATAATGATTAATTACATTCGAGAATATCCACTACTCAATATCTTTTCACATAAAAATATTAACATGTAATAATGATTTAAGTTATAATTCATTTAATATTATCTGTTTAAATTATAAAAAAGAGTAATAGGTACTAAACCTTCTCGGTCAAATGCAAAAAAAAACCTAACATATTAATGTTTTTAACCCACTAAACAACTTAGTTGAAGCAATTAACCTATTCTCTTAGTTTACATCCAATCTTATAACATAAATTTAAAAAAAAAATCATTTTTAATAATTTTAATTAATATAGAAAAAGATTACCTTCAGATCCATACAACCAATCCCTAGTGCAAATTAGAGCCTCAATAATTTTCGGTAAAAGTGCACTTCTATACTGATCAAGCACTCTACCACCAATGCTAAATGCACTCTCAGAAGCTACTATTGAAATCGGAATGGTAAGAATATCACGAGCCATCGCAGCAACTCCAGAATATCGAAATTGACTAGTCTTCCAAAACTCTAGAATATCTAATGGAGTTCTCCTCTCAATCCTTTGATCATCCAAAGATTGCTTAAGCTTCGACTTTTGAGGCATATTATCACCCATTTCAATCGAATCAAATTCCTATAAAATAACAAAATTAATCAAACACATATTTGAACAAAACTAAACCAAATGAATGCATATATTTGTAATAAATTTATACATAATAGTAGTATGTCTAGAAAGGACTTCCATTGCTTGAAAAGCGTTTGGACTTCCACGAGACACTGAAGTGGATGATGAAGGAGGTACATTTGATGAGGTCGATGCACCTTGCAATGAACTTGTAGATGCAGCATACTCCATGAAAAGTAGCATCAACTTTTCTTTTAGAGAGTTAGTCTTAGAAGCTCCAATATGCTCACCATAAACCTTTCTAAAACACCACTCAACAAAAACAAATTTGTATCGGGGATCTAAAATCATAGCAAAAGCTAAAATCTCGCTAAAATCCCGCCAATACTTATCAAATTTTCCATACATAGGTTTTGCCATGGTCCTCATAAACTCATCATCGCTACGCATTACTTCAGTCAAAGTCACATAGGTTGTAAATACACCCGAAAAGTACAGATTTGCAGTTGGATATTTAGTTCCCGAGAAAATAACAGTCAAATCATAAAAGACGCCCAAGAACTTAGACATCTTCCCTACAATATCCCATTCACTTCCGGATGGACAAGATGTGAAGTTGGATCAACTAACGATAAAGTTACCAAAGCCCGACGGTAGAAAATAGCACTCTCAAGCATGAGATACGTTGAATTTCACCTAGTTGGAACATCTTGTATCAGGCCTCTTCTAGCATCAAGTGAACAATTAGCAACACATTCTAAAAAACAATTCTTCCTAGATTGAGATCCTTTCACATACTTGAAACTTTCTCTAACTTTCTTTATAGCAGGATCCACTACTTTTTCCTTCAATCTATCTTGAACAAAGAGATTAATTATATGTGCACAACATCGAATTTGAAGATAGTTTTCATTAAAAAAAACTCACTCCTCTAATCTTCAACTTGTCAATTAATAAATCAACACACGAGTCATTAGATGAAGCATTATCCAAAGTAAGTGTCATAACTCTTTTGTCTACCCCCCAAGCAGTCAAACATGATAAGAGTTTTTGAGACAAACATATACCATTGTGAGGAGGTGGAAAATAGCTAAAGTTTAAAATTCTCTTCTGAATCTTCCACTCTCTATCAATAAAATGAGCTGTCAAAGTAATATATCCTTTAGTGGTAATAGAAATCCAACAGTCAGAAGTGAAGCTAATGTTACCCGGTGCTTGTTGTAACATAGCTAAAACTTTACTCTTCTCCCTCTTATACATTTTAAGAACGTCAGCTCTACAAGTATTTATACTACAAACAATCAAATCTTACCCTCGGAGATAACGTAAAAGTGCTCTTACACCCTCCCGCTCAGTAAATTGAAATGGTAGATCATCTTTGATAACACATTGTGCCAACAAATCTCTAAAAATAGCACTATCAAAAGCAAATTTTATCATGTGGCTCAATTGTGCATATGGTCTATTTGAGACTAACCTGATTCGGGTTGAGATGAACCAAATTTTTGACAAGCTCGATGATGCTTCTTCATCATGTTAGTTCCATTATTAGACTTGTACTCGTACTTTGTTCCACACTTTTTGCATTGGGACCATCTACACTTGTCCTCGCTAGTAGCCGGTAAAAGATCAAAAAATTCCCACCATTTTGAAGTGAGAGTTTTCTTCCTTTTATTACTTGGAGTTATTGTAGATGGACCATCATCGTCATTTTCAGGAATATCTTCTTGAGGGATATCTATGTCATCCCTTTCTGATACGATCCTGGATTGTCCGAGGCTAGTAGCACGTATTCTGATCTAGTTCTAGGCTTGGATTTTGTAGCAGAAGATAGATAACTCGACTTGAGTGTTTGACCTTGTTAACAACCTGTGTTAACCAACCCTAACGAATCAAGTGAGTTTCTTAATTCGGATCTCTAACCCTGAACTCAACCTATGAGAACAACCTAGAGTAAAAGAACTAATGGAGTGGACTTTCGGGTTTTACTTGCTATCCTAATCGAGTGTCCGGACTTAATGAGGGATAAGGTTCATGAAGAACAAATGAGAAAATTCTCAGAATTTTATTTGAAAGATAACGTAACCTGATAATGAAAAAAATGGTTTCTTTAAATAGGAGAAACCCTAAATTCTTACAATATAAGTCCTTCTTCTAATTGAACTTCTAATTAATTAATTAAAATAAATCCAAACTAATTTAATTAATTAATAAAATAACCAATTAAAATAGAAAGTCTGAAGTTTCCTTCTTGGACTCAAATCTGGCCATCGTTGACGCAAACAACACATCGTCGTTGGCGGCATACCGCTAAACACTGTCCAAAATCCTATTTTCGGACCATAACGAGTGTAACGAGTCGCGGCTCTTTCTCGCGTAGCACAACTTCTTCGATGAGTCTCACATTGTAGTTCCTTGTAGATAAGTTGTGATAGCTTCGCTTTCAACTCCTTGCTCCTCGCACAAGTCATTGGTTCGGTAGGTGACAAAGGTATAGGATTCACATCATTGACTCGTGCGAGGAGCAAGGAGTTGCAAGCGAAGCTATCACAACTTATCTACAAGGAACTACAATGTGAGACACTCATTAAAGAAGTTGTGCTATGTGAGAAAGAGCCGCGACTCGTTATGGCCCGAAAATAGGATTTTGGACACTGCCGGCATGCAGCCAAGAAGAGATGATTTTGGGTGAAAGTTGGCAGAGAGCAGCGGTATACCGCCAAGGAGGGAATTTTGGGCGAAATTGGGTAGAGAGCAGTGGCATACCGCTAAGAACTAGCGGCACGCCGCCAACGACGATGTGTTGTTTGCCTCAACGATGGCCAGCTTTGCGTCCAAGAAGGAAACTTCAAACTTTCTATTTTAATTGGTTATTTTATTAATTAATTAAATTAGTTTGGATTTATTTTAATTAATTAATTAGAAGTTCAATTAGAAGAAGGACTTCTATTGTAAGGATTTAGGGTTTCTCCTATTTAAAGGAGCCACTTTTTTTATTATCAGGTTACGTTATCTTTCAAATAAAATTCAGAAAATTTTCTCATTTGTTCTTCGTGAACCTTGTCCCTCATTGAGTCCGGACACTCGATTAGGAGAGCTAGTAAAACCTGAAAGTCCACTCCATTAGTTCGTTTACTCTAGGTTAGTTCTCACAGGTTGAGTTCAGGATTAGGATCCGAATTAAGAACCTCACTTGATTCGTTAGGGTTGGTTAACATAAGTTGTTAACATGGTCAAACACTCAAGTCGAGTTATCTATCTTCCGCAACGAAATCCAAGCCTAGAACTACATCAGAATACATGCTATGAGCCTCGGATAATCCAGGATCATATCAGTTGGTAGCGGCGCAAAGGCGTTCTACAGTTTCGTAATCTATCCTTTACGTTTCAATTTTCATTGTTGAGATTGATTCTGTTTCTTCCCGATCTATAATCAATCTCCTTGCATCCCGTGTGTTATTTAACTGTGAGTCGAGTCGATCTAAGGTTCTAGATCTTGTTTGTATGCGTCTTGTTCAAACAAATTGTGGTTGCAGTTTGTGAGTCTTTAATTCCATTAAAACAAATACCAAAAAGAGTCTTTAATTTAATTGTTATTTAGTTTTGTTCCAGAGTCAAAAAAAAAATCGAATCAAAAGAAACAAAATAAAAAATATTAGAAGAAAGCATGGAACGATTGCAAAAAGAATTACTCGAATTGGTAGAAGGAAACAAAAGATATTGAAGTTGTAAGTTGTAGACTTTAAATCGCACACTGTCATTCACGAGCTTTGCGAAATTATTTGAGTTAATTCGAGTCCATTTGAGATTTTATTGATTCCTTAAACTGATTTCTACTCCAGTAATGTAATTATTTAGTTAATTGATTTTTGTGACTACTCAATTGCTTTGCATCCAAACTTGTTTCCGAGCTAGTTGTCTTTACGTGTTTTCTTGGCAACTTTCCCTTGGAATTCTCGAGTCACTAACGTTTGCGTTGAAAAATTGTAGGGAATTTTTTGAGTGATTTGGTTAGCTTATTAGAGAGTTTAAACACGAGAGTAAACACGTGAGGGAATGCTATGATTAGTGCAATTTTACGCTATTTGTTCGTGTTGTGACTTTTCAGGAATTAACATGATGTCTAATCATTCTACTTCGACCGAAGAAGTTGAGGGACCTAGGGGAACTAGGCTGTTAGAGATTATCCTCGAACGTCTAGTGGCAATGGATGTCCGAATACAAACAGTTTCAGACAAGGTGGATGGGTCACGCTTGGGAGTACCACCCTCGAACTTTGCGATCAATCACAATGTCGCAAATAGTTCTCATGCGTCCATACCAAAGGCAGACCAAAAAAAACCTCATGTAGTTGGTCAGGTGGCTAGTGATAGTGATGAGGAGGTGGAGCCTCCAAGGCGCGAGGTAATACCTAGGCGCGCACCTAATCATGAGCGCCCAGCGCGCGAGCACCCAGTCGCACGTCATCGACCCGCCCCTGAGTGCCAAGTGCACTATGAGAAGTGGGATGATGATGAGGGCGATGAGGACTATGTATATGAGCCGAGGAACAGATTTAATGATAGGCATTATAGACCAGAAGAGAGAGTTGATTCTAATCTCAAGAGTATCAAGATGAAGATACCTCTGTTTGAGGGCAAGGATGATCCAGATGCATACTTGGATTGGGAAAGGAAGGTCACCTTGATCTTTCTTTGCCACAACTATTTGGAAAACAAGAAAGTGAGATTAGAAGCAATGGAGTTTAGTGGGTGTGTTGTACATTGGTGGGATTCATTGGCTCAGAAGAGAGAAAGAGATGGGATTGGCCCAATTCGGACTTGGG
This sequence comes from Viola odorata, assembly GCA_963691705.1. Classification (NCBI taxonomy): domain Eukaryota; kingdom Viridiplantae; phylum Streptophyta; class Magnoliopsida; order Malpighiales; family Violaceae; genus Viola; species Viola odorata. The sequence goes on along the minus strand of OY829541.1, from coordinate 48,447,858 downwards.
AAGAGATAAAAGCCATTATGAAGAGGAAGTTTGTTCCTAACTATTTTCAGTGTGATGTCCACCAAAGATTACAGAAATTGACCCAAGGAAGTAAGAGTGTAGAAGATTACTTCAATGAGATGGAAATTGCGTTAGCTAAGGCACAAGTTGAGGAGGATAGGGAGGCAAGAATGGCCAGATTTCTTAGTGGTTTGAATAGAGAGATAGCTTATTAAAGAGTCTAAACACGAGAGTAAACACGTGAGGGAGTGCTAGGATTAGTGCAATTTTACGCTATTTGTTCGTGTTGTGACTTTTCAAGAATTAACATGATGTCTAATCATTCTACTTCGACCGAAGAAGTTGAGGGACCCAGGGGAACTAGGCTGTTAGAGACTATCCTCAAACGTCTAGCCGCGATGGATGTCCGTATTCAAACAGTTTCAGACAAAGTGGATGGGTCACGCTTGGGAGTACCACCCTCGAACTTTGCGATCAATCACAATGTCGTAAATAGTTCTCATGCGTCCATACCAAAGGTAGAACAAAAACAACCTCTTGTAGATGGTCAGGTGGCTAGTGATAGTGATGAGGAGGTGGAGCCTCCAAGGCGTGAGGTAATACCTAGGCGCGCACCTAATCATGAGCGCTCAGCACCCGAGCGCCCACCGCGCGAGCACCTAGTCGCACGTCATCGACCCGCACCCGAGCGCCAAGTGCACCATGAGCAGTGGGATAATGATGAGGGCGATGAGGACTATGTATATAAGTCGAGGAACAGACTTAATGATAGGCGTTATATACCAGAAGAGAGAGTTGATTATAATCTCAGGAGTATCAAGATGAAAATACCTCCGTTTGAGGGCAAGAATGATCCAGATGCATACTTGGATTGGGAAAGGAAGGTCACCTTGATTTTTCTTTGCCACAACTATTCAGAAAATAAGAAAGTGAGATTAGCAACAGTGGAGTTTAGTGGGTACATTGTACATTGGTGGGATTCATTGGCTCAGAAGAGAGAAAGAGATGGGACTGGCCCAATTCGGACTTGGGAAGAGATGAAAGCCATTATGAAGAGGAAGTTTGTTCCTAAATATTTTCAGCGTGATCTCCACCAAAGATTATAGAATTTGACCCAAGGAAGTAAGAGTGTAGAAGATTACTTCAATGAGATGGAAATTGCGTTAGCTAAGGCACAAGTTGAGGAGGATAGGGAGGCAACAATGGCCAGATTTCTTAGTGGTTTGAATAGAGAGATAGCCAACGCCTTTGAGCTGACTTATTACACCACACTAGAGGAGATGCTGCACTTGGCTATCAAAATAGAGAAGCATAAGAAGTCGCGGAGTTATTTTACTAGTCCCTCTACAACTAGTGGAAGAACTACACCATGGAAGTAGATGCCATAGGAGAAGGGTGGTAAGGTTGCAAGAGAACCACCTAAGGTACTACCATACAATTATGGCACCAAGGGTGCAACGAGTGCTCAAACACCGTCTCGAAACAACGGTAATAACACCCCATCGTCTACTCAAGCCAATAGAGTCCAGACTAGAGATATTGTTTGCTTCAAGTGTACCGGGAGAGGTCATAGGCAAGCTGACTATCCTAATAAGTAAATTTTACTTATACGAGACAATGGGGATTTAGAGTTGGAGGATGATCAAGAGTATGGTGATTCCGGTTGTGTGGATGAAGAAGTTAAAGAGGACAGTTCAGATGATGGTGAGTTGAAGGTTCCCAGCTACAATGTCAATTTGGTGGTTAGACGCAATCTTAGCGTTCAACCCAAGGCCGATATATGTGAGGAAGAACAGCGAGAAAATATTTTTCGCGCTCGCTGATGGATCGATAAAAAGGTATGTTCTATGATCATTGATAATGGTAGTTGTACGAATTGTGCAAGTACGTTATTAGTGCATAAATTGGGGTTGCCAACCATAACACATCCGAAGCCTTACTCGTTGCAATGGATGAACGATGACAGTAGTTTGAAGGTGACAAAATAGGTGTTAGTTTTGTTCTCTATTGACAAGTACAAGGACGAGGTCCTTTGTGACGTCGTTCCAATGCATGCGAGTCATATTTTGCTTGGACGACCTTGACAATTTAATAGAGAGGCCAATCACGAAGGGAAGACTAATCGGTACAAGTTGGTAAAAGATGGGAAGAAATTCACTCTTGCACCATTGACACCGATGGAAGTTTTTGAGGATCAACAGTGGTTGATCAAGTCCTATGCTGAGTTTGAGATTACAAAAAAAATTGAGAGAGAGAAAAGAGGGCTGAGTGTTGAAAAGAAAGAGAGAAATCGAGAGAAAAATAGCTCATATAAAAATATAGAGCATGTGGAGAGAAAGTGTGAGAAAAATAGCCCCCATGAAAAGAGTGAGCATGGTGATTGATGGTTTATTTTCAATGTTTTATCTTCTCTTTTATTATTAATTGAGATGATAATTATGCTACTTTGAGCTTGTTTCCTTCCTATTTTGCTTTTCAGGCTTAATAATCGTTAATTGAGGAAAAGGAACGAAAAGCCTGAAGATCAGAGCCAAAAACAATCATTCAGTGTTGGAATTATGATTTCAGCCTGCTGCCTTCCGAGTTTGGTCTCTTCGTCCCAGGGCCACTTCACCATTTTGCCGAAATCAGCTCTTCTCGAGGCCTTGACATGAAGTGACCTGTCAGAGTTCCAGCCTGGACAGCACTGGGCGTATTTTTGTATTTAATTTGTGAGTGCTGGTTCAGCCAGCCTGGAACCTGGAGGACTTGTGCACGAGTGTTAGTGCTTGGATTCCCTCTTCCACCTTGCAGAAGCACCAAGGGGACATCAATGGAAGAATGATAGAAACATTTCCCTTGTATTATTCAAAGAATATTCTCTCCAAAAGCGATATAGTGCCCAACACCAGCCTGGTATGGCAGCACATGCTGCAATTATTTTATGGTGAAGGCTGGACCTTTGAAGTCTATCAGAGGAGAAGGAGAATGGCTATTAATAGAAGAACGGAGCTTAAGGAAAGGGGGGGGTTCGAAGAGAGAAAAATCAGCACTTCTCATATTTTTCCAGTTTTATTTCCAGCTTTGCTTTGTAATTTTCGGATTTAAACTTATTTTGCTATTTTGATTATGTATTGTAGCTAAGCACTCGGTTCCTGGTAGGGATCAAGAGATTGGCTGGTATGTTGGTTGTGAGACTTATTTGAACTTAATAGAAATGAATTTCATATTTCTCTCCTTTTTGTTTTAACTTTAAACTTGTCTTTGTTAATTTTTGAGCTTGATCAACTTGAATTTAATCTGGACAAGTGCAGTCAGTTCTCTTGTGATTAAATCACTCTTAGAGAACAGTAGTAGACGATTTCAGCAGGGTAAAAGGGCATTTACTTGGTCTGAGCTGATAGAAGGAATTGAACTAGACTACCCTCCCATCTCAAGGTCTTGAGAAGGGCCGACCTGGGTGACAACTGGGTTTGCTGCCAGACTTGACCAGACCTTAGGATGATGAATAATTCCCGATGTCTAGAAGAAGGATCTCACTGATTTTATCAATCTCTTGAGTTTTTCCCGTAAGCTTTCTGATTCCTTTGTTGAAGGCTCTGCATGGCCAAGCAAAGTGGCGGATTAGAATCTTAGGATTAGCTTAGGAAGGTTAGGGTGTTTTAATGGAAGTGATTCTTTTAAACTCACTTTTGAAGCGAGATTTGGGAAATCTTAGTGTGAACTGATTTCCGCAACTTCTTCTATGAAAACCATTTCGAAAATGTATTTTGTCAATGATCAACAACTTGCCATTGCCATCTCGTAATGATCTCTACCTGGAATTCTTTCTCATCGGTAATTCTCTCCATTTTATAACTGTTTTATTGCATACAACTGTCACTATTTTTACTGTATTTCCGTTTAATCATAACTTCACCACAAAAACTTGGTTTTATACTTGGTTATTTGCAGGAACAACAAGAGTTAAACAAGCTTGTCCTTGTGGGATCGATCCTCTCACCACTATTTGCATTAATTTGTAGCATAGCACTGAGTTGTATATTTATTTTATGCGGGACATGCGACACGCCCGTCATAAATTGGCGCCGTTGCCGGGGACAACGTGTTCTAATTTTTGATTTTCTTGTTCATGACCAGGTCATCTAGTTCACAACCACTACCTTACATTCTAGAGATTTCCAGAACGGAAACAGCAATCAGAATTTCCAAACGAAAATTCAGTGAGTTTTCCTTATCCGGATCAGATTCAGAAACAGAAGTCAGTTCATCTCGAGACCTTGAGACGAACCAACCAGTATCTGACGTTGAACCTGAACCAGAGATGGCTAATCCACCTGAACCTACCCTTCGAGAGCTCAATCAAGGAGCTGAACAGGAGTCTTTCCTGTGTATTAACTACCGTCCAGTACCTAATGACTGGGCCGTAAAGTCAAATGTCATGCACAACCTCAGCAAATTCAGAGGACATGCATCCGAAAATCCTTACAAGCACCTCCAGAAATTTCAATTCGAATGTGATGCACTTAAACCCACTGGAGTGAGCCTTGAACGAGCTAAATTGAGAGCTTTCCCATGGTCTTTAGAGGACTCAGCCAAGAATTGGTTTTTCAGTCTTCCACACAACTCCATCAACACTTGGGCTAAAATGGCTGCCACTTTTCTCAAGAAATATTGGTCAGCCACCAAAGCAGGAGCAGCTAGGAAGAGTCTTGTTGCTATTCAGCAGCAAGGAGATGAGTCTTTTGGCGAATACCATCAGAGGTTTAAAGACCTCCAAGAGGTCTGTCCTACCCATGGCGTGGCAGAGCAATCACTCATACAATATTTCTATGATGGGATGTGTATTAAGGATAAAGAGAAGCTCGATTCTGCTGCTGGAGGAGCATTGTTGGACTTGACACCAAGTCGAGCAAGGGCCCTTATTCAAACTTTGGCGGATAATTGCCAACAAAACGGAACCTATGACCGTACCTCTACTGCTCATAACTTGAACGTGGCTGCCCTTGAGAGACACATGGAAGAAGTCTCTAGTTTTTTGAAAAATTTTCCAGCTACCATAGCTCAAATTCAGCAAATTCCACCTCAGCAAGTTATACCTTGTGGAGTTTGTTGTCAAATAGGGCATATGACACACGATTGTCCGCTCGTTGCAGACCCTACTGAGCAAGTCAATTCCGCCATACCACAGCAAGGAAATTCATACTCCAACACCAGTAACCAAGGATGGAAAAACTACCCTCACTATGGGTGGGGACCAAATCAGCAACAACCTCCATTTGAGTGGAGGAATTTGAAGTCTAGACCTCAACAAAACCAGCAAAACTACCAAACAAATCAGACCCCAGCTCAACCGCAACAACTACAGTTGCCAGCACCTCAACAACCATTGCAACTTACTGCACCTCCTCCACCGCCACTTGAAGAAACACTAAAACAAATCCTTCAACCATTTATACAAACTACCCAAGGAGCGATAGCTGACCTCCAAAAGCAGATGGCACAGTTCACCATGAGCCACCAAAACACCTCAGGCCAGTTACCTTCGAACACAGTAGAAAACCCCAAACATCTCAATGCCATGACTTTACGAAGTGGAAAAGATTTGCCACCGAGGGACAGTTCGTCTCAAGGCCTCGAGACGAACCGACTAGAACAGCCACCAGAATCTGAAACAGAAATGCCTCAAGAATCAGCCATTCCAGTAGCAGAATCAGCTACCCCAGAAGGTGAAACATCCATTACAACTCCAGAAGCACAGGAAGAAACTTCAAACCCTCAGGTAACACCTTTTCCATTTCCGGAAAGGCCTTCAAAAGCCAAGAAGGAGAAGGATGAGCAAAAGATTCTTGAAGTTTTTAGAAAAGTTGCTATTAATGTGCCATTGCTAGATATGATATCTCAGGTTCCTAAATATGCTAAATTCTTAAAGGATTTATGTACTAACAAGAAGAAACTAGCAGGCATAGAAACAGTGAATTTTAATGAAAATGTTTCTGCTATTTTGCAAAAAGAGCTTCCTACAAAATGCAAAGATCAGGGTACCTTTGTGATACCTTGTAAAATCGGGAGCAAGGAAGTGGAGAAAGCATTGTGCGACCTTGGAGCAGGTATAAATGTCATGTCTCTTTCCATTTTTGAAACTTTGAATATTGGAAATCTTAAGGAAACTGGAGTTGTTATACAACTTGCTGATAGATCCATTGTCTACCCCGTTGGAGTAGTAGAGGATGTCTTGGTGCAGGTTAGAGATTTTGTTTTTCCAGTAGATTTCTATATTGTTGACATGCAAAAGGAAGATGTTACTAGGACTACTGATGTGATTCTTGGTAGACCTTTTTTAAGAACAGCCCGTGCTAAAATTGATGTTTATGATGGGTGTTTAACGCTTGAATTTGGTGAGGAATTGATTAAATTTAATATGTATGAAGCAATGAAATACCCTGAAGATATACACTGTGTTAATTTTTTAGATGTTATCGATCCCTTGGTTGATGACATTTCTGAAATTAATAATTCAGATCCACTTGAGTTTGCTCTTAGTAAGGGTTTGTCTAATGAAGAGGTGGAGAGATTGCAAGATGAGCTACCAATTAAACCCGAAATCCTTAATTTTGTCAAGGAGCTGGACGTTTCAGACACTACTGTAGGTGATGTGCAAGCTTTAGAATCAACAGACCAAGTCACTAAACTTCAGCCTTCAATTTTGCAGGCACCCGACTTGGAACTCAAAACATTACCTGAGCACCTGAAGTACTCGTTTCTAGGCCTTGAGAAGAGCCTACCAGTAATAATTTCCAGCAAGCTGACCAACACGCAAGAAGAAAGACTTCTGAACGTCTTGAAGGAATTCAAGGGAGCAATCGGCTGGACCATAGCCGACATCAAGGGAATATCACCTGCCATTTGCACCCACAGAATACACCTAGAAGAGCACAGCAAAACCGTGAGACAACCACAAAGAAGGCTTAATCCTCCAATGATGGAAGTCGTGAAAAAGGAAATTCTTAAACTCCTTGCCGCAGGTGTAATCTATCCTATTTCTGATTCTTCTTGGGTGAGTCCTGTGCAGGTTGTTCCTAAGAAATCAGGAATTACAGTGGTGGCAAACAATGAAGGAGAATTGGTGCCTATGAGAGAGCAAAACTCATGGAGAGTATGCATAGATTATAGGAGGCTGAACAATGCTACTCGGAAGGACCATTTTCCCCTTCCATTTATCGACCAGATGCTCGAAAGGTTGGCAGGTAAATCACACTATTGTTGTCTTGATGGATTTTCAGGATTCCATCAAATCCCCGTTGCCATTGAAGACCAAGAGAAGACAACCTTTACTTGCCCCTTTGGCACGTTTGCATACAAGAGAATGCCATTTGGTTTGTGTAATGCACCTGCTACTTTTCAGAGGTGTATGGTAAGTATATTTTCTGATTTTGTAGAAAAAGGGATTGAAGTTTTCATGGACGATTTTACTGTTTATGGAAATTCATTCGATGAGTGCTTGGAAAACTTGAGAAAAGTCTTGATTAGATGCATGGAAACTGATTTGGTTTTAAATTATGAGAAATGCGATTTTATGGTAAATCAAGGATTAATTTTAGGCCATATTATTTCAAAGAAAGGTATAGAAGTGGACAAAGCTAAAATTGATGTGATTGATTCATTGCCTTACCCATCTTGTGTACGAGATGTCCGTTCATTTCTAGGCCTTGCAGGTTTTTATAGACGTTTTATCAAGGATTTTTCAAAGGTTGCAGAGCCTATGTGTAGGCTGCTGCAAAAGGATGCAAAATTCGACTTCAATGAGCAATGCAAAGAGGCGTTTGACCTCTTGAAACAGAAGCTAGTAATAGCACCAGTGATTCAAGCACCCGACTGGACAAAACCATTTGAACTCATGTGTGATGCAAGTGATGCAGCTGTGGGGGCTGTTCTTGGACAGAAATTTGACAAGAGCCCACATGTGATTTATTACGCCTCTAGGATGCTTGATGAAGCCCAACGAAATTACACCACAACAGAAAAAGAATTGTTTTCAATTGTCTTTGCTTTAGATAAATTTCGTTCTTATCTTCTTGGCACTAAAGTCATAATTTATTCTGACCATGCAGCCTTGAAGTATCTTTTAGCAAAGAAGGAAGCAAAGCCAAGACTAATTAGGTGGATACTACTTCTGCAGGAATTTGATCTTGAGATCAAAGACAAAAAGGGCAAGGAAAACGTAGTGGCTGATCACTTGAGCAGAATTTTGGTGGACATCAAAACAGAACCAGTCAAGGAAGAATTCCCGGATGAACACCTATTTCTAGGCCTTGAGATGAGACCATGGTACGCTGACATTGCCAATTACCTTGCTACAGGTAAATTTCATGGTCACTACCTTGCGCATGAGAGGGAAAAGATTAAGAGAGATGCCAGAAAGTATATATGGGACAATCCATACCTATGGCATGTAGGAAAAGATCAAATCCTCCGTAGATGTGTGCTTGAGAGAGAAGTTCCTTCCATTTTAAATTTCTGCCATGCTCATGCTTGTGGAGGACACTTCGGATACAAGAGAACAGCACATAAGGTTCTCGAATCAGGTTTCTTCTGGCCCAATTTATTTAAAGACTTGTTTGATTTTTGCAAAACTTGTTTAGCTTGTCAAAAGACGGGTAATATTTCTTCAAAAGATCAGATGCCTTTAACCCCAATTTTTGTTTGTGAGATTTTTGATGTTTGGGGGATAGACTTCATGGGTCCATTCCCCAATTCAGGAGGCAACTTCTACATCATTTTGGCAATAGACTACCTATCTAAATGGGTAGAAGCGAAGGCTACAAGGGCTGATGATGCAAAGACCGTTGTTTCATTCTTCAAATCACAAATCCTTAACAGATTTGGAGTGCCACGAGTGATCATCAGTGACAGAGGCAGCCACTTCTGTAACAGGGTTGTGACAACTCTCTTCGCCAAGTACAACATCACACACCGTGTGTCCACTGCCTATCATCCTCAAACAAACGGATTGGCTGAATTGTCAAATAGAGAAGTAAAATCCATCTTGAGCAAGACGGTCAGACCAGATCGAGGAGATTGGAGTCAGAGACTAGATGATGCATTATGGGCGTATAGAACAGCATTCAAAACCTCTATCGGGATAACTCCTTATAAGTTGGTTTATGGCAAATCATGCCATTTACCCGTGGAAATTCAGCACCGAGCCTACTGGGCTATTAAACAATGCAACATGAACCTTTCAGAAGCTGGATCACACAGGAAATTACAAGTTCAGGAGTTGGAAGAGTTGAGAAATGATGCCTATGAAAATTCTGCCATTATCAAGGCCAAGGCCAAAATGTACCACGACAGGTCCATTCGTCTCAAGGTCTTGACAGTTGGGCAGAAGGTTCTACTTTTCAGCTCTAGATTTCGCATCCTTGCTGGAAAATTGAAGAGCCGCTGGACTGGCCCTTATGTCATTACTTATGTGTACCCCAATGGTGCTGTTGATATTCAAAACCAGGAGGATCAGAACATTTTCAAGGTTAATGGGCATCGTCTCAAACCTTTTTATGAGGGATTCCAAAACCACACCGTGGAGAGCACCACGCTTGAATCACCTCCATAATGATACAACCTGAAATAGCATCCAGTCGAGTCCAAGACTACAAACAGGGACGCTACGTGGGAGGCAACCCGCGCCATTTCAAGCCATTCCATTGCAGCAAGCCAGACAGCTTTCAGCATTTCCAGTCTGCTTCATCCCGAGGCCTTGGGATGGGTCAGATTTCCAATTTCAGGCACAAACCCAGATTTCATGCCTTGGTCATGAATCTTCCATTTCCAGCTGCAGCAACGCCACCCCGGTTTAATTCTCCCTTTCTCTTCTTTTATTAATTTTGTTTTAATTGTTTTGTGTTTTCGTTTGCTTGGTTTCTTTCACATTGAGGACAATGTGTCCGATAAGTGTAGGGGAGACACTTTCGTGTTTATTTTTGTGTGATTTGTGTGCATTTTGATTTTATCCCTCTGCTGCATGTTTATTTCAATTAATTTTGTTTGTGCAATTGCTTGTTTCTATTCTTGCATGCGTAATTTTTCATTTTTGTTGTTTTCCACCCCTTTTTGTATAGAAAAATCCCAAAAACTGAACTTTTGTGAATACTTGATCAATCAACTCTGCCTTACAATGATAAACACTTGTGACATTACAATTTGTATATTTATTCACATAGATGTATGATGAATACTGTTGTCCTAGGAAATACTTTGCTAGAATTGCACTGTCTTCTCATCCCTAGGCCTAGGGATGAAGATCCTATCCTCTACACTGCTGCAAGTTTTTAATTTCTGTTTGCATGAGTACTATTTAAATTTTCTTGTGTGCTGGTCTCTCACCATGCCCTCCTGGATTGCACGATGTTGGTGGTTCGGCACCATCATCCCTATTTGGAGAAACTTCCGGTCGGTTGTGTGCTAACTCCTTAATTTTGGACCGATCATAGCACCTTTGGTGGAAGACCATGTCTGCATGCGTTTTCTATTTTAATTTGGGAATGTGGAAAGAAGTGAAATTCGTGGGAAAATAAAAAGAAGTGTTGCAATAAAAAAATAAAAAAAAAAGAAGGAAGAAAAGAAAAAGAAAAAAAAAAAAAAAAAAGGAGGTATAAGAGGCCGAAGGCCTAAATAAAAGAAAGATGGTGGAGCAAGAAGGAAAAGAGGAAAAGATTGGTGGTGTTCTTTAATTTTGCTGTTTGTGTTTTTATTAATTTTTATATTTATTGCATGAGTGTCGCAGCTAGTGTTTGGATTGAGTCGAAGGAAGAGAAGTCAGAAGTTCTAGGCTTGTATTTCCAGGTTGAACAGCATGCTATCTTACCACTATATGAATATTTGCACATTTGTGGTGTTTAGAGTGTTTTAGCATTGCTTGAATGAGTTGATTTTTGAAGTTTTTACTTAAGTCCAGTCCTAGGCTTGATTTTCTATGCAGGGGGTGTATTTTGTGTGTTCTTAGTTCATGCTTGAGGACAAGCATGGATTAAGTGTGGGGGAATATGATTGATGGTTTATTTTCAATGTTTTATCTTCTCTTTTATTATTAATTGAGATGATAATTATGCTACTTTGAGCTTGTTTCCTTCCTATTTTGCTTTTCAGGCTTAATAATCGTTAATTGAGGAAAAGGAACGAAAAGCCTGAAGATCAGAGCCAAAAACAATCATTCAGTGTTGGAATTATGATTTCAGCCTGCTGCCTTCCGAGTTTGGTCTCTTCGTCCCAGGGCCACTTCACCATTTTGCCGAAATCAGCTCTTCTCGAGGCCTTGACATGAAGCGACCTGTCAGAGTTCCAGCATGGACAGCACTGGGCGTATTTTTGTATTTAATTTGTGAGTGCTGGTTCAGCCAGCCTGGAACCTGGAGGACTTGTGCACGAGTGTTAGTGCTTGGATTCCCTCTTCCACCTTGCAGAAGCACCAAGGGGACATCAATGGAAGAATGATAGAAACATTTCCCTTGTATTATTCAAAGAATATTCTCTCCAAAAGCGATATAGTGCCCAGCACCAGCCTGGTATGGCAGCACATGCTGCAATTATTTTATGGTGAAGGCTGGACCTTTGAAGTCTATCAGAGGAGAAGGAGAATGGCTATTAATAGAAGAACGGAGCTTAAGGAAAGGGGGGGTTCGAAGAGAGAAAAATCAGCACTTCTCATATTTTTCCAGTTTTATTTCCAGCTTTGCTTTGTAATTTTCGGATTTAAACTTATTTTGCTATTTTGATTATGTATTGTAGCTAAGCACTCGGTTCCTGGTAGGGATCAAGAGATTGGCTGGTATGTTGGTTGTGAGACTTATTTGAACTTAATAGAAATGAATTTCATATTTCTCTCCTTTTTGTTTTAACTTTAAACTTGTCTTTGTTAATTTTTGAGCTTGATCAACTTGAATTTAATCTGGACAAGTGCAGTCAGTTCTCTTGTGATTAAATCACTCTTAGAGAACAGTAGTAGACGATTTCAGCAGGGTAAAAGGGCATTTACTTGGTCTGAGCTGATAGAAGGAATTGAACTAGACTACCCTCCCATCTCAAGGTCTTGAGAAGGGCCGACCTGGGTGACAACTGGGTTTGCTGCCAGACTTGACCAGACCTTAGGATGATGAATAATTCCCGATGTCTAGAAGAAGGATCTCACTGATTTTATCAATCTCTTGAGTTTTTCCCGTAAGCTTTCTGATTCCTTTGTTGAAGGCTCTGCATGGCCAAGCAAAGTGGCGGATTAGCTTAGGAAGGTTAGGGTGTTTTAATGGAAGTGATTCTTTTAAACTCACTTTTGAAGCGAGATTTGGGAAATCTTAGTGTGAACTGATTTCCGCAACTTCTTCTATGAAAACCATTTCGAAAATGTATTTTGTCAATGATCAACAACTTGCCATTGCCATCTCGTAATGATCTCTACCTGGAATTCTTTCTCATCAGTAATTCTCTCCATTTTATAACTGTTTTATTGCATACAACTGTCACTATTTTTACTGTATTTCCGTTTAATCATAACTTCACCACAAAAACTTGGTTTTATACTTGGTTATTTGCAGGAACAACAAGAGTTAAACAAGCTTGTCCTTGTGGGATCGATCCTCTCACCACTATTTGCATTAATTTGTAGCATAGCACTGAGTTGTATATTTATTTTATGCGGGACATGCGACACGCCCGTCACATGGGAAGAGTGAGAGTGAGCAAAACAGCCCGCATGAAAAGAGAGAGCATGCGAGAGTGGGCGAAAGTGAGAAAAAAAATTAAATATATTCGCCAAAGGGAGAGAAGTGAGGCAAGCATTGCTTTTACAAAAATCCAGTTTTGGCGCAAGCCACCCACTGATTCTTCTTCATTTTAAATCATTTTGCTTAAACTCTTCTAACCCTAACCCTATGAATTCTATGCATGTTGGTATTGCTGATCTTTTTGCAAGAATTCAAGGATGTGATACCTGACGAGATGCCTCCGGGGCTGCCACCTATTCGCGGGATCGAGCATCAGATTGATTTCGTGCCTGGTTCAACTATCCCAAACAGACCAGCGTATAGGAGCAATCCCAAAGAAACCAAGGAATTGTAGAGGCAAGTTGATGAGTTGTTGAGCCGCAACTATGTGAGGGAGAGCCTATTGCCTTGCGTCGTTCCCGTGATCTTAGTCCTCAAGAAGGACGAGACTTGGCGCATGTGTGTTGACTGCCGCGTAATCAACAAAATCACAGTAAAGTATCGATACCTAATACCTCGTTTAGATGATCTGTTAGATGAATTGAGTGGTAGCCAAGTATTTTCTAAGATAGACTTAATGAGTGGTTATCATCAAATTCGCATGAAAGAGGGTGATGAATGGAAAATAACTTTTAAAACTAGTATGGCCTTTATGAGTGGATGGTCATGCCGTTTGGATTGACCAATGCCCCTAGTACTTTCATGAGATTAATGAATCATGTTCTTAGGAATTTTATTGGTAAATTTATTGTAGTGTATTTTGATGAAATATTAATTTACAGCAAATCCATTAATGAGCATGTTTCATATCTTAGAACTGTCTTTATTACACTGCGTGAACAACAACTGTATGCTAAACTAACTAAGTGTTCTTTCGCTTTAGAGCAAGTTAGTTTTCTTGGTTTCATTATCAGTGTAGAAGGTGTGAAGGTTGACGAGGATAAGGTCAAGGTGATTAAGGAGTGGCCAACTCCGAAGAGCGCGAGTGACGTGCACTCGTTTCACGGCCTTGCGAGTTTTTACAGGCGGTTTGTTAAAGATTTTAGTAAGGACAATGTAGTAGCTGATGCGCTATCGCGAAGGTATGTACTTCTATCCTCTCTTAGCGCTAAGTTGCTTGGGTTTGCACACATTATTGAATTCTACCCTACTGATTCTGATTTCGGTGAAATATATAACACGTGCATGACTAGGGCTGAATATAAATTTTATAGACATGAGGGTTATTTATTTAAGCGCAAGCGCTTGTGTGTGCCTGTATGTTCATTAAGGGAATTATTTATGCAAGAGTCATATAGTGGTGGTTTAATGGGTCACTTTGGTGTGACTAAGACTCTTGATGTGCTTAAAGATCACTTTTACTAGCCCCATATGAAACGCGACGTGGTTAGCGCCATTGCTAGGTGTTTAGTGTGACGAAAGGCCAAATCTAAGGTGGCTAGTCATGGCGAGTGCATGCCCTTACCTGTACCTTCCCGTCCTTGGACCGATTTGTCCATGGATTTTGTTGTGGGTTTGCCTAAGTCTAGGCAAGGGAAGGATCATATTTTATCGTAGTGGATAGATTCTCTAAGATGACACATTTTATTCTGTGTGCCACTACTCATGATGCGACTACTATTATTGATTTGTTCTTTAAAGAAGTGGTACGTCTACATGACATACCTTTATCTATTGTCAGTGATAGGGATAGTAAGTTCCTGAGCCATTTGTGGAAGAGACTTGGTACAAAATTGCTTTATTCTACCTCTTACCATCTGCAAACCAATGGTCAAATAAAGGTGGTGAATCGAACTCTAGGTTCCTTGTTGCGCACATTGGTTCGTAAGCATGTGTCTACATGGGTAGAATGTTTACCATTTATTGAAGTTGCTTACAATCGTTCTATTCATTCTACTACTCATTATTCACCTTTTGAGCTTGTGTATGGCTTTAATCCTATGACACCTTTGGATTTGATCCCTTTGCCTGAAAGTGATGTTTCTAGCTTAGATGGAGCAAAGAAGGTAGATCTAGTGAAGAAGCCACACGAGAAGGCCAAACACAACATAGAGCGAATGAATGAGAAGTTGGCGAACAAGAGAAACGAAGGAAGGATCAACAGCAACGCATACAAACTTGACTTGCTTGGTAAGTATGGTTCCGTGAGTGCCACTTTCAATGTGTCTGACCTAACGTTGTTTAATCTAGGTGATGATATTGTTGCGGCTGATGCTGGTACAGATTCGAGGGCGAATCCTTTCGAAGGGGGAGGGAATGATGCGAATCCTATACCTTTGCCACCTACTAGACCAATGACTCGTGCGAGGAGCAAGGAGTTGCAAGGAAGTTATCATAACTTATCTACAAGGAACTACAATGTGAGACACTCATCAAAGAAGTTGTGTTACGCGAGAAAGAGTCGCGACTCATTACGCTCGTTATGGCCCGAAAATAGGATTTTGGATAGTGCTTAGCAGCATGCCGCCAAGAAGAGATGATTTTGGGCGAAAGTTGGCAGAGAGCAGCGGCATACCGCTAAGCACTAGCGACATGCCGCCAAGGAGGGAAGTTTTGGCGAAATTGGGCAGAGAGCAGCGGCATGCCGCCAACGACGATGTGTTGTTTGCGTCAACGATGGCCAACTTTGCATCCAAGAAGGAAACTTCAGACTTTCTATTTTAATTGGTTATTTTATTAATTAATTAAATTAGTTTGGATTTATTTTCATTAATTAATTAGAATTTCAATTAGAAGAAGGGCTTCTATTGTAAGGATTTAAGGTTTCTTCTATTTAAATGAGCTACCTTTTTCATTATCAGGTTACGTTATCTTTCAAATAAAATTCAAAGAATTCTCTCATTTGTTCTTCGTGAACCTTGTCCCTCATTGAGTCCGGAAACTCGATTAGGATAGCAAGTAAAACCCGAAAGTCCACTCCATTAGTTCATTTACTCTAGGTTGGTTCTCACAGGTTGAGTTCAGGGTTAGAGATCCGAATTAAGAACCTCACTTGATTCGTTAGGGTTGGTTAACACAGGTTGTTAACAGGGTCAAACACTCAAGTTGAGTTATCTATCTTCCGCAACGAAATCCAAGCCTAGAACTAGATCAGAAGACGTGCTACGAGCCTCGGACAATCCAGGATCGTATCACTTTCCTCCTCTGTAAGTATATTGACCCAATTAGCTTCCAATGAGTCACCTTGATCTTCCATCTACATTTGGTATAAATTTTGCATATTAGAACAAAACTTGATAGAATTTTATATATTAGAACAAAACTATCCACAACATTTGCCAAAACTAATATACATACTTTGTAAATATTAATAAGAAAGACAAGAAATAATGTTTATCTCACTTAGAACACTCAAACGCTTCCATTTTATCTCTTCGCAAAGTTATTCATTTACTACCTACGATCATGTTTCTATTCTCCAAATTATAATTGTTCCTCAATCATCATTTAACAAGAAAAAATGAGTGTAATCAGTGACTACATGAACTTTGCACTTAAAGTTATTCATCCATGGGATAACAAGCGAACCGAACAATTTCAAATTTTATGTTTCATAATTTCAAAATACAAACACAAATCTTCAATTAGACTAAATTAACAGAGATGCATACAATTAACGCTTAAATACTGGAGTTGAAGCTTTACCCAATTTTAAATTGTAAACAATAGAAGAAAAAATGGAGATTGACATACCTGTATTAACAAATCACCTAACGGTGAGGGTGGGCTAATCGGCGTGAGCGGTGGTGTTGGTGACCACGATTGCTAGCTCCGAAGAGGGTGGGCTAGTCGGCGTGAGAGATACGGTGCAGTGGTGTTGGTGGTCGCGATTGCTGGTGCTGGATAGGGGTGCACAGTTGAGTAGCGTGAGGGGTGGCTGCGATTGCTGGCTGTGGTACAGTGCGGTGGTTGGCTCCAGTGAGGGTGGTGATGATGGCGGTGCGGGCTGTGCGAGGGAGAGGGATTTCAGATATTTTTATGAAGAAGAGAAAGACTGAATGAGGAATTGAGGATTGAGGGAGAGGGTGCGGGCCTGTTGGTTTTTTTTATATAATTGAAATTATTAATAGTTTTGAAATAAAAATAATCTTTTTATTATTTTTTTTAGAAAATTGGATGAAACCTAACAAAAGATATATATATATATATATATATATATATATATATATATATATATATATATATATAAAATTTAATGTGCAAGACTAAATCCCAATTATTTTTTGTCATAATAGTTAGAAATTAATCTAATGTGTTAATTTTTTGTATGTAGAGATACCGAGTGATAGAATTATGTCTTAGAAGGAGTAATTGAACACGAGAAGAGGCGAGGTCAAACCAAAAGTATTGCAGAGTGATATCATAAGTCGAGTTGGCTAAACCGTCGGTCACTGAATTAGCTCTCTAAACACATAGAACACTTAAATTTCCTAAGGCAAGTGAAAAAGGTGGCGAATAATGTCCACTAAAAGTTTGTAGGAAGGAAAGATCACGGAGTTACTTGAAATAAACTGAACCACGCTTTTATTATCAACTTGGATTACGATTTTTTCAGTATAAGCAAACAAGTTTATATTGCTTATGCTACAGGGGAAAAAAAGAGAGTTTATATTTCTCTAATTTATTTTAAAAAGCCTAGTTTCTTTTTTTAGTAACAGAATAAGCCCAGTTATAAATTTATAATCCGGCTTGGCGTGAGAACATGACGAGGTAGGTTCAATACCAAATTTGAGTTCAAAAGTTAGGTGAGTTGGGCTTAAATTTATAAAATAAAATTAAAGTTCCGCCTGAAACTGGTCCATAGTTTTTTATCTTCCCTAATCCACCCAAAACCTCGTGAAAAAATAAATTAACGGAGATTAACTCTATTAAATTAAATTTTTTTGAAAAGACAGACCCGAAAAAATAAGAAGAAATTATAAAATGCAAAAAAAAGAAAATTAAAAAATAGACAAAAAATGCGAAAAGGAGGAAAAAGTTCATATCAAAATAAATTAGTGTGAATTACGCTAATCTAAATCCTTTCCTCTCCGATGCAGTATTGAGTTTGATAATTCTTGTACTTGCAGAGGGTAAATGTATGAACAAAATGGAAAAATAGAATGGTAAACCCCATCTACGGATATGTAGGGGTGGCAAATGGGTGAGTATGGGTGAGTATGGGTGAGTATGAGTAAGGATTAAATGTGTATGAGTGGGTATGGGTATCATACCCATTTATTATCCATATAATTTTTTAAATGGGTACCCGTACTCATTTACACCCATTTAAATCATACCCACCCATTTATACTCATTTACACCAATTTAAATTATACTCCTCAATAAATATAATTTTTTATTAAGTAAAATTAAAAATACCATGTTTGACCCAAAAAATGTAGATTTTGATAAAATTTGACACTGTGACTCGATTTTGATTGTGTATGTTGGTTTTATCGTTTAGGCTCGGGTTTGACCATTTAGGCTCGGATTTTATCGTTTAGGCTCGGATTTGATCATTTAGGCTCGGGTTTGACCGTTTAGGCTCGGGTTTTATCGTTTAGGCTCGGGTTTGACCATTTACGCTCGGGTTTGAGCGTTTAGGCTTGGGTTTTATCGTTTATGCTCGGGTTTGACCATTTAGGCTCGAGTTTGACCGTTTAGGCTCGGGTTTTATCATTTAGGCTCGGGTATGACCGTTTATGCTCGGGTTTTATTGTTTAGGCTCGAGTTTTATTGTTTAGGATCATTTTTTACCATTTTGGCTCGTTTTTACCATTTTTGTTCTTTTTTTACCGTTTTTGCTCGTTTTTTACCATTTTTGCTCTTTTTCACCAGTTAGGTTTGCTTTTAAACATTTTGGCTCGTTTTTTTACCATTTTTTTACCTTTTTGCTCATTTTCACCATTTCGTCTCGTTTTTTACCATTTTTGCTCATTTTTTACCGTTTTGACTCATTTTTTTACCGTTTTTAATCATCTTTTTCCGTTTTGCCTCGTTGTTTACCATTTTGGCTCATTTTTTACCGTTTTGTCTCTTTTTACCATTTTGGCTCATTTTTAACCATTTTGGCTTCTTTTTTATCATTTTGGCTTGATTTTTACTATTTTGGATCTTTTTTACCGTTTTGGCTCATTTTTTACACCTTAAAATAACTCCGTGATAGTGCAAAATAGTTACAATTTTTCACAAATTATTTTTGCAATTTCCCAATTACCATCACAAGGCAAGCATGTATAAGTGATATCCCTCTGCTTGCACCGAATAAAAACATCCTTATACCTTAGAGCATTGTTAAGCATCACATAGGTGGAATTCCATCTTGTCGTACAATCAAGCTACAACTCTTTTGAATATGTAACATGCAATTGTCTACATGTTTCTTCAAACTTTTCATCTCTTTTAGGGGAAGCAGTCCAAAATGCGACACTTTGATGAAATAATTTGGTAGAAATAATTTGGTGAAATAATTTTATTAAATGAAATAATAATTTGTGAAAATAATAAATAAGTAAGTGTAAAAAATGAGCCTAACTGGTGAAAATAATTTGGTGAAATAATTTTATTAAATGAAATAATAAATAAGTAAGTGTAAAAAATGAGCCTAATTGATTGTTTAAGTGTTGATCCATTTATAATGCCAAATTTTTTACGATTTTTTTAAAAATAAATACCTTATAGAAACAAGTTGTTATTGATGTGATTCTTCGGCTAATAAGTTTCATACTATATATTTTATGCATTTAAATCTCTAAATAAATACTACATTGAAATAAAAGGATTTAAAAATTAAATTCTTACATAAATAAATCTCATGACATAAATTTTACTAAACATTTATCTAATAGAACTCGAACTTTCAGCGTCAACTAGATCAAAATAAAATAGTTAATAATTATTAATTAATAAAGTAAAGCCCAAATGATAACATAAATTATTTAAATTTATATATTTATTACAACATTAATGATTTAAGATTAATTATAAGGATAGTTATGAAATTTCTAAATTAATTCAAAATATATTTAAATAATTTTGAATGGTTCATGGCCATGATTTGTTCATGTTTTGAAGAAGAAAACCATGAGTGATCCCATAAAAAGTATAAAATTCATTTTTAAAAGATTAAAGAAAATAAGAAAAGTTGATATAGAATTACTCATCTTGAAATAGAGATTACGTTGTTGTAGTTTTTAATTTATTTTGTTCATTATATAGAGTAAGAAAATTGAATTTGTTTAAAAAAGAAAACTAAAAAAGATGAGAGAGGGAGGAGAAGGAGAGGCATAGGGTGGTTTGGGTTTAATTAGGTACTCATTGGGTACCCATACCCAAACCCAATTAAACTCATATATTTTAGTTTAAATGAGTATATACCCATTTATGTCCAATTAAAAATTACATTGACTCATTTAATACCCATACCCACTTAAATTAGTTAAGTATGGGTGTATAATTGGGTATGGGTAGATTTTTACCACCTCAACGGATATCCATCTTTTTCTTCCCAAAAAACTTGTTCTCTTCTTCTTGATCTTGTACTCCTGCAGCCTGCAGGTACCACGTTTAGTGAGGAGTTGGTTGAACAGAAAGCAGCATAATCAAGAATATCACCACCAAGGCTCTCCTTTTGCTCTGCCTTCAGACAATTTCCTATTCTTACATCTTATTCTTGTTCTTGGGTAATTTGCACAAATCGTCAAATCCCAGAAGAAGGTGTTGGAGATTAAAGGAAACAATAGGTACGAGTACGACACTCATGTATAAATTAATGGCATAGTCCGGGAATGATGCTTCGAGAAGGAGAAGGAGAAGGGAAGAGGATGAACCATTTTATTTTTTTTGTTTTTCTTTCCTACTCGTGTTGGACATTATGATGTTTCTTTTACTCGTATACACACTTTACTATTTTTCCATAATGGTCTGGCCAGTCAAGACCATGCAGGTTAAAAATTCTTCCTTAATTGCTTCGAACATTCACGTTTTTCCTCCGACTCTTTCACTAATCACTCTGTATAAATGACAACTTCCATTTTAATTTCTCCCATAGTAATTAACCCTGGTGAGTTATAATCTAAAACACTAGATGGGAGATCCAAGTGAAAAAATGGTGACAAGAAATTGAAAGGAAAGGTGCAAGACGTAGAGCCTATCCCTTTTGATGATGATTCACTTGTTCTTAGGCTTTCTTCTTCCACCACCACCACTAAAAACAAGCCCAAGAAAAAGAAGAAAAATTTTAATTTCTTGAAATTAGGAAATTCTTCAAATGAGAGTGACAAAAGCAAGAAAAAGGAAGATAATAAGAGGGTATTTGAGTGCAAACATTGCGATAGGAATTTTTCTAGCGCAAGAGGATTATGTGGCCACGAAAATGTCCACAAGAAAAGGGGGAGAGGTGAAATGGATGATGATGTCAGGAACATCCAGCTCCCTCACGGATCCATGGCCCATGGGCCTCCAGTTTTGAGCCCAGACCAATCTTTCCAACCCTCTCGAGGATTTGTTAGGGATGGTGATGGAGGTAATTATGGTTTCAAAAGATTATTCTTTACTCGATAATCCTGATCTCAATGCTAATCTTTCTTGCAATGGAAGTGGTGGTAACGAAACTCTTCATGTTTCAGGGAACGAACGTCAGGATCGGACCATCAACTTCTTCAACATCTGATGTTTTCTTGTTTAGTATTTTCTTTTCTTTATGTTGAATAATAGATGCTATGGGTTGGTTGTCTCTTATTTGGCTAACTTGTATATTTGGAGCAGGCAAGATTTAGCCTGTGGAAGACCACATGAAACATATAGTATAAAGCACCGGCAAGAAAAAAAATCATGGAAATCAAATGAAAAGAAAAGAAAAGGAGAAGAGCAAGGAGAGGGTAGGCAACCTGCCACTCGGAAGGTGAGGTCATAGTGGATTCTGCATCAGAATTCAGGGTGTTCTTCATTTCTCCAACAAAACTTCATGGAATGTGACAAGGAGGATTCTTACATTCTTTCTTCAAATTCCCATCCACATAATATTACATCAGCTCATCATAAATTTAAACAACAACAAAAAAACATTATCGTACAAAACAAAGGAAAATTGAACATTCAAAAAACGTTACAGTAAATTTTGGGACTGAAATTACAGAAAAAGGATCAGCAAGCTCTCAATTTAACCATATTATTTCTCGTATGTAAGGTGCACTTTAATGAGCCAAATGGGTGCGAGCATGATTTGTCCCATTCTATGAGCTTAGCTGTACTAGTCCTTCAAAATTCTTTCCCTCTCCTAAATTAATTAAACTTTTGGTGCTTCCTTCTCCACATTAGGAATGGAAATGCTGTCAGTTTGGTTTTTTTGCATCTCAACATCATCTTCTCCATCCTCTCTAATGACTTCAAGGATCATCTCACTATCTTTTTCTTGTTGTTCTTTGTATTTCCCCCATAGAACTGAGTAGAGTCCAACTACAATCAGTGCAGCACCAAGAACACTGAACACAGATAATCAAGGTTGAAATTAGACTAGGAAGGAATTGGATGCGGATTAATAATGTTAGGAAAAAAGAAGGTATAAGTACCCTCCAACGTAAATCTTTTCAGCGAGGATGAAAGAACCCATGATTGCAACAAGGATCATCATCAATGGACTAAACGCTGTGACGAAAACTGGTCCTCTTTTCTGCATCACAATCCCTTGAACATAATATGCAAGGCTTGATGACACAATTCCCTGCACAATCCAGCATTTTTAGTATTCACATATATGCAGAGAAGAAACAGAGATGGAGCAGAGAAAGGCTAATAACTACCGCGTAGGCTGCTGCCAGAAGATTCATGTCCCACCCAATGGACCAAGCGGAGGGCTTGTGTTCCATCACTAAAGTCACAGCTATGGATTGTAGTGTGCCCATAAAGCAGACAAGTGTTGTGAGTGATAGCTGCGCCGCGTACCTCCTTAGAGCCACTGCCTGTTAAATTTAACACCAAACCAACTCAATCTATGCCCGGTTTTGCGATACAGGATCGCCCATGTTATTGAATTTTAGTTCTTTTAAATTACCTGAAGAATGAAGAATGAGGCCCAAGCAAGTGTGGCAAAGATTAGAAGAATGGACCCTTTAAGCCAATCTTGGTCAGAGGGATCTGCAGCGGACGGAGCAGAGGATTGCTGGATATGGTTGCTCTGAGACCAAATGAAGTTGATCACATGCCCTTTGTACAAGGTCATCAACATAGCTCCAAGCACAGTCACTATAGTTCCAATTACTTTTGCTTGGCATCTCACTTTCCTAATGTGGACTTTCTCCATCCTATTACCAAATTACATAAGTTTTGTCAGGGGAAAAACAGGGGAGAGGCAGAGTAAGGAAAGAAATTTTGTATGTATCAATTGCATTACCTGCATAGGACCGCCATTACAAAGGTCATTGCAGGTAGCATGTTGCTTAAGGCACAAGCATAGGTAGGAGAAGTGTACTTCAACCCCATATAGTAAAAGTTTTGATCAATCACCGGCCTGCAAGATCATCAAATTACAAAAAAACTTAAGTCTAGAGTTTGAGTCCTTTAAGAAAACTATAGAATTATGTTTAGAAGAAAATATAGACATACCCAAGAAGACCCAACACGAAGATTTGCATGAAAATGGGAAATGTGATCTTTGGCCTCACTTTCCTGCGCACAAAAACAAACATAAAGAGATTTTCTTTTAAGTTAGTAAGATCAGCAACAGATGCATGCTTAGTTATCATCACTCCCTCTGATCAGATTCCAATTGTTACCTTTCAAGAACAATTGCAAAAGGGGCTATTGCAGCAGTAGCAAAGGCGTGGCGATAGACAACAAGCACGTAATGGCTCATCCCTCGATTCAGAGAAACCTTGGTGATGATGTTCATACCAGCATACCCAAACTGAAGACATGTCATGGCTATATAAGGCTTGCTTGTTTGAAATAAAGATCCTTTCCCCTCCATCCTAGATAAGTTTTTTTTTTAGGTAAGCTAAGAGCTAATTAGAGTTGAAAGGAGTAAAGGGAAAGTAGAGGAAGAAGAAAACAAGATGTTAGATTGTGTTTCTTCCTAAGTAAAACAAGGCAACAGTTTCAGGTATTTATAGGGCAAGAATGGGGAAAGAGGCCTCTATCCAAATTAGTAGCAGCAAGCTATAAGCGTACGTGCCAGTATCTTATTCTCATACGTGTGAGTGTTGCACTAACTCACGCATCTATTTGAATATTCTGCTTAGCTGCATTCTACAGTCTACATTCTAAGATGCAGATACTCGTGGCAAGAAATGGGTGGGAGGATTTTATTAGTAGTTGATTTGTTTTTCTTTTTTGGTGCATCAAAGTGAAATTATACACAAATTACCCCAAAACAAGTCTGTTCCGGATCAATTTCTGTTTTTTACCACCAATATTCAACGACTAAAACTACTTTCGATAAAAATCTCAAAGTATATGTTTATATCGTAAGTATTTTTTATCATTGAATTTATAGTGTGAGAAAATAAGACTTAATCCCAGACAGACTCAACAACGTGTGGTTATCTTGAGTAGTTTAACATGTTCAACTAAATCGCCGAATTTTTATATGTGAAAAAATTATCTACGCACTATATCACTAAATGGGGTCAATCTAGTGCAAACGTCATTAGCATAGTCTAATAAATTTACGAAACCTGTTTGCATAGATTCGCCCTATCCTATATTGCTACAACACGTAATTACTTTATACACGAATATTAAAATGAGCATTTACTGTTTGAGGAGTGAGGTCGTCAGATTAGTAAGTGAAATGAAGCTTCTTATGGGATGGGATCCATTTTGTTTTGCTTTAGAGGTAAGTGTTAGAGAGGTAACGGAAGAGTGTGGAGCTTGGTGCATGCTGATGGCAATGAGGGAAGTGCGTAACTTGAGATAGTGGTGGTGGTCGACCATCTCCGTCATCACTATCCATCTCACCAGTAGAACAGAAGCCCAATTGCATTTGCTAAGCTACTTGCACGTTAATGGGGTTTGGTGATTTGGTCTGTTTTTTTGAGTGAGAAATTAATTTATATATATAGATCTATCTTTTCTTGTAATGATAGATATATAGAAATTGTTAGTTACACGAACCCTGTTGTAGAAATGTGATATTACAAAAGTTTTACATTTTCATCCCTAAAATTTTAGCTTAAATTTAAATGGTTATTTTGAATTTGAATGAGTCAAATTCAGCTTGTAACCGATCCTTAAATATTTGAAACTGAAAATCTTATCCCCATAGAGTGGAAGATATGGCTCCATCAGAAATATCTTTAAAACCACTTTATATCTCCAAGCTTATAAATATGTGTAGTCATCTTTCCAAAGACACACCTTAATACACAAAATGTGATCATTCTACTTCTGGGTTACTATCAATTTTGTTCTTGTTCTGGTACTTAACTACTAGTTAGAAGAGATCGTTATATCGTGGGGGAAATAAATTCCTTTAGGACAGCGTTTCATCGCGTCTCGATCTTTCACTTTCTTTTTGTGCAAATATTTCAAACAATCTAAAAGAATTTATTTTACCGGTGATGAATCGTTTGAGAGTGCAAAGAAAAGAAAGTTTATATCATCGTCTTATGCTCAACAGATAAGTATCAGTTTCTTTTTCTTTGTGGTAAATTAATAGTATTCCTAATTAAGAGGATATGTTTCTAACAATTATTTGGGTGAATTAACATTTAAATGTTAATACAATTTGTCTATGACATAAATTAATTATAAACAATTAAAAATAGTGAGTATGTATTCTGTGTGTGTATTACTCAATCAATTGGTCTCCTATTATATGGTGGTAGTACTAATCATTGGAGCAATTACAAAGGAGCCTTGGATCGGATGCAAGACTGCCCACAGGAAACAACACAATTAAAGGAGTGAAATATTTCAAAGAGTTTTCACTTTCCTGGCCAAGTAAAACTAATAACAAATTTATTTTTCACTCTGGTATATTGTTTAACTCTTTAAGTTGCTATCTGCTATTGCAAACTGCATAAACTGAGCTATTCTGGTGTTACCAGTATTTAACTAGTTGACCATTCCTTATATTTATCATATCCATGAGCAAGAAAAATTCACATGGGTGAATATGTGAATGTCCTTAGATGTTGTTGTAACCACGTGCAATTAAGTGCATTCATCCAAATTTTAATTGCATTTTATATTTTGATGTTGTTGCCATACATACCATTACAATACGAAGAATTTATTTTTGATGGTACATGATGAATTACGACAAATTAATTTCTCAGAAAGTCTAATTACATGTGGGGCATTCATGAGGACCATATTAATGATGTAATTCAGTTAATGAGTTGTTAGTGATGTCTTGATATTGTGGAAGGTATTTTTTAATAGTGATGCAGAAACAATATAAGTATATGTATCAAGGTATATTGTTCTCCATGTGCTTGATAAATTTTCTTGGTCAATGTTTCATATTACAATGACAAGAAGTGAATGACCAATATTACTATTACAATGTGGCAATGGACTAAGCGGTGCAAATATAAATAAGATTTTAATATACCATATTATTCTTAATTGATTGTGAAAATAAAGTGGATGATGGTTTTATTATTATTGGTGAAATTAGAATCTCTGTATTATGGAGGCAAATATATAAGGTATATATTTCAACGCTCATGAAGCTTGCAATCAAATTAATGAGTAATCTAATTATATTCGATACTATAAAAGGTATGAATATATTAATCTCATTATAAGTAATGCTATTATTATTGTTATGAAGAAAGAAAGAAAAATTGAGAATTATTTTATATAATTTAAACGAGAGAATAACTCTTCGAGGAAGGAGATACATTACCATTATATATGATAGAATATATGTGAACAAACTGATGGTGTTATTCCATATATATTTATGTGAAAACATTATTTCAAGTGATGTAAGTTTATATTTATTTATTTATTTAAAAAAATGTCATGAAATATACTAATAGTTTTGTGAGTTTTTGGTAGTAATGATATCACAATAAGTATGACAATCAAAGCAAAAATAAATAAATAAATGAGAGATGTGATGTGTTAGCACAATGCTATCACAAGAACTTTGTATTGAGATTTTTCTAAAAAATTGGACATTTTGATGTCAAATTTTTCCAGTATTCTTTAATGACGTACTTGAGGAGTACAATGAATTATGGTATCATATATAATTTGAATTTCCACTGTATTAGAGAATACAGTGATGATAATTGAATTTTATATTCAAATGAGATAAAATCCACTAGTGATGTAATTTGATGATCCACTAGTGATGTTAATAATTTTTTGGATGAAATTCTACAACATATAAGAATTCTATTGGGTGTATGATATGATGTCTTTTTATGCATATTTTTTCCTCACTTTCAAGTCCAATTTCACTTTTGATACTGCTAATTTGTCTTGTTTTCCAACTATTTTGCAGATTTGGACTAAAGGGAGAAACTTGCTGAAAAGCGCGCCATTTGGATGCATTTTTCCAGATCTTACATCGCCGCCCTAGATGTCGTTTTTGTCGTCGAGGCCTATCCACCTTTATGTCGTCAAGACCTGGATGAGCTACTGAAGATATCTTACGTCCAGGCCTAGACGACGCACGTGCATGTTTCTTCTTGGATGACGTTCAACCAAAGATGCCAAAGAGATTCGAGCGGGATTCCAAGCAAGGCTCCTCCATCTCCGCAGAGAATATTCTCCTCAAGGACTCGCCTCCTTCCTTCCTTCCCAGCCAGCTGGCCCATTTTTGTCCCCTAGTGGGGTTGTTAGGGTATATATTCACCCTTAGTTTTTAGAGTTAGGAAGTTTTTCTTTCTTAAAAAAGGGGCATTTTTTGGATTTTTAGGGTTTGGCAATCATTGTAGCCGCCTCTCAACATTGGGATCTGTTGTTTATTTTACTTTTCCAGAAACCGGAGCCCGAAGCTCCGGCCGATTTTAATTTAATTTCCATTTTCATCTTCATCTCTTCTCCCTTTATGTGGCTTTCTCTGTCCGGTTTGTGTATGGATTTCAATATGAGTGGCTAAGTCTTTTAGTCTTGGCAGGGGTATTTTAAGGATTGCAAGAGGATAGTTAGGAGGTCAAATTATTCTTACAACATTTTCATTATTGTATCCGCTTTCTTGCCATTTCATTGTCATTTCGTGCGAGGTTTGTTGGTAGTTTGATCATCTACTAGCATGCTTCTCATGAATATTGTCATTTCCATGGTAATAAATAACGTGAGGCCATGGAATAGAGTAGGCACCTAGTCCAGAGTCATCATGTCGTTTGGTCCAATCTGGCTAGGGCAGACTTCTTAGTGTCTAGCCCTAGACATGTCTTCTCTCCACTTCACGGGCCTGCGTGTATGACCCATAAGCGTACCTTGGGCGTAGTGTCACGACCACTCCCATAAGCGTACCTTGGGAGTGACTTCTCTTGAGAAGAGAAGTAGGGGGTCCACGTGAAAATAGGATTCCTATAGCACGTCTATGGCATGAAAACAATCTATCCTTGCAGCAATGACCGACTAGACCTCGAAGCAATCCACCTCTTGCCAAGATTTACCCCCGTTACTTGATCTATCGTCTTTACTTTGTAATTACCTTTATTGCACCTATTAGTCTTTACCATTTTTATTGTTATTCTCCCGCTTTATTTTTGTTCCCTTTTTATTTAAGGGGAAATAGTTTTTACCACCCCTGAACTATCGGCGAAAATCACAAACTTCCCCTGAACTTCATTTTTTAAAGTACGCCTCCCCTGAACTATTGTTTTCGAGCAAAAAGACCCCCTCCGTTAACTTTTTCTGTTAAATCTAACAGGTGACCTGCTACAGCAGGTTTTTTTTTTTTAACCTGTTATAGCAGGTAATCCAAAAAAAAAAATTTTTAATTAATATAATTAATTTAAAAAATCCAAAAAAAATTTAAAAAAATGTATAAATTAAAAAATTTTTGTAAAAATCCCAAAAAAAATTTAACTAATCTAAAATTTTAAAAAAAAACATGTACAAATTTAAAATAAAAAAAAATTCCTAAAACGAAAAAATTCAAAAAAAAATGTTATAATTCCAAAAAAATGTACAAATTCCAAAAATAATTTAATTAATCTAAAAATTCAGAAAAATGTAATAATTCCAAAAATAATTTAATTAATCTAAAAATTCAGAAAAAATGTAAAAATTTAAAACAAATGTAATAATTCCATAAAACATGTACAAATTCCAAAAAAAAAATTAAAAATTTATAAACCGAAAAAACTCAAAAAAAAATTAATCTAAAAATTCAAAAAAAATGTAATAATTCCAAAAAAATGTACAAATTCCAAAAATAATTTAATTAATCTAAAAATTCATAAAAAAATGTAATAATTCAAAAAAACATGTACAAATTCCAAAAATAAAATAAAAAAATTCCTAAAACGAAAAAATTAAAAAAAAAATTAATCTAAAAATTCAAACAAAAATGTAATAATTCCAAAAATAATTTAATTAATCTAAAAATTGAGAAAAAATATTTTAAAAAAAATGTAATAATTCCAAAAATAATTTAATTAATCTAAAAATTCAGAAATAATGTAATTTTTTTTTAAAAATGTAATAATTCCAAAAATAATTTAATTAATCTAAAAATTCAGAAAAAATGTAAAAAATTTCAAAAAACATGTGCAAATTCCAAACAAAATTGTCAAAATTCCAAAAATAATGTAATAATTCCAAACAAAATTGTACAAATTCCAAAAAAAATGTCAAAATTTCCAAAAAATGTAAAAATTGCAAAAATAGAAAAATTAATCTAAAAAAGGTAAAAATTATAAAAATTCCAAAATAATTTAATTAATCTAAAAATCCAGAAAAAATGTAAAAAAATTCAAAAAATGTGTAAAGATTCACAAAAAATGTAAATTCTGAAAAAAAATGTACAAATTCCCATAAAATGTAAAAATTCTAAAAAAAAAATTAAACTAAAAATAAGAAAATGTAAAAATTATAAAAATTCGACGATGATTTTTTTGGAATTGTTACAATTTTTTTAGAATTTTTATATTTTTCTGAATGTTTACATTTTTTATTTTTTTTTGAATTTTTACGTTTTTTGGAATTATTACATTTTCTTGGAATTTTTACATTTTCTTGGAATTTTTACATTTTTTTAGATTTTTACAATTTTTTTAGAATTTTTTCTTTTTTTAAATTCTTTTGTGAATTTTTATATTTTTTCAGAATTTTTTACATTTTTTTATATTTTTTACAATTTTTTTGGAAATTTTACGATGTTTTTATAATTTTTACAATTTTTTTAGAATTTTTACATTTTTTTGGGAATTTTTACATATTTTTTAGAATTTTTATAATTTTTTTCGAATTTCAACATTTTTTTTGGAATTTTTACAATTTTTTTTGGAATCTTTACATTTGTTTTAGAAATTTTACGATGCTTTTAGAACTTTTTAGAATTTTTTCTCATTTTTTACATTTTCTTAGAATTTTTGCATTTTTTTTAGAATTTTTACATTTTTTTTAGAATTTTTACATTCTTTTTTGGAATTTTTACAATTTTTACATTTTTTTGGAATCTTTACATTTTTTTTTTGAAATTTTTATATTTGTTTCTTAATTTTTTTATTAATTAAATTATTTTTGGAATTTTTACATTTTTTTTTTGAAATTTTAGATTAATTATATTATTTATTTAGTTTTAAAAATGAAAATAACCTACTGTTGGGAGGGTTTTAACGGATCCGTTAGAAAAAGTTAACGGAGGGGAGCAATTTGCTTGGAAAACATAGTTCAGGGGAGGCGTACTTTAAAAAATGAAGTTCAGGGGAAGTTTGTGATTTTCGCCGATAGTTCAGGGGTGGTAAAAACTATTACCCCTTTATTTAATTATTCCGTTTGTCTTTCATTATTTGTTATTTGCATTTCCATTTTCTGTCTCAATATCAACTATCATTGTTGGTTAGTCTAACCAACCCAAACTCTCTCCCCCTCCCCCCTCCCCCCTCCCCCCTCCCCCCCTAGTTTTACTTTTCTGTCTAGTGCATTTTCATCCTCGTCATACATCTAGGGCAAACAAATCTAGTTTCTTCATTTCCCTATGATTCGACCCTGACTTGTTGTTATTTACATTAATTTATGCATCTAGCATATTAGGATTATAAAAATTATATTTGATCGCGTTTCGACGGCGCATCAAATTTTGGCGTTGTTGCCGGGGAAAGTGTGTTTACACTCACACTGATTTCTTTCTTTTACTTGTATGACCAGGAGATTTGCACCTGACCTTCCACCCCTTAACCACGAAGTCACGAAAGCAAAGAGAGAATTTTGAAGACAGGCCAGGGGTACAACCTCTAGCAGAGTAATTCCTCGTCTTGCCCTCGACAGTCAAATCTCTAGTCAGACTAATCCCAACAATCGTCTTCACTAAGATCCATCCCATCTTCATCCTGCCCTCGACAACCCAGCAGTTGTCTACCTCGAGACATTCATTATGGCAGACCCTCCTCGTGTCGACGACCCTCAGCAAACTATTGAGGACCTCAATGGTGCCCCCGAAATACCCAGCAGTTGTATCGTTTGGCCTATTGTTCCCCATGATTGGACGCTTAAGTCCGCAGTCATGCACCATCTTCCCCTCTTCCGTGGAGTTCCAAAGGAAAACCCTCACCGCCACCTTCAGCAATTGCACTCTATATGCGACACCATGAAGCCAGCCAACGTCAGTATCGAGCAAGCCAAGCTCCGAGCCTTCATGTGGTCTCTGAAAGATGATGCCCTAGACTGGTTCTATGATCTACCCTATAATTCCGTCAATTCTTGGGCCG
Source organism: Viola odorata (assembly GCA_963691705.1). Lineage (NCBI taxonomy): Eukaryota > Viridiplantae > Streptophyta > Magnoliopsida > Malpighiales > Violaceae > Viola > Viola odorata. The sequence goes on along the minus strand of OY829541.1, from coordinate 48,416,303 downwards.
AAATGTCCAAATCCTTCACCGAAAAATATTATCCAGCGGCAATGGCTAATGTAACTCGCAAGCAGTTGGTATCTATAGTCCAGAGGAAAGAAGAAGATCTTAGCCAGTACCACGAGCGCTACAAAAATATGCAAGCTATGTGTCCCTCGCATAACCTTACCGAGCACGCCCTCATCCAGTATTTCTGTGAAGGTCTCAAAGCTCATGACAAGGCACTGCTCAACGCCACTACTAATGGTTCTATCACCAGACTCACCCTTTCTGCCGCAAAGGCCACCATAGAGCTGATGGCAAGGAATGCCTTACCCGAGGAAAGCAACAATCTAGGGCAAGATGCCCAAGTGGCCGCAATGCAAACCCAATTAACTGCTATCACGGGCATGCTTCAGAACATGGTCTCTGGACAGCCAGTCCAAGTCAAGGTCTGTCAGATTTGCAACTTGATCGATCATCCGACAGACGCGTGCCCTCATATCCCTGATGAGATCCAGAGTATCAACATCATTGGTAATTACAATCAGGCCCCATATAGGTAGAACTACAACCAGGTGTGGAGACCACCAAACTCCGGCTGAGTAAGCCATCAGCAAGCGTCTAGCCCAAGACAACCGATGCAGCATAATCAGTACATGAATCAGGCCCAGCCACCTTTCAACGTTCAAAACTTCAAGCCTAGACCTACCCATCCCAACAACTAATAATCTTTCTATCAAGCCAACCAGGGTCAGACTTCCACTTCTTCTACTCTGTCGGTTGATGAGGTCGCTCACTACAGGAACATCATCACGGATCTATAAAAATAAATGAGTATCATGGTCATGGACATGAAAGAATTAAAAAACAAGGGCAGATTGCCTGGCCAAACCGAGGCAAATCCAAAGCACAAAGCGTGTACTATGACCCTTCATAGCGGTCTCGAATTACCAACTCGAGAACATCCTACCCTAGACGAAGGCCAAGTAGTTGAGCCCGAAATCTTGCCCAAGAAAATTCCCAAAACCAAGTTCATCGGACCTAAACTTCCAGAAGTCATGGAAAATCGTATTAGATCCCCAAGAGGGATGGCTCCACAAGGTGACACAAGCCCACAAGAATTCACCCAAGAGTTTATACATAAGATCCTCGAGTTGCCCTTCCCTCAAAGGCTCGTCAAGACCAAGAAGAAGGAAGAGGACTGCGAAATCCTTGATATGTTTAGCAAAGTCCTCGTCAATATTCCACTTCTTCAGGCTATTAAAAATGTGCCTCACTATACCAAGTTCCTTAGAGGAAAAACCTCCTGACGTCTCCACTCAACCTGTTATCTCTCCTTATCACGAGGAGCACACCAAACTTCCTCCATCCCTTGTGCATGCACCCATTCTCGAGTTGAAAACTCTTCCAGCGCATCTCAAATACGCATATTTAGGTGCAGACGACTAACTCCCAGTTATTATCTCCAATCAGTTGGACGATTCAGAAGAAGCTGAGTTGATTTCTTTGCTCAAAGAGTTTAAGTCAGCCATAGGGTGGACTATTGCCGATATCAAAGGTTTATCTCCGGATCTATGCACCTATCGGATCCATCTTTGAGGACGCAAGTAAAACAGTTTGACAGTCGTAGCGAGGTCTAAATCCTCCAATGATGGAGGTTGTGAAAAGAGAAATATTGAAACTTTTAGACTCAGGCGTGATCTATCCCATTTCTGACAGCCTTTGGGTAAGCCCCGTCCAGGTCGTGCCAAAGAAATCCAGAATCACTATTATAACTGGCCAAGACGGAGAGTTGATTCTAACCCGAATCCAAAACGGTTGGAGAGTATGTATTGATTATCGACGTCTAAATGCAGCTACCTGAAAAGATCATTTCCCCCTTCCGTTCATTGATCAGATGTTAGAACGAATCGCAGGAAAGACCCATTACTATTGTCTAGACGGCTATTCTGGTTTTCACCAGATCCCAGTTGCCCTAGAGGACCAGGAGAAGACCACCTTCACTTGCCCCTTTGGCACTTTTGCATATCAAAGAATGTCATTCGGCCTTTGCAACGCCCCAACCACTTTTCAGCGATACATGATCAGTATCTTCTCAGAATTCATCGAGGAATGCATCAAAGTCTTCATGGATGACTTCACCGTCTATGGAAATTCCTTCTCTGAATGCTTGTCCAGCCTGCGAAAAATTCTGCAACGCAGCGTCGAGACCAATCTGGTTCTTAACTTCGAGAAATGTCATTTTATGGTAGGCCAAGGTCTCATCTTGGGACACATAGTCTCTAACAAAGGCATCAAGATTGACAAAGCAAAAATCTAAGTAATTGAGTCGTTGCCCTATCCTTCCTGCGTCTGAGACATCCGTTCCTTTCTAGGGCATGCCGGCTTTTACAGGAGATTTATTAAAGATTTCTCAAAAATCACTCAGCCAATGTGTCGTCTATTCCTTATGTGCCTCCTGATGAAGGTAGATGTTAAACCACGCCTTATTCGTTGGATCTTGCTTCTCCAAGAGTTCCATCTTCTCATCAAGGACAAGAAAGGAGCAGAGAATGTAGTCTCGAACCATTTGAGCAGACTTCCTGCCCAAGATGATGATTCGCTAGTGCCAATCAGGGATGTCTTCCCTAACGAGCGTCTCTGTCTTGCCCAAGCTGTCCAGTTTCCATGGTTTAGAGACATTGCATTTTTTTGTGCTACAGGCTCTTTCCCTGCCGATGCATCACACAGCGAGCGTACCGGAATTCGGAAGCAAGCAAAATACTACATCTGGGACAGCCCCTACCTATGGAAACATTGCTCCGACCAAGTAGTTAGGCGTTGCGTGAATCTTGAGGAAATGCCCTCGATCTTAAAGTTTTGTCACTCTTCCATTGAAGAAGGCCATTTTGGTACCAAGAAGACCGCAATGAAAGTTCTCGAAGTCGGATTCTAATGGCCATCCCTATTCCATGATTGTTATATGTATTGTGCGCCTTGCCCTAGATGCCAATGTACAGGGAATATCGGAGCACGCAATCAGATGCCCTTGACGGGTATCATCTCTTGCGAGATCTTCGATATCTGGGGTATTGACTTCATGGGGCCATTCTCGAATTCTTTTGGCAATATCTACATTCTCCTCGCCGTCGACTATGTTTCCAAGTGGGTCGAGGCCAAGGCAACCAAGACAGATGACTCAAAGGTAGTTGTCGACTTTCTATGCTCCAATATCTTTAATCGATTCGGTACCCCACGCGCCCTAATCAGCGATCGGGGCACCAATTTTTGCAACCGGATCGTCTACTCTCTCCTCAATAAGTACGGAGTGACTCATCGCGTCTCCACCGCTTATCACCCCCAGAAAAACGAGCAAGCCGAAATTTCCAACCGAGAAATCAAAGCAATTCTTGAAAAGACAGTCAAACCGTCGTGGAAGGATTGGAGCACGAAACTTAGAGATGCTTTTTGGGCTTACCAGACTGCCTTCAAAACCCCAATCAGGATGACTCCTTATCGACTTGTCTATGGCAAGCCATGTCATTTGCCGATGGAAATTGAGCATAAAGCCTTCTGGGCTATCAAGCAGGTCAATACAGATCTAGGGCAAGCCGGGTAACACCGTCGCTTGCAAATCTAAGAACTGGAGGAATTAAGAGATGATGCCTACGAGAATGCCCTCATCTACAAGAACAAGATGAAAGTTCAACACGATAAACTTCTGGTTCCCAAATCCTTTGTTGTTGGACAGAAAGTCCTATTATACAACTCTCGTTTGCGTTTGTTCGCAGGAAAACTGAAATCTAAGTGGACAGGTCCCTATCTGGTTACCACGGTTTATTACCATGGAGCTGTTGAGATCTAGAGCCTAGACACAGGCGTCGCTTTCAAAGTAAACGGTCATCGTTTGAAGCCATTCTATGAAGGGTTCAAACCTTTCATGACCGATGACATGAAGGTGACAGATCCACCAGTCTTGCCCTAGACGCCTAACGACGTCCAGGCCTGGACGGAAAAGATGGTCGGTCAAGGAGGCATTCCGCCAGCCTCATTTACTTCTTCCTCTTATCTCTTTCTTTTAATTATTTCCGGTATTCCTTTCCTTTGTTTTAATTTTTTTTATTATTTCCTTAACTTCCTTTTTTTCCCTCACTTTGTTTTTATCCATCTTCTCTCACATCCTTTTCAAATTTTGAAAAGGATTTCTACTTTTTGCAGATTAGGTTTCGTACCAGGCGCTCCCACGGCCTCTCCCGGTGCGACACGTGTCACGCCAGGACGTCACCAACCCAGCCAATCCGTCTTTCTCCTTCCACGTTGTCAGAAAAACCAACCCACGCTCCACCTCTTTTCCAATACCTATTATATTTTCTTTCTCCCTTTTTCCCCAGCGTGCTATCACTTCACCCCTCACTTCATCTTCTTCCCTCGAAACCCTAAACACAAACCCTAGAAAACATCATGTCCACCCCTAAGAAAATCACCAAAATAAAGATGGTCGCCCACAAAATCACCTCAGGCCGCCGCCCTGCTTCCATACAACGTACTCCATCACCCTCTTGCTCCACGACCCCCTCACCATCAGCCGCTGAGTCCGGCTCACATTCACACCACACCGATCTGGGAACGGAATATGAAGAAGTCGACGATAGTCCGATGGGTGGCGATGCTAGTATCACGACGTACCCTCTCAATCTCAACCACAGTCCGATGGAGAGCTAGAAGTCACTGGATCTAAGCCGGCGACCCATTCCATCATCAAATCTGGCCGGATAATCCAAAAGAATCCGGACACCAATATTTACGAGTCGTCGGCGTAAACCCATGAGCCAGCAGCCACCATCGAAGAGGAAGAAGCCAACGAAGAAGAGGAAGAAGTGACCCTGCAGAAGAGAAAGCCCAAGACGGCGCTGTCCGTCAAAATAGAGGAGACCGTTGCCGACGCCGAAGAGCCGTCTGCACCAGCTAGCAAGAAAAGAAAGAGCACCGAAAAGGAGAAAGGAAAAGCAAAGGAGTCCAGTCCCAGGAAGTCTAAACGAAAATTTGAACTCTCGCCAAGCAAGCCAGACTCAATTTCTGTCACACCAACGCCTATATCTGCAAAATCTCGCACCACCACACCCACGCCAGCTTCATTTCAGGTGACATCTGAACTCGCCGACCTTAAAGGTTGGCTTACTTTTGATGATAGGCCCTCTCTAGACAGACTTGTTGTTTTTCACTTAAAAGGTGTTAGCCCTTGTGCGCGCCTTGATCTTTCATTTTTGGACTGAATAGGTATAGGCTCTCGAGTTCGAAAGCTTGTAAAAAGTATTGGGTGGGAAGCTTTGTTCTTTCTGGAGTACCCGACTTTTTCCGAGCTCTCACTTGAGTTCTATTCGATATTCTGGCTTGCATCAGACCAATTCAAGCCTAAGGGCAAGACGGGTCCGGTCCTTTCAGCCCCCAACGTTGTTAATTTTAGGTTGATGGGCAAATGGTCTAAACTATCTGTCAATGAACTCAATTGTGTGTTGGGTGTTGTGCGTGACGATAAGTTAGAGTCCTCTGCTTATAGAACTACCCATACTATGTACCCTAGTGATTTTGATGCTAATATGCTTTTCAGGAGCTGACCGGCAATGAAAATGCCGAGTTCAGCCCTAAATCTTCCAATGGGCACGAGATTTTTAACCCTGCCCTAAGGATCCTGCATCGATTTCTGGCCCTTACCTTCGCAGGTAAGTTCACCTCATCTGTCCAGTTGTCAATGCAAGAACTATTTTTCTTGTGGTGTATGACGCATGAGGTTAGGCTTAATCTAGGGTTTTGGTTTGCTACTGCTGTTGCGAGTGTCTAGAGCATATCTCGCAGTCCTGTTATGGGATTGTTAATCACTCGTATTGCCATAAACTTGCATAATTTAGATTTATCTTCCAGCAACCTGTCTGCACCACTTGACTTTAAAATGCTAGACCCCAAAACCCTCGACGGGATGAGGTATTTATGCGTCTCACAGCGTGTCTTGAGGTTTAGTGCAGGTTGTACGCTAGTGAAAGAGCAAGCTTTTGGCACTAAACATGGAGGAAACTTCACATATCCAAATCCTGCCCAGAACGAACTTCCAGGCCAAACCAGTTCCTCCCCAGACGCTCCAGCCAATCCTGCCCAAGACGAACCACCTCCGCCTCCAGCTGCCCAGGATGCTCATCCTGCCCTCCTTGCTGCCACAGCAGAGACCAACACTCTCCTTCGATCCATTCTGAAGCAACTGCAAGACCTGACGACGAAAGTTGCAAGGCGAAACCTTCCGCCTTTGTAGCTGCCCCGACTGCACACTATCGCCCTAGGGCACTCCAAAACATTCTCCTATCCCCTCTCCCTCTCCCTGAACTCTTTTTATAATTTGAACTCCCTTTTTATTTGTGCATCTCCATCGCATTGAGGACAATGCAAAGCCTCCGTGTGGGGGAGGATTCCTTCTGTTTCATTTATTTGCTTTTATTTAGTTTATTCCCTTTCCCTCGTTTTATTAGACTGCATGATTTTGAAAACCCTCATGATTTTGAAACTCTATTTTGCTTATTCCATGCTGCCTAGTTTTAAAAACCCCTTGCATAGACACACTTTTGACTTATGAGCACATGGAAATGAACTGCCTTTCATATTGGTCTTGCCCTAGATCTTGCATGCTTTGTCTGCTAGCCCTTATAACCTACATCTTTCCCTAGACATCAGCAATCATTTATAGCACCTTGTGAGCATTTGAGACTAAACAGTTATATTTATCATGTGTGATTCAATGGTTGTCTAGGCACCAACTAGGTTTGCATGATACCCCTGGGTATAGGCACCATCAGTCTTAGGAAAGCAATAAAAAGACGAGAAAAAAAACTTTGCATCTCTGTTTTCTTTCCTTTTCTTTCTATCCTTTCTCTTTTTCTTCATCTCACCCTTGACACCCTATTTCGTCTAGCCCCCGACATCTTCTCATTTCCTTCTCACTTCTCTATTCTTTAATGACTTGTTCTCACTTTCCTTGATCCCTTTCCCTTGGCAGGTGAGCAGTATTTGTCAGAGGTGGCGGGCTAGATGAGCAGCAAAGCCTAAGTGTGGGGGAGACCGAGAAAAAAGTATAAATGCTGAAGTAGAGCTAGGGCAAAATCATCAAGCTAATCAAAAAGGAAAGAGGTAATAGTATAAAGACCCCCTGTACTATTTTTTAAAACAGAACCTCCCCTGTACTTCAAAAAGTCAAATTGACCTCCCCTGTACTATCGGTCAGAAGCATTTGCTTGGTCTCCGTCAGTCAAACTAACAGACCGTTAGTGTTGACCGTTGACTTTGAATAAAATATTCAGAAAAATTGTAAAAAATCCAAAAAAAATGAAAAAACTTTATAAAAAATTGTAAAAAATCCCAAAAAAATGTAAAAATTCTATAAAAAAATTTTAAAAATTCCCAAAGAAATGTAAAAATTCAAAAAAATTTAATAAATCCAAAAAATTTGTAAAAATTTCCAAAAAAATGTAAAAAATCCAATTTTACATTTTTTTCTGAATTTTTAGATTAATTAACTTTTTTTGATTTTTTTTTTAATTTTACATTTTTTTCTGGATTTTTAGGTTACATAATTTTTTTATAGAATTTATACATTTTTTTGGGATTTTTTACAATTTTTTATAAATTTTTTACATTTTTTTTGGATTTTTTATAATTTTTCTGAATATTTTAATCAAAGTCAACGGTCAAAAAGTGAAGTCTGTTAGTTTGACTGGTACAGACCAACGGAATGCTTCTGACCGATAGTACAGGGGATGTCAATTTGACTTTTTGAAGTACAGGGGAGGTTTTTGTTTTGAAAAATAGTACAGGGGGTCTTTATGCTATTACCTCAAAAGGAAATCAAGCCTTAGCTGAAGTAAGTTGTCAAATTCGTGCCCCATTTTGTTCTTTAAAAAAAAAAATTTAAATCAAAGAAAGTTTTATCTACTTTCAAAATAAAAGAGAGAGAGGGCAAAAGCACGAACCAGAAGAAAGAAGTATTGCCAGCATGGCACGGTCCCCAAGAAAAGCCCCCCCCCCAGAAGAAGAATTTCGTCTACCCCTCAATTGTTTGCCCTTGACGGATACTGTCTCACAGCTTCGTCTCCTTCCTAACCAAGGAATCCTTCCAATTTTTTCGTTCTATTATCCTATTCTTTTTCTTCCTCTTATGCTCTTCCTATTTTCTTTCTTTCTTACCCTTTTTTCTCTTTCTTTCTTCATGTTCTTCTTCTCTCTACGCCTCTTTCCTTTCATTCCTTTTTCATGATGCAAGGTTCATTTCTGATTATTGATTGCCTAAGCATGTGGATTTTAACTCGGGTTGATGTGCAAGCTGTGTTGTGTGTCTTGTTAATCTGCATACTTGAGTGATTAAACACATAGCCTCATTGAGTGTGAGTGTAAATACTTTCCCCGGTGAGGATTGCTGATGTCCAAGTCTGATGTGGTAAAGTTTCCTCATTAGGGTCGTTATCCTAATGAGTTGATGCATGGTTATCTAGGCAGAGTATTTCTTGACAAGGTCAGGGCTGATTGTTTGGTTTGTTAATTCGTGAACTATAGTTGGTCGTGGCTGTTTTCATCTTGGGGTGTGTTTTTCGTTTTGATTGCTCGAGGACGAGCAATGGGCAGTATGGGGGAATTTGATATGATGTCTTTTTATGCATGTTTTTCCCTCCCTTTCAAGTCCAATTTCACTCTTGATACTGTTAATTTGTCTTATTTTCCAACGATTTTGCAGATTTGGACTAAAGGGAGAAACTTGCTGAAAAGCGTGCCATTTGGATGCATTTCTCCAGATCTCACATCGCCGCCCTAGACGCCATTTTTTTGTCGTCGAGACCTGGATGAGCTATGGAAGATATCTTACGTCCAGGCCTAGACGACGCACGTGCATGTTTCTTCTCGGATGACGTTCAACCAAAGATGCTAAAGAGATTCGAGCGGGATTCCATGCAAGGCTCCTCCAGCTCAGCAGAGAATATTCTCCTCAAGGACGCGCCTCCTTCCTTCCTTCCCAGCCAGCTGGCCCATTTTGTTAGGGTATATATTCACCCTTAGTTTTTAGAGTTAGGAAGTTTTTCTTTCTTAGAAAAGGGGCATTTTCTGGATTTTTAGGGTTTGGCAATCATTGTAGTCGCCTCTCAACACTGGGATCTGTTCTTTATTTTACTTTTCCAGAAACCAGAGCCCGAAGCTCCGACCGATTTTAATTTAATTTTCATTTTCATTTTCATCTTCATCTCTTCTCCCTTTATGTGGCTTTCTCTGTCCGGTTTGTGTATGATTTTCAATATGAGTGGCTAAGTCTTTTAGTCTTGGCAGGGGTGTTTTAAGGATTGCAAGAGGATAGTTGGGAGGTCAAATTGTTCTTAAAAGATTTTCATTATTGTATCCGCTTTCTTGTCATTTCATTGTCATTTCGTGCGAGGTTTGTTGGTAGTTTGATCATCTACTAGCATGCTTCTCATGAATATTTTCATTTCCATGGTAATAACTAATGTGAGGCCATGGAATAGAGTAGGCACCTAGTCCAGAGTCACCATGTCGTTTGGTCTAATCTAGCTAGGGCAAGAAACCAGTTAGGGCAGACTTCTCAGTGTTTAGCCCTAGACGTGTCTTCTCTTCACTTCACAGGCCTGCATGTATGACCCATAAGAGTACCTTGGGCACAGTGTCACGACCACTCCCATAAGCGTACCTTGGGAGTGACTTCTCTAGAGAAGAGAAGCAAGGGGTCCACGTGAAAACAGGATTCCTATAGCACGTCTATGGCATGAAAACAATATATGCTTGCACCAATGACCGACTAGACCTCAACGCAATCCACCCCTTGCCAAGATTTACCCCTTTACTTGATCTATCGTCTTTACTTACTTTTTTATTACCTTTATTGCACCTGTTAGTCTTTACCATTTTTATTGTTATTCTCCTGCTTTATTTTCGTTCCCTTTTTATTTAATTATTCCGTTTGTCTTTCATTATTTGTTATTTTCATTTCCATTTTCTTTCTCAATATCAACTGTCATCGTTGGTTAGACTTGTCTAACCAACCCAAACTCTCCCCCCCCCCCCCCCCAGTTTTACTTTTCTATCTAGTGTATTTTCATCCTCATCATACATCTTGGGCAAACAAATCTAGTTTCTTCATTTTCCTGTGGTTCGACCCTGAATTGCCGCTATTTATATTAATTTATGCATCTAGCCTATCAGGATTATAAAAATTATATTTGATCGCGTTTCGACGGTGCATCAGTGTAACACCTATGTATCGATACATTGTGATTGTCAAGCTAAGGCTTCCATATGTGGTTAAGTTATTGTTAAATGATGAGACTATTTTCGTTAACTATGAGATGTCAGAAGTGTACTTGGTTGATCCTCTGACTAAACATCAAGAGGAATGAGACTTAAAGCTATATTAAGAAATTAACAGTGATGGGAACCCAACCTTTGTGATTGGAGATATCATGAAAAAATGAGTAATAACAAGTCACTTGTTAATTCTGCTAACACAAAATTGATTGTCCCTCCTATGGTGTGAGAAGTGTTAGACTGCATTGATTGAGAGGATGAGTTTTTGAACTCTTAATGATTTCATATCCCTTATGGGTGGTGTATTGATTGCGAGTACACTTGATGAAATCACCTATATGAATGTGGAGTGTGGCCGCTCCAATGAGATTGTGCCATAATGTCTAGAGCATTTATTAACATCGAGACACGCGCATGGCCAAAATGCGCACAACCGTGTTAACAACAAGAATTGTGGGGGTACAACATGATAAATAAATTCCTTACCTTGCAAAAGAGTTAATGGTTTATAAAAGTTTTAAATTTTACCATTATCTTTGTAAGGATAAAATTTATTTATATATGTCTGGTTCATAGTCCAAAAGACACCAGATTCAAAAAGTTGTACTCTATAAATTAACCTAGAAGTTCCTACCTTGGACCTTTGTAATATGTGGGGGATTGTTGTAAAAATGTGATATTACAAAGGTTTTACATTTTAGTCCCTAAGGTCTTACCTTAAATTTAAATGGTTATTTTGAATTTGAATGAGTCAAATTCAGTTTGTAACTGATCCTTAAATATCTGAAACTGAAAATCTTATCTCCTTACCGTGGAAGATATGGCTCCAACAGACATATCTTTAAAACCACTTTATATCTCCAAGCCTATAAATATGTGTAGTCATCTTCCCAAAGACACCTTAATACACAAAATGTGATCATTCTATTTCTGGGTTACTATCAATTTTATTCTTGTTGTTCTGGTACCTAACTACGAGTTAGAAGAGATCGTTATATCCTGGGGGAAATAATTTTTTTTAGAACAGCGTTTCATCGCGTCTTGATCTTTCACTTTCTTTTTGTGCAGATATTTCCAACAAACCCAAATCTAAACTTAATTTTTTGCTATTTTATATAAAATACTGCTAAATTATAAACTCGTCCATGAATAGGGTGCTGACTCTTCTAATAAATGAATGGAGGTTGGCGTAATATCACTGTAGAGCCTTTTAACTTACGTAACCAACCAAACCATAGTTGGATTCCGTATAATAGGGCTTCTATAATTGTGAAAATCATCCATCCATTCTTTTTAATGAAAAGATTGATCATCAACTAGCTAGCTGGTCAAAGCTTCATTCTTAAAAATGAAATATATGTATAATTATCTTTGAAATATATATAATTATAGATACAACGTCCAATTATCTTTAAAATAAAATAATTCTTCAGATATATATATCCTTTTGCTTTTCTTTGAAAGCAATATATGCGTTTAATTATCTTTAAAAAAAGACTTTATATCAATTATTGACTGTAATAAATTAATGAATTACTATAAATTTCTGTACGTTGGAGATGGAATTAGCCATTATTTATATTTTTGTTTTGAGGAAGAAACGTGATGCATGAAAATTATGGAATTCTCAATCTAGACAACAAAGGCAAAGTGTAATTAATAAAGTTGTAAAACCTAAAGCAATAGAAATAGATGTTTAAATACCCTCAAATACGAAATAAACAGAAAAATCCTAAAAGTTTATTTTCTGAATTTTCGAGGCCGAATTTTAGCTATCTGGGTTTCTGAAATCAACCATGCCTTTTAATTTTCAGCTAGATTCAATGTTTGAATAAACAATTATGCTTGTTTTACGGTTGGATCCAATCAGACCCGCTTCCTGTTCTATTTCTTCTTTCCTAATCGATCTCGAAACTCTTAGAAAAAGTAGCATACAAGAAAAGGAGGATGATGATCACCTCCCGAAAAGGTGCCATAATGCGCCAAAAGATTATCTTCTTCAAGTCATTTTTCTCTTTTACTAAAAAATGATTGAAACAGACTGCAGTGAAGATTTCAGGGTTAGAGCTAGCTTTGCTTTTGTTCCTTTTTTTAATGTGATTGTTCAAATGGATGATCACTTTCTTTCCAAAAAGACGGAGGAAAAGAGAGTTGGTCCAAAATAATGTGTTGTTACATTTCTTATGAAGCATTTACAGCATATTTGCATGAGGAATGCCTATGATAGACTCAAAAACCTTATTATAAGGTTGATAATGTATAACTCTTTTTTTTAATTTCGCAGGAAGTACTATGGAGCTATAAGCCGATTTATTAAAAAAAATTAGAATTTGCTTTGAGTAAAAATTAAAACATGGAAAGTATTTTTTAGATAAGTGACTAGGTAGGACAATTGCGCATTGAAACGAGTTCGATAATATACATGATATGTATGATGAGAAATACATTAATATATATAATGATATTGTGTGTATATAAGTCAAATGGAAAATTTGAAAATTTTGAAGGTTAAAATGTTGTGTATATATAAATCATTGGAGTGGGGAGCACAAATAAAGAGTTTGAAAATTTTGAAGCACTTAAAAGTGGTGTATAATTTAATACCTTTTTAACAACACTTTCATAAAAAATATAAGCTTTTTAAAATGTTTATTAAAGCTGTATGTTACCTGCAACACAAGCGTGTAGATCAACATATATGAGTTTAAAATAAAAATTAGTGTTCAAATCTTAACACCATGTTTAGAATCTCAAATTTATTAAAAAATGAAATAAACAGATTTTAAATCCATTGCTCGGTACATCAGGAATTAAGATTTAAATTTTAATCAAAGTTTAGTCAAATAATAACTATTTATTATCAAAATAAGTCTATAGAAATTTTATTTAAAATATTATAATTTTAATATTTAATATATAAGCCGCTCCACTCAATCAATACTATAACATTATGATGCTGCACTGTACACTTTCTATTTTCTATTTTATTTATTTTTTGAAAAATCTCATTTATTTATTTTTTATTATTTACTTTCCATATATTTTATGCAAGATTTTGACACTTTAATATAATTTTAATCAAATGGTGTTCTATGAATTCTTTTCTTTTCTAAATAAATGAAATGAATTAAAATCAGTTTTTTTTAGAACTTTATTATCTCTATTATTAGAAATGAAATGAATTCATTTTTAATAATTTGATTTCAAATATATGTAAAATATTCAGTTATGTCGCGTCATTTGCTTACGGTAAAATGGACAAACCAATTAATGAACAGTGTTCAGGTAATGTATATGTCATGCTCCACTGCGAGCCACATTCATTGATGAACCGACAACTAACACTTCATTCCACGGACAATAATCGAAGGCCAATTGGGCAAACTAATAAGTATTAATTATATGGTGGAGTTCCATTCACAAAACCATTACTTAATTTACATTTTTAGACAATGACGTTACTTCATTTCGATCTAATCGGAAGTTAAAGAATTAGAATTAAAAGATTGGATCCTCACAATGCACCGCGTAAACAGTTTCCAATTCCCCCCCCCCCCCCTCATCAATGCTACTAAAGCAATTATTTTTACCGTATCTATTTATCGATTAATGTTCATTATGATTGAGTAGTAAGACATTTAATTTGTTCATTCTTAACGAAATTCTTAATTGGAGCTTAATAAACGTAGCAAGTCAAGCTAAGAAAACTATCCCTTTTAGAATCAATAATATATTATTTCCGAAAGAAATAGAAAAAAAATGAAAGAATGAGAAGATAGTTACAGGTGCCTAAGTTTTTAATTTTTAACATGAGCGCCTAATTCTTTCATGGACAGGAAAAAACTCCTTATGGTTTTGCAATACCTTATAATATATTTATAATTAGTTGCTCTAATCGTCCCACTAAAAGAATAAAATAAAAATTAAATTAATAAACTTGTCACCATTTACCACACTTTTTTTTAAAATAAAAATAAAGAATAAAGAATAAAGAATCGCCCCCCAGTAATCCACCACTGAACAAACGTTTACGTTTTTCCACATATGTGCCACTTTCTTAGTTGTTTAACAGTACGATTACGACACAAACGAATTAATTAAAGTATCTTTTTTCATTAATCAACTAATTTAAGTTGAATACTTTATTGTAGTAATGTACGAGGCAGTTGATACAATGTCAGCAAAATCTTACTCCTTTTTAACTATCCTGTGTTGATCTTTAGATAAATTTATGGTTTTGAAAATCTCTTTTTTAATCTTTAACGCTCTATTTACAACATTTTTAGTGGAAAATCAACTTAGCGCAAAAACGGTAATTAAGCAATATGCTAAAAACGGCCAATTTGTCCCCGAGCATTGTATGTGTATCTTCCTATACTTGTAGTGGGCCGAATCCGCACAGGAGCTTTTTTTATAGGCCCAACACTCATGGACAGGCAAATCAATTGGGCTTATGCGGATTGAAATGGGCTGAGTTAATACAAAACCCATACATTATAAATTTATTAATCATTTCCCACCTTATTGGTTAGGTGATTCTTATAAATACGTTGAGATGAAAAATCAAAAGTAATTTATAATTTCTTTTTTTTTGCGGGACAGTACTATATTCTCTAAGGAGCCAACCATGACTAAAATACTTTTAACCCAACAAACTTTTCACATCTTAATAAATTTTTATTTATTTATTTATTTTTGATAAGTAATAAAGTATTTAAAATATATATATTTTTTCGTTCAGAAACTATTTAGTTTAAAGCATTATAAATCAAGTTTACAGTTGTACCACATAATCCCATATAAGAAAAAGTTAAGAACTGATTGCAGCTGGCTGCCTCTGTTATGGTAGATGGAATTGCCTCAAAATTTCCAAATTGAAATAGATAACAAGTACGCAGCAGAGAAGTTTCAGCAAGTCATGGTTTTATACGGATGAAGAGTCCAAGATTATTCTTGAGAAGGAAAAACGTTCTCTTATTGGTCCGTGTTAAGAACGTGTTAAGAAATTACTGTTTTACCTCATAATATACGAAGTTAAAATAGATAAGATTATTCATTAATCAATAAGCTTATATCCATTCCGAATTTGGAGAATGAAAATATATATATATATATATATATTACCAAAAGAAAGAGGGGGGAGAGCCGGCTGGCCGGCTGAAACTTGAATTGGCAACAAGCAAACAAGACATTAACTGAAATCTTTGAATCAATACTTAACACTCAATGCCATCGATTGATCATAATTTCAAGATAGTTAGCTGTCATTTTCTTGATAAGAACGAAGCAGACATTTTTTAGCTGCACATAAGAAAAAAAATACAGCCAATTCCCCTGATTCCCTGCTCACCCATTTATAATGATCCTGAATTATACCCAGAACTGAAACTGAAACTGCTCAACACTCCATAATTAATAATTCAAGAATATGATCATCTCCAGGAAAGAATGGGAATCGATGGAGAATCATCCGACGTCACTCCTGAAAATCCAAAATTGGGTTTTGATGGAGATCAAGAATCTCTTCAAGAACTCCCTAAAAAATCCATCTTTAGATACAATTCCCCTTTGGTTCAGGTCGTTCTGATAGGATTCGTCTGTTTCTGCTGTCCGGGCATGTTCAATGCCCTCTCCGGCATGGGGGGAGGCGGTCAGGTGGACCCCACCGCCAGCAACAACGCCCTCACTGCTCTCTACACCACTTTCTCCGTGTTCGGCGTTTTGGGCGGCGGAATCTACAACGTTCTCGGTCCCCGACTTACTCTCGCCGCCGGCTGCAGCACTTACGTCCTCTATGCGGGCTCATTCCTGTACTACAACCACAAACCCCATCAGGGTTTTGTGGTGGCTGCCGGTGGGATTTTGGGTGTCGGAGCCGGGCTTCTTTGGGCAGGGGAGGGAGCAATTATGACATCCTACCCTCCTTCTCGCCGGAAAGGGACTTACATTTCCATCTTCTGGTCAATTTTCAATATGGGTGGTGTTATTGGTGGACTAATTCCATTCATCCTCAATTACAAGCGGAGCGATTCTGCTTCTGTTAACGACGGAACCTACATTGGTTTCATGTGTTTTATGTCAGTAGGAACTTTGCTCGCTCTGGCGATTTTGCCACCAAGTAAAGTTGTCCGCGATGACGGAACTCGCTGCACCAACATCAAATACTCCAAAGTTTCGACAGAGATTGTTGAGTTGTTGCAGCTGTTCTTGAATTGGAAAATGCTGCTCATTTCCCCCGCCGCCTGGGCTAGTAACTTCTTCTATACGTACCAGTTCAATCATGTGAACAAGGATCAGTTTAATCTGAGGACTAGAGGGTTGAACAATGTGTTCTATTGGGGTGCGCAGATGTTGGGTTCTGTTGCGATCGGGTATTTGCTGGATTTCAGCTTTCAGAGTAGGAGAATGAGAGGTTTTGTTGGGATTGGAGTTGTGGGTTTGCTAGGGACTGCAATTTGGGGCGGCGGGCTAGTCAACGAGCTGAGGGACGTAAACCACGGTAAAGATGAGGCTCTCAAGTTTGATTTCAAGGACACTAGTTCCAAATTTGCAGGACCTTTTGTTCTGTACTTTGGTGATGGTCTGCTAGATGCCATGTTCCAAAGCTTGGTGTATTGGGTCATCGGAGCGTTGGCTGATGACTCTGAGATTCTTAGCAGGTAATGTATCTCTAAGCTTGTTGGATCAAGTCGGTATCGTACTTGTTACTCCACTTAATATAACTTGTGCTGTGTTCTGATGATGGTTTCAGGTATGTTGGATTCTACAAGGGAGTGCAGAGTGCAGGAGCTGCAGTTGCCTGGCAAATAGACACGCGCAATGTCGCTCGTACCCAGTTGATCCTAAATTGGGGCCTCACAACTTTGAGTTACCCATTGTTGGTGGTTCTGGTGATGTTAGCAGTTAAGGATGAGCAGCAGACAGTTGAGGAAGGAACTCCAGACGACACCAGCAAACCACAAGCTTAATTTATTTATTTTTTCCTTTTTGTTGCACAATTTTTTTTCATTACCACGATAATAATATTTTATAATATTTTTTTCCAAAGTTGAATTTTACATTTTTTGTGAAGGAATATGATTGAATGCCACAATGTCTAATTAATCATCCTATTTTCCTATTATTATAGATGATGATATTGTTTATTATGGCTATTTCTACTCCTTTTTGCAGGTTAATTGGTTTACACACAGATTGAGAGAAAATGAATGAATTAGCCATGAAGAGAGCATGAAATCGGGAAGAGAAATCGGGAAGAGAAGTAATTCAGGGCAGTATTCAATATTCCAAGTCAGCTGAGCAAATGTAACAAGCCAAAGAAATTAAAAGCCAATGGGCTTGGGCCCATGATGAGAAGAGAGGGACGCGTGCTGGATTGTGAAAGAATCAAACCATGTAATTAGTTGAAACATGATTTTAATAATTAGTTTAATAATTAATTAAATCCTAAAATAAGATTTTTAGTTGGACTAGAATTGTTAAATACCTAGCAGGAAAGAAAGAAAGGGCATCTCTTCTTCCATTGAACTCATTGACGGCTACTGTTCTTATTCTATCTATTTTATTTCTTATTCTTTCTTTGATTTAATTAATTCATGCATAAAAATTGCTTGCTTTAATTATGTCTTGTTCTAGCTAATTCATTTATTCTTGGTAAAGACTCTAGGATCATGGTCTGATATGTTGTGAGATCAAACTGAGTTTTATAAATTCCGATTCCATATTTCTACCCCTTTTAATTAAATGTCAATTTATTCATGTTTTGATTAAGAGTAGCTAACTTAATTTTAAATATGAATGATTACAGCTTTTCTTAGAAACGTTGGATTCTACATCGTTGATAGGAATCTGTAGATAACTAATTAGTGTAAGAGCTAATTAGAAAAAGGATAGAATCCGGTTTATAGGAGTAGAAGAAATTCTCTTCTAGATCGGGAAAGGTCTCTCCCCGTGTTTAATCAACCCTTCAATTAAACTTTATTAGGAGTACCGCCTTAAAGTTATTGAACAGTTAGGGATCCTAGTAGGAGTATCGCCTTAGGAATCTTGAGTAGGAGGAGAGCAGGAGGCTCAGAGTACCGTTGGTCTCTATAGCCTTTCTATAGAATTGGTTTTGAATATTATTGCATCGATGATCAACTATTTGAATCATGGTCTAGATTGAGTCTTTACCGGGAATTAGTCATCATCTGAGTTCATCTAATCATTATTTATTTACTGTCTTTATTCTCTTCGTTTATTAAATTAATTGCAACACAAAAACTCCATTCATTGGTTTTTACCACTGTTACAATTTTGGTTTTTTAACAGAAATTATTATTGTCCTGAAATCCCTGTGGTTCGATCCTTTTACCACTTACTACAGTTTTAGTTAATTGTGCATGGTGAATTGTATGGTTTATTTTTGTTGGTTTCGGCATCAGAATCATAGTACTATCAAGTAAAGTGAAATTTAGACAGAATGGATAAGCTCATGAGATTAATACAAGGGGAACAATGACATAAACATGGCCACAAGAATGATGTATTATCAAACATTGACACTAACGTCGAAACTCGAAACAATCGCCAGTGTATCCGTTAGATAAGTATTTGATCGAGTAAAACTTAGGTACATCATGATGTAGGATGATGACACGTGTCCAAAAGTGTAAAGAATAGTGGTATTCTAACACTATTTGGGTCACGTGTCATCATCCTAAATTATAATGTAGGTATATCATGATGTACCCAAATTTTTTCCGCACTTGACCTTGTAATGTCATGATGCAAAATAACTCCACGAGTGATGCAATGGATCACTTGTTGGAGTTATTTTGAAACAATACATCATAATTCATGACTGGATTTAGCAATATATAATACATAGCGAATAAAGGTTTTCAAATCCGAAATATAATAATCGAACTATGCAGCCATTAATGTAATGGCATCAACCACCCTAGATTTAATGGGCTGAAGTAGAATACACACACGTGATTACCCATATTATACACATCCATTATTCGTATAATCAACTGTTTCTATCTTCTATATTGACCTCCACATCAACTATTAGCATTTAGCATACAAATCCAAACAGGACGTTTCACTATGTGTACTTGTACTTGTATCTTTGAATTAATTCAATAATTGTAAAGCAATTTGTGTTAAAATTCAAACAAAATACTTTGTAATTTCATGCCGTGCAACGACTTTGACACAAGTATAAGATCAACACAGAAAATCAGAGAAATTACAAAAAGTGTACGTTTTTCTAAATTCAGATTATAGTTAGCAGAAAAATAGGTGACAAACAAAGAATCACTATCAAAATGAGAGTTTTCTTCCAAACTAGAACCACGTTGCTAATGGCACCCGACTTATAAGAAGACGCATGTTTCTTAGGAGATAATGTTGCTAATGGCACCCAAATCCATCAATCATTACCCCCAAAAATCCATTAATCCAAATCAAAACAGAACAACTTAACCAAAAAGAATGCGTTCGTCGGTATGAATTTCTCTTTGGAAAACACACAAATCTAATAGTAGCATTACCATGAAAGAAACACATCAACAATCATCCAAAATGTAGATAGATAAAACTTAAGCAGCATTCGTACTAATAATCTTCATTCAGCAGGTAAAATCTAGAACTTGTCTCAAAAGATAATAGAGCTACAAAATTCACTGATCAAATCCAGCTAACAGGACATAAAGGACAGCAAGAGCCAAGAAACAGACTCGAAGGACGAAAATGGAAATGAGAACATATCGGACGGGATGAGGTGCGCCAGCTACTTGGATCTCTGTCTCATCTTTCGGCGCTTCCTCTTCAATCTCCTCATGCGCTTCTTCTTCCACTGGAAGCAAGCAGAACCAGAAACAAATTCCAAATTCAGCAAATCGATCAGCTAAGTAAGCAACCAATCCCATCTAATAGACACTGTAAAGAATCGGAGTATCGGAATGGATTAAAAATGGTTTCGAGTAAAAATACCTTGGCTCTCATGGTGATGGAGATGGCGGTGCTACGGCGTAAACTCTAAGGAATCTACGAGACGTGAAATTCCCGAACGATGAAATGAAGGGGCGACGAGCAGCGCGATACTGCTCTTGGCTGCTACTTTATATCGCAAAACCTAGAAACCAGAGATGAGAGATCTGTTCATGTTGGGCTCAAACTTACACAATATTTGGGCCTAGCTGTATAAAGTTAGGCGTAGAGTTGGGCTCTGTATGGTTATTGTTTTGGAGTAAGTGGGGGAGTTCACCTGTGACTATTATTAATACCATCAACGGCAACGTAAGCCAAAGTTGGAAGAGAGAACATCAATCAATTACAAAAGAAATGAAAAGCAAAAATTGAAATCAACTACAATCACTTTAAAATTTGATCTATATATTATAGTAATATTCCATTTTTCGCCACTGCTCTTCTTCTTTCCATCCATGGCTTCTTCTTCCAATGTCTCCATTAAACCTCGAGCTACTTAAAAACTTTATTAATTTCACTCCATTTTCTTTCCAGCTTCAGTTAGTTTCTTTCATTTCAATTATCAAAGTAATTCTCAATCTACATGATTCACTGATATTGTTCATTCTTTCTGGTTTGGTGATCACTTGGTGACTGCTATTTTACTTTAGTTGTAGTTATTTTGATTCTGTATGTTGCATCGTGGGTATTGCATGTACATGGGATGATCTCTTGGCTCCCTCTCGTCCATCTCTGCCACAAAGCTCGGCTCCATAGCTACTCAGTGTAACCGAACTAAACCATCTCCTCGCATTCTTTTTGGTAATCTTTATTAGCATAGAGATCAAATCATTGTTAGCCTGTTGATGCGCGAATTACGATTTACGTAGGTGCTCTAAAGAGGGCTGATAATACATAAAATTATCAGAAGGGCACGATGGACTTTGCGCCTTCACGAAGTACCGTTGACCGGTCAAAACGGCACATGGCCGGTTTGACCAAGTCAACGATATAAAAGGCATCGTGATCGATTGACCAGGTCAACGGGAATAAGTAACTAAAGGACAAGCCCAGCCCGTTATCACCGAAACGGCACAGAGCCGATTTGACAGTAAAGATGAAGACAACGACACTCGGCCGATTCTCCACAAACGGCTCCTTGCCGATTCGCCACAAACGGCTCCTTGCCGATTCTCCACGAACGGCTCCTTGCCGATTCTCCACGAACGGCATCGCACTGATGGGGTCCAGATATAAATCTCCCCTCATAGATATTATTGGTATAGTGCTCCATAGTCAGTATACATTTAGTCAAGGTTGGCAGGGAGGATAACCTGCTCCCATCACATCGTCACCTGACAACCGGACAAAGGGACGACCCTATTCCCCTGAAATAAGGTCTGCGCCCCATGTTACAATGATGAATCCCTGCCCCTAGACCACCGGCTAAGGAAAAAGGAGAGGGGATGTCAGAGATCTAACCACTCTAGTCCAGCCTAAGGACTAGAGGGTGGTATATAAGGGAAGTTTTCTCCTCTACTCGGGGACACAGAAAAAACAAAAAACAACACACACACTTTCTACGCACATAACAAAATTACTGACTTTGGCATTGGAGCTCTTGCGCCGGAAAATACTTCCGGCACTGTGCAGGTCCTTCACGAAGATCTGATCACCACCTTCCAGTGAGCTACTTTACTGAAAAACCCCCCACTCCGGTCCACGGATTATCAAGGGCAAATGTGGATCCATCTCTCGTGCAGCCATCAACAAAGTATGTTCTCCTGGGATGAAAGGTAGATTGTACCGTCTGTGTTTATGTGAATATGAAATGAATATCTAGTGAGCTCATGAGATAATATAAGGGGAACAATGACATAAAATTGCCACAAGATTGCTCAATTGTCAATCATTGACATTGATCATTGAAGTCCTCTGACGCAGAAACAAACAAACATTGGGACTGGGGAGACAAGTTTGTTAGTATGTATCGGTCAAGCAGACGAAAAGGTGCGAGATCCCGAGGGACGCTAAGCACACAGTTAATGGGTACAGAGGTTATTTTTCAAACAAGATAGCCTACGAGGAAGAAAAATATCGACAGCGCGGCAATCTAACGAGGAAAAATATTTTATTTATTTAAAGGGCCTAACGGCCCGAGATTACAAAAGGCAGCGCCAAGCGAAACATAAAGAGGCCTAGCCGAAAGGTCCCTACCGCTGGTCAGGCATTCGACCCAGCGTCGTCATCCTCCCACTCCAGGAAGGGAATATCCCTCAGGGCATCCGCCAGAGTGGTCAGTTCGGAAGAATAAGCCCTCATGCCCTTCAAGCAGCACCCCAGCAGATCCTTCATGTGCTGCAGCATGGCCATAAGTAGCTGAATCTGAGAAACAGCTACTGACAGCTTCACTGCTTTCTCCACGGGGCTGAAGTCCTCCATGGTGACAGCAGTCTGCCTAGCCTGCAGGGGAGTCAGCATCCCCTGGAGTTCCAAGATATCCTCCGAAGTCTTGGTACTCAGCGCACCCAGGAAATCAATGTCCGCCTGAGTCAGGTTCCTTAGGGTGTGAGTTTTAGAGAGCAGAAATTTTTTGATGACTTCGTCCATTGTATGAAGAGAGATGAAGAAAGTTGAGAAAGTTGTGAAAACAAGTGCAGAAAAAGGCATATTTATAGACACAGGAAAAAGGAGAGGCGTTCTAAAAAGACGCGTGTATCGACTGTCGAGCCCTCATTAATGCAGAAACCACTGAAGAGGCAAGACTGAAGAAGAGGTAGTAGCCCTTGGTAAACACTCGGGCTCGTTTTCAGTTGGGCTTATGATAACCATTGACATCACTGTAGCGGCATCTCCATCATCCCACCTGGCTGCCCGGCCAGAACACTGTACTTTCCAAAGGAGACACGACACTGTTCCTACCGCCCCTAGCCTGGCGGTCGACCCTGGGATGGTCGACATCAACGGAAGGGGCTCTCACGCGACATCCGCACGGCGACATCCCATCCCAGGTCACGCATGACGTCACCCCGTATGACGTCATTCCCTACCACTCCAGCGACACCTACCAGGGATGACTCCTACCCCCTGTCGGTACATTCCTTCCTTTATCTATAAATACCCCCTCCCTTTCAGATAAGAGGGTAAGCCTAAGACAGCGTGTTAAACCCCTACCATTTTTACCCCTCATACTGACTTAGGCATCGGAGTGTTTACGCCGGAGACCCCCTCCGGCGCTTTGCAGGTCACGAAGGCACCGTAACAGTGTTCCTGACCAGACCCCGTTGACCGATCCTGCTCAGCAAACCTCGGACTCTTATAGTTATCACTCATGAGACTAAGTGATATAAGGGTTCTTGGAGATTACTGTCAAGGACTGGGAAAAGGCTGGCCTAGATGCGGGATCTAGGCATCGCACGGACCTTGAAATAATAGGGTCATGACACCCCGAGTGTCAAAAAATCTAATCCTATGAATTCTAAAATATATATATATATATATAATTGAAAAAATCTAATCAAAATAATAATTGAGTTACTTTTATCGTGAAAACACATTTGTTTAATTAAAAATAAAGGTACTATGAATTCTAAAAATAAAAATAGAATTGAAAAAATCCAATCAAAAAGTAAAGTATAATTAGATTATTATGAGGAGCCTATTGTACCTTACCCGTAGAGATTCTATTATCTACTTTTTATTTAATTTTTTTCCAGATATTTTCAAAATTTTAATACATTTATATTTTTATTCCTTAAGTTATTATTAAAGTGTGAGTGGTTTTCAAGTGGTCTGAAATGATGGTGGAACTTTTTCAATAAAATATTAATTTTTAAAAATATTTTGCTAATATTTTAGTTTTTCTTAAAAGAAAAATTTTGCATATTTTTTGCCTCCGACAATCGATGGTTAGACACATAGTGGCTCATAGGGTATCTAACTTTACTAGAGAGTTCAGGTTCATAAGTGAGTTTAAGAATACCTCTAGTGTGTCGTGGTGGTAACTGCCTTAACTCTTATTCATGGACAACTTCAGCAGGTGAGTGGTGTGGTGTAGGAGAAGATGTATCAGCAGTTAATGATGGACCAACAATGTCATCATCTTTGAATGGACCATCACTGTCATTGTAACTTCCCTCTTCATTATCATTATAACCCTCTGAGTGTTCATTATGACCACCTTCATTGTAACCATCTTCAGTTTGGTTTCGCACCAATATATGAGTGTCATCATACTCATCATCATATTTCAAGTTCAGAACTTCCAGTTGATGTTGCTCCCCCTGAAGTTCTGCATACGAAAAATACATCTCTTCTTCGTGAAACACCACATCTAAGGAAACATACATCCTTTGTGTTGGTGGGTGGTAATATCGATATATTTTCTGATGTGCAGCATATCCGAGGAAGACACAATGTAATGCTCGAGGCTCCAACTTATTCCGTTGACGTTTATGAATGTGAACAAATGCTACACATCCAAAAATATGGGTCGATAAGTCTGCCATAGTGGGAGAGACAACATCATCAGATAGAGCTTGAAATGGAGTTTTGAACCCAATGGTGCTAGATGAGACCCTATTGAGTAGGTGAGTTGCGGTACAAATTGCTTCTCCCCAATAATTCAATGGTGTGTGAGCATCAATTAACAAGGAGCAGACAACCTCTAGCAGATGACGATTCTCTCTCAGCGACACCATTTTATTGGGTTGTATCTAGGCAAGTGGTTTGGTGGATGATTTCTTGTGCTGCTAGAAATTGTTGGAGCTTAGAGTGTAAATATTCACCTCCATTATCACTACGAAGGACCTGCACTGTGGCATTATACTAAGTACATACAATTTTATAGAAATGTTGGAACAAGTTTGTAACCTCACTTTTAGAAATCATCAATTGTATCCAAGTCATTCTGGTACAATCATCAATAAAACTCACAAACCAACGAGCATCACCTAAAGTGGGTATTTTGAAAGGTCCCCAAACGTCAGAATGAATAATCATAAAAGGGACTACACTTTTATTCATACGCGATGGAAATGACATACGATGACTCTTGGCTAGTTCACAAACATCACAACAGAAACTAGAGATTTCACAATTTGAAAACAGTTCAGGAAATAGTTTCATCAAGTACCTAAGGATGTATGCCCAAGAAGTCGATGACACAACCATATCCTTTTGCTTACTTTCGCTCAAACCATTCACTGCAAAAGCTTTACATAACTGATCAGAGCACTGTGACGTCAAGTTGAGGTAGTACAACTTCCCTCTCCTAACACCACAACCAATCGTCTGCCTTATTTTGATGTCCTTAAATACACAAGAGTCAGGCCAAAAAATTACCACACAATATAAAACAACAGTTATTTAAGACACAGATAAGAGATTATAATTTAAGGATGGTACGACTAGAACTGAGTCTAGATTCAAAGTTTTAGTAAGAGATATAAGCCCTTCCCTAACAACCAGGATTGAGTTACCATCAGCAGTAAATACCAATTTTTGTGAGGACTGTTTTATGGATTTAACATGGCTAGAATCAACTGTCATATGATCTAAGGCACAAGAATCAATTATCCATATATCATTCGAAATAGTGTTACGGATATTTAAAGCCTTACCATGATTACCACTGTTACTTGTCATGGTTACAAGTGTGGATGCAGCATCACCTGAGGCAACTTCATCTGGCGTTGTAACCACTACAATGGTGGATGCGTGATTTTCCCTCTTCTTTCGTGGGTCACGACTATGATCCCACCATTCAAGGTATCCCACCAGATGATAGCAACGTTGCTTTGAATGGCCTATCTAGTTGTAGTGTGTACATTTGTAAACAAGTTTGTTGGACCTTCCTTGAACCTTGGCTTGAGGATTGCGACTGATAAGAGCGGAAGCTTCACCTTTCTCGGGTTCTCCATTCATCGTTATTTTTCAAGCGGCCTCACAACGGATCAAGAAGTAACATTCCTCTAATTCAGGAACTGGATCCTTTCTTAAGATATCGCCACACACCTGTTCGAATCCACCATCCCAACCTGCTAGAAATATGTGCACTCTCAACCGTTGAATTCATTTATGATACAACTCAACATCTTTTCCACTTTCCATAATCACTGAAGATTTCAACCAGCTCGCCATAAAAAATAGAGAGCTCTCGACAATTTTGTTTGGCCAAATAAGCTCGTTGGTTGAGGGTATACACTTGTAATTTGTCGGCTCCATCATAGAAGGTTGTAGACACAGCTCTCCTGATCTCCCGGGCAGTAGATAGACGGATGTACCGCTTCATGATAGTGGGGGGACATCGACATCAACAACCATCTCTTGACCTTTTGATTTTCTGCATACCACTTATCGTATCCATCATCCTTTTCAGTAGGTAATGGAGTATTACCATGAATGAAGGAAAGTTTCTCTTTTTCAGCAATTAACATCTCGACCATCTGGGACCAAACATCGTAGTTTGTTTCATCAAGGATGATCCCGGGATTGAAGGAAGAGGTTTCGGGTTGTAAAATAATAGAAGCAGATTTTGCACCAGAGCTTTCAGATTCAGATTTGCTCATGATGATTTCAACTGATAGGCTTCGCTACCAAGTAGAAACAAATGAATGAAAAATGGGAAGAATTATTATTGATTGATTTTCTTAATTAAGGTATAACTGAGAGCACTTATTTATATACAAATAGTGCTTTCTATATTCTGCATTTTGTCCAGCTATGACTGGACACTTTTGGTGCCAACCTTATGCTATATAATAGAAAATGGTTGTATATGACTTTACATGGTTGACTTCAACAATGGCTATATCGGTGCCAACCCACTCTCCATTAATCAACGGACGGTGCCAACCTTAGCTGGTTGCACATGACAGCATATTCAACAGAATAACACCTCATTTAATAATAAACTAATATAACCTGATATCACGGATCTTGCCGTTAACATCTTCTGATTTGTGATTCCATCATCATCTCCATCATCACATCCATCTTCTCTAAACCTAAGAACGAAGATGAATCAATATGCAATAGACTTGAGAAAAACACAAAAATGTTAGTTTGTAGATCCGACGAGATAACACACAATAAACTAAGAGAAAGAGAAGCGAAACAAAAAAGAAAAGAGGGCTCAATGCGGGTTACGAACTAAGATTTGTTGGTATGTATAGCACTACTCTTGGTAATTTTATAGTTTAAAATGGAAATAGTTTAATTAAAGTAATAGTTGAGTTACTTTTCTCATGAAAACACGCTTACTTAACAAAGGCTCTGAGACGCGCCTATGGAGTAAGGATTTGACTGATTGTCCCTTATTGATTATGTGAAGGGAAGTCTTAGGGGTGTGATAGCTCTTCATCTTTCCCTAGGCAAGATATAAGAGTATACTTGTTTAAGTGAGCTTCTCCTATGCAAATGCGGCATAGGTGTGCGAGCGAGTATTCCGGGTTATGGAATGGGCGCTGCCATGATGGCTTTGCTATGATGGTCACTTCTAACTAAGTCTACGTAGAAAGCTAGTAGTGCGCAGTTAAGAAAGGGCCGAGGTTGGATTCGAGTAGAGAGCGTTGCTGCGGAAGTTCCATATAAAAGGTTCAAGAACGGATGAAGACCTTACCTTGTGATAAGGGCAAGTATGGCCGAGAGAGGTGCGAGAGGGTGTGGCCTCTAGATGTGGGAACATTACTAGAATTCATATATGAGTCTGGCCGAGAGGCCAAACGAGTATGTGTCGAAGAGCCGAGGAAGTCTTGCTTGTCCAACGTGTGAGTGATGGTCGAGGACAAGAGAAGCCTCTACTATGAGATGTGTACGAGTGACCTTGGTGAGGTCCGACAATATTGAGGTCTCGCCTTAGTCGTGCGTGTGCACGAGATTGGAGAATGATTTGGGCGTTAGTCTTGGGTTCGGCTAAGCCTTAAGTGATGAATGCGAGTTCATGCAGGATCTTGTCGTGAGACACTCATGAGACTAAGTGATATGAGGGTTCTTGGAGATTGCTGTCAAGGACTAGGAAAAGGCTGGCCTAGATGCGGGATCTAGGCGTCGCACGGACCTTGAAATAGTAGGGTCGTGACACCGCGAGTGTCAAAAAATCGAGTCCTATGAATTCTAAAAAAAAAAATATATATATAATTGAAAAAATCTAATCAAAATAATAATTGAGTTACTTTTATCGTGAAAACACATTTGCTTAATTAAAAATAGAGGTACTATGAATTCTAAAAATAAAAATAGAATTGAAAAAATCCAATCAAAAAGTAAAGTATAATTAGATTATTATGAGGAGCTTATTGTACCTTACCTCTAGAGATTCTATTATCTACTTTTTTATTTAATTTTTTTCCAGATGTTTTCAAAATTTTAATACATTTATATTTTTATTCCTTAAGTTATTATTAAAGTGTGAATGGTTTTCAAGTGGTCTGAAATGATGGTGGAACTTTTTCAATAAAATATTATTTTTTAAAAATATTTTGCTAATATTTTAGTTTTTCTTAAAAGAAAATTTTTGGATATTTTTTTAAGTATAGGAATCAAAGTTGAAATTTTAGTAAAACTTCGGACCAATTTTAGTCCAAATTAATGTTAAAATTGTACATAGTGGTTTAATGCATCTAATTTTGAAAATTTTGCTCACTAAATCGTACCCAAAAAATAGTTGGGTGGCAAAATTGTACCAAATTGACAAATTGATTGTTCATAGCATATTTTTCCCTATATATTTTATAAATATTTATTCTGATTTTTGTTTATATTTTTTGGGTATATGGGTCAAGTTTATCAATCCGTGAGTTCGATTCATAATATTGTAATGATAAATATTTTAATTTTTTACTCATATAATTAATTATGAAATGTGGACCAAAATGTAACAAATATTATGTATAAATGATTACAATATTTTACCATTCTTTTAAAAAAAATTAACTACTATCAAAATTAAAATTGTAATTATAGAAAATTAAAGAGTTTATATTACCCATTTTGTAAATTATATATATATTTTACTTTTAGTTTACCAAAAGAAAAAGGAAAAGGACAATTTAGCCACTAAATTATCAAAAAAAATCTCATTTAGTCACAGAGACTTTTAATTTGGACTAATTTACTACCCTGATTGACGTCTATTTCCATGCATTTTTACCATCTTAAACTACCTTGTGTTATGGTGAAAATGGTGCCTTTCACGTCAATCTATCTGCTTTTAAAGGAAATGAAGGAAATATCAGCTTTTAGCACAAACTAGCAATCTCAGGCGCAGTCTTGCCTAAGACTGCTAAGACTGCTGATCTAAAGACGTGCAGAGCTAGGAGTCTTGGAACGCTATTGCTGGAGTGTGGATGGCAGCTGGATTTGTGCTGGAGGAAATAAGAGAAAATCTATCTCTGGTGCGAAAATCAGACATACGACCAATCTTAGCTAAGACAAACCTGTCTTAGCTAAGATTGCCAAGATTGCCAAGAAACGTGATGAAACAAGAGTCACGGGATTTTGAGCTAAAAGAGTGGATTTGACAGCTGGAGACAGCTAGAGAAGATCAGACGTGATCCAAGATTGCATCCTTTAAGGATTATCCTCTATTTGAACAAACAAATCTATTTCTAGTTGTATTTTATTTTATTTCGAATTTGAATAATGTTATCTTTATCTTTTAGGAGTTTTGAATATGGAAAGGAATGTAATTGGTGGGGACTCTAACCTTATTTAAGGTTAGGGAAGGCTGTCAATTACTGGAGCTTCCATCTTCTTTTCTTCTGGTTCTTGTAAACACTTTGCATTTAATTATATTTTCATGTTCATCAAATATTTATTTATTTTCTTGATTATTATGTCTAGTAGCTAAACACCTAATTCTTGGTAAGGGTTGAATGAGTGTTCTTGTGAATCGTGAGACCGATCTGTTCCAATTATCCTCTCGTTCGTAATTGATTCAAGTTCTGTTTTAACAAACCGGTTCCCGTCTAGGCTAAGACTCGATCAATCTTAGGCAAGACGACGAATTTGTAGCTAGTCACGAAGGGGACGAGCGAAACCGGAGTGACGAAGTAGGCAGCTAACCTCGCGGGGGTTAGTGAACTTGAATCGATATAGGCCTAACCAGATTGACAACCTAGGGCTCCGAGTTGGGAGTAGCTTGGCCTAGACTCTGTCTTTCCCTACGCCATTGAGAAAACGCATGTGCCTCAAGCCAGCAGCCAATTGGATAAACCCTTTAACCAGCAAGGTGTCCACTGGCCAGGATCACTAGGAAAGGGGGTACCCTCCAAGTGATTTGAATAGGAGGAAAGTAGGATTGGAAAGGGGTTCCTCCCAATCTATAGCAGAGTTATGAGAGAGAAGAAGAAAATCTAAAGGTCGATGATTAATTAAACAAGGAATGCTCTCACGAATTCACCCTTACCAGGAGTTTACCTCACATCAGTTCACAACCAGTCTCAATCTGCAATCTTAGCTAAGATTCACTTCTGCCTAAGATTGCTTCTTTATTTAATTTTTGCTTTGTTTCTTTTTATTTCTTTGTTATCTTAATTGCAGAAACGAAACCCCTCAACTCCAGTGACGAGGAAGTCGAGTCAAGACTACAAAACCCCAACAAGATCTCTGTGGACGATCCTCTTACCGCGACCTACAAGTTCCTTGTGGACAGTGTTAAGTTGTATCCCTTTTTATATCTTTTTATACAACTAAATTTGATGCCCTCGACACGCAATCAAATTTTGGCGTCGTTGCCGGGGATATTTTGACGGTGTTTTTTGTAGTTTTGTTTTTATTTTTATTTTTAAAATATTATCTGATTTTCTTAAGAGCTCTTTATTTTATTAATTTTTCTTTAAAAGTCTTCGGGTTGAGGAGAAAGGGAACTGGAAGCAATGAATCACTCAGTTAATAAAAATATGCAATAATTTGTTCGCTAGCTAAAAGGCGTGACCTTAGAATGGTACATTGAGCTCACTTTTATTTTAAAAAATTCTGAATTTTTTATTATTTTTTATGTTTATGGATTATTTAATATTTTATTTTGAAAATTTCCTTTTATTTTTAATTTCATATCATTTTTTATTTTTTCTATGTTCATAATTTTTTCTAATTTTTCTTTAAAAAATCCTATTTTTTATTAATTTTTCTTAATTTTTTATAATTTTTAAATATTTTCTTTATTTTTATTATTTTTATTATTTTTATAAGGGCCAAATGATTGAAAATGAGAAGTATAAGACCAAATTTTTTAAGTTTATTAAGATTCATACAAAATGTCCAATATAAAGTGGGTGACCAGTTAGTATGAAGTAAAAATCTGGTGGCTAAATGGGAAATTTGTTGATAGTTTGGTATACTCTTTTTTTTTTTTAAAAAGGACAGAAGGAAGAAGGGAAAAGCGACATGTCGTCCTGTTGGCAACCTCTAGCTGGGCGTATAAATTAGATTCGCTCATCTTTGCTTGCTGAATACCCCAAAGTAAAGAAACCCAAAAAAAATACCCAAATCGATTAGACTTGCCCATCAAAACTAAAGATCATGGCATCATCTGCAATGGTTCTCGACCCGAAACCCGTACCTGAACCTTCTCCTTCCCACCACCAACCGTTGGCGGATGCATCGTCATCCGCCGACATCGAGGATGACCTCTACAGCCGTCTCAAGTCTTTTCAGCGGCAGCTGGAGTTCATCGACATCCAGGAGGAGTACGTGAAGGACGAGCAGAAGAATTTGAAGCGGGAGCTGCTGCGTGCGCAGGAAGAGGTGAAGCGGATCCAATCGGTGCCGCTGGTAATCGGGCAGTTCATGGAGATGGTGGATCAGAACAACGGGATTGTTGGGTCCACCACTGGGTCCAACTATTATGTGAGGATTCTGAGCACCATTAATCGGGAGCTGTTGAAGCCGTCAGCTTCGGTGGCACTGCACCGCCACTCTAATGCACTTGTGGATGTGTTGCCTCCGGAGGCTGATTCCAGTATTTCTCTGCTTAGCCAGTCTGAAAAGCCCGACGTCACCTATAATGTGAGTGTAATATTTTTTTTTGCATTTTACACAGTAGAGTGGCTGCTAGGGTTTCACTTTTTTTGTTTTAGGGTTTCAGATATGGGCCTAATTAAGTCTCGAAGATGTTCTTGTTCATGGAAGATGATTAGGGTTTTGTTGTTCTTTTGGTAATTGTGGGGAAACTCTTCTGAATTTTTAGGATTGATAATATTTTTGGTGATGGAGATAGTGGTTGGGTCAACTTGCTTATTAGCTGTAGACTGTAGTTCTGTAATGGACTAGGTCTCGGTGCAGCAAGATAAGATTTTGATTGGTGGCTAACTTGTTACTACGTTGCTATCAATGGAAAAATGAAAAGTGAGATGAACAACAAGGAGAGAGAAGCAATTTCATAGCTCAGTGCTCAAAATTGTTGACTCAAAATTTTGGTAATTATGGGTCTGTGTGCATCTGATGCTTGGGTCATAGTGTCTTCATTGCTTTGGCTGTTGCTGATGTAGGTTTAAATTTTACTGTGGTGCACAATATCTGTTCCATTTTACAAAGTAGTGGCTGAAATTGTATCATAAGTTTTGGTCATGTTTGGTTCCCACTCTCGAGATGGTGAAGTAAGATAATATTAGTCTCCACCTACGCAGAGGCACTTTTATGACTTTCTTTAGAGCTTTAGTTTGAATGGGTAAACTACTTCAGTTTCTACTTATGGTTATGCATTACGTGATATTGACATGGTGATGGTAACAAACTCTTCTTATAATTCATTTTCTTTTATTTGTTAAATCTCAAGGACTTCCACACTTGCTATGGATGGTCTCCTAGTGGGGATCTTTGAGCCACGGTTTATGCCTTACATTTAAATAACTGAGACGGCTATTGTTTCTTCTACTAATGGTTGTCATTCATAGAAATACTAGGAGGCAGTTTGCAAAATGCAGCTTAAGTAGTAAGTTTGGAGAAAACTGTGTATGTTTGTGTTTTTCTGCGTGGTTTAGGATTCTGGTTAATGTATACATTCATGCTCATTCATGGAATTGTTTCATATAACATTCTTGGAGTTTCATGCAAACCTCTCGCCTCATCTGTTCGATTCATTTTAACAGGATATTGGAGGGTGTGACATACAGAAGCAGGAAATTCGTGAGGCAGTTGAGTTGCCACTTACTCATCATGAATTGTACAAACAGATTGGTATAGACCCACCTCGGGGTGTCCTCCTGTATGGTCCTCCTGGCACTGGGAAAACTATGCTTGCCAAGGCTGTTGCTAATCATACAACCGCTGCCTTTATTAGAGTTGTTGGCTCTGAATTTGTCCAGAAGTATCTGGGTGAGGTAAGCTTTGAGGGTTCTTGGCTTGTATCTAGCTGGTGTGTAGTTATCATTGACAAGGGACACTTGTGCTTCATTAAGTATCTTCAAGACTCGAAAATTTCTGTTATTGTTGGACAAGCACAAAATTGTCACGTTTGAACTTGGGATTAAATATTTTGCTCTATTATGTGAAGTCTTGATGGACAATGATTGGATATATTTATATGGACTTATATTTATCTTTCAGGGGCCCCGCATGGTTCGTGATGTTTTCCGGCTTGCAAAAGAGAATGCCCCTGCAATTATTTTTATTGATGAGGTGGATGCTATTGCTACTGCAAGGTTTGATGCTCAAACTGGGGCTGATAGAGAAGTTCAGCGAATCCTGATGGAACTTTTGAATCAGGTACTTGCTAAGATCTCCATATGATATTACTATTAGCATAACAGGTGGTCTTTTAAACTTCAATTGTTGTTTTTTTCTTTCCTTTTTTCCCCTTCATATTGTTGGCTGTTTTGAAATACTGGTTTTTATGGTTGAATATTGCTGTAGATGGATGGGTTTGATCAGACAGTGAACGTCAAGGTCATAATGGCAACTAACAGGGCGGACACTTTGGACCCTGCACTTCTTCGTCCTGGAAGGCTTGACCGTAAAATTGAATTTCCCTTGCCTGATAGACGGCAAAAGAGGCTGGTTTTCCAGGTAATTTCCTTTTGTTCTAGATGATACTTCTTTTACGCCTTTAATCATGTAGTTCATGAGTTCATATTCCTTGAACGTTTTGCCAAGATTCTAAAGATAGTGAACTGGCTCAATATTTGCAAGATAAACAGATATTGACCCCTTTTCGTCATGCAGGTTTGCACTGCTAAAATGAATCTGGGTGATGAGGTGGACTTGGAGGATTATGTTTCTCGCCCCGATAAAATCAGTGCTGCTGAGGTTTGTTGGTTTTTCCATCAACTACAATTTGTTCTATTCCGCATCAGTGTGTGATTCACTAGAAATGATGGTTTTGCTACATTGTGCTATGCAACTATTCTCCCTTTTGGGGATTTTCATGGTTATTTAGGCTTCATACATTACTGCAAGCAAATTAAAGCAGGGCCAGTGGTTGTGATTGAAAATCTTGTCTAGCTAATATTCATACAACCATTAGAATTTTGTAGAGATCACTACTAAGTAGAACGTGTTACATGATACTTTTTATAAGCTGTTTCAGAGAACTTAAAGTGTATGAAGTTGTTAGTTGTTTAAATAGAGGCTACTTCAATTCCAAAAAAAATTGTTGCATTGCAATGAAACAAAATTACATTACCAAGTGAAACTGTCATTCAAGGATTCAGGCACATCAATAGATCCTATTCAATCTTGTACGGCTGTTGTGTTTTAGATTATGCAGACTTGATGTTTGGATGGTTCTTGTGTTGATAAGTGCGCTTGACGGCATGTCTTCTTACTGTTCTTAACTGTGTGCTTTTTACAGATTGCGGCTATTTGCCAGGAGGCAGGAATGCACGCTGTACGCAAGAACAGATATGTGATACTCCCGAAGGACTTCGAGAAAGGTTACCGAACTAATGTGAAGAAGCCCGACACTGATTTTGAATTCTATAAGTGAGGAATGGCACTGGATTTACTTTTGCTGGTGAGGTGAAGGAGCCTAGTGTATCCTTCTAATGGCAGAGATGCTAAAATCGCCCCCTCTTCAAGAAACAGTTCATAAGATATGGAGAAGTAGGCAATGCAATCCTTGATGCTGTAGGTTTATCTAGTACTCCATGTATGATCATGTGTACTTTCATACAATTGGCTATTCAGTTTTTATCTTCCTTTTGAAGCTTTGATTGATTGATTAACACGATGCATTATCTCCAAATCTTTAAGAATTCATTGTTTTTATGTTCAAAATGGATTGGATTTGTCCCATTTGGGAGATCAAGTTTGTCTCAAGCTCTCTTCATGTTAGATGACTAAATCTTAACATTTAAAGTATTTAGAAAGGGAAGTTCAGGTGAGAAGAAACTGGATTTAGCAAAGCTAGATTGAAAGTTGATTAGGTCCAAAAATCTCTTATGATGTACAAGGCGTGGCAAAATGGGTCCACGGTTTAGTAGGGATGGATCAGAC
Source organism: Viola odorata (assembly GCA_963691705.1). Lineage (NCBI taxonomy): Eukaryota > Viridiplantae > Streptophyta > Magnoliopsida > Malpighiales > Violaceae > Viola > Viola odorata. The sequence continues at coordinate 48,380,618 of OY829541.1, read as the reverse complement.
CTCACGTATTTAATAAACGGGACTCGACCCGTCTAAACTAGACGACCCGAATCTATTCCCATTCAACCCAACTATGCTATGGTTATTTTTTGTGAAAAAATCAAAATTGTAATTAAATATTTTTATCATCACTTCCACAAGCACATTAACCAACTTTAATTATCTAAGTTGACAATTAAAATATTGAATTGTAAAAATAAAATTAAATCAGAATAAAAAATTAAATAAATTAACAAGAACAATATATAAACAAATTGATAGATGAAAAACCTAGTAGATGCAAGCAATATGTAAACAAATTGATAGATAAAAATATCTAAGTTTTAGTGTGTAGGATCTTTTTTATGTTTTTTTTTATGAGTATTATTGGACTTATTTAAGTCAACCAACTTAAATTTATTTTTCAAAATTTACACCAATTTTTTTTTTTTTTTTTTGGGTACATTCATGCCCTTACAAGACATTCATTTGCATGTAATTTATCGCCGTGAGTCATATCACGAGACTTTAGACGGGTAAATGGAACCGTCTCATTTATCCGCCGGGTTGGGATTATCCCATCATATTTTTAAGTGGGACGGATATGATACGATCCTAGTTGCGTAGGATGCGTAACGAGTACCTTTTTGATCTAGTTCGAAGGATTGGATTTTTAAATGCGGAATAAACAACTCACTTGAGTGCTTAACCCTCTTAGCAACATGTGCTAAGCAACCTAAGCTAAACAATTGAGGTTCTTGACTCGGATCCCTAACCTTGTATTCAACTTGTGAATACCAACCTAGGTGAAACGAAACAATGAGGGTTTGAACTCTCGGTTGTTTACTTGCAAATCGACTTAAGCGTTCGGACTTAAGAAGTAACAAGGTTCACACGTGAACAATTGAGAAAATCCTCTCTGATATTTAATTGATAAAAAACTTCCTTTACAAAGAGCACAAAAGCCTATATATATAGGCAAAGCGTTTAGTACAAGTTTAACTATAACTATAAGTTCTAATATGAGTAGGAATAAAAATTCTATCTAATAAATAAATCTAATAGCTTAATAAACTAAATAATAAATACTTAATTAAGTTCCAGAAGGTTCAGAATCATAATCGCACGAACGGGCTCCATGATGGGCTGCTTCCTCCAAGTCGGGCTTGGCCATGCGTTCACATTGCGCGCCAAAATGTCCACCCGCACTATCTTTTGATTCGCTCATCCGATTGAGCTGAAACTTATCCCAAACGAAAGATAACACCCAAAAATAGTAGAATGGTGCTCTTCTTCCTGGTCCGGGCTTGACTGGTCCGAAGAATGGTCGTTGGCGTTGACAGACGCATCCGAAAACCCTAATCCGACCGTCATAATATCTCTATGAACCAACTCGCAAACGACTTGGGCGTTTGGCCTGAAATTTGGATAGTAACTCCTGACATCCCAAACGGTCTTGTATTTTTTCCAGGGCTCGTACAAATTGTCGTATGCCCAAGGTGGCTCGGGGGTCAATCTCGCAGACGCATATGGTGTGCGCTGTGTGCGTTTGGGTCGCGCCTTGCGCCAAGACTCTCTCCCTCATAGCATAACCTCCTCTACGTGTGCCTTGACTCTGTGAATGAGTTGTGCCAGCCTTGCGTGCTCATCTTCACCTCGCGCTCGTATTCTTGACTCGATGGGCGGTATGCGCACGTCATGCGCATACGGTGCACTAGGGTTTATGCGAGGATTCATATCAGGATAAGTCTCAACCTGTTGAATAAATGAAATTAAAAATTGAATCATGAGTCTCGCTTAAATCAGGACGGATAGAACGGATAAACATAATTTGATCAAAATTACTCCCTTGATATATGTACTACAAAAAAATACAATTTATCATTTTATGTTTATATTAAAGGTATTATTATTTTTGAATATACATATCGAAACATAAATGTGGTTTATTTTGATTATCAGATAAACAATAGTAAAAAGTATTAGTGTGACTCGTATTTCTTTCATTACTAACTCTACTTCTTTTTTTTCTAAACTAGGGTTTTTATTTGAGACAACAAGCAGGCAAATCCTAAGGAGTTCACAAACTGATCTCAATAGCTTCTAAAGCTAACCCTTCCAGGTGTACATAAACAAATCGTTATCGTTTTAACAGAGGCTATTGAGATCGACTCCTAAAGTCGACACTTCTATACTTATTGGGCATAGATGAGGTTAGAGATGGATTCTATAAAAATACAAAAACTGAAACCACTAAGTGTGTCGCATTAGTGAAGATATAACCTTAAAAAAATGGACTAATTCGACCGATCTTGCTTGTGAGTTAAATTCTTTAAGTAAATTATTTTTTTGTTCACCCACTTATACATGTTATAGGAAACTTATCAAGAAAAATTCTTACTATATATCCAGAAGAAGGAAAGTCAAGTCTTCACACGTGTGATTAATTATTATTGACTGAAATCTTTTCTCCGCACTTAGAGGCCGTTTGGTATGGATTCATTTCATTTAAAATGTGAGAGTTCATTTCATTTAAAATCATTTGTATCAAATCAGTCGTTTGGTATAATAAAACATGTGAGAGTTCAATTCCTGTAAGAATTGAACTGCAAATTTTAATGAAGAGTAGAATTCTTCAATAAAAAGGTGTGATTGTGGTGGAATTCATTTGGCTCTTTTCTAATTAATTAGACTATTACTTAAATACCCTCGTTTAAAACATATCCCAGTATCACCTCTTCTGTTTTCCCTTGTTATTGTTGCCAAACAAGCCGCAGACGAGTTCAGCCTCTCTGTTACCGTCCTTACGAGCTCTTATTGCCATCGAAGCAGAGCCAACAAGTGTGTTAGTTCTCAATGAGTATAATAGAATGGAACCTAGAAAGTTTAGTGGGTCAAATATTGGTAAAAATGGAAGAATAGTTAGCGGTAAAGTTGTGAATTTTAATGCGAAAGAGGTGCTAAAAGAGTATTTTGGAATGCTGCGTGAGTTCGCTTCGAGAGAGAGTTTGAATGAGGGGTTAACAGTTCATGGGCATTTGATTAAAAGTGGAGAAGAGCCTGATTCGCATTTGTGGGTCTCTTTGATCAATTTCTATGTGAAATGTGGTCGTTCAGTAGTTGCGCGTAAGGTGCTTGACTTAATGCCTGACCCAGATGTTGTTTCATGGACGGCCTTGATCGCGGGTTACGTGAGTGATGGGTGTGGAAGTGATGGTGTTGCTGTGTATTGTGAGATGAGGAAGAAAGATATAATGCCTAACAAGTTTGCATTGGCCACTGTGTTGAAAGCGTGTCGGATGTGCTTGGATGTGGAATTTGGAAAGCAAGTTCATGTGGAAGCAATAAAAAGCTCCTTGTTATTGGATGTGTTTGTTGGTTCTGCCCTTATTGATATTTACGCAAAGTGTGGTGAAATGGAACTTGCTGACATAGTGTTCTATAGCATGCCAGAGAAGAATGTCGTGTCATGGAATGCTTTGCTTAATGGTTATGCTCATATGGGTGATGGGAAGAAAGTTTTGAAGTTGTTCTGTAGGATTGCTGAGTATGAATTAAAGTTCAGTAAGTTCACTTTGTCCGTTGTTTTAAAGGGATGTGCAAGCTTAGGAAGTTTGAGAAATGAGAAGGGTTTGCATTCTTTGGTGATCAGGAGTGGCTGTGAACTTGATGAGTTTCTAAGTTGTAGTCTTGTTGACAGTACTCTAAATGTGGGAGGGCAGATGATGCATTAAAAGTGTTTGTAGGGATAAAAAGTCCTGATGTGGTGCCTTGGAGTGCAATGGTCATTTGTCTAGATCAGCAGGGGAAGAGCCGAGAAGCTGCTGAACTATTCAATTCGATGAGACGCTATGGAGTTAGACCTAACCAATTTAGTCTTGCTAGCCTTATTAGTGCTGCTACTAACATTGGTGACCTTTATTTTGGCAGAAGCATCCATGCTTGTATCTGTAAGTATGGGTATGAATCTGAAAATTGGCAGATACTTTTGGAAGGTTTCAAGCCTAACTTGTATACATTTGTAAAAGCACGCTGCTATGATCCAGTCAAAGGAATAGAATCACTGATAATTCTTCCAACATCAGAAGCTCAGGCTCTTCAAAGGAGGTAGGTCTTCTTAATCATGCCGGATAAATATTTTCATCTATGCACGCGTTGATAAGGAGTTAATGCATGTTGAAGCCGAAGATGAACACTTAATTGTAGGGACTGTTTCTAGAGGTGAAGATGGTAGAAGAGGAGAAATGATCAGAGAAACAATAGCTGCACAAATGTGGCATGATTATGTCGCTCAACATTAGTTATTTAGCTGCACAAATTTGTAATGTGAGCATGAATCTGTCCAGTCTTTCCTAATTATGATGGTATGACTGTTATACGAGTTTCTTATATGCATTTTCCAAGCAAATGTGGTTGCTTCTGTTTAAGTTACGTGCATGTGTGTGCTGCTATAAACAGCTGCTTGTGTGGGAGAGTTGTAGAGAACCTTTTTTTTGTGGGCTCACATTTTTTTATACTCTTACCTGTTAAGAATTGTCCTTATTGCTCAGAAATTTATTTATGGGCATTAAACCCTATTAAATTGATTAAAAATTGTCTTCACTCTACTCATTTATTAGAATGAAAAATTGCAGAATTCTTTTTTAAATTGCTATATGAGATACAGTACTATATAATAATTACGAATAGTCATCTGATCCTAGGGATATGATAGTGCTTAGAAGCAGTGCAAAATTTATTAATTTTTTTTTAATTTTATGGGTAAATTTTAATTTAGGGGTATAATGGTAAATAAGTAAAATGAAATCATTTCTTAGCTATACCAAACAATGTGTTCATTTCAATTCAATTGAATTCTTTCAATTTTATATTGTTATACCAATCACTAGAGTTCATTCATTAATTCAATTCAATTGAATTCTAATTGAACTCTATTAATGAAATGAATTGAACTCATACCTGATTTGATACCAAACATCCCCTTAATAGTCTTTTACCACAATAACTCATGATTTTGAGTCATGCGGTATACACACTTTACTATTTTGCCATAATAGTCCGGTCAGAGTCAAGACAATGCATATTAGATATCCTTCTTTAATAGCCTCAAACATTCACATTTTTATTCCCCTACTCTTTCACTAGTCACTCTATATAAATGCCAACTCCCACTTTGGTTTCTCCCACAAAAATAGCTCAGTTATAACCCAAAACCCTAGATGGGGAATCCAAGTGTAAAAAGTAGTAATAACAAGAAAATGAAAGAAAAGATGGAAGAAGTAGAGCCTAGCTCTTTAGTTGATGATTCAGTTGTCCTTAATCTCTCTTCCACCACCACCACTAAAAATGAGCTCAACAAAGAAATCAAATTCTTCAATTTCTTAGAATTAGGAAATTCCTCAAATGATGGTGAAAAAACCAAGAAAAATGAAAACAATAAGAGGGTGTATGAGTGCAAGCATTGTGATAGGAAATTTTCTAGCCCACAAGGAGTAGGTGGGCACCAAAATGCCCACAAAAACAATGGCAAGGGTTTGTTGAAAAGGGAGAGATCTGAAATGGATGATAGTGATGATGTCATCCCTTATAGATCCATGGGCTATGGGCCTCCACTTTTGAGCCCATACCCAACTTTCCATCTTCAAGGATTTGGTAGGCATGGTTATGGAGGTAATCATTGGTTCGACAGATTAGTTACTAGGACTGCTATAAACCCTGAATATTATTACTCCAATGTTGGTCAAAATATTTGTGATGCTAAAAGGGTTCCAATTTTGGGATTTAATGGTGAAGAACCTTCATTTCTCGGCAATCCTCCTAATCTTAGCAATGGAAGCGGTGGAAGCGAAGACGAAACTAATAATATTTTTGAGATCGAACGTCAGAATCGGACTTACAATTTCTTCTGATATTTTCTTTTTTATTAGTAATTTCTTTTTAATTTATGTTGAATTATCTATGCTATGTGTTGTCTTTTATTTGTCTTAGTCATAGCACAATATCTATATTGTGAAGCTTTTATAATTTCTTGTCCTTTTATTGCACTAGTGTTGTAATAAATTTGGTTATTGAGTGTTAATCTATTTCTCCATTTCTATTTAATTAAGGATTCATGTCCGAAAAGTTAATTTATTTTTTAATATATGCTGATGGGAAGACTCTGGGCTTTCAAGTTACCGTATAGAAGGGCCCAAGCCCATATAGAACTTTGACAACTTTTTGTCTTCTCCTTTAATATGCTTCCTTATAAGACCTGGCCCAATCTTTTATTTTATTTTAGAAACTCACAAATTAATTTCATTCCACCGTTTAGAATCTCCTTATTATAGTACAATGTATTATGCTACGAATTAGTAAAACCGGCGATGATTTTAGTACGAGGGTTACATGTGAGATAATAAGAATGATTTTTATTTCATAAACCTTATTTTTTTTAAATAATAAAATGAATTATATCAAAATGTTAGTGTACTTTTTAAAATATTTTCATTTCAATGAATTATCTCGATAAGAGTTATGTTTCATTAAATTATATACCCAAAATTAATGAGAATTTGCTTCATTTTCTAAATAAATAATTAATCAATTAAACATCATAAACAAATATATAGTCCTAAATGTGTTGTTTGATTAAAATTTTAGTTCAATTTATATTTTTGATTTTCCCTAAATTATAATTTTCATGAGTTTTGTCGATTTTTTTTTTAAATTTTAACATAAATGTCTCTTAATTGATAAACACTTTCTTAAAATTTACGATTTTTTTTATCAATATTGATAAGACTAATCTTTTACTCCTTAATTAATAAATAACTTTCTAATTATAAATATAGTACCAAATTTGTTAGTCAAAAATCATTCTCAATGGCATTATTAAAAAGAGAGAAATATTTATTTTTGTTTTTAGGAGCAGAGCGAAACGACACATGAGCGCGCGTATAAATAAAGAGCAGAGCAAGCAAAGAGAAAAAAAGCGTTTATGCAGTGAGCCAGTAACACAAGACTGACTTGAAGAACTTCTTCTCTCTGTTTTGCGTCACACTGTCTCGTCACTCACAAACTCCCAAGAGATTTTTCTCATCGATACGTCTCTTCGTCTTCGATTCGAAACCATCCCTCTCTGTTCTTCATAATTTATTATTATTATATCCATTGATTTCCAAACAAAAAAAATAAAGCTCCCTCCTTTTTACCTCCTTCCTGGTGGAAAACTCCACTGGTCGACTGTAAGTTTTTCGTCTTTGTTTTTCTTTTTTTTTTGAATTGGGTCGGTTGATTTTGGATTCTTGTACAGACTCGTGTTTTTATATATATGAGAAGAGACGAAAAAAACAAATTATTTTTTCTTTTTTCGATGAACTAAGAAAGAGGAACGCAAAAATTAAATGTCGTTTTGTTTTTCAGCTTGGTGATGAATGATGATGATGGACGGGAAGAGCAGCAAACCTGCAGCGGGAAGACAGGATTGGCGGGCGGAGTTAACCGCGGAAACTAGGCAGAAAGTTGTGAACAGAATGTGGGTCGTCTTCTCTGCTATGCTCTTATGGGACCTTTTTTTAAAAATAATAATAATTGTTTTAATATAATAGGGTAACGCAGTCAAATTCGAGTTTAACCTAATTGGACTCATCAGTCATCAGGACTTGATGGAACCAAACAGGAAAAGATTGATGGAAACCAATTGATTAATTGTCTTTTTCTTCAGATGGGTTTGCACTTGTTTTTTTGTTTTCTGTTTTTGAGAAATAAAAACAAATCAAGGTGATACTAAACTCTATAATCTGGTTTTTACAGAGTGAATAGTTTGAAGAAGCGGGCAGTTGTTAACTCTCAACCCGATTTCTTGGAGAAAATCAATATCATTGCCAAGCGATTTGAGGAGAAGACATTCCAAACTGCAACTACAAGGGTACATTTTTGTTTTGTTTATTAGTTAATAAAATTCAATGTTTTTTTTTTAATTTTTTAATTTATCATTATTTAACATCAATTGCTTCTTGTTGTCTTTTTTGTTTTCTTGGTCAGGCGAATTATGTAAGCATAATCAGTGGGAAGATGCACGTGTTTCCTGAAAGTACAGGTTCTTCACACCCACCTGGTAAAAACATCACAACTTCTGTAACTAAAATACCAATTTTGTTTTGCTGTTCTTGTTATGTATATGTAGAATGCCTGGTGACCGTGGTGCTTATGAACTGATTAAGATTTTTTTTGAATCAAGAACCAAAGTTGATATTAAATGTTTAATAGTTTATGATAACTTTTGTTAAAGAACATGCAACATTTTACATAATTGTACTATCTTCATGTTCTTTGTAATAGACTATTTGTCTGCTTCAAACACTTAATTGACATTCTGTCCTCACCAAACAGGCCAGAGTTCTGGTTCAGATACCGTCGCTCGTGGCTCAGATGATGTTTCAGGATTTCCTTTCAACTCAGTTGACAACATATGCCCCAGCTCTCAGGGTATGCCAGTCTCTTCAGAGCTTGCGGTTCACCAGGTATGCCAACAACAGGAGTTAAGAAATGAGATTCTTAAAGACAAGGCGCAAGATACCAATAATTGTTTCTCACTGGTCCAATCTAACCTTTCTAACCGTCAGTACCATCAGCAAGAGCAGTGCTTTACACCACCACAACCGTACCACTCGACACTTGGACAGTTATCAAACAACATCCTATTTCAACAGCAATCAAGACAGCAGCATGGTGTTTCTCAGTGTGTGCAGCAGCCAAACTTGAAACTCAATGCAACAAAGGTATTTCAGCAATCATTGGGTCAACAAAGTGATGGTTCTGTACTGAAACTTCAGCAGAAAATTGATGTTCCACAGTCACATGCCTCAAACATGCAGTTGCATCAGCATTCAACCCATATGCTTCAACAAGGAGGGTTTACCACTGCTGAATTGAATGCCCAGAAAGTGATGCAACCAGTTTCAGATTCTCAAAACCAAGGTGGGTTTACACAACTAGCTATGCAGCAAAGTCCTACAGTATCTGCCACTGCCAGCTTGTATCAGCAGCAAAATCAGTCAAATAGACTACAGAGTGGGACCTCTACAGGTACTTAATACATGAACTACGCAGTCAATGAAAGGAATCTAGTTTTCTATAACTTTTCAAAATCATATATGAAACTATTATTTCTGCTACTTTGTGGGCCTCATTTGAAACCGGCTTCCTTTGGGAAACCTGTTTAGATTTGTTGTTTCTTTTTTGTTGCGGTAGCATAGGTTGATGGAGTTCGGTTCCTAGCTTTTTCTGCTTATGTTCTTCTGTACAAAGGTTGCATCACTGTGATGTAGCCGAGTTAATACTGGCCAAGCCTTTGAATCACAGACTTGTCTTTGTTGGTTATCCCAATTCATATTCTAGGTTTTCATAGGTGGCCATATGATAGCTAGTTCTATTTGCATGTGAATACCTAAAATAAAAGGCCAGAAGCTTTCCCCTATAACCTTTTTTCATTGTACAGAAGTGGACTGTGAACAGGGTACTATGTTAAGTAAGCTTAAAAACATACTCCCATTAAAACATAGTTTATGTTGTTTATAAGTCCAGTAGAAGTACCACCTATATAGCACTAGGTAAAGGCTGGTGTACCTCACATGTTAGCGGCTTTGACTACTGGCAGCAGGATAGTGCCAATTTTGACCAGGTAGAAATCTGGTTGTTAATTTTATGAGATAATTGATTTACAAAACTCAAGCTCTTAAACCTGGCAGTGCACTTTAAGCTCAAGTTGTAGGAAGTGAAAAGGTCACCAATGAGTTCATTTGGATAACTTTCTATGGAAAACATGACAGATTGAAACTAACCCCATCTAGGCTCTAATCTTCATTCTTAATGCTGCTGTCTAATAATTGGTAACTCTTCCTTCTTATAATAATATTTATAAAAAAAATGTTTTTCTAATATGGTTTCTTTTGATTTTCTCTCTAATCGTGTGTATCTTCTTTTTCTCCTCTTTTGTGGTGGTTTATTTTCATTAAATTTTCCTAAAATTTCCCTTTCCCTTGATTATTTTTTCATTAGCAAAAGTGGAAAACATTCTCATTTACTGTCTGTCTCTTGAAGCATCAAATGAGTCCAAAGCATTAACTGAAAATGCAAACTTAGTGGATCAGGATGATCTTAGCTATCGAAAGGTAACTTCATCCACTGTTAGATTTCCAATTTCTTGAAATTTAAGTTTCTGAATTCATTGTTATCTGTTAGCCTTATAGTAATTTGTTATCATTATGTTGTGATTACTGCTATTGTTTGTATCTTGTCTGATGCGGGTTAAGGTTGCTATAATTATAAAGTTTGTCAAATGTAACATGTCTGTTGCCAAAAAGTTTCATAATCGTACACTGTTGGAGTTTTATTCTAGCATGCACCTGATCACATCTATATATGTTGATTACATATCCATATATCATGCTTTGCTCTTAGCTCCAAAATTTATTCCCAAATCTCTGTTGAATTATGTGTCATGTAATGATAACATTAATTGCTCAAAAAGGGAGCTAGCTCAGATGTGTTTTTGTTTCTTTTTATATTTTGTGTACACAACTTTTTTTTTCTACACTAACACAGTATCTTATTGACATGTGCAGCTTCAAGCCATGAAACGACAATATGGACCACATCTGTTACTCCTGTATAAACAGTTCACGTCACTGTGCACCAAAGTATATATAGAAGATCATCTCCTTCACTCTTTATTGTTGTGCACAGTCCTACCAGCTGTAGTTCCTTCTGTTATTCTAGGTATCATTTCATATGACTGTTTTTTTTTTCTTCCCTTCATGCAGGCTACAGGGCCGGAGCAACTTCTACTATTCCAAAAACATTTGAAGATTATAGAAAGATTTTTTAATGTGTTAAAATTAGAGAAAAGTCAAATAACACCCATGCACAAGGAAAAGATGGATCAGTATCTCCAAGCAATTGTGAACTTTCTTAATTCCTTCATGAGAAAGAAACCCACTTCAGTTGAGCAGAAACCACAACTTTTCCAGCCACCTTCTGATCACTCTCAAATGTCTCAGCTGCATCAAATGCAAATATTCAGTTCCATCCCGTGAATTTAGCTTTGACGACCAGTCTGCAAACTTCATCTACTGCATCTTCAATGCAGCCTGGGGTTCCAAACTCACAACCTAATGTCTACCGTTCGCAGCAGTATGGTTCTGGAATGGAGTGGGAACAGAAGAATGTATCTTGGCAAATGCAGCAGCCTTTGAGGTCCAGGGGCCAAATTGTTTTGGATGCACCATTACAGTGCAATACCTTGTTGAATGCTGTTGATGCTTCCTTGAATCATCAGTCTATGGTTCCCCCTCCAAATCTAAAGCAGCATGGGCACCAACAAAATTCTCAGCTGGAAAGGCAACATATTATGATTCAGAACACCAAAACAGGCACTATACAAGGCATTGAACCTCTAGTAAATCCGCATCAGACACCAGTCCCAGCAATTCCGTGTCAACCACATGTCACCTCTCCTCAAATGTCTCAGAACTCTTTGCTGCTTGGCCAGAAAACTTTGCCATCTGTGTCAAAATCTGGGACACCTTTGCAATCTGTTGCTTCACCGGTAGTTATATCTTCTTCTTCTCCCTTGACTCCATCTTCAATGCTGCTAAACCAGGAGAGAGAATGTTCTGGTGTTTCTCCTACAATGATGTCAGAAGAACATAGAAACCCTAAACCACATTCTTTTTTGGCCCAAGCTGATACCCAGTCTCAAATTTACAATCTCCTGTGACCCCCCTATACTCCCTGAATCTACTTGTCCCAATGGCAATCAGCAGTCATCTGTCCATAAGCAACCAGTTGACCGCTTAATGAAAGCTGTGAGTACATTTTCGTTTTCTTTTTCTTTTTTCTCAGGATTAAATATTTAATGCCTAATTTAGATACCATTATCTAAGTTAAATCAAAATTCTTTTGTTCAATGGTTCTCTATGCAAGGAATGGAGAGTTTGCTCTTCGGTTCACGTCCTATGCCTTTGCATTGTAAAATTAACAAAGAACTTACAATGTGAAAATTGGCAATGCTCATAGTTGTAGACTGCTCAACTCTTATTTTCCAGGTTGAACGGCTATCAGCACAGGAATTGAGTGCCGTCTTTGATGAAATTAGTTCAGTTGTCAATATGGTTGACATGTTTGCTGGTACAGAAGCTGATAGTGACTCTAGGAGTGCTATTGGTGATGATTTGGGGACTGGAACAAGATGTAATGTATTAACAGGGAACTTCAGTTCACATGCAAGCATCAATGCAAGAGACATGATGCACCAGACAAGTGCAATCACGTCAGACATCTCGTTTTCTGTTGGCACAACAGATGGTGAAAAGTTGATAAAGCATCAGCTATGCAACTTCGATTCAACTGCAACATCAAGGATAAAGCGGCAAAGGACTTCGGTACGTGTCTGACTCTTGAATTCAAGTGTTCTTATGGGCACTCTCACGTAAAGACAGGAAACTAGTTATTTATAAGACAGGACCTCGTAATATAGCTAATTTTTAAGGCAGTTTTAGATCCATTAGTTGCCCCAGTGATGTCTGTAGCAGCTCCTTGGCCCTCTTGAGCCATGAATAATTAACCATCACATGCTTGTCTAACTATCTTGTTTTGTAATATCCACTTGTCATTGCGTGAAAACTTTTATTTTTCCACCACATTTTTATGTACACTTCCTATTGCAGCAAAAGGATCATCTGTTGGATGAAATCAAAAGCATAAACCAGAGCTTATTCGAAACTATGATTGGTTTGGAGTCGAATGAAGATCCTGTCACATCAGAAGCTTATGAAGGAACCATTGTAAGGTGTTCCTACAATGCTGTGGCTTTCAGTGAAAATATTAAGAGATCTGCTACGTCTCTGATGGTGAGTGCCAGAAATTTCTCTAATTACGTGGCTTACTTTCGCTGCTGATTTACTGATATATTTGCTTCACCTCTTCTTTACAGATTCCAGAACTTTCCCTACGGTTATTTATTCCTCCAAACTATCCAAACTCATCACCGGTTATATTGGATAGGTCTCCTGTTGGTTGGAGGTGAGACATGTTCGACGTGATCATAATACTCTCTTGATATCTTCTCACCTGTCTTGTACACAGGCATGACATTAATGATTCTGAAGATTTATTAGGGGAGACAATGACAAGATACGTCATAAATCTTCGCAACCTTTCAGAACCCATGTCTATTGGGGATATGGCTAGAAGTTGGGATTCTTGTGCACGGGCAGTGCTTTTCGAGAAAGCTAAGTTAATTGGAGGGGAATGCTTCAGTTCGAGATACGGTAGCTGGGAAAACTGCATTACTGCCTAACCGCACCTTCATCGCCTTTCCACCTTCGATTGCAACACCAAAAGTAGGAAACTGGTTCTAGGAAGAGTGGAGAAACAGGAAGACTGTCATGTTTATTAGGTCAGAAACAGCACACATGTCACTACTGATGTTGATTTCAAGCTCAATGCAACTAACATTGTACAATTTATTTTTTGCTGCAATGCTTTGATGACCACATTTTGTTCAATTAGGTTAACTTTTACAATTAGTCCATCATCTGCTTCTAGTTTGGAACACTTGAACTTTTCTGCAAGATTCTTGAACATGTTTAGCGCTGAAGTTGCTTAATTTACCACCTTTCTTGAACAGGATATGCTTTGGTACCATCAATACAAATTGTATTCTAATTAATCACTTATTATCAAATGAATTTGATATCATTGATTATAAATTGAACAAAACAAAAAAGGAATCCAAGTAGATTGATTATCGAAGCTAGGATGGAGGAATGAAATTTCTAGATTTTAAAGTCTTGTAATAAAAAGTTGAAAAAAAACATACTTCAACCAAAATTTGCAAACTTCTAAATAAGGGAAGAAGACCTTCAGCCATCCAAATTGTCAATTTGGAACAATTTTACCATCCAACTATTTATGGGATGATTTAGACACCAATTTTTTCAAAATTAGATGCATTAATCACCTTGTCCAATTTTAATGTTATTTTGAACAAAAATGATCCAAAATTCTACTAAAGTATCAATTTTGATCCCTCTATTTAAAAAATATCCAAGATTTTTTTAAGAAAAAAAGTAAAATATTATCAAAAAAAATTTTAAAATAAGATTTTATTAAAAAAATACGTGAGATCACTCACACTCTAGTAATATAAATAATTAAGAAATAAAAATATAAATGTCTTAAGAATTTGAAAACATTTAAAAAATTGTAGAGAATAGAATCGCTAAGGTACAATATGATGATCCTAGTAATAATCTAATTATATTTTACTTTTTATTGAATTTTTTCAATTATATTTTTATTCTTATTTTTAGAATTCATAGGAACTCTCGGGTGGCCACCACCCCAATTTCGTGGATCACCATTAGCCATTGGATAGGAAGACTTCTCGAACCATTTTTCATCCCATTTATCTCAACAATGTGCATATATTTTAACTTTTGTCATTTTTACTTATAAAATAATTCATTTTCTTTGTTATTCTCAAGAAATGTCCCCTTACTTCATTTAAGACTATTCATTTTCTATCACAATGCTAAAAAAACGGACTATTTATTTAAACTTATAAAAAAGAATAATTATTTTATAATTAATAAAATTTTGGTGATTAAATAGTTCCAGGTAAAATTATCTTAAATTGGTAAATATCTTTTAAAAAATATGGGGAAATAGCTTAAAACACCTCTGTACTAATCGCGAAAACCAGAAACCACCCCTAACCTTCAAAACGTCCATTACACCTCCCCTGAGCTATTATTTTCGAGCAAAAAGGCCCTTCAATGCACATTTTTATAATTTTAAAAAAATTGTAAAAATACTAAAAATGTAAAAATTCACAAAAAAATTGTAATTAACCTAAAAATCAAGAAACATTGTAAAAAATTCCAAGAATTCATAAAAAAATGTAATTAATTATGGACAGAAGGGCTTTTTTGCCCGAAAATAATAGCTCAGGAGAGGTGTAATGGACGTTTTGAAGGTCAGGGATGGTTTCTGATTTTCGCGATTAGTACAGGGGTGCTTTAAACTATTTCCCCAAAAAATATTTATTGTTTTATTTTTTTGAAAAAAGCAAAAAAGTTATTGAATTTGGGGAGCTTGACGGTCGGGTCGAGACCTGTCAGATGCGGCTACAAAGGACCATATTCGCCCACAAGCGATCTAATTTTAGTAAAATTTATATTACATATGATGGAAATTGAAATTCGGGTAGAAATCTTTTAAGCTGTTATACTTGTATTAGAAATTTATTGCCGAATAAGACGGACTTTCTAACCGAGTAGGATTCTAAAATAGTCAATTATATATAAATAGGGGAGTAGCCAAGAGGTTAGAGCAAGCTTGTAAGGTCAACTCTTGTGCGACTTAAGTTTTGAGTGCAATTATAATACGTAAAGCGTTCCTCTCCAAGTCTTGCTGCGCATAATTTTATGCGAGGTTTAAATTATTTTTTGACACCTGCACTTCATTTGACTGACTCATTTGGTACCTCCTTTGGTTAAACGGTTTAAAAGGCACCTCCACTTGAAAGAAATGACTCATTTGGCACCTGCCCTTGACGTCGTCCGTCCTTCACCGTTAAATGCTGACGTGGCATGGCATGTCAACATGTTGATGACGTGACATGCCACATCTGAAAATTAATATAATTAATTTTAAAAATTCATAAAAAATAATATAATTAATTATAAAAATTCAGAAAAATAATTTAATTAATTTTAAAAATTAAGAAAAATAATATAATTAATTTTAAAAATTCAGAAAAATAATGTAATTAATTTTAAAATTTCAAAAAAATACTTTAATTAATTTTAAAAATTTAGAAAAATAATTTAATTAATTTTTAAAATCTAGAAAAATACAGTGATTAATTTTAAAAACGCAGAAATGTGAAGGTCTACCCAAGAAATGTGAAGGCAAACCCAAGCATAAATTAAATATGAAGATCTACCTAGGAATTAATAATTTTCACGACTAGCGGCTGGAAACCCAAGCCCGCTGGAGCTCCTACCATAACCGGCAACCACAATAGTTTCTATTGTTGCTGCAGATCTGGCGCACCACCACCACACCACATGCTCCTCAGCTGATCACCACCACACCACCGCCACAACAGATTTGGCGCCAAAATCAGAGTGGGAACACCATCCCCCACTGCCGATTCGGCAAACCCAAGCATAAACTAAATATGAAGATCTATCCAGGAAATTAAAATTAATTACAATATTTTTTTGGATTTTTAAAATTAATTTTCTTAATTTTTAAAATTAATTACTGTATTTTTCTGGATTTTTAAAATTAATTAAAATATTTTTCTGAATTTTTAAATAAATTATATTATTTTTCTTAATTTTTAAAATTAATTAAAGTATTTTTATAATTTTTATAATTAATTAAATTAACTTTCTTCACTTTTAAAATTAATTACAGTATTTTTCTGGATTTTTAAAATTAATTAAAATATTTTTCTGAATTTTTAAAATTAATTACATTATTTTCTGAATTTTTAAATAAATTATATTATTTTTCTGAATTTTTAAAATTAATTAAAGTATTTTTATAATTTTTATAATTAATTAAATTAACTTTCTTAATTTTTAAAATTAATTACATTATTTTTCTAAATTTTTATAATTAATTATATTACTTTTCTGAATTTTAAAAATTAATTATATTATTTTCATGAATTTTTTAAAATTAATTATATTATTTTTCAGATGTGGCATGCCACGTCATCAACATGATGACACGTCATGCCACATGGCGTGCCACGTCACCATTTAATGGTGGAGGACGGACGGCGTCAAGAGCAGGTGTCAAATGAGTCATTTCTTTCAAGTGGAGGTGCTTTTTAAACCGTTTGACCAAAGGAGGTGCCAAATGAGTCAGTCAAATGAAGTGCAGGTGCCAAAAAATGATTTAAACCTTTTATGCGGTGACTCTAGGATAGCAGGAGAAAAAAGAGTATAGAATCATCACGCCATCTCTCTCTCCCGAAGCGAAGATTCACTCCTCGTTTTTACTTTTAGCCTCTATGGGATGAAGAATTAGGAGGGGAAGGAAAGAAAAAAAGAGGAAATTTTTAAACTTTTCCTTGTATGGAAAAAAATTGCTGAAAGGAATCAAAGGGAAAGGAAAGGAATAGAAAATAAATAAATTGTAAAAATTTTCTCCCTAACCTACCGAAAATTTTCTCCCAAAAATAGGAGGAAAAGGAAAGATTAGGAAATTAAAAACTGAGCTTAAATTAGAAAAAAAGTCATAGGTTTGGGCTTGGGCCATGGGAATTAAAGAAAATTTTCTTCTTTTTTCTTTGTGTATAAAAGATGCAGTCATACAAGTAAATTTTTGCCTAGTTAAACTTCTCATCTTTTAGCCAAAACCTAACCATGGCAGCGAGGATCCAAGATTACCTGCTCCCGCACGACACCCACAAGCTCTACGACGTCATTTTCCACACTGACCGCGTCCACACTCTCGTAACCAACACCCCTGCCCTCGTCAATCGATGGATCGCCGAGATGCCGCAAGACATTACTGTCGTCGGGCTGTACGTGGAGTTCAGCCGCAATTCCGACAACCCAATCGCGACTCTCCAGCTCTGCGTTGGCCACACCTGCCTCATTTTCCAGATCATCCATGCTCCTTACATCCCTCTATCGCTTGCCAACTTCCTCAGCAGCAGCAGGCATACTTTCGTGGGTGTTAGTGTGGAGACTGATGCTGAGAAGCTGGAGTACGATTATCGGTTGAGCGTTGGGAATTTGGTGGATTTGAGTGTTTGGGCGGCGGAGAAATTGAGGAGGTGGGAGTTGAAGAATGCTGGGCTGAGGCAGTTGGCGCTGGATGTACTGGGGAAGGAGATTAACAAGCCACAGAGGGTTACTATGAGCAGGTGGGACAACAGGTGGCTCACTCCTGATCAGGTTCAGTATGCTTGTCTTGATGCATTTCTTTCTTATCTGATTGGGAAGGAGTTGAATGATGATGTGCAGAGTGAACCGGTAGTTCGTTTCACTGGATTTGCGCTCGCTCAACGTTTCCCTATGTGAACGTACTACTGAATTTGGAATTTGGAGTTTGGAGTATGGGGTTTGCTATTCCCTCTTTTTTAGTAATTACTGTTAGATGTTTATATTTTTCTACTTGCACTGGTTTCTTTCAGTTTCTTTCAGTAGACTCTGTCCATAGTAAACCATGACTGCCGAATCTGGTTCTGACATGGATTAAGTAGGTGCTTTTGTTTTGACCTGAAGATGAGAGTAATCCTTGTAATATCGTGTTAAACTCTTGTTTTTCTGGTGAATGAATATTAATCAATGCTAGATTGCTTACCCATTTTCTTAGCTGTCACTCTTAATTGAATGCTGCTCCACATTCTCCATTTGTCTTTGTGGAAGCATGTTGGTCTCCTAACATTTATTGATATGGTTTTGAGAATTATGTCTGCTGCTTTTTGCATTACACTGGAATTATTGATATTAGGATTTTTTTTCCCCGCGATAGAAGTGTCATTATTTCGTTGATGATCGAAAGGCAAGCAACCAGGATGTGTTTCTTAGGACAGGTTAATGGGGGCACATGTGCTGTATTAGCTAGCATGATAAGCATAAGTTTGATCTTTGAACTTAAAGAATAGTAACTCGTAAAGAAAACCATACGCCTCTGACTTTAGTGATGGAAAATAAGGGAAGCATCAACCTCACAAGTTTCCTCCCTCGGGTGGATTGATGAATAGATAATTTTACCGCAAAAGATAGACTAGTGATTATAAGTCTTCCTGTTATTGATCTTTAGGAGAGTCTTTCACTATAGTCCAAGTTGGTAGATTAATCAAATTAGAGTCTTTTTGTGACTGTTATTCAAGGTCAGGTCCTTACCTTGTTGTTGTGGCTGGGAAGCAGCATTCGAACTATATAACATATCTGTTACAGCACTTGTTATTATCTTTTGTGTTATCTAGCTGTGTATTTTCTTTGATGCCATTTACTAGATTTGGGAAAATGCATTTTGTGGCACCTGTCAAACAATTATTTGACTCTTTTGGTACCTTTTTTTTTTTTGCTTTTAAAAGGTACCTCTGAACAACAAAATGTCACATTTAGTACCTCCGTCCAACTCCGTCCACTTTCCACCGTTAAGTGGCCTACGTGGCACGTCACGTCGGATGCCACGTAGGTCATTATTACATGGTCGGGTAAGCGGATTTTTCCGATCCGGATTGAAATGACGCCGTTTCACCATTTGCTTGAAACGACGCCGTTTCATTCTTTTCTTTTCTGAACCTTTCCTCTCTTTTCTCCTTTTTATTTCTTTTATTCCATTCTTTTTCTTTTCTTTTCTTTTTTCTTTCCTTTTCTTTCTTTCCTTTTCTTTTTTCTTTTCTTTCTTTCGTTTCAATGCTTCGTTTAAATTCTCAAATCCTTTTTTCTTTCCTTCAGGCCCGGCCACCAATCCAAAATTCCAAAGTTGCAGTAGTAACAAAAACTAAAATAAAAACAATAAACATTGATCTATGCTGCTGAAAAAATAAATTAATTAACTTTCAACCTTTTTTATTCCTTCCTCCAAAGCCAAACCTGTCCGATCACCCAAACCACCACAAACGGATCCGGCCACCAAACCACACCATCAAACCCAATCCATCACCACACCAGTAAACATGAGAAGCATGGTGGTAATTAGTATATCCAAGTAGCCATAATTACATATTGACCCAGTTTCATCATCTTCAAAACCAAACCCCATATTTCCTTTCCACTAATCCAGAATTACCCTTCACCTTCAGTTTTTCACCCACCTTGGCAGTGACGGATCTGGAGGCGGCGGTGGCTATGGAGGTGGTGGAGGCGACTGATCTAGAGGCGGCGGTGGAGGAACCGAATCTGGAGGCGGAGGAGCGGGTTTGAATGTGGTGGTAGTAGTGGTGATGGGATTGGTACTGATTTTTCTTGTTATGGTTCTGAATTTTTTTGCATTTGGTAGGAAATGAAATGGGGTTGATGGATTTTGGGCGAATGAGAGGAGAGATCTAGAGATTTTATTAGCGTTTGGCATTGGAGAGAACGGAAATGATGTGAAGGAAGTGAAAATGGAAAACTAATTGCAATTGTAATTTTTTTTCTGATAATATAATTGGAGAAAGCTGGGAATGAAAAAAAGAGAAGAAAAGAAAGTGAAAAAGAAAGCAAAAAAATCCGTTGACCTAACTTCGTTTCAATCCGGGTCGGAAAAATCCTCTTACCCGACCCGTGTAATCGTAACTGTGTCAGTAATGCCCTACGTGGCATGCCACATCACTCGCTGCTGACGTGACATCCGACGTGGCGTGCCACGTAGGCCACTTAACGGTGGAAAGTGGACGGAGTTGGACGGAGGTACCAAATGTGACGTTTTGTTTGTTCAGAGGTACCCTTTAAAAGCAAAAAAAAGAGGGGGTGCCAAAAGAGTCAAACAATTGTTTGACAGGTGCCACAAAATGCATTTTCCCACTAGATTTGATGTCTGTGTCTATACAACATAGATTATATACCTGTAATAGTTAAGGCTCGTGAGCATTTAACGACAGAAGATTATGACGAAGAGAACTTTGTCATTATGGTATCTAATCTATCATCCTTTATATTGTATGTAGGTGTTGTCATATTGCATGAAACTTAGCGGTACTTATGAGAATCGAATAATTAGAATCTATTTGAAGCAGCATGACTCATGAGCATATCATTCTTCTTGTTGTGGATTTTGGAATATGCATCGAACTGTTTGGAAATCTGGTAGGAGCTTTTTTATTGCCGCTCTTTGAGATCACGCTCTCTTTTACAGTGAACAAAAGTTTTCTTTTCAAGCTTTTTGGCGTTCCAGTTCAGGCTGGAAATGGTGAGTGGGAAAACGACTTCTGGGAAACTTTTGATAAAAAAATTTAAAAGTTCAGTGGGATACCTGAGGTGTTTTAGTAAAACAGTTTTCCAAAACTATATTTGGATGTGAAATGACCATAAAGGGCATAATTTATTTCAAGTGTTTTATTTACTTTTTTTAGTATTTTTATATATATTTTTAATCAATTTATTTATAATCTAACATCTACCAAATATTTATCTAATATTATAAATAAATTAAACTTATTTAAATCATAAATAAATTAAAATTTATTAATACCATAAAAAGGCATTCTAGAATTTGAACACAAGAGAAGAAATTACAAGAAATTACAAGAGAAGAAATTTATTAATACCATAAAAAGGCATTCGTATACAAGAGATTTTGAACACGGCGTCCAGCTATCTTCATTCCTGCCGTGAAGTAATTACAAAAAGGCATTCTAGAATTCCTCCTACTAATGCTCAAAAAAGAAGAAATTGAGCTACTCGGTTCCTATAGGTTTAGACGGTTTGAAATCAAATTCCAACCCATCCATGTCTTCTTGTCAGAAGGGTTCACAAATGTTAGTTCAAACATCTCCTTCCTTACATGTTCACCTGATTCGCAAAACCCAACAATCTTCGCTACGAACTCCGCACTCTCTCGTACGTTTTCCATGTCAAGAGGGTCGGTCCACAGCTTGTTCACCAGCTGCAACCACCTCTGTTTTCCTACTGGTGGAATCTCTCATTCCGCGTACAACATTTCTATCTCGTCCGCTCTTAGCTTCGAACTCACCATCTTGGCGAGATACTCCCTTTCTTGTTTAAGGGCCCTGATGCTGCATTCAATGGCTAGTTAAGTTTAAAAGGTGGCAATCAATAGTTTATGCAAGATTCAAGATTAAAGATGATACGCTAGCTCAGTGTAATATCGTCATAACACGTCAACAGATGAATCTTCACAGAGTTATGAAATTAAAGATCGGATATATTATTCATGGTAGTAACACTCCACATGCTGCACTCATATGTAAGACATAAACAACACTTCTGCTTATAGTTGCCTAATGCAAGACCAAGATGAGACATGGATGTTTTCTTTCTTAAAACTTCACAAGAATGAGCATGCGTGCTTTGGGTTGGGATGTACAAAACATTTTGCAGGCCTACAAACAGTCTTATGGGATCAAAAACTGATATGCTTAGATTGCAGGCATGAATTATCCTACCAAGTTCTGAACAAAGGATTCAGCTAAAACAATGCAAGCTCAATGACTGGAAAATTTGAATGCAATGGAACTGTGAAGAAACAAACACCAAACAAAATTTTTCTTACAATTACAATGATAGAGCTGTCACAATCAAGAACCAGAATCCTAGAATTCTCCTAGCAATAAACTCCGCAGTGAACAAGAACAAACCTTTCTGCCTTGATTACTCCTATGCAAGTACTAGTATTTTGTTTTCTTGGAATTACAATGACATGAATGCCGCAATCAAAAATTATTCAATCTGACCTCTTTATCCCAACAAAAAAAAACCCAAGATTCACACAAACCCAATGGTATAGCTAAAAAATGCTAACCCTGTTGGAGCTGCAAGATTGGAGCAGCAACGGAATCGCAACCTTAAATTTAACTATGTAAAAGGAGATCCGCTGCGGAATGCAGAACGAAACACATACCTGTAAAAGAAGATCCGCTACAGTTTTTTTTCCCGGAGACTACGGTTTGTTTTTATTTTTGGAGTAGAGGAGAAGCCAGGCTATGAATGTTGTTGCGTGACCCAGCCTTCGAAATACAGAGAATGAGATTTGGGGGTGAAGTCAAGGAGAAGAAGGGAGGTGCTGGTACAGGGAGAGGATAGAGGATGCAGTTGAGGTGCT
Source organism: Viola odorata (assembly GCA_963691705.1). Lineage (NCBI taxonomy): Eukaryota > Viridiplantae > Streptophyta > Magnoliopsida > Malpighiales > Violaceae > Viola > Viola odorata. Next base: position 48,357,848 of record OY829541.1, on the reverse strand, counting down.
GTCGGAGGGGATGAGGAAGTTGAGAGTGAAACCCTAGAAATGCTGAGAAGAGGAGAGAATGAGCAGGGGAGGAGTTTTTTACAAAATTATATAGTTGATCAAATCGTAAATAATAAAGGATAGGAAAGATATTTTTGTCCAAAAAAAATCCTTAACCTCAATCCCGGAAATGGCAAAAAGGCTGGATTGGCCACTGGCCCAAATGGCTCCATTATGAAAATAGAGAAAATGTTGATCTCAGCTCCCCACTTTGTCATAACCAAACACCAAAATGTCATTTTTAGACTGGAAATGCTGGTTTCGGTACTGAAACCAGACTCCCAAACAGCCGCATACTGGAAATTGGAAAATAAGGAAAACCTCTCTCCCACTTAAGGATGGAGCTTGGCCCAGGCCCAGACCCATTGTTGATCTTCAAGCGGCCACCTTCGCTTATCTTATTTGGTTAAAAAAAATTGGTTTAAATCTAAAATTGGTACCTGCACTTGAATTTACTGACTGATTTGGCACCTCTGTTTTTTTATAGCTTTAAAAGGTACCTGCACTCAAACGCGATGACACATTTGGTACCTCACCCTAACGCCATCCACATTATGCCGTTAACTCGCCTACGTGCCGTCAACCTACCCGAATAAACTGGGCTTCACGAATGACATGTCGTCCGCATGTTTGAGTGACATGTCATTCATGTGTTGGATTAGTTGACGTCTTTCATCTCTTTCTCTTGAACGACGCGTCGTTCATTCGTTTCCATTATACTCGTCGTTCAGTTGAGACTACTCGTCGTTTGTTCTCCCACTTTTATCTTTGTCGTCGACAGATCCTTCTGGTTCAAATCAGAAAACACAAGTCTCCTTCTTCTGCCTCTCGCGTCGAAACCATCTTCTCCGTCGACAAATCCAAGCCTGTGTGTTCAATTGTCACTTGCCCTCTGAACCGAAGGTTCGATATTTAGTTTAATTAGGGTTTATCGATATAGATTTGTTAGGGTTTATTTATTTACATGTTTAATTAGGGTTTATTGATATAGGGTTTATTTATTGATTTTATTGATATTTGTGTTTGAAATTAGGGTTGTCGCCACTCAAGACTCGATTTGAGGAGCTGTCAAAGGTGTATTCCTCGACGACCAGACTTGTTAGAATCGTACATATTAAGTAAGTTATCCTTTTCTGTTACAGTAAGAGAGATGTTGGATTTTTTGCTTACTGAACCAATTGTTTATGGATATATAATCAATTGTTTATTCATATATGTGTTGTGAACCAATTAATAAATATATACGGTTTGAGTTGGCTGAGATTTAGATGATGTTTTAAATGGCACCTCAACTATGTAAACTTGGCATTATTCAACTGTTGTCAGTCATGTTGTGCATAGATTCCTGACCAGACATCTTTTTTTATTTGTCAGTGTGCCCGGGGAAGCATTACTATTACAATGACAGCCTTTAGATTTTATTTAGGTGAAAAAATTATTAGGTCAATTAGTGAATGGATGTATGTTGGTGGGACCACTGTTGAAGACACAATTGATGCTGATATGGTTTCTTTTTTTACAATATTAGAGAAGTGTGGGGACTTTGGGTACAAAAAAATAAGCAAGTTGTGGTATAATGAGTACTGTGCTGGTATGGGGTTGAGTGAAAGTTTAAAAGAACTCAATGGTGACAGTACGTTTGGTGGGTTCATTAGTTATGTATTGGAGCATAATTGTGTCGATATATATGTAGAACATGGTGACTCAATTCATCCTTATTTTGCGGACCAAAACCCCAAGGTCATGTGTGGTAAATTGCGGATATCAGAACATGGACACAGGCTCGGTAGTGGGTGTATTCAGGATAAAGGTGTTTTTGATGATGACTTCTCTAACGAATATGACGGTTATGAGACAGAGCATGGGGAAAGTGACTATGAAAATGACGTTGAAGATAATGGTACGGGTTATAAGTATTGGATGGACTGTCCGTATTTGTCAGGGGATGAGAATGAGGAGTTAATGAGTGCTCGGGATAAGAAAAAGAAATTCAAAATAAGGGGCGAAAAGGAAAAATGTAAAAAGGGAAAAATAGTGGAAGAAAGAGAGAGTATTGAAGGATCTGATTTGGAGAGGGGTCCAGTCGAGGATGGTGACCCAAGTGAGGTGAGTGGTCCTGGTGTGAGAAAAACAGCTAGTGGACCAGAAGATATTATGGATGAGATTAGAAGAGAAATGGGGAGAAGAGCAACCCCACATATTAATATTGATGCAGCTGGTGAGCAGGTCAATGAGGTGTCTTTTGACAACGAATCTGAGGGAAGCTTTTTGACTTCTAGCAGCGACAACGAGGCTGAACATGGGGTGAGAATTCCTTTCAGAAGGCAGCGGTTTAAAGAAGGTGAGCAAAATCCTCGATTCTCTATTTATATGGTTTTTTCCAACAAGAGAGAGTTTAAGAAAGTTGTGGAGAGGCATGCCATACACAATAGGAGAGATGTGAGATTTGTGCAAAATGAGAAAAAGAGGTGTAGAGTTGTATGCAAGAGTGATGACTGTGAGTGGAAAATTCTGTGCTCAATTGATGGTAGGAGCGGTCAGTGGATGGTGAAAACTTTTGTATGTAACCACACTTGTCAGAAACAATTTCATATCTCGTCTTAGTTACAAATCCCTAGCAGAGTGGTTCATGAATCGTCTTAAGAAGGTTACCTTGAAACTAACTATAGCAGAAATGATAGAACATTTTAATGGGCAGACGAGGATCAAAGTTTCAAGGGACCAGTGTAAGCATGCTAGGAAAAAGATTGTGGAGCATTATATTGGTGATCCTCTAAAGGATTTTGCGAGATTGGAGGATTATGCCGAGGAGCTTAAGAGGAGTAATCCTGGTAGCACCATCGTTTTGGAGCATGAGGACGGAGTCTTCAAAAGGATGTATGTCTGTTTTGATGGTGTTAGAAAAGGATTTAATGATGATGCTTGCAGGAAGATTATTGGGCTAGATGGGTGTTTTCTGAAGGGGTCATTTAAGGGTGAGATTCTTGTTGCAATAGGTCGGGATGCAAACGACCAGATCTACCCAATTTCATGGGCGGTTGTTGGATATGAGTGTAAAGATACGTGGAAATGGTTCTTAGAGCTTCTCATGGGAGATTTTGATGTTGCGGCAGGTAGCTTTGTTTATGCTTCGGATGGTGCTCCTGTCATTGCCCGAGGAGAAGGATTCACTTTCATGTCCGACCAACAAAAGGTACAATTCCTTTACTTATGTGTGTCATCTCATTTCCTTATTCAATTACTAGAATCAATTTGTCCTTCCTTGCATATTCTTCATCAAGTATACAACACACATGTGCAGTTCCACAACTCTCACTGTCTTATAATATTTACATCACATATCTATGCTTTTTTCTTCTGCTTCTAATGCGAGTGCATTTTTCAGTAGCATATATAAAGCTTAACGTATACAAATTAATGTGTAGGGTTTGCTTGCTGCCATTAATGAGCTTATGCCATCAGCTGTTAGTAGAAGATGTGCGAGACATATCTTTGCTAAGTGGAGAAAAGTACACACATGTGAGGATTTTCACAAGCAGTTTTGGACTATCTGCAAGGCATCCACAACACCTGATTTTCTAGATGAATTGGAGATCTTAAGAGGTATGTCCACTACAACAGTGTCCGATTTCCTAGAGGTACCTCCAATTTACTGGTGCAAAGCTTTCCAAAATACTTCTTGCTGTTCTGATGTTGTTGATAATAATATGAGTGAGACTTTTAATAGTTTGATAATAGAGTCTAGGTATAAATCTATTGTCAAACTATTTGAGTCAATTCGTAAAATGGTTTTCAAGAGGTTTAAGGAGAAAGATTTTTTTGGAGAAGTTTAAGGACGGTTTTGGTCCTAATATTTGGAAGAAGATTAATCATAACGTGGAAGAGAGTGCAAACTTCTATGTGGACTGGACAGTAATGTGCACGATGGATTTGAAGTGCACTTAGATGAAGACACTAGTTGGGTGGTGAGCTTAGAAAAATCTACTTGTACATGTAGGATGTGGCAACTAACCGGTATACCTTGTGCACATGCCATGTGTGTTATTGTTAACGAGAATAACAATTTGGATGTTAGAGGTTTTGTGTCCAAGTGGTATAGCCGGGACATGTTTGAATTGTCTTATAAGAACCCTATCAAACCTGTGCAATGTAAGAAATTTTGGCCAAGAGTGGCAGTTACATCAATCAGGCCACCTTTCTTTGTAAAATTTCCTGGGAGACCGAAGAAGCTAAGGAGACGAGAAGGCTGGGAGCCAAAACAGTGTGGGACTAAAATGAGCCAGAAAGGAAGGAAGATGACATGCAGTATATGCAAGAGATATGGCCATAGAGTCAATACTTGCCCTGACAAACCAGAAGACCAGGTCATGAACTGTCTCCCTTATGCTTTCTCCATTATGCTTTCTTATGTTTTTTCACAATTATATATTAATTACTTCATGTTCCTACATGCAGGTTACTAGATCAGCTATACCACAAGTTGTGGTTGCTGAACCAGCCATACCACCAGCTTTGGTTGCTGAACCTGCCCCCTTTGGTTGCTGAACATGCCCCTCAAGATGCCGAACCACATCAAGACAGCTCCAAAAAGCGAAGGAAGACTTTATGTTCATTTTGCAAAATGGAAGGCCACAGGAGAGACGTGTGTGTCCCTAATCCTGCCAGCAGGGTTAGTCGTTAAAATCAATTTTCAGTCAATATGTTGTTCATATATTCACACAACGCTTACGAGACTTTTTCTTATGGCAGCGTTTTATTAATCAATCACCGACACAAGTGCAAGACTCACAGGTGCAAGTTTCGCAAGTGCAACCTTCCCAGTTATCTGGCCCAACAATGCAAGCTTCGCAAGTGCAACCTTCACAGTTATCTAGCCCAACAGTACAAGCTACACAAGAACAAGATAGAACACAACAACTATTGCAAGAGCTTAGAGAATCATGTAGAACTGGTCCAGCTACGAAAGGAAGGAAAAAGAAACATGCAAAAAAGAAGGGCAAACTTCCAACAGGCCTGGGTTGTTTTGTATCTGAATCAGGGTGGACTTACTACAATGTGAGTATGATTTGTGATTGTCTGGTTCATGTTTTTTTCATATGCATAAATGGTAACATAATACATTGTATTGTAATGTAAATGTAGCCTAACACTCTACAACAAAGAGTTATCAATGTCCCAAACCAAAAAAAGTCACGCTCCCAGGATGTGATTGGAAGAGGTACGATACTAGAAGACCATCTTGCAAGAGTGACAGCTGAGGGACCGAAGAAGTTGGGTAGTCTTTGGGTTCCATATAATGGAGTTGCTACATCAATAAAATAGAACATAATTAATGTTTTGTACTTATCTAAGCAATATGTTTTGTTCTTATTTTGGCACCTGTTTATCGCAAATCATGTTTTGAACTTATTTAAGCAATAACCAAGACTTTATGAATGATTATTATTAATTTTGGGCATCATTTCTTCTTAGTTATGAATTGGAGATTTGATCAAATCACTGTAATTTCAAATCCATCATTAACCATCATCGCCAGCTGATCAATTTACGATATATGTAATGGCAAAAATCATAAATCATGCACATGAACGACATGTCACTCAAACATGCGGACGATATGTCGTTCATAAAGCCTAGTTCATTCGGGTGGGTTGACGGCATCCGGGTCAATTTTTGCCTACGTGGCATGCCACGTAATCCACGTCTGACGTGGCATGCCACGTAGGCGAGTTAACGGCATAATGTGGATGGCGTTAGGGTGAGGTACCAAATGTGTCATCGCGTTTGAGTGCAGGTACCTTTTAAAGCCATAAAAAAACAGAGGTGCCAAATCAGTCAGTAAATTCAAATACAGGTGCCAATTTTGAATTTAACCCTAAAAAATCGAACACTTGATCTCGGAAATGATCTCCTAACTTCTCACCTCTGCAGCTAAATTAACTAGAAGGAAAAAAATTAGTTATTGGTTTTTTTTATATTATATAATATATATTACTCTCCTACCATAAAATAAAATAAAATATCATGTAAGCTACTGAAAAGCAAGGACTGGATCGTAATTTGACAAGCAGGGGAATATTAAACAGGCATCTGTCCTACGAATCCAAAAGCTAAGGTAGTGGTAGTCTCTAAAGTTGTAAACCCAAGGAAAGATTTTAATGGCAGAGAATAAGAACAGGATTGAAGAAAAGCAAGATTTCTTAAAGATTAATGAAGAAGAAGAAAACCCAGAAACAATCCAAGAGCCGAAAAGGAGAAAGAATTGCCGTACATCACTGCACAGAATCGAAGAGATCACTCCACCAAATCTAAAGTTTTCCTTCTCTTTCGACACCCAATTCTCTGCAACAACAACCCCAGAAACCACTCCCAAATTCGGGTCATTCAATCGAGTCCGACCCACCACCACCCAAGGCGAGAAGAAGAAGAAGACTAAGAAGACAATTGATGGAATTGATGATGATGGGATTGAGCAGATCAGTGGTGGAGAGGGTGAGATTGTAAATGTAAATTTTGATGTTGTTAATTAGTAGTAGCAACAGTTGCTGTTAGATATCTGAGATCTGTTGATTGATGATTGGATTATCGATTACATCGCCATTAAAGAAGTTTAATCTTTACATAATTACTGATTATCAGCTAATTAGCCTTTCTAATTTAGTTTAGTTTAATGTATAATCCAGTCAGCTTTCATTGCATCTGAGTCATCTGACTTCATTCACGTGCACGTGCGTGTGGCCTTCAATTATTTGATTTTTTTATTCGGCCGAGCATCAATGTCTCTTTCAACTGTAATTATTGACGCACAGATAAGATAATTAATAAGCTACCGGGTGGGCTGGCAGAAGAATCAAGTTACAAAAACACAAGAAAATATATAAATAATATTCACATTTTTCTATTACAGAAACGTGAAAAAATATCTTTTTACATTATCATACAATGATAGCAGAGAAACGGAAAGGATGGCTTCTTTTCTTTTGTTTTCGCCCATCCCTTTTCCCATCCTGTGTTTTTATTATCTACGAGCAATCTTATAAACCAAGTTATGTGATTGCCCACTCTTTTTTCCTTCTGTTTCCCAACAAACTGCGTCATCATCAAAACTCACAAGAAGTTCCTAACCTTTGCTTCAATCCCATGTTCTTTATCCCCTCGAACACCATGGTCAATAGGAACGAGCTCTGATGCTCCAACTGCATTGTTTTCACAATGACTTTTCTTCTTAACGAGCAGATTTCCAGCATGCCTATCGAGGTTTAAGAGTCTTACATCAAGAATACCAATTTGATGAACTGAAGCAACAGTGAAGCTAGAAGGGCCTAACTCTGCAGCATCAAAATCATGATCCACAAATCGCTGGAGGGAGCCAATCTTATGTGGTCGAGCTGAAAAAGGGCCTTCACCAGAAACATGGAACCCAACATGAGCGATTTTGACCAAAGCAGTTGGAGGAACACCAGCGAAACCAGCATGGTCAAGTAGATAGGCCGCTAATTCACGAATTTCAGTTTCACCAACTCGAACTGAGCGTTTCAGACCAGGCTGGCCCAACATCAATCCACCGAAGCCTTTGGGGTTATTAATTGCCAGTGGCTCTTCATCAACTGGCTTTACCACGCCAATCTTGGCGCCGTTCCTGCTGTGCAACAAGTAAGCACCACCTAATCCACTCGACACTGGGATGGGATCAACACCGGATGCCAGAGCAATGGCAACCTCAACGACGAGCGCGAACTCTAGGGTATCGACGGCCACCAAGAATCTCAACCTTTGCAGTGGTGTCAAACTCTTCTTCAAGAATTGCTGCTTGGGACAGGCAAGGAGTTGAGAAGCTCTTGTGAATGTTCGCGACTTCAAAAGCATGTTTTAAGGATTGAGAGAGATGACTGGTTTGCGTAAGTTCGAGGATGTAGTAGTCATAGTTAGAGGAGTGGAGTCTGAATGGCTTGAATCCATGATTTTGATCGATGGCCACCGCCATTTTGAAGAATCTTGTGCAGGAGAGTTTTCGAATGGCAGTAGTGCAAGCCGAAACCAGTTTCTTTCTCAGACGATGCCCCCCTGAGGTTTAAACTTCCGGTGGAGATCCGCTATCATATTTGGCATATTCAAAGCAAGCATAACTTCAAAACCAGCATGGGGTAACAGCACACACAACTTTATCCAAAAACGAAAACGAAACTATAATTAGAGGACAGATTCCATTCATACATTACTTTATATGGCAGAATGGCATCAGAAATACAGGTTACAAATATTACCTGTTGGCATTCAAGTGGGTCAAATGTTGTTGGACTCATTAGGTTAATTTAGGTGCCCAATCAAATTCGTCAGAATCCATCATCACCTGCATATATATCCAAAAAACAAAACCCATTTTGCATATGATTCAGATAGGATGAAAGGAATGCTGATTCGTTCAGATGATAACAAAAAAAAGGAAAAGAAAACAGAGCAATGGACAAACCACATAGAGCACTGATTAATTCCTCGCTCTTCCGCCAGTAAATCGCCACAAATTTCTGGAAAAAGAAGAATGGTGTAAGAGAATAACAAACAGAAGGGAAGTTGAAACGAAAAAGGGTCTTGCCCGGCTCGAGTAGGAATAGAAATGAGAAATGCATACCCTGAACGCTGTTGAAAGCATTCAGGGGAGACGAAAAGCAAACGAAAGTGCGAGCTCTTCAACCCATATTAATGCCTTCAAACAAGAACACCCACTCTCTTTTCTTCTCCCTAATCACCCTACTACCCTCCTTTCCTTCCTTAGTAAATGTTATCTCAATTTCATAATATAATACCAAACTTTCTGGCTTCTGTTTTCCCCTAATTTTCCCTCTATCTAACCCACCCAAAACAATAAATCCCTAATTTTGGGCCCTTCCCTGTCGCGCGTTGCTCCTTTGCTGCCTATTTTTGGTGTTATTTCTTGTCGAAGAAACCAATCTAAAAAAGGAAGACAGTAGTGAAGAAGAAGACAACCATTATTACTTGTCAAAAAATCATGGGCTTCATTACATTTTCATTTTACAACCTGGATTCTTCCTTCCCCTTTCTTTCTTCAGATCCGCTCTTTCAGCCCCTTTCTTCTTACAACTTAGTTTCTGTCTATTTTATTGTTTTCTTTTTTCAACTGCCACCACAAAACAGTTTGTTTTCTGTTTTCATTTCCCATTTTCTACTTGTACAATGTCAAGCTGCCATAACCTTTTCATTCTTTTAGCTTTTCTGGCCATCTGCTGGTGAAATGAAGCGACCATTTCCTACCCAATGGCAGAAAAACCACTTCTTTAAACTCCATTCAGCAGAAACAACACTCCTTTACCCTCAATTCAAGCACCCTGTTTCATAAACCTTGATAAAGTTGTGATTTTTGGTTTTTCAATTTGTTATATCCATCTTGCACCCAACTCTCAAAACTCCAAAATATGCCCTAAACTCGAGATCATCTACTCCAGAGATTTTTTGGAATAATCATACAAAAAGAATCAAAATACATTTAAGTCAGAAATTTTCATCACTTAGATGATCTTCAAATTCAATACTGAGTACTGTGTGATGATAACTTTTTGACATACAACAACTATTCTCGTGTATCATCATCAGTATTACATTTGACCAACATACAATGGAGGTATTTCTCAAAAAGGCCCTTTGGGTAAATAATACATGAATACCACATAGTAATCTTATTTTATAGGTTTAGTAGTGGTAATTGTGATTGTTCAATTATAATAATTCAATCCATTTATGGTACGACAATAGTCTCCTTCCTTGGAACTCCATTCAGCTGCTTCGCGACAGATGATACCTCTTCCTGGCCGGTGAGGGGCTCATACTTCCCAGGAACTTTGTCCGCTGTTTCTTGGTTCAATTGCTCATCAACCTCACCAATGGAAGGATATGACCTTCCACTCCCACGAACAAGATCTTTTATGGTTGTCTTGAGTTCTTTATCCTTCATCAGAGACTCCAAAGTAACATGTACACCTGGGAACCCAATGCATAAAGTCATATTTCAGTTCCTAAAACCACACTTTGGTTACGAACAATAGTTTCGATTTGAACATTGGAGCGACACCAAGAAGTTACTTAGTTTCGAGAAACCAAATCAGAACAAAAAGAAAATAAAACACATACGGTATCTCCAATAGTGCTTAGGATTTGTGGGGTCGTTAATTGTCTCCTCTGCCGCAGGGCGTGTCAAGTAATCTTCTTTTAGAGCTAACAAGTCCTGGTCAAACGGAGTCAGTACAGAGTTATATTATGATTCTCAATGTGGGAAAAAAATTATCAAGATTTTATGGGCTTCGCTAACTGTCTACTCCAGGATGTGATATTCGACAAAGACTTAAGTTTTGCCGTCGTACCTGAAGAGGGAAAATTGCCCACATAGATGGAGCTTCAACATGTTGCCTTAAGATAAATTTTGCAATATCTGGAACACATCGACTCGGCGGCAGCACCTCAGACCCCACCACACTACTGAAAAATTTGCGTCTTCTTTCTTCATCTTCTTCCCACCAAGCCCGCATGGTAGAGGAGTCGTGGCATGATGGAGCACACACCTGAAGCACATTATACAATGAGGTTGGTTTAATGCATATGAAGAACAGATGAATAGTTGAAAGAAAAGGAAAACTGCATTACTTTAACTAGCCCATTCCACAACCTCTACGTAAATAACAAACATTTAACTATGGCTAAAAATAAATATCCATTCATCTTTTAGTACAGATAAGCAACTTTCCACTTCAAAAAGCATTTCCTTTTTACTTTAAGGTTCGGTTATTTTTAAAGTTAGGTAGAGAAAGACAATCACCCTAACACAATACTGCTTTTATCTTCTGCATTTCAATGCTAAGCAGCAAAAAAAAAGAGATGTGGCCAATGCAAAGACAGCAATAAAATACCAGAACTCACCGTCATGTGGCTGTATTGAGAAGGAATACCAAACTCCAGACCTGGTTCGCTAGGCATACGTTGGATGCGTAAACCTATTAAACCCAACTCCTGCATAACCTGCATACAAAGAATCCAATCATGAGGAGCATTCCTTGGTATATGAGCTTAACAGAACAAATGGGAGCAAGGAGGCGGGTACTTCAGGTTAAAACAGGAAAAGTTGAACATACAGGGTGAACGCAAGCAGGTATAAGACCAAGATCTTCCCCACAAGCTAGCATGTCTGATGAGTTCAAAAGAACAGGCAAAGTATTCATTGCATTTTGCTTCCACAGGTTATCTTGCCGATGGAAGTAATAATCATAGTACAACCTTTTCAGGACATTTTTGCTGTATTGAAAAACAACCAGTAAGATGAACTGTATTATTGTAAGAACTTGACAAAATGTAATAAAAATTTACAGGAAGAAAAAAGGGTGTGTTAGTCAACACCAACAGGATTAATAACAAAAGATGCAGAAAAGAGATTTTAGTTTGATTAATAATTTAAACATTGGACTACTCCAAACTACATAAAATAGATATAGGATTTTGCACAAGGATCCAATTCGAGTACCTGTGGTCATCCAAATCCGTAAAACTTGAAGTCTCCTCAAGATTGAAACGAGGATAGAATTTCTTTGGATCTTCTGGATCTCTAATAAGAACTATGTTCTACAAACACAATTAAACATATCAAATTGGCACTAGTAACAGGAATATGATCTAGTATAAACTCAATATTACATTACCAAAGGAACTAAAGTTATCTGTTCTATCATAAATTACCTTCAGAAGATCAAAGAGATCATCGCGTATCTTGTCTTCACTCTCCAACAACAAAGAGGTTTCTGCAAACACCTTTAGCTTGGAAGCAATTTTTTTCTCTGTGCTGCAGTCCTCCTTGAACTATTGAAAGCATGCAACACGAGCTTAGGCTTAGATCAAGTGGAAGTTAAAGCATTTACTACCTTGTTTCAGTAACCATGTGTCACATATATCTGCTAGATTAGGTTAAAATCAAGTAGGAAAACGGGATACAAACAAGTTAACATCAATGACCTTGCTAAGGTGAAGCGTCAACTTTTGTGCCTTTTTTTTCTTGTCAATAGTTTATAGGATGTTACAGAATACAGAGTGTCGAGCATGCTGAGAAAGGGATCCCCGAAGCATAATATTCACTACTAATGCACACTCTAACAAAGAAAAAACAGATAAAGTTAAGTTTACTAAATCAAAAATAAAGCAAAGAAAGAATTTTCCATTTATTTTTAGTAAAACAGATAAAGCACTCGAAAGAGAAAGGTATATTTAACTTGTTATCAGAAAGTAGTTCAGTTATTTCAACAGATAAATTCTGTTACTCAAGGTTCAAGTCAAAAATCAGTGGCCCAAAAAGTACCCAGTGAAAAAGAACGAAGGAAGCCAAATTAAATCTCAAATATCATCAAATAAGATCATGATCTCACCTGATAGAAGCCCTTCTGAGATTCGTTGAGAAAATTAGAAGCAATAAGAGTCCAAGAAGCTCCAAACTTTTCCTGGAACAGAGAGGTGGAGATAAAAGGAAAAACATAAGCTAGTAAATGACACGTTCACCATATAACCAATTTATTGTTTGAAAGAAACAAGATTATGATCAACAAGAAAAGTTCAATAACCCGAAGAAATTCTTGCCGAATATATGGAAGGCTCAAGCGATCAAAATCCCAGATCCCCTCCTTTTCAAGTTCTTCCTATGGCAGAAAATTTACTTTTATAAAAAAGAAATGGCTCAAGTAAGGACTAGTTTCTTTACTGCTGCATAGAGGAGTTTAACATCAATCATAAGTCAGTCCCCACTACCACTAGTTTTCATACAAGAATACCGGCAGTTTATAACCAAACCTGACTAAGAGGGATAGATGGTCGGAATTTTCCAATCAGGCCCGTCATAGCATGCTCTGGAAGCTCCCAGATCCTAAAGAAACCCAAGACATGATCGATCCTGTATGCCGTAAAATATTTTGCCATCTGTCATAGAAATGTAAAAAATCACTCTTCCGGAGACAAGAAAATGAAAGAGCAATAATAAGATTGCTTGAAAATGAAGACAGGACAATCATGTGTAAAGTGGCAAACCTGTGTTAATCGAGCACACCACCAAGCGTAGTTGTCTTTCGACATTTCCTCCCAGTTATAGGTGGGAAACCCCCAATTCTGTCCATTTTTAGCAAAATAATCTGGAGGTGCTCCAGTAGAGGTGTTCATGCGAAACACATTTGGATAAACCCAGGTATCCACACTGTTCCTATCAACACCAATAGGTAAATCTCCTTTCAATACCACTCCTCTCCTTCTTGCATATTCCGCAGATTCTGACAACTGCAATGTTATTGTAACACCCAACATTTTAAAATCAGGATAAACTCTTGCATAGCAAGTAAGACTGATGCAAAATAAGCCTTGGATCATGGACCAACGGAACTTACTTGAACATGTAAATGGTATTGAATGTAATAGTGAAAGCGAATTATGTCATAGTGCAAGCTTTCTTCAGAGACAAGTTTCGCGAGCTATAAGAAACAGAGCATTGTTGTCAAAGACTTTAAAGGAGAGAAGGTTATACACAAGTTAACTGAAAACGCTTTCTTACCTAGTTACATTATAAACAATTAAGCATACAAGAATACAATGAATTTCTAAATGACACCAGTTGTTCACAAATCAATTTAAAATGATAATAATAATATAGCCACTTACCTTCTCCTTTGAATAACAAGAAAAGCGACCCCACTGGCTATGATCCGATGTTTCAAAAAAGTCCCGCAGAAAGCAAAAGGCCGCATAGGGTTTTAACCATTCCTTTTATCAAATAAAACATGTCAGAGACCAATTAGCCCGGTAAATAGAATAACAGGAAAGTTAGATGAAGGTTCAAATTGGCATGATAGTAAAGTCATGGACAAAGACCAAAATTCATAAAACCTCATTCTCTGCAAAGTACTTCTTAAAGGAACTTGAGTTCAATATCAAATCCTTCTCTTGTTCAAAAAATTTCCTCGCAATTGAAAGTTTAGCAGCCAGGGTAGCCTCATAATCAACCTCCTGCACATATCCAACATGTCTGCGTTAATTCTTTTTAAGGGAAAAAAAAAACTAGTTTGTCCACTACAATCTATCACAATCTGCACAAGAACACAATCACTGACGCTTGTAGCTTAACAACAAAAACAAGAGTTAAAATCCTATGCGCCCTTCCTTCTCCCTAGGTGAATAAGCTAAACTAGAGTTATACAACCAGTTCCTCATAAAGGTTAATTGATCAGGCAAGTCCTTAAGACCTGAACTACAACATCAGTAGTCACTCTACTCTTGTTCCACTACTTTTCACTCTCATTTTCAATCAGATTAGAACACGTCAATTGGAAACTAAATTACTCAGAAACTTCTTCCACTATAATGTTAAAGAACAACAAGAGGCAACCTTTCCATCCAATCGCTCTTTAGCTTCTTGAATCTCTTCCTGCAAGGAAAAAGAAAAGGTAATTTCAAAGATTGATTTAACAGCCACAGATCAGGTCCTAAAGAAACAAATGTCAGACAGTACTTATGCTCTAAGAATAGACAGAAAAAACATCTCATCATTCATTTAAGCTGCATGAAACCACCTTGATATCCTTGGAAAGATTTTCTGAAAGCGCTTGTACTCTCAGGTATAGTGGATGCAATGCGAATACGGAGAGCGAGCTGCCAGACAGAAAATTGAAAGAGGAAACTCTAAGGGAGATTGTCACCAGGCAAAAATCTAGTAATAATATTTCAAAAGGAAATGAACCTCTGTGCGGGCAGTTACCAACAGTACAACAGAGGACCGCGAAATGTAAGTGAAAAGAATCAAATCATGGCAACAAGATGGTATACTTCCCTTAATCAATTGAAAACTACATTTCAGCTGGCAAATCACCCAGAGAATCACCAGCTGGAATGGACACTTAGGAGAAACTATGCCAAAATTAACTAGACAGGACCCCCCTTATGATATTACTTACATCTATGTTAGGACGCCATACCTGTATGGATATGAATCCCACCACATCTTATGCACAGATGTATCATTGATTGGTAGGAGTTGAATCAAATGGAACCCAGATTGCACTGCCCAGTCAACAAGAAGTTTAAGGTCCAGAAACTCACCAACACCAAGATCAGCTTCTGACCTAACAGAAAACATCGGGATTGCAACGCCAGCACCCCGCCAAGGCATCTCCTAAGACAAGAAAACTGATCGATGAGAATTATAACAAAGAACTCCTTGGCAGAACATTTCCTCACAAAGTTATCTTCACAGCTTACTCGCAACATGCCATCTGCACGGAAGATGTATCTTGGCATAGTGGTAGATGAGTCAGTTAAAAGATCCCGATTTCCACCAGTTTCTAAAGATAAGGTCCCTGCCTTGCCATATTTACAGTACCTATATGTGACAACAATTAAGGAAGACAGAGAGAGAGAGGGTGTGTGTGCATAGAAAAGAACAAAAATAGCCAAATGATGGGAACATTAGATAGAAAACTTCCAAAAGGATATTTTATCGGAAGATCACCCTTTTGCAACACAAGATCGGCTTGCCAGATTGAGTCACCAGCATAGCTAAGTTTAAGTTCATCTTGAACTTTCCACCGGCCCAACTCTACGGTGCTGCCAATTACATATAACTGCAACAGTAAACTTCGTAACTTCAGGCCTATACCAGAGCAAAAATAACTCCCGTACAAGAACAAAGATCAAACAGATTTTCATGTATAGTCCAGGTTCTAAACCTCAAGTTTTGGATCATGCTACTGTAGCATGGCACTATTCACTTCAGTGAAAGTTCCTTGCTTTATTTCATTCTTGTATTGGCTTCATTGTTCAGGTTATAACATAGCCATTCTGGATGCTTATTGGAAAGGACTTATTTTCATTTACTACAGTAATATTTGAGTCTAAGCATTAAACAGTCGGATGAGTTGTTTGGACAGTTGAGATCGATATTGAAAATGAATGAAGTTACAAAGATTTTTTTACCGCATTTGAATAATACAAACTACACCAAATATGAGGCTTTATTCTTGGCTGGAGTAGTTACTTAACTCTACTGGTGCAATAATAATACTAGAATTTTGTTCTTGCATTGATTCCTTTTGCAAGTTAGTATTTATGAATTTCAATTTCCAAATGAAAAAAACTTAAACATTCATAACCATATCCAAAAAAGCAGTCACAGAAGAATTCTTGTTTGCATTCAGCACTGTGCCCGTTCAGCAATGGTCTTATATGTAGATAAATACAGACAGCTTGTTAAGAAGGAGAACTCACTGATGTCTCTTCCTCTAAATTCGGACAGCAAATTCTGAAATGGACGACAATTCCATCTACTATAATTCAAAAGTTACAAGAGAGAGGAGTTAGAAAACAGAATAACAAGAATAATTATAAAGAAAAATGCTAATGCGAATGAGTAATGGCAAGGTGCAGAATTACCTTCTTTGTCCAGCTTATTCTGGACACTTAGAGGCCTCTCAACATTCAAACCAGAGCTTCTGCCAAATATGACATTTTTAAAGGCACTTCTGAAAGGGATAGCATCTCCACCAGTCTGGACTCAACAAAAGAAAACTTCTATGTCAACTTCCGTACTTGCACAACCAAAATATATATTTGAACTGATTAGAGCATAAGCCTCACTAATGCATTTCAAAAAGTTCATGCACCAACCAACATTTTACAATTTCAAAAGCTTCCTTAAATTTCAGCAAAATTGAAGACTTGACACAAGAATCGCAAACTATGCACACAATGGTGATTTTTCTTTTACTCATTCATAGCAATCTCAGCTTAAGAATTGGAAAACAGTCTATAAGTTATATGAAAGGATAATCTTGCAGAGTGCAGTCACTAAAAATAATTCAAGAACAAATTTGCGGAAAGATTAGGCAAATTATAGAGTTAAAAAAGCTATCAGGGGTAGGGGATATGAACTTCACTATCAGCCTGTCCAACCCCTAAAATTAAGCTACAGGTGATCTTCAACTAAAACTACAGTTGAGCAAGGATCAGGGGACAACGCCGTAATTGTGTCATCCAAGGAGCACTCCTTTCCTATAGCCATCCATATCTTGCCTCCTCGATCCAAACAATTTTTTAGTGTAAATGAAATTGAACAGTAAGATATGAGCATATAACCTTACAGAACAAGACATCATCAGAATCTAATAATCCATCAGAAAACTGAAAAAGAGTGGGAGAAAGGACGGTTAAAAGATAATTTCTTTGATTGGTATCATTCGACTTTAAAGATGCCATAGTTTTATCTACCCTTTCTTCCTTCTTCCAACAACCAAGGGAAACAAAAGACTACGAAAGCAAATGACAACAGGTCTACAGTTTACAGATTCCTTTTGCGCATCACAAATTGAAATTTCAAAACAAATTTAAGACAACTCTATGAAACTCTTCAGTAGCAAAAGCTGAAAGCACCAATCCAGAAAGCACGACGAATCGGAAAAAAGTGGTACAAGAGATAATCACCTGCCAAAGATCATGGAGCTCCACGGTCTCTCCACCATTTATCCCCTCAGGAAGAAATAATATACGCTTCTTTCCCATCTCCGACCTTAGCACATTCTTCCCGTCATCCACGACATAGTAACTATAGGTGCCACCGAATTGGGTTGGCACTGCAATACTTCCACACCACAGGAGCTCATCCCCCTGATGAACAGGGCTCAGCAGCAAACCCTTCTTCACATCCCATGAACCCAGAACCGGTTCAGAACCGCAAACAAGCAGGCGCTGGCCCCATTGAGTGTGATACGGTAATCTGAAGTTCACATTCACTGGTTTCATTGACTTTGTCCCGCCAAACAATCCAATATCTGCCATGTCTTGGAGAAATAAACCAGACCGAGATTAAGGTTTTTTAATCTAGCAAAAATCCATTATGCATGGCGTTAGCATCGAGATAGCAGTAAAAGAAACAGATTCAAGTGAATCCAGATTGGCCTTTAGTTAATGGAGGCGAAAAGAAGTTTTACCAGACAAAAGTATTGATTTTCTTGAAGCAAGAAGGGAGAAACTAAATTCCCGTGAGTTGTTTAACTGGAAAGAGTGAGGTGGTGTAAAGAGTAAGGAAACGAGTTAGGAAAAAACTTGGGTATACATCAGGATCTTAAATGTTCCAAATAATGCTAAAATACTACTACTTTTTACTTTGCTAGATTATCTTTTCTTCTTCTTCTCGCTACTTTTTGTCTCTTAGAAAGATATTTTGTATTTAGGAGGAAAAGCTGAAAACTTGAAATTGAAATATGAAAATCGACGGCAGAAGTAAAAGCTAGAAAGGGAAAGAAATTGGAAAGTATTGATTTTTTTAATTTATTTTTCCTTTTTCCTTTTGGTATGTGAAGATTTTGGACTGAAGAGTGAAGAAGAAAGCGGCGTTTTTGCTCTCTTTCACGTGAGAATGTGAGCCAGCCACCGCCACACTGTCATGTTTGTGGTCATGTGGACAGAAACAGATTTTTCATTGAGATATTAGCAACCAACAAAAGAGAAGAGGACAAAAATACTCTCTTCCCTCACCATTGCTGATCTCCCTTGAGAATTGAGAGTTGTTCTTGATTCCCTTCATTTTTTATCTTGTACGATGAAAAAAAAACAAAGAAAAAGAACTGAATCTATGCGGGTAAAATGGAGTTTTATCACGGCCGCTTTCACAACCAACATTTGACGTGCATGAGCGTTGAGAGGCTTCGTTCGAGTATAAAGAATGAAAAAAGCCGGATTGGTCCCTGTGTTTGTCAATGTTATCGTTGATCTTATAATTAGGCGTTCAAAGATCAGAACTTGGTATTTGTTGTAATGTTAGAGTAGCAGTCTCTGTTTCTCTTGAATGGAAACATCAGTCAGTATTTTCAAAAGGTTATTTGCTTTGCTAGGCGGGAAACAAGCTGCTCAAGGTCGAGTATTAAAAGATATGTTCATCCTTAACTCATATCTCATATATGAGACTAAGAAATAGAGAAAATCAAATTGGGCGAATCATCCATCTCGACCAGACAATCTCAAACCGAAATAATTCCTAATCGGAAAGATATAGAGGTTGTCTAAGAAAAAGAACACGACAAAAAAAAGAAACAGGGAGACACATTGAAGTCAAAAAACATACCTGATTAACGTGGTAGGGATTGGAAACAAAATGGTAATCTCATACATTTGTGTTTTTTTCCTTTTTTCTTTTTTTCCTCCATACACTTTTTTCTGCATAAGAGAAAAATAATACACAACACAGCGGCTGCAATGCAATCTAAGGCCTGCCACCTCTGTGACTTTGACCTCTGAAAATGCATCGACCAGCTGAATTTTTAATCAAATATTTACACGCACAACAAAAAGAAAACAAATATATTCACTCAGACGTGAGGCTACACCCTTTGCGTTGCTCCCACTTCCAAAACCTCTCCACTTTGATAGGTTTGTTCGCATCGAACCATTATCTTTCGTCCTTAGAATCCAGGAGAAGCAAGCTTACGTAAAGATACAAAACATCTCTCTTGTTTGGTTATAACTTATAAGTGTAATACAAGAGCTAGTGACAGTAAAATCACCCATCGAACAGTACAAACACCTGCTGAAGCTGCAAAAGGAGAACATCAGTGACATAATTAATGCTTGGCATTTACAGCCATTGATCTTTTGTTTTGCAAAATCAAAAAACTAAAAGAAAAATCATCTTTTGATATGAAGTACAAAATTAACATATTAAACATACTCACATGAAAATGGTGATGGCGCAACTGAGGGCGCTGCATCAGAATTCTTATTTGATTTACTGTTTGAAGGTGGTTGGGTGCGGGAAAAAACTACACTTGGCAAAGGACTAGAAGAAGGAACCGTATTGGAGATTGGTGCAGGTGTTGGCTGTGCAGCATGTGGAACAGTGCGGGGATGTTGAGGGGGAACAGAAATGTAGGGAGAACTATTCGGTGCAACTGTAGGGGCTACATGAGGTTGCTTTCTTCCATTCCCCGGATACCTCTTTTTAGGCCCAAGTTCGCAACCAGGAGGCTTTGCCCGATTACTCATCTGAGGTGCAGGTGAACTTTTGGGTGGGGCAAGTGAAGCATCGACAGGAGCAGGTGCACCTTGGTGAGTAACAGGTGTCATGTCAGTGGCAGGTGCAGGAGAAAGTGCAGGCGCTGAGTAGGTACTGTGGTGGTGATGATGATGGTGATGGTGATGGTGATGGTGGTTGTGCGGGAGGGGAAGAGGTGAAGGTGCGGGCGCACCTTCACCGCCATGGAGTGAATGTTGCAAGACAGATGAAAGACTAACTTGCTTCACCCTACCAAAAACAGTGTTATTGAGACCAAGGTTCTTTGCGTGTCCTGTGATAGTTTGAGCCAGTTGCTTCAGCCTTGGCATTGAGGGATTACCAATGGCTAGTAGAACAGATGATTCAACAGTTGTAGGGGGAGCCACCGTAGAACCTTTGGCATTTGATAATCTAATGTACAAGTTCTGCACCCACAAAAGAAAAACCATTAACATCAGACAGGTAGGTACTCGGGCTCCAAATACTGATGCTCCTAGTACAGGAACAGGCAAGCATGACTCCGAGTGAATGGCCACATAATACAACCTTCTGAACCATTACAGTACTAAAAGTTAACAAAGTATGGATCCATTATTATAGCTATAAAAGAGAAGCTTCCATCATAACTCCAAATATCCAAAATCCTATGTACTCACCCCAGTGCACAGACACCCATAAAACAATTCTCACACAAAACATTAAAATGTTGTCACAGCTGCACCACAAGCACGGATATGTCTACAAATGAGGTATATGCAAGCACAAAATAGCATATAACTAAAAACAAGCAGGAAGGGTTATGGGCAAACCTCATGGGATGTTAGATGCAGTCCTGCTCTCAGTTGACTGGTCAGCTCAGGAAAATTTTCTCGTATTTGATAAATAGAGAAGTTCAAAGTAAAGTTGAAAGATACTTGCACTTTCTGAAGAAGAAATGCACTCTGGGGAGGAACTATAGTAATTCCCCCGGGAAATTTGAGCACCTCAAAAGCGAATGGGTCTCCAAACAAAGACTCAGTCACACTGAGAGATGACACGTTTACAACCAAGTCTTTAAAATAAGCACTGACCAGACTTTGATCAGTTGATGATAACTTTAAATATTTTGTTGCAGGATCAACCGCAAAAACAACTGTTGTTATGTTTGATCCAGCCAGAGGCTCCAAAGGCAAGACAGAAACCTGAATTGAAAAATAAATTTCAATTACAAAAGAGAAAATACAAATCAAGTGATTACAAAATGACAGAGAAAGTGAATACTTTTGTATTGGGGACACTCAATTCCTCAAAAATGTCATCCTCAAGCTTTGAGATGTTGTCTTCCAGTAACGAAACTGGCTTCTGCACTCTGAAACTTGCAACAATATCATGATCTGCACACACAAACATTGTCATCCATAAAACCTCAAAAAAAATGACAAGTTTCATACATGTACATAGATTAAGTTGCATCATTCACAAGATTGAACCAGATAAATGGAGGAAAACATAGACAGGATCGCGCATACATGAATGGCAGGCACATACACAATTTGCTGGAGGCCTGACTCTATTTGCTTTTTAAATTTGTCTTCCACAGGTATCATGTGATCTGATTACATAACAAACCTCAAAGGCCAAAGGCCACATAATTTAAATTTGTTGTCCAATGGATAACAACCATGCTGCTTTAACAATGTATAAAAATCAATGTTAACACCAACATTTTAATACTCATAAAAAGACAAGCAACTATTTTTTGAAATGGAGATATCCTTTGTACAAGCAGAAAAGGTTCATTTTACTTTAACAGGTCAAGACCAACATAATAATTAATCTTCACTTTGTTCTGCAATATGTTCCCAGGTATTGTTTGCAATGACAAAAAAGATGTTTCAAACAATATTTCAAACATTAAATGACTATATATCTATTTATGCCTGTATCACACAGTAGGTGAAATAAAGGAAGTGTTGAAAAGGAAAATATGTCCTTGGCCAGAATGGTTGAAGGCAAAGAATTTAAAAAACTGGAGACAGTTCCTCCATTACTGCTACCTATTATGCCAAAATCACTGTCATGTATATCTTCTCTCAACATAATCTTATAAAGCCACGACTTGCAATCAACAAATGAATAGCATAGAATATCTCCAAAAAAAGCATTAGGAAAAGGTTGTTATTGGCTGAAATTACAAGCAAAGTTCTAGAGGAATACTATCTTGGTCAATTAATGTCCGATCAACCCCAATACAACCAAGAACTTTCAACTCCAATTGTTAACTTTATCCATTTGCAGACAAGGATAAAGATGAACAAGAACCATGTTTTCTAACTATGAATTTCACAGCTCTGTTTTAGAAAGATTAACTACTGAACATAGCATATGTAATGCATAACAGACTAGCATAAAACAAGGCAAGATATACTGGCCAGTCAAATGCCAAATTCAAAGCATCTAATTCAGACCCCAAAATGTAGGTTCACATCTCCAAAAATCTGGAAAGTTGACTTAAAACGGAAATGCACATGCTCAACACCTTAACATAGAAAAACCCATATCTAGCAGAGCCAAATTCTCCCCCCAGCTATTCCAAAGTTAGCCAAAATGAAATAGTTGGTAAATCAAAACAATTTTAGAAAAGAAATTTGAAGTGCAGAGTTTTCAATTACTTGGGTGCAATATAAAGTCAAGTTCCTCAGTTTCTCACATGGTAAAAAAAGATCTAACATTTTTTTCTAGATAAAAATGTTCCATCCTTTCCCTTATTCTC
This sequence comes from Viola odorata, assembly GCA_963691705.1. Classification (NCBI taxonomy): domain Eukaryota; kingdom Viridiplantae; phylum Streptophyta; class Magnoliopsida; order Malpighiales; family Violaceae; genus Viola; species Viola odorata. The sequence continues at coordinate 48,334,992 of OY829541.1, read as the reverse complement.
ACCAACCCAGGACAGACCAACAAATGATAACCACCACTGGAAACATAACTTCTCAAGTCACCAGCTTTTTTGGACTAAAAAAGGAGGGATTAACCCCCAAACTGAAGAAAACAAAGATAGAGATAGCACAAATTAAGTAGGTTATGCATTGTTTCTTATGCATTTTCTCATCGGCCAACAACTACTTGAACAAACAACACCAACCAATTAAACCCTTTTTTATATTAAAGAAAAAAGGAAAAAAATCTTTTAGATCTATGAAGACAAAATGTCGATGCCCAGAACCAAAATTCAATCAGATGAAAAGAAAGGACACACCTTTAAACCTGTAATCAAGATCCAGATCCCCCTGATCTGAAAACTGAAGAAAAGGAGGTAACCAGAAGATAGCAGATAAAAACACAGCCACAGACATAAAAAGCACCAATAAACATCTTATCCCAATCAATCTACGAATGCCTCTAAATCCAAAACAGCAGCAACCTAATCTCCTCCCACCATATTGGCCTCCACCACTGTCATCACTAACAGGCAGCCCTGCCTGCTCCTCTTCAGACTTTCCCATGGCAACTACCAAAGCAAGTAAAAACAACAATGCAGCAAGCAATTGCAACACAAATCCTGTTTTGGGTCAGAGCATTTTCTCCTGATGCATAGAGCCACAGCTTGTTTGGTGCTGAACTGAGTTTTTGCTGGTGGCAACCATTGTTTTTTGGTTTTTTTGTCTTGGGTGGGTCTGGTTGGTTCCTAGAGTGAGAAAGTGAGCCAACAACAACTGCTGTTCTTACAGAAATATAGGAGTTAAAAACTTGAAAGAGAGAGAGAGAGAGTAGTTTGGTTCTACTACTCCTTTTTCATATTTTTTTTGAATTTATTTATATATTATTATTATTGAGCTATACTAGTACTTACTAGTTAGGGTTTGAAGATGAAGGAAGAGAGAGAGGGAGAGAGACATGGACTGTGGAGTTGACTAAACTATCTGCAAAATGCAAATGACAAGTATGGGCTTTTAGTTAAAGAGAAGGTGTCCCTGCTGGTTTATTTTTAGTTTATGTTTCCTTTCAGGCCTAACCAACAAGCTAAAATAGTAAAATTATATAGTTTTAGTTTTGATTTTTCTTGCCCACTCACCTTATCTCGTTGGTGGTTACCATTTTATTATTTTTACCGGTAACATTTATTGCTTTTATGAAAAAAAGTTTATAATTCTATTTTCAAAAGATTTTTTTAACAAATTGACTTCTAATATGTATCTTTATTAAATCTAAAAATATTTTCAATAAGTGCGGATTGAGGGTCATCTTAGTTTAATAAAAAATTATAGGTTCAAGTCATAATTGTATAATCGAGTTAAAATTTATGAGCCAAAATTTTATCGACTTTTGAAGTGTTGTTGAATTTAAATTCAAAATAATCGGTATTAAATATGATAATTGAAAAAAGAAATAAAAAACATTACTTGTAATATTTTTTTTAAAAAAAAAATGAGAACGTAAAGTGGGGAGCAGCCTGTGCGGTGTTGCGTAGGCTTGCAGGAGTAATTTATTGGAGAAGACTGATAAAAAAAGTAATTTACTATTGTAGAACCATCTATGCATTAATGCCTCCTATCCTGTGGATTGGAGATTGAAAGAGTAGGTTTGACCTTATGAAATTCTACGTGCTAAGATGGAATACAAAAATATTTTTAATAAGTTTGATTTTTTTTGGTAATTTAATAAGTTTGATTAAAAATTAAAGATTGATAACCAGATTTGATTAGCATTACCTTTATAAGTTTTGAATTACGTATGTTTTTAATTTTATATTTATTTGAAAGTATCTTTTAAGTCTATTTATCAAAATTAATGCTTCTTTTCTTCTATCCGGTTTTTGATATTTTTTATTTGCGTCAATTTGGTTTGTTAATGATTAAATTACTCTTAAAAATAATTACGGTATAGTATAAAATAATTTAACCAATATTTAAAAATAAAAGCAGAAATCACACAATTTCACCCGCTTATGGTTTTCTCTTAGTTGTTTAGAAGTTTACTAGAAATTTTACATGATATATATATTGTTGAAGTTAGGATATGACAAAATCTCTTGAGATTTTCAAAATATTGGAACCTGAAGAAGCGGTTTGGTATGGATTCATTTCATTTAAAATCATTTGTACCAAATCATTCGATCGGTATAGTAAAATACGCGAGAGTTCAATTCTCGTAAGAATTGAACTGCAAATTTTACTGAAGAGTAGAATTCTCAAGCAAAAAGGTGCTATTGTCCTGGAATTCATTTGGCTCTTTTATAATTAATTAGGCTATTACTTAAATACCCTTGTGTAAAACATATTCCTTGTGCCTTTTCTTTTCCTTTTCACGCACATAGCGAGAGAGATCGTGAGAGAGCGTACGCGAGAGAGAGAGGACGAAGAGCAATCGAGAATTCCCCTATCGTATTCACAGGTTTGTGCACTATCCGGTTGTGAGAACTTTCCCGATTTTTGGATTTGATTTCTAGTTCTAGGGTTTATTATCAAAAATATGAATTTTCTTGGGGTGTTGTTTTCTGTTTGTGCAGGTAGGCTACCAGTTACTGTTTTTCATCATCACTGCACTTCTCAAGTTTGATAAAGTCACAGACTTCGGTGTTACTTTCAATTCCAAACTTTTCTCATGAATTCTTTCTGTGGGTATCTGGGAAAACGTGTTTTCATGTTCTGGGATTTGCTCCTTTTCTGGGTTAACCAATAAAAAGTGCATAACATTACTGTCGTGTGAGAAGATTAATACTGTTTTCTTTTTGTGTTTGTCAGCTAGCACCAATTTTGTTATACTTGCTGTGTTGACTTTAGTTTTGAAGGGGGCATGGCATTTCAGACAGATAATAACCATCTTCCTTAGGTTCTTTTTTTTTTCCACTGCATCAATCATGACAGTTGTTTTATGTGCAAAGTTACTCTTTTTACTAGCTTAGGATGAAAGTGTACTCTGCTAGTACAATGGTATATGAAAGTGTTCTTTGTTATTACAATGGTATATGAAAGTGTACTCTGCTAGTACAATTGTATGTGAGGTTCACAGTAGTTGTTGTAATGCATTTTAGCTCATTCTGTATTTACTGAGCTGTAATGATAGATGTGGTGTCACTATGTCAGTTTCGATGTAGTAAATATGTAGTGATGTTTTGATACTTCAAATAGTTGGGAATATAAGAAGGGTTGGTTATCTGCATATTTTGACGTTTTAATCTTGTTATTCAAGATTGTTTCTCTTTCTTTAGTCCCACTAAGTAATTAAATACATGTATTCTTTAACTTTTCTTTCTGTGACATTGCTGGATTGCAGTTTTATCGGTTAGAAAGCTAGAAAATGCATTTTCCTGGACTGGTCTTTGGTTGTCAGGATACAATTTATGCCATTTATTCAATTATTCATATCCTCTTCCTTAGTTGAATTGTGAAATAAACCTGCATTTGTGTCGTGTATTCTTTACTGCCACTAAATGGAGTTGTGATTATGTTTGTAGCTGCACAAGCATGTTTTCATCTCTTCCATCTGAACAGCAGCTGAGGGTATTCATGTCTGCACCATCTGGGCATCGTAAGGTAGGAGTCGTAGGACTCGGGTTTAACTTATATATATTTTCTGGTAGTCTAGTAAAGATTCAAAATTGTTATTTAACTTATTTTTTGTAATTAATTAAAGTTTTTTTTTAGGTAAGTTCTATTTAGCCGATGCAGGTTATATGTTAAGGTCGGGGTTTATCACTCCTTATAGGAGTACTCGATACTATGGGTGTACACGGGTCGGGTCGGATCGGATCGGTTATAGGCCTAACCCGCCACCGACCAGCCCAAAATTTAACTGGTCAGTTATAGACACGTATAACCGCGGGTTGGCGGGTGTAGCGGGTCGGATCGATTATCCGCGGGTTGGCGAGTTGATGGTTGAAATTTTTATACCCATGCCAAATAGCAACATATCCCATGCCAAATTTTTATACCCATGAAAAAAGGAACGCAATAGATCTGAATCATTGATGGCAAACAATTCAGAAATTTGACAAAAAATCCAAAAAATAGTCAAAAAAGAGAAGAAGAAAAAAGACTTTGTTTCCTCTTTCATTTCTCTAACATTCACCGAGAAAAAGAAAAAATACTATATTTGCCCAACAATTTACAACCAAAACTCTCATCTTTGTGAAAAGCAAAACACTTGTTCAAACCGGCTCCAATGATCTTGAATCTTGACTACCACCACCATCCAACATCAGATCTACCCATCTACAACCCAGACCTCCCAAACAAGAAGATCTCCACCTCAAAGGAGTTAGAAGATGAAGTTTCAGGATTGATGTTGGTGTTGGTGGTGATTTGATTTTGATGGAAGGAGGAGATGGGTTTGGTTTTGAGAGAGAAGTGCGACGACAGTAAAGAAGAAAGAAGGAAGAAAAGAGAGAATAGAAAAGGAATGAAAAAAAGGATGCTTATATATTTAGGGTTAGGGTTAGTGGCGGGTCGGGTCGGTTTTTTTGCGATTTTTTAAAAGTTGACCCACGAACCGACCCGTCATTTAATGACGGGTCGGTTATGTATTTGTATATGGGTGGTTATGTAGTTTTTTAGTTTTTGGCGGGTCGGGTTAGTTCGGGTTGGCGGGTTAGACGGGTTGGGCGGGTCAAATATTCACCCCTACTCGTTACCACTTGAAAGAATACTCTCAACGTCGTCCTGAAAATGTCAAAGTACGTGTTTGGCGTTGAGGTTTTGTGCCTCAACGCGCTTTGCCAAACCGAGAAGGAGGTAGGAGCCGTTTGGCTCCCTCTTTTTCAACTAGAGCTTCTTAGAAGCTCTATTCAATTTATGCTTGCCAGCCCCGCGTTCTCCACTGGTCCAAATTGGACCAGTGAGCAAAAGCTGCTGCTTTTGCATTCTCTCTCTCATGTATTTATTTATTTATTTTTAATTTTATTTTTTTACTCTTAATAATGAATAAAATAAATTAAAAACTACCATAATAAAATATACATTTCAAGATAAGTAATTCTAGATCCATTTTTCCTATTTTTATTAATTTTGTAAAAATGGGTTTTATACTCCAACTCTTTCATTTTTATAATTTTACCAAACGTTCCCACAACACTTTAAAAAAATGTTTACCAAACAGCACTCTGCTTTGCGTAAAAGTACTTTTCCCACAACACTTTTATTCACAGCACTTTTCGGACCAAAACTGGAACGCCAAACAGACCCAAAGAGTTATTTAACTTAAGGCATGCGTCGTTACGTAATTATGTTGAGAGATATTTTGGTGTCTTAAAATCAAGATTATCAATTTTATCTCAAGATGCAAGATATGATGTGGATACGACATCAGACATTGTGTTAGCTTGCTGCATTTTAAATAATTTCTTGATGAATGTCGATCCGAATGAAGAATTGACTGCACGCGTTGATAGGGAGTTAATGCATGTTGAAACCGAAGATGAACACTTAATTGGAGGGGTTGTTTGTAGAGGTGAAGATGGTAGAAGAAGAGAAATGATCAGAGAAACAATAGCTACACAAATGTGGCATGATTATGTCGCTCAAGGTTAGTATTTTAGCTGCACAAATTTATAATGTGACCATGAATCTGTCTAGTCTTTCCTAATTATGATGGTATGATTGTTATACGAGTTTCTTATATGTCTTTTCCAAGCAAATGTTCTTTATGCATGGGTGTTCTCGCATTTCTTACTACTATGATGGTTGGACTGATATGTGTGATGATAAGCCAAGCATGATAAGTCAGTAGTTCAGTGTGTCTTGCCAATGTCAGGTTATTTTCTCTTTAGCTGGTTGCGTTGTTGCTTGTGGTATCTTTGTTCGATTGGTTCTCCTCTTCATTCCGAAGATCTTAACTATTCTCTGTTTTTCTTTGAACTAGTAGTTTCCTTTCACTTCATCTCCCTTGTCGTTACTCGAACGATGGCACCATGGGAATGCATTGAGTGGCCTCATGCCATGCTTTTACATGTTTAAATCTCTTAATTAATATTAAAAAAAATAGTAAAATTTTCACCATAATAAATATTCGAATCACTCCTCTTTTAATTTAACTTAAGGCATGCCAATGATATATTTTTTTAATAGCGAAAAATGTTCATGGTGGTGTACATGATTTTATTCATCGCCCCATGACTCAACCCATAATTTTATAAATTTTTTTCTTTTATTTTATGGGTAAATTTTAATTTAGGGGTATAATGGTCAAATAAGTAAAATTAAATCATTTTTTAGCTATACCAAACAATATGTTCATTTCAATTTAATTGAGTTCTTTCAATTTTATATTGTTATATCAATCACTAGAGTCCATTCATTAATTCAATTTAATTGAATTCTGATTGAACTCTATTAATGAAATGAATTGAACTCATACATGATTTGATACCAAACACCCCCGAATAAAAAAAACTTGATAAATACAATGATGATTGTAGCTACTTAAAAAAAATGTGGTGATTAAATTATAAACTTAGTATAAAAAAAAGTTAAAGATTATTTAAAATATTGTAATATTATTAATAAATATTTTATAGATATAATTAAAGTTTAAATAATTATCATACTATTTAAACATATTAATTTTATAATATATTTAACTTAATCTGTGCAATTTTATCATAACTACTATTCTATTTTGTTATAAAATTCAAACATAGAAAGAAAGTTAAAGAAGGGGTAGTAAAATTAGAAAAGGGAAAAAAAGTGAAAATCGGAAAAGCAAAAGAAAAATTGAAAGAAGACAAAATATAAAGAGAAAAAAAGGAAAGTAAAAAAATAAAATATAGAGATTTTCTTTTAGGTCATTCATAGTTATATTTTTTTTCTTCTAAAATGGTATATGATTTATTATTATTTCAACAATTATATTCCTAACCTATTTTACAAAAATAACATGCACTCATTAGCTGTGCTAAAACTAGCTATTCTATCGTAATTATAATTTTTAGTAAAAGTAAGGTTAACTAGTGCACCAATTGAATAAGGAGAAATTCACCTCTTTGACTTGGGCTACGACCCAATTTTATGAATCTTTAGCCTCTGTCTTTGTTGTGTTAAAATAAAAAATAAAAAAATAATACAAAGATCAATTAGAAATTCCGTAAATAGAAGGACTTAATTGAAAATAAATGATAAATGTGGGGATGAAAAGAATGATTAAGACATTTTTTTAAAAACTAGAATGCACTGTTTTTTTTTAACCTCAAGTAAAAACATGTTAACCTTAGCGGTAGAAAAGAAGAACCGTCATCATCATCTTTTGCAATTTATTACGCACGTGTGTACCAATTGGTTCCCTCGATGTTTTTATTTCACGAATTCATTGTCCTAAGGTATTTCATACCACACAACTCCCAACTCAGTTGCCGATCTCTGACGACCACCGTCTCCGTCGCCGTCTGTTTGGCAAAGTTTTGCCCTAACTTATCATAATCAGCGAAGAATAAGATGCCCAAAAACGTGGTTTCTGACGAAGAAGGTATAAACACGGCGGCACCACCATTAATCCTCTATCCCAAAACCCTAATTCTCACATCTCCCGCTTTTTGCAGATGAGGTGGAGCTCGACGAGGAGGGAGAACCCGTTGACGGGGACGCAGTCGATGAGCATGGCAATGATGAAGATGAGGACGAAGAGGATGGTGTGATTCTCTGCTTTCTTAGTAGTTTTGATTGATTGCTGGCTTTGTTTGTTTGTTCTGGCTGAATGGATGTAGAATATCTGACTTTTGTGCAGAGGAAGGACAAGATGAATATGAAAAGGATGATTTTATAGTGGATGATGAGGATGAAGAGGAACCGGACGGGGAAGAAGAGCAGGCTGATAGCGATGAGGAAAGGCACCGGAAAAAGAAGAAGAAAAAGAAAAGGTTTTTTTATTGTCGTTCACTTATAATTTTCGTTGGTTTCCATGAATGGCATTGATGTCCCCCATATGTATTTGTTTTTCTTTCACAATGTTCTTAGGGAAGCTGAGGTTCTTGATGAAGATGACTATGAGCTTCTCCGCGATAACAATGTCTTGCATCATCGGCCTAAGGTTATCCAATGCCATCTCTGTTGTCTTTGACCCTTCCAGATTCTTGCAATTGAAACTAATCAAAGAGTTGCATGGAATTGCCTCAGGATAACAAAAAATTTAAGCGATTGAAAAAAGCACAGGGGGTTTTGGATGATGAGGGCCTTGGGTTTTCTGATGATGAGTTTGATGGAACTGGTAAAAGCGGGCAAACTGCTGAGGAGAAACTTAAACGGAGCTTATTCGATGATGATGATGGTTAGATATAAATTTGCTAACTTGTGCTATACTGCTACTCACCCACTGGCCAAAAGGTACATTTTTGTGGCGATAATTCTAACCTGTGTTGTCTTAAGGTGCACAATTTGAGGATGCTCCTGAAGAGGAGGAGCAAACAGAAGAGGACGAGGACGGAGAATTTGTTGGGGACGATGACATGGCAGATTTCATTGTAGATGAAGATGACGTCGATGGAATTCGCGTGAGGCATGGTTTCTGGAGCTCCGGTGGTTTGATCTGTATTATTTTGGTAGTTTCACTTGAATTTGCTCTCATTTTGTAGGCACAACAAGAAATCCAAGAGAAAGAAATCTAGGCAGGCATCGGGAGTATCGTCTTCTGCATTGCTAGAAGCTCATGAAATATTTGGCGATGTTGACGAACTCTTGGAGTATCGCAAGACTTTAGGATCTACCGAATGGAAGGAAACAAGGGAAAATGAATTGTTTGATCCATCAACTGTTGAAGAGAAATATATGACGCCAGAAGATGAGCAGATCCGTGCTATTGATGTTCCTGAAAGAATGCAGGTCAGTTTCTGATTTGTGTTTTTTCTTCTTCTTCTTCTTTTCTCCAGGATTATCTTGATTTCTCTTAGGTGTATTATTTTAGATATCAGTTTCTCTACATTTTCCTCTCTTCACAGATATCTGAGAAAAGCACCGGTCCGCCTCTAATGGATGATGCGATAATAGATGAGAGCACCTGGATACATAATCAACTTGCTAAGGGAGGGGTACCTTTCTTTGGTCATCAAGTTAACGAGACACAGGATTTGCATATAAGCAAGGATGACATTGGTCGATTTCTTGAGCTGCATCATGTGCAGAAGCTAGATGTTAGTAGCTTGTTGTTTAACATCAGTTGTTACACCTTTTCTCTGATCGTGATGTGACTTGACTTCTAATGTTTTCATTTCGATTAGATTCCCTTTATCGCAACATATCGTAAGGAAGAGTGTTTAAGCCTGTTGAAGGATTTTGAGATGCACAGAGTTGTTGATGAGAATCAGGATGACTCAGACAGCGCACCAACTCTTAAGTGGCACAAGGTAAGTGAAGAAGCATGCTCACGTGGCATGATGAAGACTACAGATTAATAAGATTGAAAGTTTTGGTATAACAGCTAATGTCTTTCCTTTTAGGTGCTTTGGGCAATTAAAGACTTGGACCAAAAGTGGTTGCTTCTTCAGAAACGAAAAAGTGCTCTCCATTCATACTATAATAAACGGTTCGAGGAAGAGTCTCGAAGGATATATGATGAAACAAGACTAAATTTAAACCAGCAGCTATTTGAGTCTATTCTTATGTCACTCAAGGCTGCAGAATCAGAGAGAGAGATTGAAGATGTTGATGTGAAGTTTAACTTGCATTTCCCTCCAGGTGAAGTTGGTCTGGATGAAGGGCAATTTAAGAGGCCCAAGAGGAAATCACTATACAGTACCTGCAATAAGGCTGGCCTTTGGGAAGTTGCTAGCAAGTTTGGTTACAGTGCTGAGCTACTTGGAATGTATCTGTCCACGCTAAACATTGTGAGTTTGCAAAAAGTTGAGTTATTTATGCATTTTTAGGGTCATGAAATAATTGTTTTATTTGATTGTAGGAGGAAGAATTCCAGGATGCCAAGGAAACACCATTGGAGATGGCTTCAAACTTTACATGTGCAATGTTTGCAACTCCCCAAGACGTTCTTAAAGGGGCCCGGCACATGGTATGAATTGATGTGGTTGCTGTTTGTTTAACCAGTGTGAAAAGTCTTACTGCTTATTCTTGTTCATCAGGTTAAAGTTCTAACATTCTTTTTCATTTTTGTTGTCGGATTCTATAGGCTGCTGTTGAGATAAGTTGTGAGCCATGCGTCAGGAAACATGTCAGATCCACTTTTATGGATCATGCTGTTGTATCTACAAGTCCAACTCCAGGTGGAAACGCAGCAATCGATTCTTTCCATCAGTTTGCAGGTGTGAAGTGGTTACGAAATAAGCCCATGAGCAGTTTTCAGGATGTACAGTGGCTGCTTATTCAAAAGGCTGAAGAAGAGAAATTACTTCAGGTTACTTTCAAGCTTCCGGAGGAAAAAATTGATGCACTGGTCAAGGAGTGCAAAGAGTTTTATCTTAGTGTCGGAGTTAGCAAATCAGCTCAACTCTGGAATGAGCAAAGGGACATGATATTGCAGGATGCACTATTTAGTTCTCTCTTGCCCTCAATGGAGAAGGAGGCAAGGTCCTTCTTGACAAGCAGATCCAAAAGCTGGCTACTTTGGGAATATGGTAAAGTTCTCTGGAATAAAGTTTCTGTGGGTCCATATCAACGAAAAGATAGTGATGTCTCCTCCGATGATGAAGCTGCACCTAGAGTGATGGCTTGCTGCTGGGGCCCTGGAAAGCCAGCAACTACTTTTGTGATGTTGGATTCATCAGGGGAGGTTCTAGATGTGCTTTACACCGGTGCCCTGACATTGAGGTCCCAGAATGCTACTGACCAGCAGCGAAAGAAACATGACCAGGAATGTGTTCTAAAATTTATGATGGACCACCAACCACATGTGGTTGTTCTAGGAGCTGTGAATTTGTCCTGCACTAGGTTGAAGGAAGATATATATGAGGTAAGCATTACTGCTATGATTTCCTGGTGAATGGTGATTTCGTAGTTATACAATTACACTGGATTAGTTTGGTTATCAGCAAACTTGGCTCGCCATGTTGCCCACTGACTATGGTTATTTGTGCCTTCTGCAATGTGATCATGTGAATCTTTGTTTCACCTGTCTACTTTTTGTTTCTGTTAGTAGTTTCTATGCTGGGTTTTATTCAATCCCTTCTTTCTGGGGTCAATATAATTCATTTCTCCTTCCTCAGATTATTTTTAAGATGGTAGAGGAGAATCCTCGAGATGTTGGACATGAAATGGATGAGTTGAGCATTGTTTATGGGGATGAGTCTTTACCTCGCCTCTATGAGAATTCTCGGATTTCTTCTGACCAAGTACCTGGTCAACCAGGTATAGGATCATCTTGCTGATGTTCTGAATCGTCTCAATTTTCAATATACATTGCAATTAATCCAGTTTAATGTGTTCAGGAATTGTAAAGCGGGCAGTTGCCCTTGGTCGATACCTACAAAACCCTTTGGCCATGGTTGCAACATTATGTGGTCCTGCAAAGGAAATTCTATCTTGGAAACTCAGCCCGTTAGAGGACTTTCTCACTCCTGACGAGAAATATGCAATGATAGAAAAGGTTATGGTTGATGTGACGAATCAGGTGGGAATTGACATTAATTTGGCCACAAGCCATGAATGGTTATTCGCTCCTTTACAATTTGTTTCTGGGCTTGGGCCTAGAAAGGCAGCATCATTACAGAGGTCCCTAGTAAGGGCTGGAGCAATTTACACTAGAAAAGACTTCGTGTCAATGCATGGTCTTGGTAAAAAGGTGTTTGTCAATGCAGTTGGGTTTATGCGGGTCCGAAGGAGTGGGCTGGCTGCCAGTAGCAGCCAGTTCATTGATTTGTTGGATGATACTAGGATACATCCAGAATCTTATGGCCTTGCACAGGAGATGGCTAAAGATGTTTATGAGGAGGACAATGGTGATGCAAACGACGACGACGATGCATTAGAGATGGCAATAGAACATGTTAGAGACCGGCCTCATAGACTGAGAACCCTTGATCTTGATCGATATCTTGAATCTAAGAAGCGTGAGAATAAGAGAGAGACTTTTGAGGATATAAAAAGGGAATTGATACAGGGATTCCAAGATTGGCGCACTCAGTATAAAGAGCCAACTCAGGATGAGGAATTCTATATGATTTCTGGTGAAACTGAAGATACCCTTGCTGAAGGGAGAATCGTACAAGCTACAGTACGCAGGTTGCAAGGTGGGAAAGCATTATGCGTGCTGGAATCTGGTTTGACTGGGATGCTGTCTAAGGAAGACTTTTCGGATGATTGGAGAAACATTCCTGAGTTGTCGGACAGGCTGCATGAAGGTGACATACTCCGTTGCAAGATCAAGTCTATTCAAAAGAGTCGATATCAGGTGTTCCTTGTTTCTAGAGAGTCTGAGATGAGAAATAATCGATACCAGCAGGTTCAAAACCTTGATAAATATTACCACGAAGACCGGAGCAGTCTGCAGAGTGAACAAGAAAAGGCTCAGAAAGAGAAGGAGCTGGCAAAGAAGCATTTTAAGCCTAGGATGATTGTTCATCCACGCTTTCAGAATATCACGGCTGATGAAGCAATGGAGGTATTTTGTTGAGATACCATGACTAGTTCAGAATATTTAGTTCATTTGCTGCATTGAATGAAACCATTAAGATTCCCTGGTCCTGTGGTTTATTTAGGATGAAAGTGGCAGCCAAATGGATGGATTTCCTAGACTACCCTTGGCATGCTTTTTATAGTGGACATTTGGAAATAATAATTTTGGAATCTATTATTAGGACGTTTCTAGATCAACTTGGTTTCAGTATTGTTTGTCCTGTCCCACATGGCTGGTCTGAACTGGGCACTCACCTGGACCGACCAACCAGTCTGGTTTGGTTAAATTCAGTCAAACTTGGTAAACCTAGGAAAACGGTTCAGATACACGTCAGAACTTGTATTTTTTCTTACTAAAATATAAAAATCTTGAAGACATCAAAGTTGTGTATAGTCTTGTGTAACGTTTTAATCTATACTTAGCTATTAAAAGTACTGGGTCAAACTCGGTTAAGCTTAACATGTAGCCCTTCCTTGTCTGGTTCATCAACTTTTCTCAACTTATACAGACTTTTATGAATTCAAATCTGATTTTGTTACCATTTCATGTGAAGTAGTAATATATGGATAATGTTTAAACAAAAAAAGGTCTTGTGGGATCTCTTTCTTGCTCATAATCTGCAAGTACATTGCACTTTTTTATTGATCAATGATGCGGAAGTTTGTTATTTTGATTATGTTAAGAATAATTTGATGATATACTTATTGACAATTGTTTGGCTTCATCAACTTTATGTGCTATGCAGTTAATTGACAGGATTTTGTTTTTAATTTTGAACAGTTCTTATCGGACAAGGAACCTGGGGAAAGTATCATCCGTCCAAGCTCACGTGGACCTTCTTTTTTAACTCTGACTCTTAAGATCTATAATGGAGTTTATGCACATAAAGACATACTTGAAGGTGGAAAGGAACATAAGGACATCACAAGTTTACTTCGTATTGGAAAAACTTTGAAAATTGGGGAGGATACTTTTGAGGATTTGGATGAGGTTTGTCTCTTTTGCTTTAGGTTTCTATGTTCGAAGCTTTTCCATGTAATTATTTTGGGTGGCTACTGCTTTATTTCAAAACTATTGGTGCAGTCTTGGGGTTTCTGACCCCATTTTGGGTGAGGGTTAAGCATGTCTGTGTCCGAACTCTGTTTGCCAAAAAAGAAAAAAACTGTGTTGATTACTAATGTCTTTAACGGCTGCTTTTTGGGATTTAGGTGATGGATCGCTATGTTGATCCCTTGGCGGGGCACCTGAAGGCAATGCTAAGTTATCGCAAGTTCAGGAGGGGATCTAAAGCTGAAGTTGATGAGACCCTGAGGATCGAGAAATCAGAGTATCCTACGAGGATTGTATATGCTTTTGGAATTTCTCATGAACATCCAGGCACATTCATTTTGACTTACATAAGGAGTACAAATCCACATCACGAGTATGTTGGATTATATCCCAAGGGATTCAAGTTCCGGAAAAGAATGTTTGAGGACATTGATAGGCTTGTGGCATATTTTCAGAAGCACATTGATGATCCCTTGCTTGAATCGGCGCCATCAATTAGATCAGTTGCTGCCATGGTACCGATTCGAAGCCCTGCAACTGGGGGTAATTCGGGAGCATCCTGGGCTGGTTCAAACAATGAAGGTGGCTGGAGAGGCCATTCTTTAGACAGAGATCGGTCGGTACCTGGTTCAAGAACAGGTGAGGCAATTTGAAAACTTTTCATTTGGATGTGAAATACTAAAAGGTCCTTATTTGTTTGACATCCATGTGCATGTTTCTGCACTTACTCTGAAATGGATTGGCAGATGGTTTTGATTAAAGCATGAGGGTGTGGCGTCTCATTTATCTCTATCATTCCTGTGTTCCTGACTTGGAACTAGATTTGCTGTGCAAGCTAATAACTTAAACTTATGATCTTTGTGCGTCTTTAAGTTAGCATTTTTTTTTTGTTTTTTTAGGAGACCAGTTCCAAGAAACAAAGGCGAGTATGATACATTATTCTTAAATGCTTGTGTTTGGTCAATCTTGAGATGAAATCAATTTGCTAAAGTCTTCTGACTTGTAGCGTTGAACCATGGGTGAAAGGAAGTACTAATCAATTAAAAGCTTGGCAGAATTTTATGAATGAAGTTTCTGCGGAATGTTTAGGATTCTAATTCTCATTAGATGAATAAGACCTCCATAGCTGATTTTTGAACTCGAGTAGCATCTGGGTGGATTCCTGCTTTGTTGGATTTGTTTTGCCTTTTATTTTATGGATAGCTTACTCTTTCAGGTTACTGTATCTTTTTTTCTTGGTTTATTCAAACTATTGTCACTTACTTTCTATTTTGGGTTTCACAGGAAGAAATGATTATAGAAGTGGTGGCACTCGAGATGGTCACCGCAGTGGGGTTCCGAGGCCACATAGTGGGGGAGGACGTGAACGCAGTAGTTCACATGGCAGTACCAGAGGAACCAGTGGTAACAATGAGAACCCAAGGTGGGATTCAGGTCCCAAAGAAGTGAATGCAGGCTGGGGGTAGTTTCCCAGGTACTAAAGTCCAAAATTCACCTGGCAGGGAAGCTTTCCCCGGTGGTTGGGGAACAGGTGGAAGTAGTGGTGGTGGCAGTGATGGTGTGAATTCTGGATGGGGTAGTGGCTTGAAAAGAGGTTGAGTGCAGACCAACAGTGGTGGGACGTTCTTGACAACCTGACGGTCCGGGTGGTGTGGGGAAGAGATGGAGCAACTAACTGACTTTCATTCCTTGGGGTGATGGATTAAATAACCTTGGATTGTTACTGCTGAAAGCTGTAGAAACGGGTATCGCTCCTGGTCATCACTTTTCCCTTGTTTCTGGCTGTTGTGAAGTTCGAAGATTTTTTGCACTGCAAGTCTGTATCTTTGTCTTCTTGCGCACAGCTTGAACACACCTACTGTCATAAGGCTGGCCTACATTTGACGCTATAAATTATCCCTAATGGTAGGGGTAGGGATAGGGATAGGGATAGGGTAGGGCATTTGTCTTTTGTATAAAATAATTGTCTGAAATGATAATAGAGGAGATTTCGTAAGTTCCAAACCTGCTGCTCCGACTGGGACGCTTCTGTTCCAGGAATTTGACTGTATTGGGAGCTTTGTTGCAGTAATCGAATCTGAATTTAAGAGTTAATTGGCTCATTTATATTTTGCAGTTGTTCTGTTCTCTAATTTAGCTTTTCTTATTTTGCAATCTGTTTTTGGTGATCCTTTTATGTTCTCATGAATTAGTTTCCAAATATATTTAAGAAATTTTCCTTCCATACATTCAATAAACTTCACAATCTGACTACTTTACCATTATCATACTCAAGAGTAGTCAAGATCATCAGGTAATGTAGAGGCTTCTTGCTTTTCAATCTGCTTTGTCCAGGTGTCACTTGTCTAAAAGCTCACTTGAGGAAATATGAACCTAGGGGAACCACCCCTTATAAAAATTGATCGATAAACTCATCCTCTTCCGTCGGTGGGCATAGGAATTTAAACCATGTTCGAAAACTATTGTTAGAGCTTCTGAAGCAAAAATTGCAGCAAGAGTTATATGCAGCCTAATTAAAAACTTGGTTTATCGTCTCTCTTAATGAATGAGAGGTTCGCATCGATCCGGATGAGAACATGGCGTGCTTAAGTTTTCATTATAGGTAGAGAAAGAGAGGTTCGCATCGATCCGGATGAGAATCAGATGAACCAGTGAATAAATTCTAAGATTTTGGGCTTTACTAACAACTCGAACTTGTAAAATATGGAAATTCGATTAGATGATTATTAGCCTCAAAACTCCAATCTGTAACAATAAGAGAAAAAAAAAAGGAATTTGGATCGGCCACAGGGAGAATGTTACTGGAAATCATGCAGTCCTGGCCTTCAACCAATACAAGAACTGATTTTGGCATGAAGAAAAGTAACACATGCCTACTGAGACCAAAACCATAATCCACAAACGAAACGAGAAAGTACTGCACGCGCCCAACAAGTTATGAGGCATAGAAGACGAGTCATTTACAGTAAAAGTTGTAAACACAAAAGCTCAATTACTCTCAAACGCTTAAAACGTCCCAAACCAGTTTTCATCACTCCAAGCTATTTCACAAAGTATAAATGGAGGTTCTAATTTCTTAATCACAAAAGAGAACAAAAGCATACAATGTTTCGAATGTACCAACATGCTCTATTCGAAAGGCCATCCCGAGTATCCCATTTGGTGGTTATTCTCATGCATAGTGGTGGTTGAGCTGCTGCTGCTGCTGCTTCCACTGCCACTGCCACTAGTCCCATCATGGTTATGACCAGTACTCGATGAGCGGAAAGGCCATAGATAAGAGAACGGATTACGTCTTCCTTCCCTGCTATTCTCCCTTCCATTGTAACTGCTGCTTCTGCTGCGGGAACTTGAGTCTTGGTGACTGTGGCCACTACTTGATCCTTGTGGAGGTAGCTCCTGTCGACAAACGGGGCACGAGTTGTGCTGGACAAGCCATGGGACTATACAATCTGTGTGGTACATATGGTTGCATGGCATTTGCTTCGCTTCAGACCCCAGCTCAAATTGATCTTTGCAAACGGGACAGTATGGATCAGCACGAAGATGCCTGTTTGTGATCTTAATCGTAGGCATCGCATCTATTGATGATCTGGATGCAGGTGCAGGGCCACGCCGATCATTTGCTGAAAGCTGTTCAAACAATTCTTCCAGTCCAGGGCCTATAAAATAATCACCCGCATTACCCCTGGTGATGGCAATTCCAGGACCGCCAGTAAAGAGAGCTTCAAACCCACCATTTCTGGACAACCTAAAAGGAATTTGGCCACCGAAAATAAGCAGAGGACCAAACCCTGGATTGGGTTCAGAAATAGAATCTGATCTTGATCTGATGTCATGACTGTGGCCTCTATCTGCCAATCGCTGCCTCATGAAGGTTGAGAAAGCTTCCACCATCCCAAACCTGTGGTCATGATCATCATCGTCGTCTAGTCCAAATAAATCCAGCGGGTTGACACGGACCATATCATCAAGCTCTTGAACAAATCCACCGCTACAGCAGGGGCAAACTTCGTCTCGCCCTCGAAGTCTTACTGGCCGCCTACATCTGTAACACCAATGGCTGTTTCTACCACTTGACATCCTCACTTCACCTCCCTTTCGCAAATTTTCACAACAGAAAACAAAACTGCAATCCCTAGCACCTGCCAACCGTCGACTGTTATTTGTAACATATTATCTAACTAACAATGAGAAACAAACAACAGTACAACTTCTTTGTAAGTTTCTAACTATGCCCCTCCATTAGATGAAATAATCAAAGTTTGTGAAACAATAAATTGAATGTCCAAAGATTCATTAAAACATGAGAATAACATTATAAGTAAAGTAACTGAGTCTAATTAAACAGGGAGAGACCATTTCCCCCCAATAGATGCCCTATCACCATCCTAACTGAGATTGTCCTTTGTATTCAGTATAATTTGTGGCTATAGGACAATCAATAAGAGTTTTCTAACTTAAGTTCCTTTCCTTACTAATAGTTTTGAAAGTTACCAAATCACATAGTTAGCTTAGCTGGTAAACTAAACCCCATATACGATCAAGAGTAAATGCATGAACAGAAAAACCAAAAGAAACCCAGATCAGATCCACAGCCAAATTTATCACAAACAAGCTCTTATTGATCTGAATCAGAAATGGGAAGTCAAAATCAAATAACTAAACTAGGAAGTGTTTAGATCCTAATAAAAAAGGAAACCTGAGTAAGAAGATTGAGATACCTGAATTAGAAGGAGATAAGGATCTGGATTCTTGAAATTGGCAGGAGAGTGGAGGAGAGAAGAATCGCTAACTCGCTCCTCTCCTCACTCAGTAGCTCACTACTACTACTTTGGATTAATAATGACAGAGTCAGGAGTGTGGAAAACAAAGCAAGTACCTGTCTGTATCAGTAGAGTAGTAATTAGGAGAGGGATGGCAGGAATGGAGACTGGTTTATCCTAAGTTACACGTGGTGCGTACCACGCCAACTGTCTTCATCTCACCCGTCTACCCGTTTATAATTTTGTTAATAAGTGACGCTGGTTTATCAATTCTCCTCTGCTTTTAATGCTCTTGCTAAAATTCAGTCAATGATTTAGTTAGTATATGGATGACCAATACTATAATTTTTTATTAAACTACTTTTATTAATTATGAATTTTTTTTTTTAATTTTCTTCCAAAAAGTGATTAATTTAAAATTGTTTAGCGTTAATTTTATTATTAACTATAAAAGTGATCTTAAAAATATAAAAAATAATCTTAAAAATCAAAAAATCACAATTAAATAAGTAAAATTATTTTTTAAAAAAGTGACAATTAGAAAAGAACAGAAGGAGTAATTTCTTCTTTGCTTTTTTTCGGTTAGATTTGTGATGAAGGAATGAGCTTGTATAGCAAGTATTTTTCAAGGTTATAGCATTTCATTTGCTTCTGTACGAAGAGAGTGTTTCTTGGCATTTATGGTCATTTAAGAATAGAATCAAATGGAGATGTTACTAATTAGGTAATCATAACCTTTTATAATTATAAGTCTAGTTAATTACAAATATGAATTCATTTATTAATTTTCTGAAAAAAGTGCAATAAAATTAGGACATGTGTCCGCATATTAAGATGTTAAACGAGCTGACTAGGCATTACCAAAACTCTCCCATCCATGATCCATCCTTCTTGCAAAACTCTCCGATCCAGTTGTCTCTGCTCGGCAAGATGGTGGGCAATAGGGCAAGTTTGGCGCACAACCCTCATACTCCACCCGTTGTTAAGAAACCAAAACAGTTGCAGGCATTGATCCCCTAGCTGTCACAAATACAGGTATGTAGATTCCTCGCGGTTGCCGAGCATCTGGGTGATCAGTGCCTGTAAATGTTTGACAGATCATCCATTTCCTTAACAGATTGGGTACACGGTACAGCAGAAACATTTTATACAGAGGGCACAAAACCATTCCATATTGAACACCACGTGCTTTCGGTCAAAACTATAATTTTAATCCACTGAACTCAGCAGGAAAAGGTCTGAATAGTACAAGATACTTAGTCAGCATCACCAAGGCCATCGCTGCCATCTCCTCTTTTGGATATAGGTGCATATTGAGAGCTAGGTTTCTTGGTTTGCGAAGCCATTTCAGCATTTTTTCGCAAGACAGCTCCTGGTGATGGATAGGGCCGTTGTTGAAAAAGAGGACCCTGGCAATCACAGAAACAATAATCATAGGAACAAATTTGACACTGTAGAAAGCAAATATAACGAAATCTTGTTACCACATGCTACAGTTTTCCTACAACATGTACTAGTACTTTTCTATTACGTAAGTTCGTTTTCTCTCTTTTACGGTAGGATTATTGAGGATTTTATATGATCCTATTCTGCTCCCTACGATTTAGAACTTTAGGTTACTGGCATGCCTAGCAAATCATGTTTTCAGGAATTGAACTTCATGTTTTCTTCCTGCTACAATTAAAGAAATATCGTTGAAGTCTACTTCAAGGGCAAACTTTCAAGCACACATCGTATGTTTTGAGCCAAGTAGTGTGGATTCTAATACAACTTTTATCACCATTCTAGCTTTGTTCTACTTCACTGTCATTAATCCATTTTAACAAGGGTGTTAACATCAATAACATACCCTTTAAAGTACATTGCATGGCCTAACATAGATTCATTTTTTGCTTCAGCTCTATCATGGAAACTTAACTCTAGTGGATAGGCAAAAGGGAAAGATAAAAACCAAAGAGCAGGGAAATACCGTAGCAGTAGTATCAGCGGCTCGTGGCTGCACTCCTTTGAGGCCTACGACCCTGCATTGTCAGCGTCAAACAAAATTATAAAGACTGACAACCAACCTCTCTTGTGACCAAGAAAAAAAGACCACCAACTTCTCTGGTTATCAATCTACAATGAATAGTCAAATTTCAAAGACTGCCTAAAAAAGTGCCATTAGCAGACACTGGTATGAGAAGGCTAAAGTATAAAATCTATCACGTACCAGCCACCACGAGGTGCATCTGAATAGGAGCTTGGGTCCATTGGGTCCAACTCATCATCATCATTGTGGGCACGCTTTTTGCTGTCTCTCCTATTTCCTTTGCCCCCTGGAGGTTTTCCATCGGACCTGGAAACTCAAAAACAAAGATTATATGCATACTCTTTCTCCCTCCCATGAAAACACACCAACAAGCAATCAACTTTCCAAACTGTCTTAACTTTCCTTCTTCATATTTTGTAGTCATTTGCCAGGATGAGTATCTTTCCATCTTACTACAACGTCGGTATTAGTTTATGAGATGATTTTTAGGAAAGAGCAGGATGCAAAAATCCCAACAAGCTTCCAAAAGTTTGACGATAATTGGTGGTCCTGTTTTGCCAGTGCTTTTT
This sequence comes from Viola odorata, assembly GCA_963691705.1. Taxonomy (NCBI): domain Eukaryota; kingdom Viridiplantae; phylum Streptophyta; class Magnoliopsida; order Malpighiales; family Violaceae; genus Viola; species Viola odorata. Next base: position 48,313,973 of record OY829541.1, on the reverse strand, counting down.
ACTATTCTAATCTCCTATTCACCATACTCAATGAGAAATTCTAACTTTAAGGAAGTTCAAATTAGTCACTGATTTAACTTTTACCAAGTTATGGTCCCATAGTATTTGGTCCTTGGATATAAATTTGGAGAAGGTTCTATTCTTAAAAGTGACTTCTTTCAAGATTCATGATGATAGAAGGGCAAAATGTTACCATTGCACATAGCAGGCCTAAGTTTTCTCTCAACAATTACCAATAAACTACTTGACAAACATATTCTGAATCCTATAGCTTTCATACTAAACCTATCTTGGGGAATCTTATATTGAATACAGAAAAATCTAATTGCAGTTATGGGTGAATGGGTGGTTGTATATGATTTAGCAAAACTAGAACTATTTAAGCGAAACTCTACTTTTAGTAGGATCAAGTACCTTTGCTTTGGAACCCCTTTGTCAAGATTGCCTGTAGATTGGTTTGTCAACTGCTGGTTATAGAAACCTGCATTTATTATGTGCTGGCATTCTGGGAGATTTAAGACTCTGCATTGGTTGAAATTTCAAAATATAAGAAAACAAACATATAAATGAACAGTTTGTTTTTAAAAATGCAATCATAAGGTCCACGAGCACTTGAACTATATTTGCAATTTCATCACAGATTATGGAAATGAATTTGCGAAACCTTCCCACGAGAACCAAAAAAGATTTTACATACCAAATAGTTACAGAATTTAATACTATTGTTCCATGCTATAAACAGACATTTTTAAATGTGGCATGTAGATATGAAATGCAACAATCATACAACAAAATGCAGTACCTTACACAAAGTGCAAATGAGTCTTAAAGGTCATTTTTCAATTTTTTATATTAATGAGCCAAAATCTGCAAATAGCCCTAATTATCCACTAAATGAGTGAGACAAATTTGAACACCCTATCCTGTCTTCACTGCCACATTTTTAAAGTGGGGGAGTGATCAACTGGGCAACCACCTAGTTGCCCTTTATATCAGTTTACAAGTAAAGCACAAAAAGATTTGTTGACAAACTTCTAATAGATGAGAGTAAATTTCTGTTCCAGGGTACTGTCACTGTAGAATACACAAATGTTCCACAACTTGATCTATTGTACAAGCTATAATTTGTATCAGAAAACACCATGTGTTAAGCACCTAAAAATAGAACTTAAGAAAAAAATGGGTAAAATACTAGCAATGTGATGACTATAGCCTCTATCACTACTTCAAAGACACTGTAAGGCAATTTACAACTTCAGCAGGTGCCTCGTGAATTCAGCCTTAGCAATACTAAAATATTCACGTTATGAAATACATCAAAACAAAATTGAAGATGAAGGACATCAAGTTGTCTGCCATTAAAGATTTTCAAAAACCACCATGCACTTACAATATTTATTGATATACTAACAATCTTAAAAGCAGACTAATTAGATTACTGCTGACAAGTTTTACCGTGTACAATGATTACAGTAGCCCCATGACTGTACGAGACCTACTCCCCATCCACCACATCCCATGCATTTCTTTGGCCCAGCTGGCGAATCATGATGAAGGCCATTAGAAGCATTCGCAGATTGTGCGATGTCAGTATGCCGTGAAAATTCGGCAGGCAGTTCCCATTGTGATACTTGGGTCTTCACATTGTAGTAGTATTTATGACCTGTAGTATAAAGTAAGTTCTTAGGAAAGGATAGAAAAGAGGAGATTTCAAAGGATGTCACTCTAAACATTTGCTTCTGAGTTTTCAGTCAACTACTATAAATGGGAATTATAGTATATTTACAGAACAAAAAATAAACAGGTAAGAATCTCTTCAGAAGAATACAAAAAGATACTAGCACACCCAATGACCAATGTATTGGCAAGCTTTTCAACAGTTAGGCAACCAAAACCTCGAGCTTCTTTGGCATAACAATACAAGGAAAAACATTTTAATCAATATAACAAACAAATGCATACCGTGCATCTAGATATTCACCCCCCTCTCTCCCCACATTTTCACATAATTGTTATAAAAAAAATGGTGAAAAAATTGTATACAGTATACCTGACGTTTCATCCAATGTCTCTATCCAATCTCCTAGAAGAGGTAAAGGTGATGAGCTCTGCATGCTATACATTGGTGTTGAAGATAGAAGAGGCAAAGATGATGAGTTATGCATGCTATGCATTGTCGTTGAAGATAGAAGAGGTAGATGTGATGAGCTATGCATGCTGTGCATTGTTGTTGAAGATGTTTGAACAGGCCATTCCCACTGTGTAGTTCCTGTCCTTTCATTGTAATAATATGAAGCACAACTTGCAGGATCCTTTGCTTCCACCTAAACAAAAATAGATAGAAACAAGCAGCATGAATGAAAGTCTTGAAAAGATGATAGACACTACATATAACATCTTTAAAAAAATTGCTGGAAAAAGTGAAACTTTCCTGCCACCTACAATGTGTATATGATCTTTGTTTCTCACATTTTGCTTACTCTAATTAAATAAGTAAACAGCATTCAGTACCAAAGGAAAGTGAGGGTCCAAATAAAAGTAATGTCATAAGTTCTTGGAAAGTTTTGATTCTTAATTTAGTATTTTAACTCTTAAACAAACAGGCACATATTGAACAATTCTAAGATTAGACTAAACATAAAAATAAAAAGTATACACACTACTTCTGTGGTTCCAGAAGGTAAATGACAAAATTTCTCTGCCCTAGATCACCGAACAGGTATCAGTGCGAAGGTTTTAAAGAATATAGTACAGTCATGGGTCAAAGGAGTAGATCGTGTACAGTGACACAATCTTTGAAAAAGAAAAGAATAGTGAAAGCATAAAAGTAGAAATCGAGACTCACCCACCCAGGAGGCAACTTTGCGTATTCAACAACTTCAGTTGAACCAGACTCTGACTTCTGCGACTCAAAGTTGAATTGCAAGCGTGTAAGTAATGAGAACCTTGAAAGAAAAGATCGTGAATTCGTGATCAGAAAAATAGGATAAATCCATTTAAGAGAAATTCAGTGTTTTAAGAGGTCAACACAGCTAAGCATAGTAGACATGAAATTGACAGGAAGCTAAGAACAAAATCTGACTATCAGACATCTTTATGAAGGCCGTCTAAAACAAGTGGGGGGGAAATCAAAGAACAAGTGCAGAAAAACTTGCATTATCAGTTCTTAATGATTCAGCTTCTCCTGTGTCATCTTTAAGGACACCCCTTGCTCTTAACTTCTGCTTAAGGTATTCCGGAAGATCCTTAGACACAGGCATTTGTTCCGTCTGTCCATTGAGCTCAGGCCTCGAGGAGCCATAATATGCACCTCCCCCGGGTACACCATAACCATTTCCAATCTCTGCATTGCCTGATATAAAAGTAATGAGTTAGCAACTATTCCAACAAAAAGTTGGAGCTCTCTCAGATGAATGCAAAAACAGATATTCTAGCTGCTGGTTAAGTTGTTAACAGTCGTTGATCCAATATACTACTTTCAAACTAATTGGTCCAACGACGCATGCATTCAATCAACTATCAAACAACAACTATCATTGCCTTCAGAGATCAAGTGGAGGCTTTTTTTCTTGCATTTTCCACAACACCTAAAGCACTAATGCCTGCTCTATACAAAATCCTATAAAAGACCATCAGTATAATTGCTGCATTATTGAGGTTCAGAATCTACCTTGTCCTGCAACAGTAGGAACCCCACGCTTGGATGCAATTTCAGCACGATGACCAGTAGTCATCTTCAGCAGATGTTCCTGTAAGAATGATACAGTATAAATCAAACCATTTACAAGACAACAAGCAAACAGTATAAAGATAGATTGAGATATCACAAACAAGTCTGAAGTACACACCTTTAGGGCACTGGGGTCTCGCCGCTCTGCAAATGCATCAGTACTATCTTTACCCACACCATCTGCATTTCCTGCCTCTCTTCGATCTTGAATTACCCTTTGCGTTGCAATTTCCTGTTATCAACAAAGTAAAATCATTTTTGACATAATTCGGCATCAATCAATGGAACAAAAACAAAGAGAAGCGACGAAAGGTTGAACGAGGGAGAGGAAGTTTACTTGTTCGCGCAAAACGGCGGTCTGGGCGGCGGATTCAATGTCGTTTGCAGTGGTGTGTAGTGACGAACAGTAATTGAAGCTGTGAGAGAGATGAGGCACCTGATTCTCCTCGCCCATCGCAACAATTAGGAATAGGGTTTAACCAAATTCACCTCCAGAAACCACTTTTACACTCTATCTTCTTCCCTCCCTTTCCTTGCTTCCTTGCACCGGTATGGCGGTTGGCTGTTGCCCGTTGTTATGCGACTGCTACAGTCTCTTAAAAAAAAAACAACCTCTTCGTAATTTGCAACAAAGCTTACCACGAACAGAATTCTTACAGTATATTTTTAATACAAGAATTTAAAAATACGTAATTGTGAAATTTTTGGTGGTAAATTAAGAAAGAAAATACAATTTCTGAGTAATTTTTACTATAAATTAAGAGCACGATTATAAATATATATATATGCTATTAAAAATGCAAATAAAGAGGAATTATAAATTGGATTAAATAATTTGATACAAAAGGTTTGAACTAACTTCGAAAAGAAAATATTAGTAATACAAGCTTATTTTGATTTCTAACTGTAATTTTTTTAGTATATTGTAGTTTAAAAAAAAATGAATAAAAAATTAACGTGACAGCTTTTTTATAGCAGCATGGTGCTTGTGGACAGCAGCAGACGCATTTCTTGTCAGTTGTTGTAAGTCACAGCATTCTAACGGGCTCGGCCAAAAACGAGAGTGGGCTAGAGTTTGGCCCAACTAACTGAAGCTACCAATTATAATAAACTCTTGTTATTTATACCAAAATAATAGCAACAAAGAAGCACCTGAAAAATCCACATCACACAACAACAACAACAATCATTTTACACTTCCAGCATTTGTCCCATTTTACATCGTTTCCCTTTTCCTTCACAAGAATGCATAGGGAAGCAGAGAGTAGTACAACATCATAGCACAATTGTTCAATCGGCATCTATTCTATTGGGCCGCTGTAAATTGGTAAGAAGCATAAGAAAGGGTACCGTGGTCCCAGCTGTGGTGTACAAGTTTGGCCTTGGCATTTTCACCTGCTGCACCCATTGCCACATGCAATGGGTAGAAGTGGTCTGGCCAAGGTTGAGCCGTTTTTGCATGTGGTGCTTTTGACTCGTAGTGATTCACATCTTCATACCTGTTCCACAAAGGAAACTCATTATCTCAATGTCAAACGATACGAATAAGCAATATTTAAACATGCAATTATCGTCATATAAATAGTAAACTATATACTGAACTCTGTAGTCTGTACGCAGAATGACAGAAGAAAAAACAAGTTTGAAATTATTTGCCTAACCATAGATGGAGTGCTGTTCAAAAGTCCATTTTATTCTCCATGAAAATAAATAAGCAAAAAGAACATGTCCACCTACAGTAAAGCACTTAATGAAGAGTGTGCATGCATTTACTAACACAAGCGAATCATAACTTTGTCGGGGTAATATCAAATCTCTACCAGAAGTATAGACACCCAAAAGTTCTTGGCAGCAATATATATACCCCGGAAAAGAATTCATGATCACGTCGATCCCTAGTACTGCTCAACCAAGAGAATCTTTTATGTGCAGAATTTTACTCACGTATTGACAACAAGCCATCATTTATAGGCAGAATTCAAGGTTCATGTACATTTAGCAGGCATGCAAGTTTCAAACAAGTTTCCATAAAGCAACAACTTCCTTACCTTCCCTCGAGAAGAGAATTTTTAAGCCAGGTATCAAACTCCGAGGCCCAAGAAACAGTGGGGGTGCCTCTGGGCATGATGGCCCTCAAGTTATGAGTAGCAGATCCAGAACCAATAATAAGGACACCTTCCTTCCTTAGAGGTGCCAATGCTTTCCCCATGTTGAAATGATAAGTGCCATCTTTGTCAGTCTGAACAGAGAGTTGGCACACTGGGATATCAGCCTCTGGATACATGAGCATAAGTGGAACCCATGCACCATGATCCAACCCTCGTTTATTATCTTCGTGAACAGTCTTGAACCCAGATGCTATGAGCAATTCCTTCACTTTCTTCGCCAATTTCGGAGCTCCTGGTGGTGTGTATTTGATCTGGCCACAAGGGGGAGGAAAAAGCATTAGAAAAAACATATGAAGGAAGCCAAACTTGTCTAACTCTTAACATGCTGAGGTCCGCAAGCACCCTGGCTCCTAGCCAAGCTCATCCTCTACAATGGTCTCAAATGAATGACAGAAGAAGATCAATAAAAATTAAACATAAGCAGTTGAGATATGCAAACAGGGTTCTTCTGGCACTATCTAGCATTCCTTTCCCTCCAAGATGAATAAGCATTAGGCATAGCCGGCAAGCAACAATTAGGAAAATAGCTAGAACGGTGCTGTTTCTTCCACAGGTGATTCAGCTCAGATTAATTTGCCAACAACAAACTCAAACACCTTTGCTTATCATTATATCATATTAGCAATAAAGCATAGGTTGCCTCCAGGCCAAATTCTTTGGCCAATGGAGAACTGGAAAATAAATGGTGTCAGTCTAGATTCTAGACCTCTACCAAGGGACACGGTTTGGATTAAGTTTAGTTCCACAAGTAATTAGAGTATGCGGGCATGCCAAAAAAATCGTCTTGTAATTACTAATCAGTGACGATGCAACACTAAACCCACAAACCCAAATGTTATTTGTCTCAATTTCTTCGAAATGGGTGATCATCCATTTCCATCCCAATCGATTCAGCAACAACAAAGACAGCCATAAACAATTGACTAATAATACTCAGAAGAGTTAAAGGAGGAGCTGAAGAGAAACCTTATACAATTGTGGAGGGAAGTTGTAGAAGTCGTGAATGGTGTCGTTTCGTTCGACAACATTGACGTTGGGTTCTTTGGTGTCCCAGTGGCCGGAGACGACAAGAATTGCGGTGGGTCTGGTTTGATCTTTATAAACACTCTGCTGCCATGATTGCAAGAAATGCCTGGCCGGTATAGATTCGTCGACGGAGAGCATAGGGGAGCCATGTGAGATGAAAAAAGTGTCCATCTTTCTTTGATCTCTAACGTATCAATTTGGTGATAAAAGATATCGGAACCGGACCTTCCTCTACGTATGTATATTTGACTATTTGGTGTTGAAAGTAACAGTATAACAGCAACAACCATCCAACCAACCATCCCAAAAACCAACGCGTTTCTTAGACTATGAACAATGGTTTCAACACCATCCCTTCATTCAACACCCTATTTATTATTTTTTAATCCTCCACATCATCTTCTCTCTCTTCCACCTAATAATTCAACACTCACTCAATTTTTACACCCTACAATGGTTTTGTTTAATAAAATTCAACACCCTACCCCACCACTTTTATTTAATATTATTATTTTCTTTTATGTTTTTATTTTTGCGATTAAAGAATTATTAATTGAAATTAAATTAAAATAATTAAGAGTTAAATAATTTATTTAAATAATTTTTTTTTCTAATTTATATTCTTAATTAATTTTTTTTGCAAGTAATAAAGAAGAGAAATAGGGATAGTCATTATTAAAATAAATAAAGTTAAAAAAAACTTAAAATGTAATATAATACACTAATAAGCATACAACACAACTAATAAAACACACATAACTTAATTAGTACAATAGACTCAACTCACACACAATAAAGCTCTTAAATCATACAGAGACTTAAAAATCTCTTTAATCACGAAACATTCCGAATTTTGCCCATATGTGTTTGACTAGATCTGCTTGCAATTTGTGATGTACATTTGAATCACGCAATTCGGATCTAACACGTACATGATTTGCAAATGCAGGTAGCACCTCTGTCGAGAATGGTTGTGGTGTACTAGACCCACTTGCCTCAGATTGATCATAATCGGTCCAATGTTGTGCATATGTATCTCGTTCATCCTCAACAATCATATTATGCAATATGATACATGACCTCATGATGATAGCCAAATCAGCTATGTCCCACATGCGAGCTGGTTCACGAATGATTTTAAATCGAGCCTGCAACACTCCAAATGCACGTTCGATGTCCTTCCGACATCCCTCCTGATGTTGTGCAAATAACTTATCTGGTTCACTTTGAGGAAGTCTAATTGATTTGACGAAAGTCGGATAAGAAGGGTAAATACCGTCAGCTAGATAGTATGCCATATTATATGGACGTTGGTTCACGAAGAAGTTCACTCTTGGAGTATTTCCTTGTTCAACATCATCGAACACCGGTGAACGGTCTAGAACGTTTATATCGTTCAATGTGCCCGGACATCCAAAAAAGGCATGCCAGATCCATAAATCATGAGATGCAACTGCTTCAAGAATAACAGTGGTGGTTCCCTTATCTCCCCGAGTAAATTGACCTTCCCACGCTGTAGGACAATTTTTCCATTCCCAGTGCATGCAATCAATACTCCCAATCATCCCCGGGAACCCCCGCATTTCACTAACATGCAGTATCCTTTGCAGGTCATCTTGAGTTGGGGCTCTGAGATACACTTGCTCATACAATTGTATGATTCCTTTACAGAATCTACGCAAGCACTCCAATGTTGTAGTACCTCCTATTTTGATGTATTCATCGACTGCATCGGCCGCCACACCATATGCTAACATTCGCATGGCCGTGGTACATTTTGCTAGTGGAGATATGCCTTCTTTATTGGCTGCGTCATTTCTTTGAGTGAAGTAGTTGTCACTGTTTGATAGGTCCCCAACGATCCGAAGGAAAACATGTTTTCGCATCCGGAATCGCCGACGAAACATTGCATCGTCATATGTAGGTTGATTGGCAAAGTAGTCGTCAATCAGTCTTTGGTTTGCCGCTGCATGATCTCTCTGGAAATATTTTCTCTTGCTACGAGGTGCATAGTCTTCCTCTATTTTGTTTCGACGCTCCCTAAATCGGTTGATGATATACCTCTCTTCAATTTCAGACTGCCTTTTGTAAGCTTCAATATCAAAAGGAAATTCTGATGGATCCATTGATATTTTTTTAGTAAGATGAGATTTATGGTATTGGTACATCAATGGAAGAATGAGTCCCCATTTATAAGAAATTGAGTGGTTGAAATCGACGGACTCCAAACAGATAGTGGAATGCAGTTAAATAATAGATAAGGATTGGATTCAAATTGAGCGGTTGAAATCGACGGACTCCAAACAGATAGTGGAATGCAGTTAAATAATAGATAAGGATTGGATTCAAATTGAGCGGTTGAAATCGACGGACTCCAAACAGATAGTGGAATGTAGTTAAATAATAGATAAGGACAGACAGACACTTGACATTAAAGCATACAGACACTTGACATTAAAGCATTAAAGCATTAAAGCAGACAGACACTTGACATTAAAGCATTAAAGCATTAAAGCAGAAAAAAGTCACGGACTACTGACGAACAAACATTAAAGCAAAATACAGACACGCACTTGACAACAATTAATTTCCAAATAGATCGTGGCCCAACTTCTCCAACAGCTCTTTGCTCCGGTCATCGAGATGCTCCATTGAACTTAACTTCATAAACATCTTCATCTTCTTTGCCTGAGTCCTTTCTTTCATCAATTGGTTTGCCTCCTCTTGCCTCATGGCTATTTTGTCCAATCGTTCCAACTCTTGCTCCTTGAATTGTTTGAATTCCTTCCACTCTTCGTTGACCACTTCCAAAGCTGCGCCCTTGTCTTTCTTTTTACCCCTTTTTTTAGCTACATCCCTCCCCATTGGACGAGCACTAGATCCTACAGAGTTGGAGTCACTTGCATCACTCTCGTGGGCTCTCTTAGATCCACTGCTTTCAGAGCCAGTATTTCCTCCTACCTGACTACCATAACGTGGTTGATCACGGACAGCGAGCCATTCTGACATCAAATTGAAATTTCCATTCTTACCACTTGAATATAGTTCATGCGCTTTCGCCAATACATCATTCTCCGACCACCCGCTTTGTTGTATACGCTTAGCATTATCGTAAGCGCCAATCAATTTGCCCAGTATCTTGTTAATGTAGTTGTAATGATTTCTGCACGAAGTTCCATCACGCGGTGGATCAAATGTGCAATGCTCATTACAGTAGTCAGCAACTTTACCCCAATATGATTCATTTTTTTGGTTTCTACCAACAACACTGTCTGTTCCATATTTAATCCACCCACTAAGTAGCACCAAATTTTGATCAGTGGTCCATTTAGGACTTTTCCGACGAGCAGGAGTTGAATCCTCTGCATTTGGAGTGGCTTCATTAACACCGCTCATGCCACCAAGAGCCATTTGTGTAGAAAATTCAGGAAATTCAGTTGCTCCAACATTCAGAACATTTTCATTTCCCGTTGGAGTAGAAGAATAATAAGGGGGTGCTTGAGATGAATATGGCATCATCGATCCATAATATGGACGATAGTTTGGAACAGATGACGGCATGACGAAATTTGGTATATTTTGGGGAGCTTGTTGGTTGGAAGATTGATTTCGAAATTGATAATCGTTAAAATTTGGGTAGTTAAAAGGGTAATTAGTAGAATTTTGGCTATTAAAAGGGTTATTATTGGGATCCATTTCACTAAAAGGATTTTTAAAACTATAAACAAGAGTTTATAGGAGGCTAATAGAAAAACTATAGTAAAAAAACTCGTTTTTTTTTTCTGTGTCCAAATCAAATGAAACAAGTTTCTATTTATAGAGAAAAAAAATGATGAATTTTGGTATAAATTTCTTTTTAAAAAAAATTAATTTACTATGAAATAATTGATCTCAAATAATTAGAATGGGATAAAAATCTAAAAATCATCTGCAGCCAATCAAATTGCGACATGTGGCATTGGTGGGCCATTTTCTTCCTTATTCAACATGTTGAAAAAATTCAACACCAATTAATCCACCTCCTTTTCAACACCCTATTCAACACCCTCACTACACCAATTCAACTACTTAATCTCATTTTCAACACCCCCATTGTAAATAGCCTTATGAGAAGCTGTTTTTTTTCTTCTTTCTTTTGCGGCTTAATTTTAATAATAAAAATAAAGTTATAATTAATTATTTTATTTTTTAATACTCATATAAGGTTTTTTTCGTTTGACTTTTTATTATGCCCACGTGGCAGTTAACCACTAACTACACTTTACAGTTTGCACCATCGACCAACCAGGTAAATGTTCTTCAATTAACAAGAACTTGGCATTTGGTAACACATCACTGTCTGTGTTTTGTTATTATGGCTAATCCAAGTAATTAGCACATTTGATCTATTATTTTGTTGGTCTTTTTTAAATTACCATAAAAATACGAACAATCGAAGACCTAGACAACTATATAGAAAGACAGTCAACCAACAACTATAGTCGAAAACCATTGTTAATTGACTGCACATTTATAGTTGTTCAGGTGAAAATATATGGTCGAATTTACCATGTATCAAGCAACCAAGCCATTGCGTCAGTGGCCAGGGCTCGAGGGATCTTTTAAGAAGTCAGAGCTTCAAATCAGCTAATCAGGAAGAAAAAATTGCTAGTTCACCAAGTTCACTTCCCTGAGTACACCCATGCCAAAACCATGTGATTGCCACACAAGAATAGCGCAGCAACACCACAAACTTTGACTTGCTCAAGACACCAATTGTTCCAAGTGACAAAAATGAGTTAATTTCAAAACATCAAGGAAAAAGGAAAAGAAAACCTAGGCATTTTCAACTAGCATTTGATGGCTTCAGGTTGATCTCAGAACATAACTAATGCAGGGTGAAACCAATTCTTAAGATTATAAACATGTGATTTGATGCATCATTTTTCACACCACACAAATCTAATGGTTTTAAGATGTAAGGATGCTACAATTCTTGAGAGAGAAAAAGAAGAGAATAGAAAAACCCTGCAAGTAGATACTTTCAATGTTAATGTCCTTTAGTATGGTATGAAGGAGGCAGATTCCATTCTTATGTGTTCATTCCGCATTCTATATGTTTTGTCCCAACAACACTTGTGATCCAATGGTCAGAAGATCACCAACTTCAGAATCAAGGTTAGGTCATTAGCAAGTATATCTTTTGACGTTATACTTTTCAAAAGATAAACCCTTTCTAAAGTTGGAAATTAAGGATGAATTAGGTAAGCAACACCAGTAAATGAGTAGCAGAAAAGAATAGACGCAGACCTCAGCCCCAGCTTTGACATCATTCACCATGATCATGGTGGGATCATCCCCAGTAATCGGAAAGCTATCCAATTCACCTGACGAACCCTCATCACCAGTATCTTCATGAGAAATATTGATTGAATGCATTCATGCTGATTTTTATGCGTTCAATCCAGCTTATTTGGATGATTATTGCTGTTGCTAGTGATGTTCTACTCCCCTTTTTGTAGATCATGAATCCAGGAACCAAATAGAAGAAAAGGGAATGAAAAGCTCTCGTTTGATGCTTGATTTGGTGGAGAGTGAATAGAGCAGCCAATTCGTTTTCCTGAGCCAAAAACAATGTCGTATGGGCTGCCGCTTTATGAAGAGATGGGCTTGGGCCCATTAGAGAGGGACACACATTGTTGCTGCTTGGTGCCGCTGCTTCCTGCAGCCAACCATTTTGAAAGATATTAAGGGTCTGTTTGCGTTCCGGTTCGGTGGGAAAAAATTATGTGAGTAAAAATTGGGTGGGAAAATGACTTTTGGGAAACGGAGTGTGCTGTTTGGTAAAAAAATTTAAAATAGCTGTGAGATACCTGAGGTGTTTGGTAAAATGACCATAAAGGGCATAAAACCCATTTTTAAAAAATTAATAAAAATAGAAAAAGTGGATCTAGAATTACTTATCTTGATATAGAGATTATATTGTGCTAATTTTTAATTTATTTTGTTCATTATATAGAATAAGAAAATTGAATTTAAAAAAAAAATAGGAGAGAGAGCAAACCAACAGGCACTGGCTCCAGTGGCGTTGCAAGCAAATTGCAAACTGGACTTCTTGAGAAGCCCAGTTGCATTGGTGTTGCCAAACACCAATTACATGGTTTTGGGTTGGGAAAAGTTGGGTTGGGTACCCAACTCCCAACGCCAAACACATACTAAGTCCCATTAGAAGTCCTTAATTAGGATAATCAAACAATTTTAAATTAGTTTAATCATATTTTGTAGGATTGTAGTTAGAATAGGATTTTGATAAAACCTAGCTGGAAAGAGAGGTTGGCGTTCTCTTCTTCCTGAATACCTATTTTCTGCTACTGTTTTGGATTGGATTATATTCCATACATTACTTTTCTTCATCTCTTCTTGAATTAATTGATGCATAATTATTTGTTGATTTAATTATTTCTTGTTCTAGCTAATTTATTTAATTCCTGGTAAGGACTATTTGAGCCATGATTCTTCTCTTGTGAGATCAAATCTGTGCTTATTAAATTCCAATTTTCGTATCTCTACTCTTTTTGATTTACGGTCAAAACTATTCGTGTTTGTTTTAAACTTGATCGATTTAGAATTAAGCATGTTTAGTTACAATCTTTCTTGGTAATTTTGGAGTCCATATTATCATGAATCTGAAGGCAACTAATTGGTTTGCGAGTTGATTAGAAAAAGAGTAGAGTCTTATGTTGGAGTCCAGTTCATATTGGCTGAAAGAGAGATTTGTTGTGGGCCTAGCCCAATTGGGGCTATTTGTTTTAGTTTGATTAGAAAAAGAAAAGATTGGAGTATGACTTGAAGTAGGATTGTGTAACCTAATTAATTAGGTTGTCCACTAATATAAAAGGTGGGTGGTGGCTAGGTTGTGAAAAAGAGAGATACAAGAGAGATTGTAAAAGGAATTGTTGTTGAACATCCTGAGAGATTGTGAGAGGTTTGCTGTTGAGCATCCTGTGAGAGAGGAGAGAAAACAGATTTCGCCAAACTCTGTGCAGCTGCGGGAGAATCATCGCAGAGACTTTGTTCACCGTCGGATCGGGGTGACATTTGGACAGAAGGTGCATGACTTCTAGTTCTTCAATCTGAACGGTTGGATCGGTGAGAAGTTGTCCGAGGTAGTAGAAATCCTGTCCAGATTGAAGCAGTAGAAATCTGGTTTTGGTTCTCTATTCTCATATCTCTTGTTTTTCTCGGATTGATTGATTGATTGGATTGTTTGATTGGTACTCTTGGTGATAGTGGTGTATGTCAGATTATTCCTATAGTTGAGATAGGGATTTTGTTTGGTTGTACACATTGATCATCATATAGTGGATTGACTGGCTTGGTCCCGTGGTTTTTTACCTGTTGAGGTTTTCCACGTTAAAAATCTCTGTGTTATTTTCTTGATTGCTTTTGATTGGTTTGATAGCTAGGGGTTATTGATTGTTGATTGGAAATAACCCCAACAACTGGTAGCGGAGCTTTAGGTTTGAAAGATGACCGACAACGCAAAGATTGAGCTTTTTGATGGACAGAATGATTTCGCAGTGTGGCAGACAACTGTGATGGATTTGTTGACTATGAAGGATCTCGACGTCGCTCTTGGTGATAAGAAGCCAGAAGGAATGAAAGATGGTGATTGGGCAACAACCCTGAAAAAGGCGACCAGTTAGATCAGGCTAGCATTAGCTCCATCAATAAAGTATGCTGTGATGGGGGAGCAGACACCAAAAGGAATGTGGGAGAAGCTAGAAAGTATTTATGCTTCCAAGTCTGTGACAAACAAACTTAGTCTGAAGTTGGACTTGTATTCGTTGAAGATGGATGAAGGTATGAGCATCCATAAGCACTTGTCGGATTTCAATCGGGTGTTGACGAAAGTGCTCAATACAGGAGAGAAAGTAGAAGATGAGGAGCAAGCGATACTTCTTCTTTCTTCATTGCCTGTGTCATACAAGTCACTTGTGCAGTCCCTTACAACAGGGAAGACAAGTTTGAAGAAGGAGGATGTGACGACTTTCCTAATAGATAATGAGAAGCTGTTAGGAGTGGAGAACAAAAATAGTAGTGACAAACTAATGATTTCAGAAGGGTCACCGAGTGGACAGGATCATCATGGTAGAAACAGAGGAAGAGGTGCTTCTTCTAGCTATGGAAGAAACAGATCCAGTTCAAGACCAAGAGCAGACTACAGTGAGAAAGAATGCTACTATTGCCACCAGAAGGGTAACATCAAAGCATACTGTCAGAAGTTGATGACTGATTTGAAAGAACTGCAGAAGAGTAAAGAAAAGATTAGTGATGCTGCAACTATTCAGAATGATGATGCTGAATTGTTGGTAGTGCAGAAAAGTGAGGAACAGGTAAAAGATTCCTGGATTTTAGATTCTGCATGTTCTTTTCATATTTGTGCTAACAAAGAATTGTTTAGTACATTTGGTGATTGTGATGATAAATCTGTCACATTGGTCAATAACGAAAAACTAGAGGTTGAAGGCATTGGCAATGTGAAGATCAAGATGCATGATGGATTGGTGAGAACTCTCGGCAATGTGAGATATGTGCCGAAGTTGAAAAGAAATTTAATCTCTCTTGGAAGATTGGATTCTCGCGGGTATAAATACACAGCGAGAGACAGATTGATGAGGGTAAGCAAAGGAGCAGCTGTAATCATGAAGGGGGAGCTTGCTTCCAACAATGTTTACCGATTGATTGGAACCGCGGTTAAGAGTAAAGTACAAGGTACTTACAAAATATTGAATGATTGTGATGGCCAGGTAGAGTTACCTAGGAGAAGGGTTAGCTTTGCGGTGTTGACCGGTGAGAAAGCGAACTTGACTCCTACTCAGATTGCATGAAGATTGGTGATTCCCCCATGATATGAGCTGGAGGGGGAGATTGTTGGAGTCCAGCTCATATTGGCTGAAAGAGAGATTTGTTGTGGGCCTAGCCCAATTGGGGCTATTTGTTTTAGTTTGATTAGAAAAAGAAAAGATTGGAGTATGACTTGAAGTAGGATTGTGTAACCTAATTAATTAGGTTGTCCACTAATATAAAAGGTGGGTGGTGGCTAGGTTGTGAAAAAGAGAGAGACAAAAGAGATTGTAAAAGGGATTGTTGTTGAACATCCTGAGAGATTGTGAGAGGTTTGCTGTTGAGCATCCTGTGAGAGAGAAGAGAGAAAATAGATTTCGCCAAACTCTGTGCAGCTGCGGGAGAATCATCGCAGAGACTTCGTTCACCGTCGGATCGGGGTGAAATTTGGACAGAAGGTGCATGACTTCTGGTTCTTCAATCTGAACGGTTGGATCGGTGAGAAGTTGTCCGAGGTAGTAGAAATCCTGTCCCGATTGAAGCAGTAGAAATCTAGTTTTGGTTCTCTATTCTCATCTCTTGTTTTTCTCGGATTGATTGATTGATTGGATTGTTTGATTGGTACTATTGGTGATAGTGGTGTATGTCAGATTATTCCTATAGTTGAGATAGGGATTTTGTTTGGTTGTACACATTGATCATCATATAGTGGATTGACTGGCTTGGTCCCGTGGTTTTTTACCTGTTGAGGTTTTCCACGTTAAAAATTTCTGTGTTATTTTCTTGATTGCTTTTGATTGGTTTGATAGCTAGGGGTTATTGATTCTTGGGATAAGATTGTTTGCTGCGCAAAAATTGATTGTCGATTGGAAATAACCCCAACATCTTACTTATAGGAGTAGAGTGTCTCTCTCATAGGTTTGTGAAAAGTCTCTCCTTGTGTGTTCGTCAATCACTTAATTAAATTCTATAGAGAGTCTCTTAGAATTGTTAGGGCGATTAGGAATTTCCAATAGAGAGTCTCTTTGTTAATTTTGAATATGTGGAGAGCAGGAAATCTAGAGAGTCTCTGATTTCTATTGTCACACCCCAAACTAGAGCATGTGACCGGCATGAGAGTTCAAATGAATTCCTGTATTCATCTCGGACTCTCACTCGCCTAACTTAACTCTTTATCAAGATATTTTTCACAAATTACAGATGGTTCATAACGACAAACTCAAGATTTTGCTTTCATTGATTCCAAGTAATATATACAGCATCACAAAGTCACTTCTACATTTACTACAACAAGTAACAGACTTATTAGGGAGATTGTAATTTACAACTTCCAAAACTTATATATATACAATCTATTAATCGACTAGGCCCTAGCGAACGAGAATGCTGGGCATACCGATTAACCTTGAAGAGTACTCCTGATGTGATCCAGACCCCCTTTGAGTTAGAACAAATTGGCATGAAGCCAAGAGGACTGATCATGGGCAACCGAGCCTTGCAAATGAGTGTCAATCAGGCTCAAGGTCGAAAATCAAGTGCCATTTCCTCACCATGCCTAGGCGTAGATGAACAGAACTTCCAAGATGGCCGAGAAAGCCATGAAGTGGAGGCGTGTCTAACCCAAGCAAGTCACCAGGCCTTGACATCAAAAGCTCCATCCAAGAGGTCTTATGCAAGTCAGAATCGCGTCACATACTTGCCACCAGAATATGGACAAGAAAATGGAGTCCAAATTGAGCGATCTTGGTCTTGTTGGAAACTTCAAGATGTTAGCTTTCATTTGGTACAAGTGTCAGGCCAATCGGACGGGTGGATCAAAAGTTATGCTCGTCGACATTTCAGCGCGCAGTGTGAACGAGTCTAGCGGCATACCGCCAGGAAGGTCATGTCTGGGGCGGCATGCCGCCAGGGAATTAAATTAAATGGCCACTCCAAGCGAATGTAGCGGCATGCCGCTAGGACCAACTCCTCTGGGGCGGCATGCCGCCAGACATCAGACCCACACGAATTTTGGGCTCTTTTGCTGCACCTATAAATAGTTTTTGTATCTCTTCTTTCAGACCTTAGCTTAGACATTGGTTGATATTTGTAAAGTGAGATTACTCCTTTCTCTTATCACCTAAGCCTTAGGCTCTTCATCTCTTCCTTGAGAGAGATCATTTGAGTTGAGAACACTCCTCTTGATCTTTCTCCGGGAAATCTATATTTGTAATGATTGTGAAGACTTTTGTTTGAAAGAAATATATGTATTTATTGGTTGATCATCCATAGAAACGAGTCCCTACTTGGCCCTCGGATTATATCTTGATCAAGCAACCCCCTTTGTTGATTGTTTGCTTCTTCGTGTTGTGCTCATCTCCGCCCCTTCCATCCGTCTTCGAATTCCGGGTAACATCGTTTCCTTTTCCTTTCCATTTCCGCTGCAAATCCGTGTCTTGTGTGTGAACTTCTTGTCTTCCATTCAAGTCTTGTTGTTGACTCCATTCGGTTAGATCCTCCTCAAGCTCCATATATCATTCGGCTTACTTACACTAGGCCGGATCATATCAACTCCCCTAGATCTGCCAACCGACTCACTACCGTCCGCTACCAACTGAAAAATATGGTTAATACGAGAGGATGAGTTACCACAACTCAGTGAATAAATAATACAAGATATAAACAAGCATATACAAGCAATCATTCATATTCTCTGTAATCACTTCATATAATTTAGTATAACCATACCAACGTCCAAATGCTAGAATTTGTATACTCATCATAATACAGTTCACTATCAAGCACAAATAACTCATGTGTCAGACCATGATATTTCACGTACCAACACCATAATCTCTGCAGGCTAGGATATTAAATCAGACCGTGATCTCATCACGTGCCAACACCATAGTCCCTGAAGGCTAGGACATGAGAAAATTCTCAATCATTCTCAACAATTTCTCAACAGACCGAAGTGCTGGCCAAGCCACTTCGTGCTACCGCCATAACCTCCGGCTAGCTAAGGTTTACAAACCATGTGCACATGTACTAACACCACCCCTGTTAGTTAGGGTCATAACCAATATCACATACCATCTTCCATCACCAATTAATATCACCAAGCAAAATTCACAGCTATAACACAAAACATACAGTCATAACATAATTCATACGCATGCAAGTTTATACTTTGCATTATTCACTCACAGTTGTATATACACAACAAAATTCACTTCATATGCCCCGCTCACTCTGCTGTAGGATCTGTCTGCTTCACACCTAACACCATTTAAATAGCATATCGGTTATTTACACAATAATTAAATCAATTTCAGACCTGCACAATTAATTAAAATACCAACACAATTTTTCATCTCTTCTTTCCCTGCTTCTTTTCAATTTAACTCTTTTCTTACAACAAATAAATTAATTAAAACACATATTTTTATCCAAAATATTACACATTTAAAACTATAAATAACTTCTCCAAAACTGATCCTGCTGTAGGGACTATTCTGAAATTGCTAAAACTTTTAGGACTAAACTTCACCATCTTCATAACTCTAAGGCTAAACTGTAATTAATTTTCTGCACCTGTTTTTCTAGAATTTTCAGAAGGTTTGACACCTACAAAATTCACTTATACAACCACTCAATTTGCTAAAACTTTTAGGACTAAACTTCACCATCTTCATAACTCTAAGGCTAAACTGTAATTAATTTTCTGCACCTGTTTTTCTAGAATTTTCAGAAGGTTTGACACCTACAAAATTCACTTATACAACCACTCAATTTATCCTGCTCATACAATTTATTCTTTTAACCACTATAACACCATTTCCATATTTTAATTAAATTGAAAAACCCTAATTAGCAATAATTACCATAACTAGAGTTTTAAGTAAAGAAACATGCATATCCACTCACAACAATCAGCATACACAATCAATTCTTCTCTTGGCAGAAACTAAATAAACTAATTTGTGAATTCTTACCCAGCTTCCATGGTACCCACACATCAAAAATTAAAGCTTAACTACTAATAAAAGAAACTAACCTTTAAAATCACAAAATAATTTATCCTCTTCTTATCTTGTATACGATCTGCCTCTCACTCCCTCTCTCTATTTCTTTCCTTTCTTCTTGCTCTCTCCCGACTCACCCTTTGTTTCTTTTCTTTCTTTCTAAACCTCTTTTGTCTTTTTCTTTCATTATTCTTATCTCTTGTTTTCTTTTCCCTTGCCCGAGCCTTTCCTCTAATCCTTATCCCACTTTTCCTTTCTTTATTCATTTCTATTATTTCTTTTCTTTATTTAATTCTTTTTATTAGTTTATTATTATTACGAAAGCGACTAGTTTATACGAACCCAATACAATTTCTAGCTCTTTTCTAATCAGACTAGTACTCGTCTAGCTAACTAAAATAAATCGAAGTTAAAATTTCTAGGGGTCTCACATCTATAGTCTTTCTATGAAAATTGGTTTTGAAAATATTTGCGTCGATTATCAATTGAATGAATCATGGTTTGGTTAGAGTCTTTACCGGGAATTGCTTGTCACTTGAGTTTAATCAATCTTCATCTGTTACTTTTCTTGTTTCTTCTATTTGTTAATTAATTGCAATATAGACAACCTCTTTATTGGTATTTACCACTGTTACGAATTTTGGTTAGTGAACATGAATTAAATTAGACGTGAAATCTCTGCGGAACGATCTCTTTTTACCACTTGCTACAGTTTAATTTATATTTGTGCATGGTGAATCGTACTATTTATTTTTGTTGGTTTCGCCAACCATCAAATATCACTTACATTGTTGTTGTTGTCGTCCTCAGCTGCAGTTTTGTGATTAAAGCTGCAGTAGATTCACAATTTGAAGCAGAATAAGAAAAAAATAACAAGTACCAATTCTAAAAATTCGTGCTAAACACTTGGACTTACAAGTCAGCAAACGGAACCATCCCAAACCCATGATAATCATCAATCTGAAAAGACCTGGAAGCAATCAGAGATTTTGCAGCAAAGTATTGCTCAACACCAAAGTACTTCAAATGTAGCGAATGAGAGTCGATGAGGGGGAGTATACTCTCTTCCCAATCTTCATACACAAGACTCTTATCTTCTTTCACTATCTGCCTATGTCCAACCAAGCAAATTACTGGGCATTGTTCTTCTCATCAATAAAAGTAAAGATCAAAACGGAAATGAACAGGAAAAGCAAGAAATGGTTTGTTCTTACGTTGTGAAGCTCAGTTCCTGCAAGAAATTGGTGAATCTCATCGAGAGACCATAGCAAAGGGATGTCCTCGGAGTGAGGCAAGAAATGGGGAGAGGCAGCCCAGGAAGAGTTAGGACCTAAGGTGCACTCGTACATGAGCGCGACGGAGAGACCCAAATAGCCATCCAAGCCGGCAGCTTCGATTAATTGACAGGCGGCAGAGTTCTTGATGGTGAGGCAAGCGGTCTTTGGTATGGTTCCAATGCAATCTCCTTCTTTCAATTCTCGCAATGCTTTGACGGAGTTGCCTTCTTCCGGAGTGTCCCTCAGCTCCAATTGGTCGCTCCTCCAAGTAATTCCCGCCGCGATCATCCACCGCTTCAACGCTCTCATCCGCCGAGAGTCTGACATTGTTCTCCTTCCTCCTCCTTCGTATTCGTGCGCTTGTGAGTGATGCTAGAGAGGTTGTTACTTGTTAGGAGTTAATGTTAGCTTTTCAGGGGGTTTAAGACCATCCACAACAGTGAGTGTTAAATTTAGGGTATTATTCACTTTCTCTCCTGCCACATCAGCTTAACGCCCAACCAAATTATCAAATAATACCCACTTCTCACATCAGGGTATTTTTGAGGGTGTTATTCACTTTCTCTCCCTTCCACATCATTTAATCATATACCCCACCATATTTTTCATTTCTTTTTCTTATTAAATTTATAATTACTATAATAATTATTTTTTATATTATAATAAATAATAAATAATATTTTTTAATATAAATTAATTAAATTTCATAATTTTTTTTCATATTTCAAAAAATCTATACTTTTTTAATACAATAAATAATATAATATTTTTTAAAAATAACATACGATTTTATTTATCAATCAGTAAATCAAAAATATATAGATTATTGCAAACGAACAAGAAAATAATGTTATATTTTTTAAAATTATTTTGACTAATTATTATGAAAAAAAAACATTTGAAAAAGAAGAAAATAAAAAAAAAGTAAAAAATTCTGATTTTTTTTAGTGTCCAAATAATACAAACCTAGTCTCAATTTATAGATCTCAAAAAATTAAAAATAATGGTATATTTTTTATAAAATTATTTTCAGTATTTATTATAAAAAAACCCATTTAAAAAATGAGGGGGAAAAAAAGAAATAATACGGTGGCCAATGGCAGCGCGCCACGCGTGCGCTGCCATTTATCCACCTCATTTTTTTTATATATAAACTGACGGTGGGGTCCCACTGTCAGAAAAATTCGGTACCAAATTTTGATACCCGGACTATCCTACGCGGCAATTGATCCTCCAATAATACATTGCTGTGGATGGTCTTGTCGTCGCGTCCTTTTACACTAATTTGAGATTTTGGTGAATATGGGTGACTAATTATGAATTCTGGATTAATTTAGGGGCTAAAACGGACTTTAACTGATTTTTCACGACAACTGGACTACTACATCTGTTGCAGAATTGGGCTTTCTCTACCTTATTATTACACGGACTTGGCCCAAATTATTTTTCTATTAAGATTTTCGAAGCCCACAAAGTTCTTTTTTCTTAAAAAAATCAAAATTATTCTTTTTGTTAACCTCTCGGTATTACTTTTTTATTCTCTGAACTCGAATTTGAAACATATATTTAAGGTTGGACAACTTTTTACCACTCAAGTTAGAGTCTTATTATAAAACTACAAAACCATTAACAGGGGTCATATTTCTTTTCAAAAAATAAATAAATAGAACAAACCGATAAACTACAAAACCATTAACAGGGGTCTTATTATGCAAGTTTTTTTCTTTTTTTTGAACATGCATTTATAGGCCTTGCAATGGGCCTTAAGCCTCCCTTTTTTCGGTGCGGTTCTACCTGGGCTTTTCAAGGCCTGATTTCGTTTCCTCGACATGAAAGCCACCTAAGATTTTTTTTTTTTGAAAGTGGAAATTAATTAATATCAGCAAGTACAAAAGATACGACCGCCTCGGGGCATTCCCCTACCTAAATATTTCCTAAACCGAAAATCAAAGTAAGTTGTCCCAACTCATGAGCCGGGATATTCAGAGTCTGTTTTGTGTGCTGAAACGAACAACTAGTGAAAGAAGACGCTAACTTAGCCACCTCCTCCAAAACCAGTCCTTACAGGTAAGGGGGAAGTCTCCAGTAGTCAGGGTTAAGATGTTCAAGAGGCAATCTGACTCAACAATAATCTTGTCACACCCCCATTATCGGGCCTGTATAAGGGCATCTCTGAGCGCTAAGGCATCTGCTGTTTGCGCCTCCGTCCTATGAGGAAGGAGCATGGGCCCCGAGAAAACCAGCCCAACATTAGCTCCCCACGCGATAAAACCCCGTCCAATCCCCGAAGACCCTAATATATTAAATTGATCTATTAAAAAATAAAATTCTACAAAAATAAAAAAAATGTAGAGGAAATATAACGATTATTGTATGACCTATTGTAAATTCTTATTTTTTTACAAGTTTTTTTCACTTGTCTCATGATTTTTTAAACATTTTTGTCATATTTGTTATATTTTCATGTATATATATTTTTTATTTTTTATCATTGTTTAATCTCTTAATAAATAAATTAAATTAAATTGTAATTTATGAAAAACTAAATGGTTTAAATTGCACGTTTAAAAAGTAAAGAAGTTAAAGTGGATTTTTTTCAAAACGAATAGGTTTTGTATGTAATTTAATACTTGAAATATTAGCTATGTTACCAACAAAACTGTAATAAATGATATGATTAGGGTTTATTTTTTCCCAATTAAGTTATATTTTTATTTTTATTTAAATAAATAATGATTAACTAAATGTAAAAATTATATGTGTACTTTTAGTGTAAAAGTTAATAAAAATGTTAGTATTTTTAGAAATATTGCTAGTCAAACTAACAGACCGTTAGTATTGATCGTTGACTTTAATTAAAAAAATCAGAAAAAATGTAAAAAATCCAAAAAAAATCTTTAAAAAATTGTAAAAATTTATAAAACAAAATAATTAACCTAAAAATCCAGAAAAAATGTAAAAATTTCAAAAAAAAATATTAATTAATTTAAAAATCAAGAAAAAAATGTAAAAACTCTAGAAAACAAATTAATCTAAAAATCCAGAGAAAAATGTAAAAAATATAATTAATCTAAAAATCCAGGAAAAAATGTAAAAATTCCAAGAAAAATGTAAAATCCAGAAATTAATATAAAAATTCCGAAAAAAGTTAAAAATCCAAAATGAAATTAATTAATCTAAAAATCAAAAAAATTGTAAAAAACTAATTATTTGTAGAGTTTTACATTTCTCTAGATTTTTAGATTAATTTTTTTTTGGTTTTTTTACATTTTTTTATGAATTCTTGCAATTTGTTTTGGAATTTTTACAATTTTTTATAGAATTTTTATGTTTTTTTGAAATTTTTACATTGTTAGATTAATTAATTTTTTTGTGAATTTTAACATTTTTTTGGATTTTTGGATTATTTAATTTTGTTTGGAATTTTTACATTTTTCTGGATTTTGAGATTGATTAAATATTTGTTTGGAATTTTTTCATTTTTCTGGAATTTGTACATTTTTTCCGAATTTTTTAATCAAAGTCAACGGTCAACACTAATAGAAACTACACTTTTGTCGTTGACCATTAGTACATGGGAGATTGAATAGAGTTTTCAAATACCAAGGGTGGTTTCTGTTTTTCGCGATTGTACAAGAGTTTTTTTTACTATTACCTCAATAAATTAAACTGTTTTTCAAAATCAACCAACTTCTGCCCACCTTCCTATAAAAACTCCACTAAGCCACTCTCTACCACCACTTTCTTTATGGTGCCCATTAACTGGTCCAGTAAGGACTCCATTCCATTTGCAATCATCCTCGGCTTCCAGCTATTTACCGACTCAGCGTCGCTAACTGACCTACCCGACCTAGCTACTCTTTCCATGGGACAATTCTCTATTCTCTTAAGGAGGAAGCGGGTAAAAATTAGGCAAAGTGGTAGAAAAAAAGAAAAAGTTCGAGAATAAAAACGCATGGAGAATGATTTACCGTCCTGCGCGTATGTGATGATGATTTGTAGGAGACATCCAGTCGCAATATAAATAAAAAAAGTAGAAATGTTGGTGTAGGAGATTGGTTAGAGATTTAAAATTAAAATTTAATTTTGAAATTTTAAAAAGGCCAAAGGATCCGCGCTGGCCAGATTTAATTGTTTGAGTTGAAATTGAATTTGAAAGAGCAGTTAACATTGGAAGCAACTACCCACTCATATATTTGGAAAAGATCAGAACAAAACTAGATTGGATAAAAGCAATAGACAACTTGATAGCTTAATTGAAAAACAATAAAAGTAAAAATTAGAAGACTTACAAGAAGCCCCTTATCATCCAGACTGAAGATCGAGATAAAAACTCGATTAATAGGAGTTTTTTATAAGAATTATTAGTACTAGTTTTGGCCATATTGGCAATATTATCACTTTTATTTTGTAATAATTTTGCTTTCTACTGGTAATCTTTGTCCAGATTGATATCATCAAGGTAAGATACAATGATGAAGAGCTTGAACTTTAGTACCCAAAAGAGAAGACAAGAAGATTCCAGTTAATTTCACAAGTGACGTAAATAAAAGAAAAGGAGGCATTGATAAAGACTTGTTATTTGCTTTTAACTCATCCATTGTTCTTTTCTTGAGCTAAACGCATTAAGCATATCATTTGTTTTTAAAATAATTATAATGTATTACACATAAAAGTATATAAGTTGTTTTCATTATTGCTCTTTTCCCCCTTTTTATCCAATCATCTTTTATATATTTCGGGATGGATGCTAAAGTAATTAAAAAGTAGCCCTTTGATTTGTGACAAGATCGATCGATGCGTGAATTTTGTAAGCATAGTTCCCCTTTTAAACCAATGCTAGTTAAGTATATATAAGTTAAAAAAATAAGAAGATATATGAACGGTTTAAAATAATTTAATAGGTAAATTTAATTGAGTTCGGTTTCGGTTTTGAAAACACTAGAAAGAGATAATCATTGAAGGGAGAAAGAAGCAACACATATCATATCATCTTCTTTTTTTTCAATCCAATTAGTAATGAGGGTTGGCACGTGAAAACAAACAACAAGTCCAGCAACAATACAAACGTGGCACCTAGACCTAGAATACTGTGTCTCACCGGTCACCACCAGGGGAAGATATGTAGGACATAGGGACTAGCTAGTCCCCACTCCCATCCTACCTACTAGCTAATTTGCCCAATAATTAAAAATGTGTGTATTTACTATATTTATATGGGTTTTCTTGCTTTTGTTTTCACATATTTCGTTTGCCATAAATGGGGCAAGATAAAAAAAAAAAATTACCGCATGAATATAGATTCAACGTTAATTATTAAAGAATGAAGGTAGTAATATTTTTAACTCAATTCACGACGGATACTTTGCTCACTCTTTGTTTGTGTACTTTTCAAAATGACAAACCAAAATTAGAAAAAAGAACTAAAACATAAATGGTTAAACATGAGTACGTAGTTTACTTTCCAAAGAAATGACGTTACCCAATTTCCACCGAGCAATCATTTCTGTTATTTTTTAAAATTAATTATAGTCATTAAAGTCATGGCACAGTAACTTTTGTTTTTAAACTCACAATATATAATTGGCTTGCTGGATAAAATGCAAACGTGGCTTAGGCCTTAAAGAGAAGCGTGGAAGAAATTGTAACTAATGAGCCGATAAAAGCCGAACTGAAAAAGGCTAGCCAGGTAGCTTGTGAAACAAGGTTGTCTGCATCTTGGGAATAAACCCGGAGCTTTCGGTGTGTAAGCTGCCCGGAATGGCTGCCCTGTCCTGCCCATCAAAATGATAAAAAAACAAAACAACCAAACAAACGACGTAGTCTAAGTCAAACTCAAATCCCATCTTCGATGCATCTGTTCCAGTACTGTTCTTTGCTCTGCAACTTACTGACACTGACTGCTGTTTTCAATTTTTTTCATCTTCAGTTTTTATTTTATACGTCATGCTTGCGTCGCGCTCACCTCACTGTTACGAGTCACCCTTGGCGCCATTTGTATTTGAAGTTTACTTTATTTTTTATGCTCTCTTCTAGAAAGTCTTCTCGCTTCTTTTTTTTAATCTTACCTTTTCCTCTTCACTTTTTTATTGGGTAAAAAACAGATTGACACCCAGATTATTGACGATTAGACAATTTGGCCATCCGCTTTTCGCAGTGACCAATTTGGCAACCAACTTTTCTCCGTTAGACAAAAACGCACCTGTCGTTAACTCCGTTAGACATATTTAACCCTTGCCACCCACATTTCAACTGATTCCATCTAACGTCGTCAATGCCAAGCCATTCCCTCCTTAAAGCTGTCGTTTAACCCAAAATCCCTAAATTTCTCTAAATCCCTAAAACCAATTAAATCCCTAAAACCAAAATCCCTTTCCCTACCTCAGTAATTAGTTGAAACTCTAAATCCCTAAAACCAACAAAAACCCAAATTCTAGAATCTCATCCTCACTAAATCCTAAATCCAACAAAAACCCTAAACCCAACTCCCAGAATTTCTCTAAATCCCTAAAACCAACCCAAACCCTACCCTAAATCATCTGTTGTTGCTCGTCGCTTACCAATTTCCTACAATCGTCGCTCGCAATCGGCTCTCCACTTCTAAAATCCCAAGGTATTTAGTCTGTTGTTGCTCGTTCTCATTTTTTGTCTTTTCGACCGCAACAATTTATTTTTTCTTTTCTCATCCTCCGCTGCTCTCTCCTCCTCGACCGCAGCTGCACTCCAATCCGCTTGACGTTTCGCAGTTAATGAGCTTTTGTTTCTCTCCTTCAATCCGATTTGCAGGTAAATCCCTTATTTAGTATTTTTTCTTCTCTGTTTAACAGATTGCAGTAATATTATATAACTGAAAATTTTCAATTTTAGTTTTTTTGGACCTTTGATGAATCTTTTTGTTGGTGGGTGGATTTGGTTTAGATGCCTAACTTGTTGAAAGGCTGCATATATAGAGGAGAACTTATCAATATTGTTGTTACTTTGAACAGAGCATGCTATTTTTTTTATCACTTAATTAATTTGAACAGAGCATGCTGTTTTAAGATGCCTAAGTTTTTTTTGGCTTAATATCCTCATGGGTTTAGATGGCTAAGTTTTTTTTTATCACTACATTGCTGGCATATTTCACGTGTAGTTTGTAAACTGTTAAGGATTTTCCATTTCACATGAAGTAACATAGACTTAAACATCATCACAGTAAATAAGACTTCAACATGAAGTAATTAGCATGAAGACAGATTGGTGTCCTGCATTACTGTTGCAGACTTAAGTAACTGGTTTTACAAATGAAGATGGAGAATTCAATGGAGGAGACACAATCTGGAAGCCGATTGGTGTTCTGCTGGTGCAATATTCCAGCTAGGGTTAGAACCAGTTGGACAAACGCAAATCCAGGGAGGCGTTTTTTTGGTTGCTCCAAATATGAGGGTGTTGCTATACACAAGCGAAGGGGTAACGACTGTGGGTTCTTTGCATGGAAAGATCCACCCACATGTGAGAGAGGTCGGTTATTGCTCTTGTTATTATTGTAAAAAATTGAAGCCTCTCGATTGGAGGTTGCAGAGCAACGAGAACAGGTTAAAAGGTTGAAGTTCTTTTTGAAATTATCATGGATGACTTTCATATGGTTTGTGGTTGCCTTCGGTTTGTTTGAGATGATGAGGAAAAATAATTGAGTTAAATGTTATGTATTAGATTAAGTACAATATTAGGGGAAATAGTTTTTAGGTCCTCTGTACTAAGGTCGAAAAGCAAAAACCTCCCATGTACTTCATTTTTTGCAGTACGCCTCCCCTGGACTATTGTTTTCGGGCAAAAAGACCCTTCCGTCCATTTTCACTAACTGTCCCGTTAAAATGACTCCCTATTGCCGGTTTGGAGTATTGGTTTTACCTGTTGAACCCAGTAATTAATTAAAGTTGTTGTTTTTATTTGAAATTGATGTTTTGGAAATTTAATTTCTTCTCAAAACCTAAAACGCCCGTTATTTTGTGAAAATAAGAAGAGAAAGAAATAGGAGAGAAATAGGAAAATCGCGAGGGAAGCTCTGAAGAGAGCCGATTCAGATCGTGAAGAGAAGAGAGGCGAATCTGGTTAGGGTGTCGAACCCCTGGTAGAAGACGACGAACCACAGAAGATGATAGGCGGAAGGGCAGCGGAAAGTTAGGGCTTCGAACACTTGGTAGAACACGAAGAGTAGAGGGGTTCGTCTGAGAAGAGGTCGCGACAGCAAGCAATTACTCATTCACGGTAAAATTGCATCTCCACCACCATGGCGTCATCAAGCAATCACTCATTCACGGCCTCTGCGGGAATTGGCGAAGGAAATAGTGCAACATCCTATTTACGATTCAAGAACATACTGTGCAAGTGTGGGGTAAGAGCTTTGGTTAAGATATCAGAGTTGACAAGTAACCCAGGAAGGTTGTACTATAAATGTGCGAATGGTCAGTGTGGATTGTGGGCATGGTGCAATGTGCAAGGTGGATCTGTGCCGAACGTTCGTCGGGTTGAAAATAATGATTGGGTAGCGATTAAGGAAGATATTAGGGAGGGTCTGCAGGAAGAATGCGAGTTGATTCGCAGGGAGTTGAAGGAGATTATTGCTGCAACATCTGGCAAAGCCGAAGCACTGGGAAATGTTAATAATTATTTGTCTGTCGTACTATGTCTTGTCATCCTTCTCCAATTTTTCTTGATTACTGCTCTTGTAATTTTTAGGGTTTGAATTTGGTGAATTAGTAATTTTTAGGGTTTGTATTTGCTGAATTGGTAATTTTTTGGGTTTATAGGTTTAATTTTGGTGTATTTGGTCA
The DNA here is from genome assembly GCA_963691705.1 of Viola odorata. Taxonomy (NCBI): domain Eukaryota; kingdom Viridiplantae; phylum Streptophyta; class Magnoliopsida; order Malpighiales; family Violaceae; genus Viola; species Viola odorata. Next base: position 48,284,129 of record OY829541.1, on the reverse strand, counting down.
TCTTTTAGGACTGTCTTGTGTGCTTGAGTTATGTAATATGCAACTTTTAATGCAACTAGTACTTGTTTTTAGATTCTGGTGAATTGTAATTTTGGTGTATCTAGTAATCTTCTCTCTTAATGCTGAATTGTACTTGCTTGAGTTATGTAATATTGACATTTCCATTTCATTTACATTTTTAAATGGAAGAGAACAACAAATTCAAATGTAGTCAAATGTAGTCCTGAATTCAAATGGAAGAGAACTACAAATTCAAAGCAATCATAAGTGCACAACCAAAATGTGTTTAAATATCCATTTCATTGATAAGCAGCAAGTCAGAAGTACATATCATAAGTGCCCTAATACATCTTACATTCTAAGTCCCCTACAATTGCCCTTTCCATAACCACAAAAGATGCAAAAAAATTACACAAAATCATGCCCACATTGTTGCACCTGAAACTACACAAAATCAGTCCCATATGGGAGCAACAAACTACACAGAATCATCCCTAAATCAGTCCCACATTCCTGAACCTCAAACTACACAAAATCAGTCCCATAGGGGAGCAACAAGCTACACAAAAGCAGACCCACATTGCTGCATCAAATTATACAAAATCATTCCAACACTAACTACACAAACACATTCACTGTTTCAGCAAACCACACAAACTCAAGGTATCCATTTCCTGTTATTCCTCACTTGGCTTCTTGTACTTCGGCTGGTTGTGCTTGGTTGTACTGGCTCATGTGTACTGGACCTAGTTAGTGGCCGTGGGGGGCGGAAGATGCCCCATATCCTCTTTTTCTTAGGCCTTTGCCTTGTAGTCTCACCAGTGTTCATAGGGGTTGGAGATGGCATTGTTGGAGGGGTTGGAGATGACATTGAGCTCCTTGAAAACCTCGCACCAGCACTTGCATTCCCATCATTTCCCTAAAACCACAAACAAGTACATATCTAAATACAAGTACATTTATAAATTATAAATTTCAAATATAACAAGACTAAATAAATTTACCTGCACTTCAGGTTCAGGTTCACCATTAGTAGGAGTACCATTAGTAGGAGTACTTGTAGCACCAGCAGTCCCATCATTTCCCTAAAACCACAAACAAGTACATATCTAAATACAAGTACATTTATAAATTATAAAGTTAAAATATAACAAGACCAAATAATTTTACCTGCACTTCAGGTTCAGGTTCACCATTAGTAGGAGTACTTGTAGCACCAGCAGTCCCTTCATTTCCCTAAAACCCCAAACAAGTACAATACTAAATACAATTACATTTATAAATTATAAATTTAAAATATAACAAGACCAAATAATTTTACCCGCACTTCAGGTTCACCATTAGTAGGAGTACTTGTAGCACCAACACCAGTAGTTGTTCTTTGCTTTTTCCTCCTCAATGGTGGAAGGTCTGACCTCATAGGGAGTGGACAAGTCCTAGTATTATGATTTTTTCCTTTACAATTCCTGCACGTCATCACCGCCCCAGACCTTCTCACTCTGTTTGGGTTGGATGGGCTAGTCTCTCCAGCTTCCCTCCTTCTCTTATTTCTTGGTCTACCACTCTGTAGTGTACGTTCTGGAGGCCTCACATCATGATGACCTTGAACCACTGGTCATTCACTTTGGTCTAGAACATGGAGAATACCATCCTTGTAGCATTCCATGAATGTGCACTTACGGTAAGCCACATGTACAAAGTCATGAGGACTTTTCTTCAAGAATAAGATGGCAGCAGCTGTATGCCTACAGGGCACTCCAGTTAAGTCCCATTGTTTGCATGAGCAAGTCCTTAGTTGCAAGTCAAGAGTGCATTTGTCACCACTAATGTGCTCCACCTCAAACTTCTGCAACTGGGAATGAGGATACACGATATACGACTGACACTCTTGAATGCATTTCTCTAGTCTGTTGAACCACCTTGGACATATCATCCCCTCATACAACATCATCCCTTGATATTTCATGTAAAACCTCCTCATCAGCAATCTTCTAATTGTCTCCAGACATGTCAATATTGGTTTCTTCCTTGCAAGCCTGACACGCAAACAGTAAGGAAATCAACTACCTTATAACACACGCAAAATAAAGTACACTACATAATTTGTACAATAGAAAGTAACACATTACCTGATGTAAGAATTGAAGCTCTCTGCAAGATTATTCAGGAGAAGGTCACACATCACCCATGGGTTGAAAGCATGCCTTGACCACCTCTGAGGAGGTATCCTCTTCAACCAAGCATATGCTGCTGGTTTTTCACACTTGATTTTCTCCATATGGATGTTGAATTTTGTGGCTGTGTATGCTCTAGCCACATCCCATATTTGGTCCTTCATATACTGGCTACCCCCAAACTCACCCTTGAAATTATTCCAAATATGTCTCACACAATACCTATGGTCCACCTCCTTTAGTACAGTATCAAAAATATTTTGCAACCCCTACAAAAGTAAGCATATGTTAGACAGATTTGTAGAAAATCATAAGAGTAAGAGAAAAAATTGGAAAAATCATAAGAGCAAGGGTGAAAATAACCTTCTGCCTATCAGACATGAAGCACCACTCATTTAGTGACCCAAGGTCATCTTCTAATCTCTGCCGAAACCACAACCAATTCTCCTTGCATTCAGAATCCACCAATGACCATGCAATAGGAAATATGTTACCATTTGCATCTTTTCCTATTGCTGACAACAAGTGACCCTTATATCTCCCTTTCAAGTGACAACCATCAATACCGATAAATGGCCTACATCCACTCAAAAATCCACGCTTACAAGCTGAAAGACAAATGTACAACCTCTTGAAAATACCACGCGGGGCTGTAATTTTTACTGTGCTATCAGGATTAGACCTTCTTATTGCCTCAGCATAACTCCATAACAACTTATATTGCTCACTATGCTCTCCCTCAATGAGAGTTTGTGCTATTTTCTTTGCCCTCACCATCTTATATCTTAAAACTGTAACAAATTGCTCCCTACTCACCCTATTTGATAGGATATCCAAATCTGTATCAAGATTATCCTTGAAATCTGCCAAATATGTTTCAGCAATCCATCTGGTAGTTGCCTGCCGGTTGTCTATATCCTTTCCACAGTAGTGAGTACTGCTAAAGGTCTTTATCTGGAAGGAGGTCTTGTCTGCCGATGGTGAAGCATGTATTCTCCATCCACAATTGTTCTTGCAATGGGCAGTGATCAGACTCTTCTCATTCTTCTCAAACCTAATGTCATGTCCAATCTGCAGCGAATGTATCTTCAAAGCTTTCCTGAACACATCAGGAGTGACAAACTTCATTCCAACCTCTAATTTAATTTCCCCTATCATATTTGTACTCTTATTGAATATGGGGAATCTAGTCTTCATCCTTTCCCTTTCATCCTCACTGTCAGAACAAGGGGGGCTGACTAACTTATCACTATCATCTTCATCAGTTTCAACATCAGGCACACCTGGACTAAAATGTCTTACAGGTGGCCTCCTAACTCTATCACTTCTACCTTGATCAACTCCCACACCTGCTTGCTCAACTCCCTCAGCCACTTCCTCGGATTCCATATCAACCCCCACACCTGCTGTATCAAATATATCTTCCTCACCTTCATTTTCAGAATCTACGAAGTCACTAAGGTCTTCAGAAGCACTGCTACAATCATGTACTTCCCAACTGTAGGTTCTGTCAGCGTGGCTGTCATAACTGTGCTCATCATCTCCATCCCCTACATTTTCAGGCCCATCACCATCATTAATAGGCGCATCCCCTGCATTTTTAGGCCCATCACCATCATTAACTGACCCACCTTCATTAACAGGCCCATTGTTATCTCCATTATCTCCATAACTCTCATTTTCAGGGCAATCTCCATCCTTTTCAGGCCCTTCATCTTCAATAACAGGCCCATCTTCATATGAATTGAGACTAGCTGCAAGCCCCCTTTCATTATCTCCATCCTTTTCAGGCCCTTCATCTTCAATAACAGGCCCATCTTCATATGAATTGGGACTAACTACAGGCCCCCTTTCATTATCTTCATCTTTATCTCTATCCACAGATTCATTGTTATCACAATCTTTATCTGCATCACCACAATTTTCCACCACAACTTCATCTCCATAGGTTAGCAATAAAGCACCAGAACCTGCACACATATCATCAACCCCTTCATCTTCAGCACCAGAACCTGCACACATATCATCAACCCCTTCATCTTCACCACCAGAAACTACATTTGCCATCTCATCATCACTACTGTCAAGATTCACAACTATTATGGGGGTGTTGATGTCATGCTCCACATACACTTCAAGTGTATCCTTCCTCAAATTTTCTTCACATGTTTCTTAGCATCTCTGCAATTATTTTCTTCACATGTTTCTCCTTCCTCAAACCCTTGATCCCTTCCTCCATTTCTTCCCATGGATATTTCGCATGATAGTGTATAGCATTAAGGTGTCCTGACATTATAACTCTTTCATGTATGTGTTCTATTGTCAGCTCATCATGTTCAATGAAGAAACTTACTTCCAGTGCATCAAGATACTTCACCTTTGGAACTAGGATTCATGTTCCACCAACGAAGATTTTCACATTAATAAGCATCCTGTCATGGGATTGCACTACAATACTTAAGCAATACTTAAACAATATTTAAGCATCATATTTAGAATATCCAGAATATGAAACATACTGTTTACCAATATTTAATCATCATGCTTAGTAATGGTGAAACCAGTAGCTATGCATCTATAGTAAATTAATACAAATATCTAGAATATGAAACAGGACCACAAATCATAATGGTGAATAAAATAGTATCATTGTCAAACACTTAACATTTGGTCAACTAGACAACAACCAAAAAGGAATCTCTTTTATGACACGAAAAAGTACAAAACACCACACTATAGATCTGAACACAACACTATAACTATAAGAAGACAACATAAGAGACAGACAAAGCCTAATTGTAAATAGAATAGAATAAAGAAAACCCAATGCAAAAAGATTTATTCAAAATCCTAATCGAGGCAAAGACACACATTACAAGGCAAAGACATATCACTAATCTCGCATCTGCAGCAGAGTCACTCCGCAACAGTTTCTACTTGTCCTTATCACTGTCCTTCGTGTTTGCTTCTTTCACGAAAATAGGGAATACGACTCGTTCCCAAAACCCTAACTTCCCGCTGACCCTCCGCTTTTCGTCTTCCGTGGTTCGTCTTCTACCAAGGAATCTCCTCTCTTCTCTTCACTCGCGATTGTTCTACTTTACGAATCAGAATCGTCTCTCTTCTCTTCCCTCGCGATTGTTCTTATTTTTTTCTATTTCTTTCTCTTCTGTTTTGACAAAAAAGGGACGGTGGCTTCTTTGGTTTTGAGAAAAAAATAATTATTCCAAAACGTATTTTTTTTAAAATTTCAAATAAAAACAACAACTTTAATTAATTATTGGTTCAACAGGTAAAAAAATACCCCAAACCGGCAATAAGGAGTCATTTTAACGGGACAGTTAGTGAAAATGGACGGAAGGGTCTTTTTGCCCGAAAACAATAGTCCAGGGGAGGCGTACTGCAAAAAATTAAGTACAGGGGAGGTTTTTACTTTTCGACCTTAGTACAGGGGAGCTAAAAACTATTTCCCCACAATATTATGTATTTTATGGATCTTGAACGGAAACTTAAGTTAATGTTATGTATGTACTTTGCTTTGAGTTCATGAATGTATGTGCTTTTACAGGTTTACATTTTGTGTATTACTTTTGACACTAACTTGAGGTTTACTGAGCATAAATCAAGTGTGAGAATTAATCATACTTACACACATTTAGCTCATTACAATCATGAGTTTTGATTCATAATCATCCAAACTATGAGTTTTGATTCATAATCATCCAAAATATCATTACAACCATGAGCTTAAAATCAAACAAAAAGAAGGCCCTCAAATGGCAAAGCACTAGTTCTTCCCATCATTGCTCTTCTTCTTCTTTTTGACCGGAACCTTAGGTAGAGATGGTTTGCGAACTTGGTTGTATCTAGATACGTTTTTCGGTTGAACAAAAACTTCATTGACAGATTCCTACATTGAGCAATGAATAATATATGCAACTTTAAACATAACAATGAACTATAACATGTAATTATAATCTTATCATACTTGTGTTAAGACTTCAACATTATTTCCCGGGCTAGGCTCAACGCCAGCAGCTTGCAATAAGTTGTCAGTAAGTATGTTGGACTCTTCTAAAACAAATGAAGTATAAGGAACACTAATAAAAGTTGACATAAATATCACAATCACTAGAGTTAATATAGCACATACCGTAGATGTTGGCAAGATAGGAACACTAAAACCCATATAGTACTCATGTGTATTGTTCTTTTTGTTCATTGCTTCCCCTCTGTAGGTCCTTGAGTTATGGTGAGGTTTCTTACACTTACTACAGACTATTGTGATCTTCCTCTTTTTAGATCTGTAGGGGTCTAAAGCTTCATCCTTGTCCCTGATTCTGACCCTTTTAGGCCTGCCTAGTTGCCTTCTAAAGTGTGGTGGTAGGGGGCTGATTTGGGAAGTAGCACGCCATAAATTTTCTCCATTCATAGGCTCCAACTTCACACTCCACAAACCCTTATAGCATCTCATATGAAAGAATGGTGAGACGTACTCTTCTGGAGTACCATCACTTGCAAAAACAACTCTAACAACATGCTCATAAGGTACTCCGGTTAAATCCCACTCATAGCATGCGCATGTCTTTCTATTTGGATTGACAGCAAATTGCACCCTATCTTTTGCAATCTCAAACTTATCATCACCACAATCAGTAGCTTTCCAAAACCTCGCCTGTCTCTTACTGACCTCTAGCTTAATTTGTGCTTGTGGACATATAGGACCTTTATACTCAGCCAAATTGTTGTACTTGCCCTTTGCCAATCTAATGCACATCTTCCTAATACCCTCCAACATGGTAATGATAGGCTTGTCCCTTTCATCCATAATGTAAGCATTAAAATACTCACTTGGGTTGTTTAAGACCATACCTGACTTTGCTCTAGTCCCCCACAAATACCTTGACCAATGTTGTGGACCAAGCTTCATGAGGTATTGTTTAGCTGCAGTGGTATTCTTTGCATCAAACTTGTCCATATGCATATTGAATTCCTTCTCTGTCATGGAGAGAGCGGTTGCATCCAATATATCCTTCAACTCCTTGTTGTGCCACTCTCGCTTCAGTTTGAAGTTGCTATACACATGTCTCAAACAAAACCTGTGTTCAGCATTTTTTTCTTTCAAAGCAGGTATCAGTCCCTGCATAAGCATACAAAACAACACATGTAGCAATTAATTATGTAAAAGAACAATGAATTAAGTATGTAAATTGGAACAATGGTATGGTTTACCTTTTGCTGGTCAGACATAAAAGTCCAGTTATTTTCCTCAATGCTCCCAATTGCATCTTCCAATTGATCAAGGAACCAATTCCATATTTCTCTTAGACTCAATCTCTACAACACCAAACGCGAGTGGGAACATACCATTGTTCCCATCAAGACCCATTGCTGCAACCACTTGACCAGGATATTTACCTTTAAGATGGCAAGCATCTACATGTATAATTGGTCTACAGTGTAATTTGAAAGCATTACTAAGAGGTCCAAGGCACACAAACACTCTTTGAAATCTTGGTTGCATGTTATCAGCATCAGGCGGACAATGTGCTTTCAATACAAAACCTGGATATTTCAAGTCTAGCTCAGCAAGATACTCCCAAAATTTTCTATATTGAGCCTCATGATTCCCATATATAATCTCAAGAGCCTTGAGCTTTGCTCTATAACACTTCTTTAAACTCACATTCACATTGTCATATGCATAAACTTCTTTCAATGCCTTTGGTGTCAAGTTGGGTTGGTTCCTGAATCGGTTCAGGTATTTTCTTGTAATCCAATCTTGTGTTGATAGTGCACTGTTGATCACACTATTACAAGTGTGTTTAGGCTCATAAGGCACTATTTTTAGGACTTTTTCGTAATTCTTCTTTGAACCATACAACCTCCATGGACAACACCCCTTAGAGAAGACGACAATAACTCTACAGGTGTCACTCTTTTTAATCTTGATTCGGTAACTGAACATTATGCCATAGTCTTTAATGGCATTGCGAAGCTGGTTAGTATCTATGAAGACCATATCCTAGCTAAATGGATCATCTAAACCCGAGCTCTCCTTGAAGGTTGTTAAAACTGGTGCAGCTTCATTATCTGAATCTTGTGGGCTAACATAATCCTCTTCTGAATCCCCAGGTCCCATGCTCTTCTCATACCCCATCAACCTTGCATAACCAACCTCAAAATCATCACAAAATTCTACCTCCTCCTCCTCTTCTACCCCCTTCTGCTTCTAAACATCATCACAAGACTCTTCATCATCCTCTTCTCCAACCTCCCCCTGAACATCATAATAAAAATCTTCCTCTAAGATAGGTAAATTTGTATGTTCAACATAAACATCAACAAAAGCCTCATTCCCAATACAATTAACTAATTCACTGAAATCTGCAGCAGAAGATAACAACTTACAACCTGTTGCTAAGTCACTACCCGGTGCATTCCAAATAAAGTTGCGTATATCTTTAATTCCAACAACTTGTGCTCTAGCTATCAAATACCTTAAACACCACTGGTTATGATCACAATCGTCAATGATCACCACATTTCCACCATTGTACTTAGTAGGGGGGTTCATGGGTCAATCTCCCACCATGGTGTAAGGTGATGTGGAACTTCCATCTACCTTTCATTATACCTACAATTGAGTAAAATTATAAGGATCATTATAATGAAGCAAAAGTAGTTTCAAAAAGTCTTAGTTTTAGTTTAAGGAAGCAACAATCTCAAGTAATGAAGTCCGCAAAATGCCATTGCTACTGCTCATCCACACAAGAAAAGGTATAATGGAGATCTCAAGGTACCTAAATTCACTAAGAAAGAAAGGGAAGGAAGTAAAATCTAGCAAATTTGGTCTGAATACCATAGTAATCCGAAGATGGTTGCACATCAGTTCTCTAAAAAGCACTATGGAAATCCCTAACTCACTAATCCTAACTTCACGCGCAATAAAGAACAAGTATTCATGCAAACACTTGATTACATAGCACAAAAAGGCTACAGCAATCACCATATATTGCCTAACAATCAAAATCATCAGCTAAACTGGACAGAGCTACGAACCTCGCTAAATTGACAGAATCGCTTTGTCGCTCCTTGTGGGCAGAGCGACGAAGAACCGCCACTGGTAATTGCAAGAATTCGCCGGGAATGTAGGGATTTGCAAGGAAATTCTTTAGATTTTCAGGGAAATTGATTGGATTTCCAGGGATTTAGGATTTAGAAATTTAGGGCTTTTGGATTTAGGAAGGGACGAACTGTAGGGATGTGCAAGGAAATTGAGGGATTTAGGTTTTTTGAGAACGAGTTTTAGGAAACAACTCTAGAGACATTGCTTGGATTTACATTGAGATTGCTTGGATTTGCAGGGATTTTGGATTCTTTGAGAACGAGTTTCTTTTGCAGAAAGACGAAGCGGGATTTAGGTTTTACACATTTAGGGTTTTAGGGATTGGGTGGGTTAACGGGAAATTTTGGAGGGAATTTTGGGAACGAGACGACGTTAGATGGAATCAGTTGAAAAGTGGGTGGCAATGGTTAAATATGTCTAACGGAGTTAACGGCAGGTGCGTTTTTGTCTAACGGAGAAAAGTTGGTTGCCAAATTGGTTACTGCGAAAAGCGAATGGCCAATTTGTCTAATCGTCAATAATCTAGGTGCCAATCCGTCTTTTGACCTTTTTTTATTTTTACCTTTTTCAAAGCTTGCAGAACAAGAAAAAAATGTCAATTAATGTGATTAAAGTGAATATTCTTCAATAACCCACCCTGCAAATTAAATTAAATAAAGGAGAAGGAACATTTTAAATTAAATAAATTTCCACTTTGGGACGACCCTACTTGCTTACCACCTGCAAGTGTTGACGACAGCGGCGGAATCTTTTAGCCACTCGTATAATTAGATTTTTTTTACAATTAATTATGAGGATAATGAGTACCAAAAATAGCAAAAATTATCATGAAGAGTTTTTACAAAATCTATATTAATATTGGAATTTGTAGGGGTGTACACGGGCCGGTTCGGGCCGGTTCTTGGGCTAGAACCGGACCGGACCGGAATTAACGGTTCTGGGCCTGGACAGAACCGGACCGGACCGGACTCTTACGGTCCGGGCCGGGCCGGTTCTGAATTTTCCGGGTCGGACCGGGCCGGTTCCGGTTCTGACCCGATTTTTTTTTTTTTTTTTTTTTTTTTTTTAGGAGGAGTTAAGTTTAGAAGGAAAAAAGAAAGTGGGAGCCAAGAGGATTTGAACCTCTCCCCTTTAATATAATAGGTGAGGTGTTAACCATTAAACCAAATGGAAACTTTGATATCATTGTGCATATATATATATATATATATATATATATATATTTTCGGTTCTACCGGTTCTCGGATTTTAAAGGTTGGAGAATTGGAACCTTAATTATTTATTGATAATAATTAATAACTATATTATTAATAATTAATGGTCTTATTTTATACATATTAACTATATAAATGACTATTACAATTTACAACTATATATTACTAGTATGTGTCATCTTAACTATATAAATGACTATTAAAATTTTATTTCTTAGGTCATATAACATCCTTAGGAAAATTTTGTATTTAAATTAACAAATAAAAAGAAAAAAAAAATGAGAACTTTTAATTGAGTTTAAAAGAAAAAAAGACAAAATGCATAATACATTAGTAATTTAAACATTAATACAATTTAAATTAAAAGCACAAAACTCTAAACAATTAGTAAATTTTAATTTTATGACAATTGATAATAATCCCTAAACTATATTATTAATAATTAGTAGTCTTACTTTATACACATTAACTATATAAATGGCTATTACAATTTACAATAATATATTACTAGTATGTGTCATCTTAACTATATAAATGGCTATTAAATTTTTTTTTCTTAGGTAATATAACATCCTTAATAAAATTTTGTATTTAAAGTAACAAATAAAAAGAAAAAATGAGGACTTTTAAATTTAATTGAGTTTAAAAGAAAAAAGAAAAAAATGCATAATACATTAGTAATTTAAAAATTAATACAATTTAAATTAAAAGCATAAAACTCTAAACAATGTGTAAATTTTAATTTTATGACAATTGATAATAATTAGTAACTATATTATTAATAATTAATGGTCTTAATTTATACATATTAACTATATAAATGATTATTACAATTTACAATAATATATTACTAGTATGTGTCATCTTAACTATATAAATGGCTATTAAAATTTTATTTTTTAGTTCATATAACATCCTTAATACAATTTTGTATTTAAAATAACAAATAAAAAGAAAAAAATGAGGATTTTTAATTGAGTTTATAATTATATTACTAGAAAAAATATATACATACATGAGAAATTTTAATATAATTTAGAAGGAAAAAAGAAAGAGAATGAGTTAAGTTTAGAAAGAAAAAAAAAGTGGGAGCCAAGAGGATTTGAACCTCTCTCCTTTAATACAAAAAGTGATGAGTTAACCATTGAACCAAATGGAAACTTTGATATTATTATACATATATATATATTTATATATATTTTTATATATTTTTTATATATATACTTCCGGTTCTACCGGTTCTCCGGGTCGGTTCCCGGATTTAGAGGGGTGGAGAACCGGAAGTTCCGGTCCGGTCCGGTCCGGGTCAAAAAAAAAAAACCCCGGATCGGTCCGGTCCGGGTCAAAAAAAGGCCGGTTCCGGATCGGTTCCCGGTCCGGGCCGGTTCTTGTACAGCCCTAGGAATTTGGTCAAAAACAAATGAGTTGGGTTGGGCCTTAGGAGCCGAGCTTAACGCGTACAAGTACAACTCATGGACACCCAACGACGCGGCTTCACCCTAAAAAATAGCTCACTCACTCTACGCTCCATTTTGGCCACTGTATCTGTGGTTAAAAAAAGAAGCAGTCAAAAGAGATCCTATGTATTGTAATTCACTCTTTTATTATTTATAGTTGAGAACTAGTCGAATCAATTAATTCTTACTAATAATTATCCACCAGCACATCGCATGGATCATCCTATGATAATACATAGGGAAATTACAAGGGTAATAGGGTCATTTACCCTGAAGTTGACTGGTCGTATGGCCACGTAGGCAGGTTGAATAAGAGTTGACCGACCAGTACCGGTAATGATAACGTACCGACAAACATACGAGAAGCGGGTTATGAACCGGTATCTGCGATAGATAACGGTTGTAAGCTGGCATCTTACCGGGAGTGTCCGGATCTGAGAAAGGGGTATTATGGTAATAAGCGTGAGGTTTATTAACTACGGTAACCATAATAATATCAGTAAATGACTCGTAACTGTTTCAAGGTAACCGTTACTTACGTTATGAACTGAGTAAATGGCTCCATTGATGGTATTGATTGTCTTTATTAAACGCTTATGCAATGGTCAGAAGGTTGGCTTATAAATAGCAGGGTAAGGGAAGGTAAACACACGTACACACACAGATTGTTATTATCCTTACACTCTCGCTATTTTACACAACATACTGACTTGATCGTCGGAGAGTCTACGCCGGAGATTTTCTCCAGCGCATTACAGGTTATACGAAGTCAAATTCGAAGGCTCGACAGCAGACGCAATTACCCAAAGAAACTTACCCATGTTCGTATTTATATCATCCTAATTTAAATATTATATTTGAATTTTGAATATATAATTGTGTTTAAATTTATAAAAATAGACTTTATTATTTTTTTAAATCTAAAATACTTGACACCGGATGTGCTCGCATCAGAAATTCAACGGTCTTTTAAAAAAATCTTTGGATAGTGTAACTGTAAGTACTCCCAAAGTAGAAAATGCGATACTAAGTCTAAGACCATATAGTACTACAGTGCTCTTAAAACTAGTTTTTAAAAAAACAGTAAAAGAGTACAGAAAATGGCAGTAAAAACAGTCAAATATAAGCGTGGTTAAGTCTACAAATTCCGTACAGAAATAGCTGACACGTGTCCCCCCTAACAACGCGGTTTCTCCCGTCCCCCCACACCCACCGCCCTATTTATCTTCCCCCTCTCGCCTTCTCCTTCACTCCCCTTCTCTCCCATTTTCTGCTCATCTATCCATCTTCTCTTACAAATACCCCTCAAAAATATCTATCCGTTTCAACAACCATGCAATAACCCGACACCATCAATCTTCTATCTCATCATCTCATCTAACTTAGTCTTCTCGTAATTTCCTTCATCTTCTTCTGCTTCTTCACTTCAGGCAAATATATAATCACTTTAAATGGCATCATCTGACAACTTGGCCAGCTACGAACCCTGGTCATTTCGGTCATCTTTCCCCGAATCATGGATTTCCGAAGCATATGCTCGCGACTCCCATACCTTAACCCGAGCTCTTGCACTCACCTCCACCATCAGTACCACCACCGATTCTAATTCCACCGCCACTTGTTCCGTCTCGCCCGATTCTCTCACCTCCTCCGATGGCCTCTCCTTCAACCCTTTCTTCTCCTTTCTCAACCCCGAAATAACACCAATAACAACAACAACCACCACGGAGACGGCGACAACAACTACTCCCACTACTACAAACCCGTCTACATCAACCGCTTCCAACGTTTCGGGTTCCGACCCGGAATCCGGCCCGAAACGTCAGAGGAACTCCCTCCCGGGACCCACCGGGAGGGTGTCGAAGCGCAAGTCCCGCGCCACGAAGAAGTCTCAGACCACTTTTATCACGGCGGATCCGGCGGACTTCCGGCGGATGGTGCAGCAGGTGACCGGGGTTAGGTTCGGTAGTAACTCGCAGATGCCGGTTGTGTCGGTGCTGAAGCCGGAGGCGCAGAGACCCGGTAGCCGGTTTCAAGGCTCTTCTGGTGCATCTGGATGCTTGCCCACGCTCGATACGTCGGCGTTTTTGCTAGACCATCAGCAGCAGCAGCAGCCGCAGCAAGTGGTGATGATGGCTTCTGGTTCTGGACCTGGGCCTGTTGGGCCAAGCTCAGTTTCTTTCTCGCAGCCCATGGTGGGTGGTGGTGGGCTAGATTTTGACTCTTTCTCCTCCTTCCCAACACTAGAGTCATTTATGTGACTCTTTTGTTGTGAAGAAAAAGCAAATGTTTTTGTGTGTGTTGGTAATGGAGGTAATTATGTAATGGAGGCTAATGTCATGGTGGGGGGTAGGGTTATCTGTTCATACGTTTGTGGAATATTTTGGCTAAATCAGGTTTAGTTCTTTCAATTTCATATATTAGTATTACAATGTTGTTATGTTCTGTACTAAATATCATGCTAATGAAATCTTTTTAATGGGTTACTGGCTTGTTACTGCTTCTTAATTTGTGTTTTATGCTCTCTTTATATTATCTCTCTCCTCTTAAATTATGTAGCTTGTTTAGTTTGAAAATAATTTAAGAGAATAATCTAGGTTCTTAGATGAAGGTTAAAAGGAGCATATGTTTTCGGCTCGAGTTTAATTCAGCTAGTATTTAATGTGGTGATCAAATATGGGAGGTTTTTTCAATGGATATTATATAGAAGTGTTTTTGAATCGATATAAGTTAAGAATATGGCAGGAAGTTTCCGAATGTCACATGACCAAAGCAAGTTGATGTTTGATGACCAATTTTTTTTTTAAGGATAAGAAACAATAGAAGCATTAAAAGTCACACGCTCCCATGACCGTGTGACCTTTGTGACTTGTGCACTAGGAAATGACCATCAATTTAGGACAAGTTAAGTGGTTTGGTCAGATAATAATGTAAGTTAAGTTAGAAAAGTCTTTAAATTAAACTCGGTTAAATTATAAATTGATTGATAGTAGCTACAAAATAGTAGTTGAAAGACTTTTACTTAAGTAATTGTTCGAATTATAGTAAACTAATGACGAGTTAATAACCTGCGAATTGGATTAAACTATGTTCAAAAAGTTGAGATTAAAAGATATATTAGTGCAAGTTAATTACTTGAGTCAAAAAGTTCAAAATTCAAATAATAGAAATTATAACTATTGTACCAGTAGTGTGTTAGGTAACAGCGTGATCAGCTAGCTTGACTTTGGTCTTTGAGATTTCTTTTCAATTTGCTCCATTAATAAAATAATTAAGCTTGTTTCGGGGGTTGTAAAATTGCTAATTTAAAATGAAAGTGTCATTGCAAGCTAAGGATTTTTATAAATAAAATATCCAAAAAATAAGCATAAATCATATAATAAATGAGCGTTGACATAATCAAATTATCTAATTAAACTACGTTATATAATATACATGGCTAAGGTTTAAACCCAAATAGTCCTGCGAGATGAGTGGCGTATTATTAGTTGGTGGCGTCGCAATCAATTTGATGGATGAACTTTTATACTCCCGTTCTTAAACAAATATCGTTTTGGTATTGACACATTTATTAAAGTAATAATTGGTTTAGAGAAATTGAGTTTTTTTTATGACTATTTTATCCATAATGTTTCCCAATATTTACAAGTATGCCATTCTTTCAGATTTGAGAACAAAATTCAGAAAAGCAAGAAAGAAAAAACGAAAGTTAAAACGGTAATCTCACCAGATAATGCACATTGGAAGACGAAAACGTCATTTGTATTGAGACTAGGAAAGAAAGCTAAAACGACATTTGTTGAAGGATGGAGGGAGTATAAGTTCTAAAAAATCTATATACGATTATCTTTCCATTTCGAGCAGGCTCACTGAAATGTAAAATGCTTCATTATATAATTAATATAAGCTCATCTAATTCTCGATTACGATAGAAATCGTTTAATTAATTATTTGATGAGGGCATTTTAGTTTAAAAAAGATCAAATCAACGTAAATATAATTAATTACGGCCCAATAGATTTAAATATGCGTGTACCTAAAATCTAAAAATATCGAGAGGGAAATGTCATTGATGTGAGATTTTGAGGAAAGAATTGAAATAGAAACAGAGAATTATAAGAAGGCAAACATCAAAACCAGCTAGCAAATAGCTCAAAGATGACTTGCTGGGTTTAATTATCTAAGTTTGGGGAACAGACAAAGCAGTCACGCTGGCAGGTTGCTATGATACGCATCAATGTCAAACCGTTCAATACAAAGGGGCGGTGTGTTACCACCCTCTAACCAATTATGCCACTACAAGTTGTACCAATTATTTCGCAACAAGTAAAGAATAAGATGGCTCAAATCATAATAATTGTTGTTTTTTTTGCATAATTTAATTATTGGTTTTTTTTTTCCTTGGAAAAGAAAGGGAATAAGATGACTCATGCTATGATGTCATCATTTAGAAGGTGGGTCCACAAGTTTTCTTTGCTAAAATAAAATAAAAAATACTCTCAAAGGTGAAAAAAGTGCCTAAAATGTAAAAAAAGGAATTTGGTAAGCAAATTAACCAACACTTTAAAAATAGTAGGGAGTGGAGGAGTTGATAGTAGAACCTAGAAATAAAATAAATTTTTTGAGGTGATCATCCATATTAGTACAATTCTGGATCAATAATATTTAAGTTTGAAGTTCCGATAGAATCAGGTAAATTATTGTTGGTATGATCATATCGATAGCATATTTGAAGGTGTAATGATAATTTTTTTTAAAAATGTACTCCCTTTTAGTTTTTTTAATTGTTTTTTACTCTTTGAGTACGCATATTAAAGAGGTCGGATGACTCATTATTTGAGACAATTTTGCCCCTTATTTTTTCTCGGACGTATGTTAAGATTAACGTACGTTCGAAAAAAAGTACGTAATTTTTTTGGGTCAAATAGTAAATTATTCGGTTTTTTTAATATGTGTGCTTAAACAGTAAATGACAATTAATTATACTGGGAGGGAGTATTTATGTAGAAAAGAAGAGGTCAAAAATGGTGTGTAGTTTACTGTGGAGTTGGGCTAAATGTACTCGTACTTGAGTCTTTAAGTGACGACGATCATTTAACACCACTTTGACTTTGACCATTGTTGCCCCCGCGGTATGGTGCTGTGATGATGATCATCATCATCTATCTCTTACCATCAGGTAAATCCAACGACTCAGCTCTTCCGTTGACTTGACCTCAAACACCATTTTTTGTTTCTAGAATGCCACTACATATGAATTAAAGTAAATAACGGGTAGATTCGAATTTAATCTATGTTTATAAAACATTAATATAAAATTGTTGATCTTTCTGTGTTACAGGATTAAGTTCATTTTCTTAACTTAGCTACCTTAACTTACTTGTCACATGCTATCACTCTTTAAATAAAAATGGTAGGTTTGTTCTATATTGTATTCATAGTCATAGACTCGTAGTTAGTGGTTTGAAGTGATATAACAAATTGATTTAACACGAATAAAATAATAAAGAAATGAGTAGGCAAACAAATTTGGTACGGATTTAATAAAATTAATGTCGGTTTAGTAAATTTAAAAATACTTGAAATTAATAGAAAAATAGAGTTTCAAGAAAAGAATGAATTGTTTGAAAGGGAAAATAAAATATCCCACAAAAAGAAAAAGAAAATGCAAATTAGGAGAGGGGAGAGGGAAAGATTAGAGTGGGCAGATGGAAATGGAATGAGGGGCAAATCTATATCCAACCACTCCTACTGCTTACTAGTAGTAGTAACAGAAGCAGTGGGGGAGGTTGTTGACCCAGTCTAAGTACGCGTTTGAAAAAAGAGATGATGACGTGTCCATTGACTTTGTCTGTGTTTGTCAATGGTCAGAGAAAGATGCTTTTGGATCTTTATTTATTTTCGTTAATTTTAGTTTTTTTGTCCTTTTAAAAAAAATATTTATTTGAAATGCAACTTTATCTGTGACATCATGCTTCCCTCTGCATTTGATCATCAATCAATCTATGATGCACAATACAATCCCAAATTTAATATAAAAATTTAATAAATAGACGAATATGCGGCTCAATAGTCAATCCTTTTTTTTTCCACTTTAAATATTTGATTATATTATAAATTATTATCCAAAGTCGAATTCATAATTTATGTCACATATTACTCCCTCCGGACACAATTACTTGTCACTTTACTATTCCAGCACGCATTTCGAGGAGGTCAAATGACTCACTATTTGACCCCAAAAAAATCCGTACTTTTTTTCTAACGTACGTTCGAGAAAAAGTACGGAACTTTTTGGGTCAAATAGTGAGTCATTCGGCCTCCTCGAAACGCATTCATGAATAGTAGCCAGTGACAAGTAATTGTGTCCGGAGGGAGTAGCTTTTTAGCACATTCTAGTAGTACACACTGAGTCAAATCGATCCGATGCTAATGATCTCTTGCCTAGGTCTGGTAAGTGGTAAGTAACACTTTTAAGTAATAGGTATAATATCCTGACTCTTGTATACCACCTATGGTTGAAACTTGAAACCTAAAAAAGAGAGCAAGCGACCCACTACCATCACCCCAGAAGAACAGAAGAGATTGCTAGGGGCACAAATAATAAAACTGAATTCAAGATCTAAACATGCTCATTCAATGATGAGAACTTTTTCCTACCGATTGGATGTTGAAATTTAAACAGGATATTCACGGCGTAACATAGAAGTTAGAACAACATTCTTGACTAGAGCATTCAAACAAAAAAGCTACTCCCCTATACAAAGTAGGATAAATTTCACAATTGTCTTGCTCCAAAACTCTTTGCGCCGATCATCTCTCTTCGGTCAACACACCTGGACAAAGACATGCAAGATGCAGATGATTTCATAACGAAGAAATTCCTCAGAATGCTCCTTCAGTGATAATTCCTTTCAAGTTTGCGCATTCTGCATTTTAAGCACAATGATAAAGGGCTACACTGAAGCACAGTGGTAAAAGATTGCATATGGGTGATCAGCCGATTATATTAACTGTGGCTGTTTGGGTAGCTGCAGGCGTGCACAGTCTACTCTACTGGAGATATTGAGATGCAAAATCAAAATCACTATGATAAAATGAGCAACAGAAGGTCTTGACTTATCAAATATTATCAAGAAAAGTTACATGGCTTGGTAGAAATTTATATATACCTATTTTGGGAGAACCTCTTTGTGAGCTTTGAATGAGAGAATGACATTCCAAGCCAAAGCGATAACGTTAGCAGCGAGAACCTGAAATAGCATTTTATGTGAATGAGTTTAGCGAAAAGTCCAACAGTTAACTCATTCTTAAAACTGAGCTGATGGTAAACAGAAAATGAAATAGCATGACTGTAAATAAAGAATCCTGGAATGTATCATGTTGAAAGGTTAACAGTTTAAGGAAACAGCACAATAGATTTCCTGATATTGATGAACAAATCAATCTCATTTAAATATTTCGCCCTGAAAGTTGCTTAGTTAAGAGCTGCAAATTGCTTCAATTCCCATGAGGTACAATCTTGAATAAACTTAGTAACCGCTATATGATATTTTACATAAAATTGTTCAAAATCCACCCACTTTGTTTTATATATTTGGAACTGTTAAAAATTCCAGAATGGACTCAACAATCACTAAACAAACATGGCATATGATATGCTGTCAGCTACACATGGTTTATGCTTAATCTCATTCAAACCTGAAATTGCTGTGGGACAAATAGGAAGTTCAGAAATTGAAATGGTATCCATAGTTGCCAATTTGCAAGAACAGCTGAAAACCACTCCTGAGGAAATGGAACATCAGCATTAGAAGACAGCATTGCAAAATAATCCCTCCAACTAACTGCTTTCTAAAAGGTTTTACAGATTAGATACAGGTACAGAAAAAGAATTTCTCTATTAAACGAACATTTGTGTATGCAAATGCTTGTTTTCACTATTGGGTAGAGGTTGAATGAACTTAGTATTTATCTTTGAACCATTATGACATCATCAAAACTCTATTCCATGTGTAAAATCTGTTATTCTCATATGTAAATGTTCACTTTATAGTTAACCCTACAGAAGTATTCCATAGCACAACCTGTTGAAGCTTGGGCACAACTTGCGATGGTCTTCCCTCTAGTGTCACCAATGTGGACAAGAAAATTCCAATAAACGTGGGAGAAAAACCGAACTGCAATTAAGTTTTGATAAAGTCAGAGGTGGTTACTTTAGCACACTAAGAAAATAATTCACACGACTTATGCGGATCAAATCATACAAGTTGATAGCTTACCTGATCAAGGAGAAGGCGCATAAATGCACCTGATGCTCCAGGAACAGTTACCAACTTACTCAAGTACAGATACCTAAGAAATGAAATCAAGTTGTACAAAAGTGACATCAGTGAATCCCATAAAAACAGAGAAATGCATTGCATTATGGAAGACTTGTGATTGGTGAAATAAATGCATTGGCATCAAAGCTACCACCCAAAAAGAAATAAAATTGTTATGGTGGTAATTGAGAAATCCAATATGATACAGCCCTGGAGATGGATCAATGACTGTCCAAATTTCAGCCAGGGAAAAAAGGAATCTTTTTTTTTTTTCAAATGACACAGATGTCTTATTTTGAAAACATGAGATTTTTTTCTGCTTTCTACTATTTCTTTTACCCCAAGGGGAGTAATTATATATATAGACAGCAAAAGGATGCGACCTACTGCTCAAGAATGAATCACTCCCCTTGGGGTAAAAGAAATAGTAGAAAGCAGGAAAACATCTCATGTTTCCAATTTCAAATCTCTCTCAATATATGTAGCTATGAATGCATATTGAATATGTTTATGTATGCATGTTGTATAAGGACACCAAAATATCAAAATCTAAAGCATTACCAGAAGTGCAATGTCGGACCCACCAGTGCCAGCCCCAAGAATGAAAATACGAGTGTCCTTTTTAGGTCTAGAGATGGAGCTTGATCAATCACAAGCTGAGGCATGAAGAAAAAAAGTGAACATACAGTGATGTTATACTAAAGAAATCATCCTCCCTTGACAAGTTTTTGAAACAACCAATATGCTTAAACATTTGCATTTAGTGATGATAATAAACAAGAAATGGAAGCAAAGTTTGACAACTTTCAGTAGTGTTCAATTGCAAGGATTGGCATAGTGGCTAGCCCTGATTCAAGGTGACAATTCTTGTGAGAGATAGCTTCAGATCAAATAAGTACTAGGCCCTAGAGTTTATTCAGTCTTCAAAAGCACACAACGCAATTGGCAAAAGGGATACCATGGAAAGATGACAGTAGGAAACTCATTGGAGAAAATGAAGGAAAAGATGGGCACTTAAAAACTATATTTGCAAAACAGGAGTTGCCGTAAGACTGTAAAATCATAAATTGACAAGCTTACAAGAATCATGTCATGAGTAACATTAAATTTTAGACCAACTAATACAGCTAATCACATTGCTATCATAAGGAAATAAATATATTAAACTCATTCTCATGCCTGACAACATGGAAAAAGAATGTTAACAAAAATAAAGGAAAGAAGATTCCAATGAGAAATACTTCTCACAGTATCCATACTATATAAAATCTACCTGGCAGATTAAATCTCCCATAAATGTCAAAAGTGCAGATGTCACAGCTTTGGTCAATACAGGATATTTTGCTAGAAGACCCAAGTACCTGTAAGAACATAGATTGCAAATCAAAATATTTAACCATCCAATTTCACTTACTAGAAAAGAGTCATGACAGTTGGCATAAATGTCACACCAGTGTATGTGTATTCTCGTCAATATGCATGTGTCTTAAAGGTTTAACTAAAAGGGGATAGGTAAGATGCAATCAACCCATTATCCTTGATCAAGTAATAAACCAACACATTAATTGAACGTAGAATAAGCATGCGTAGGTGGATCCCTTCCACTAAGAAATACAAATATGATATCTAGAAGATGGCAAAAAAATAGAAGCTAAACTAGCACGTCAGAGCACCAAACTGAGTTTATGGAAGCGACCCAAATATAACTGCTTGTTCACCAAAAGAAATAGGTAAAGTTTATCCAAGAGAAAGGTAAGTAAACTTCATGATCTTGTTGAAAACTACAACAACACAGTCCAAAGAAAATATAAGAAATAACATAAGAGTTGTATGATGAAGTTGGAAGTCGTTCAAAATTGAAATACATAATCACTATACAAAACGTTTCTCAATATTTCCCTAAACAATGAAGCTGAAGAAGCTTAAGGTAAATCAATCTTAGGCAGCATTTCTGGCACAGTGCTGCAAGTAAATGAATAGAAATAACCAACCAACTATAGGAGGTCTAGTAATGATTTTGATACGTGGATATAACTTCAAAACAAAAAGAAGAAGAAACAGGAAGTGAAGCACTGTGACCCACAGTTGAAGAAGAACCACCAAGCAATATTACACAAAGCATCAAGTAACGATAAATCATAATGCATTACCATGAAAGAAATGACCAACCATTCCCACCGCTGGCACCGGCACCACCTTCATTCCCCCCACCAGAATTGCCACCGCCAGAGCCTCCAAGCCCACCACCACTGCCTGAGCCGCCATCGGCAACAGAAAAAACACGAGACCCATTAAGACCAAGTGGCGGAAATCCCCGTTTAGAGACTCCAAAACGGTTTAAAAGCGCGCCATTAGTAGAATAGGAGAGGCAAGAAGAACAAGGTCGCAATCCAGAAATCCGAACAGGGTTTACGGAAACATGGGTTTTGTGACTAGCATGGGGAAGGGGTGAGCGAGAAAACCCCACGAAACGGAACAAGAGCGGGGATTTGCGGGTGACAGTGAGAAAATTTGGCACCATTTTTTGGTATGCTTGACAGCTTGAGTGTCGGGGCTTTTGGTGGTCGTCTCAAGTCGCAACAAATGCCAAACGGTCGCATGCCGAGCTTCTACAAAGATGGGTCATTGGGCTTGGGAAAAAAACGTCTTCAAGTTCACCCTACATTTTTAGTCTTAAATTTTTATATCAAAGAAATAAAAAAAGATGTATGCAATTTTAAGAGGGTAAATAAATATTAGTTTTTCGTCAAAATTTGAAATTCTTCTTTTTTTCCCCTCTATTTTCAATATTTTATAATACATTTATTCATAATAATTTTATTTATTCCATATTAGCAATACATATTTATTAATTATTTTTACTATTTCTTAATTAAATTTTTGTGATTTTTATTATTATAAAATAGTTCTTTAATACAAGTAAGGTATCATTGTTCAATTAAGTGAAAGATTGGATATCAGATTATTCGTACCAATATTTTTTTGCCTATTTTATTATATATTTGGATACAATAAGGAGAAAATTAAAATTGTGTTAAAACATATTCACACAATAAAGCTATAATATGTTTCAAATATGATATTAATTCATTAGAAAAAGGAAAATTTTAATGGTGTATTTTCATACCAATTGATAATAATATCTGAAAAATATGCTTTAATTGATGATGCCCTCAATTAAAATTACATAAAGAGACTAATTAGTAATTATCCTCCGTTGCTCAAATTTCTTTTCGATCCATTCTCTCCGTCCCCAATTAAATGTCGCCCGCACTATATAGATACGCATATTGAGGAGGCCGGATGACGCACTATTTAACCCCAAAAAATTTCGTACTTTTTTTCGAACGTACGTTAATCATTTTCCTACATCTGAGAAAAAAATCAGAATTTTTTGGAGTCAAATAATGCGTCATCCGGCCTACTCGATATGCGTATATCTACAGTACGGACGACATTTAATTGGGACGGAAGGAGTAGTTTGGACATATGATCGAATTATCCAAAATTTCGCTGAGCTCAGCAGGCCTGGTTGGGTCTAACCCAACCTTGAACTGCGTGCGTGCGTGCGTGCGTGGCTATCTTCTTAAACCATAGTTTGTCGTCCGGATGAGAAAAGATCCTCCGCAAGTTCTTTTTACCAAATTTACCCCTAGGGTTTCTTCCTGTAAATTAAAACAAATAAGCCAGAAACCGGTGCTCAACTTCGCTCCTTCTAGGGTTTTAGGAAGTTCAATCCAGAGAAAGAGAAATAAGCCGTAAAATGACGGCGACGGCGACAGCGACAGCGACGGCGACAGCGACAGCGACGGAGACGAAGGGTGCGGGTATGATAAAGCAGCTGGCTTCCTCCGATGCCAAAGCCCGCGGCGCAGCTCTTCGCTTCCTCATCGACACTTGGCTCCCGTCTCAATCTCAAATCTCCGACGATGTCATGAAGAAGCTATGGAAAGGTCTTTTCTACTGCGTCTGGCACTCAGACAAGGTCCCTGCCCAGACCCAACTCATAAATCGCCTCTCTTCCCTCGTCACTCAGCTCCAGCTCCCTCTTTCCATCCATTACTTCACCGCTTTCTTGCTCACCATGCGCCGCGAGTGGCCAGGCATTGATCGTCTCAGGTTAGACAAGTTCTATCTTTTGATTCGGTGCTTTTTGCGCTCATTTTTTGCTCTATTGAAGAATAATTATTGGGATTTGGAGCTATCCAAGTGGTTGATGGGGGTTTTGGTTGAGAGTATGGGTTGTAGTGAGAGTGGGACTGGAAATGGTGTCAATTACCATATTGTTTCTGTTTTTGTGGAGGAGCTCAGGCCTTTCCTCCCGGTTGGTAGCCAAGTACTTGAACTTCTTATAGGGCCCTTTGTTTCCATTATGAGTAAGGTGGCTGATAGGGTGTTGTTGAGCAAGATTAAGAGTAATGTGTTTGATGAGTTGTTGACTATGGGAAAAAAGTTGTTGGAGGTCAAGAAATCCAACTCTGAGATTCAGAATGATGATGATGTGGTGGTGTTAGGCACCATTGCGTTAGCTTTTGGATTTTCTACCAAGCTTTACGAATCGGGCTCTTCACTTGAGTGCTGCCAAGGGAATAGGAAAGTGCTCTTTAGTTTGCATGAGGAGTTCTCAAAGTTGGAGAAGGCTCTTGCAGCTTCTGGGATTCAGATTTCCCTTTCAGAGCAGGTTAATGGTGATGATGAAGTGCCAATTTTGGTTCCTATTGCCAATGGAATGGATGTGGATGGTGCCAATGTAATTCCTAAAAAGAAGAAAAAGAAGAAGGAGAAGGAGAAGGAAAAGGAGGAGAAGAAAAAGAGTAAGAGTGAAAAGGCCAACAAAAAAGGCATGAAGAACAAGAATGTTGTCAATTCCAATCACCACACTGGAAATGATGACCATAGTGAGCATGAGGCTGTACTCAATGGTGATATTTCAATGGAAGATACAAGTGGTCATGATGTAAATCCTATAACATTCGATGAATCTGCAATATCCAACCTCCAGATGCAGTTTGAAAAAGTTGCGGCAGAAGTGGGCATGGACGTAAATGTTGATACTGCCCGCGATTCTCTTAAACTCAATGGTAATGGTGCAACTGTCCCTAAGAAAAGGAAGAGAGCAAAGAGTATGGGTGAGAATATAGCATTGCCTGGTGGAGGGGAAGCTGAAGCTGCTTCATCCGCAAAGAGTAATGGAAGTGTAAAGAGGGTGCGGTTTTCCATGAAAAACAACTTGGTTTGGAAACCCCACAATCCTCTACCACCTCAGAGTTTGAGAATACCACCATCTGTGACCCCTAGGGGAAGTGCACTTAAGCAAGGGATACCACCAGGCCCAATTAGGGAGATGCCGACTGCAAATAAAAAGCTGAAAAAACGAGCTAAATCCATCAAGAAGGGCCAGAAAGGAGTAAAGCGTATTTCGCACTTGAAGTTAAAATCTCTTTCGGCTTAGTTTTCAAAGAATTCCATGCTTGATCATCACAGAACTTCTGCTTCAGAATGTTTCATTTCATGTTCTTTTTCTGTCAGTAGCCTGTCTCTGATATTAAATTTAGTTTTTGTTTTGTTTTTATGAGCGTTGATTTCCTTATCAAATGATATGCAAGTGATGGACTGGGTTTTCTTTGTTGCTCTCTTATTCATAGTTTTGTCCTTGAATTTTTTGTACTCTCTTCATTTTATTTATTTATTTATTTTTGTTTATGGGAATTCTTTTAGGTGTTTTCTTGGTGAATTGCACACTACACAGAAAATGCTCTATGTTTGATCAAGATTTCAACTGCAATCAACTTGCTCTCTTTCATTCATTCAAGTGTGGTTTTACCTGCATTTCTGTTCCATCGTGAAATAGTGCTTTTGTGTTCATCAATGGTTGTTTTCCCCTATGGGTGTTCTATTACATATTCTAATAACTTCCTCCCATGAATGCCTACTCCTTTGATATGTATATCAGTCTTATGGAAGCTTAACCATCATAGGAAAAAAACCTGATGAGCATCTCCATAGTTGTTTTACCAAAAGGCTGTGATGATAAAATGATACATATATGATATATCAACTATGGTGCCGATGTAATTCCAGAATGCGATATCATACCTTACGTACCACGCCGCGCACACACATCAGTTGTAGGGCTATGAGAGTGAAGGAGTTGAAACATTTTGCGCTCTTTGCTTCTTTGTAAAGGCAGTGAATTCAAGTTTTCGGTTGGGCTTTGGTTGGCTTGGCAGGTAAAGAAACTTTTGCGGGCCGATCAAAGTCCAGCCCAAAAAAGGTTAAAGGCCGGCCTTATAGAAGTAAAATTTAATTAACAAAGTTCTCTCTTCGCCGTCGTATGACAGCTGAATTGAAGCTTGAAACTTGAAACCCTCGGTCTCCCAAATCCGAAACGGAAACTCCTAAAGGAAATTCCTATTAATCACGCACTCATCTTCTCCATCTCCACCAGCGATTACTACGAAGCAAAAAAACAACACAAAAACCCAGTAAAATGGCGAAGAAGCGAAAGAACGATTCCAACGCCACCGAAGCAAGCTCAGCCGCTAAGAGACAAACTCAGCCAGAGCTTGTGGAACCTAAATCGGAACAAGTCGAGCAAGAAGAACAAAATCAGCCGGAGGAGCTTCTGCAACCCAAAGGAGAACAAGTTGAACAAGTTAAACAAGAGGAGGAGGAGGAGGAGGAGGAAGAAGAAGAAGTAGAAGAGGTTGAAGAAGACGATTCAAATCAAAATCAAAACCATGACGCGGAGGACGAGGAACCGATAGAGAAACTTCTGGAACCATTCAGCAAGGCGCAACTCGTCAATCTACTCCGTGAAGCTGCCGATAAGCACTCCGACGTGACGGATGTGATTCGCAAGGTAGCTGACGAGGACCCTGCGCATCGCAAGATCTTTGTGCACGGACTGGGATGGGATACGAACACTGAAAGTTTGAGGAAAGCGTTTGAGTCCTATGGCGAGATTGAAGATTGCAAGGCAGTTTGCGATAAGGTCTCTGGGAAATCGAAAGGTTATGGTTTCATCCTTTTTAAGAGGCGGAGTGGGGCCCGCAAGGCTCTTGTTGAACCCCAGAAGAAGATTGGCAGCCGCATGACTTCCTGTCAGCTGGCTTCCATGGGTCCTGGTACTGCACCTTCCTCGGCTGCCCCTGCTGTGGCCGCTCCCCAGGTCCAGCAACCGGTCTCCGAGCACACGCAGAGGAAGATTTATGTGAGCAATGTCGGGCCGGAATTGGATCCTCAGAGCCTCTTGGCGTTCTTTTCGAGATTTGGAGAGATTGAGGATGGTCCGTTGGGGCTTGATAAGGCCACCGGGAAGCCGAAGGGTTTTTGCTTGTTTGTTTACAGGAGTGTGGAGAGTGCCAAGAAGGCTTTGGAGGAGCCTCACAAGAACTTTGAGGGCCACATGTTGCATTGCCAGAAGGCTATTGATGGTCCAAAGCCAGGAAAGTCTCAACAGCAGCAGCAACAGCATAGCATGAGAAGTTCTCATTTCCAAAGGAACGATAACTCTGCTTATTCTGCTGGACCCTCACATTTGATGGCACCCGATGCTGGAATTGGGTTTAACCAGGGAGCTAGTGTTGCTCCTGCTTTCAACCCTGCGCTTGGCCAGGCCCTTACAGCCATGCTTGCATCCCAGGGTGCTGGTTTGGGGCTTACTAATCTCCTGGGCTCTCTAGGTTCTGCAACAGCTGTGACCCAACCTATTACTCCTGGAATTCAGAGTGCATATGGGAACCAAGCGAGTTTTAGTCCCGGAATGATTGGAGCTTATGGAAATCAGGCTGCTGTGCAAAATACCTATCCGAACCAGCAGATGGGACAGGCTGGGGCTGGAAGAGGGCAACATGGTGTTGGGCAGTATGGTGGTGTTGGTCCTTATATGGGTCTCTAGGTGGGCCTCAGGTATTGTAAACGCACATTCCATTTGTTTGATTGCAGTGGTACCCTTTCTCACCAGGTTAAAATATTTATAACCATGTATGCTAATCTAGTTTTGGCCTAGGACAAAGATGCTGGTGACACTTAATATTTGTTCATTTGCATTTCAAATGCTGTTACTTCCTTACTAGGATTTTGTGTTCTTCTAAGTTTTCTATTTGGTGCTGTGTTTTGAATGTATTGAAGGCATTGCAGGTTTTACATTACTGTCTCATTGTGTTTAAAGTGTTTATGGGTTCTATTTCAACAGGTTCTGTACCCTTTAATATATTGATGTTACTCTGCTTTCATTGTGTTTTCATCTTTTTGTCAATTATATGTTTTGATGAACTTTTTGCTTTCGTGTGAAAGGTTTTGGCTCTTACTCACCACCTTTGAAGAAACTGTGTTTTTATGTTTTCTTATTCATTTTGCAGATCCAACTAGGTGCTCCAATCTTTTTACATACTGGCTTCTGCTGATTATTTCAAGTTTATGGAGCTTATGCAAATGAAGTTTTTATAAATGTAGTCAAACATTACTCTTCGCTTTCTACAAATATTTAAGTATCAAACGACGTTTCCTTTTTATCTGCGTAGTTTTCTTCATCACCTCTCTTTCATTTTGAACTATTGTATTTTAATTCTTAATAAGTTTAAAAGTTTTGGAAATATTTTGACAAATTTCAGGACTATATATATGTACTTTGTTGGAATATTAATGTTGACCTAAATTATCTTTTGAATTGTCTGATACCATCAATTTAAATGTTGCGTACAGTACATGTACTTGTTTTTCTATGTGGGTGTTGATCTTTTGAAATGTCTACTCTTGTTTAGTTTGCTTATAGTGGGGTAGTTGTGATCATGCTCTTGCATCATCTAAACCTTCCAGTTATGAGAAAACCACAGTTGGGTTGAGAAACTGACACATCTTCCTTATTTAACACCCATCAAATTTGCATCAAAATTTTCCAGTCCCAGTTTTTCTAGGCACCTTTGATTATCCCTCAATCTACCGCTACGACCAGTCCTTATGAAACCCACACTTTATAAAGAAACCAACAGAACATTATATTGCATTGCACACAATTTTTGCATCTTTTTTAGACTAGCGTGGTGAATTGTTGAGTAAGGACTACAGTAGTAAAGACATTGGTTGAGGTCTTACTCTGAAAGTTGTTTAAACATGACTTTCTGGATTTTTTTTATGTTAATTTTTTGTGCTCTTTATTTCTTTGATATTTTATTAATGATGGTAAAATAATACTACTGATGATCTTTGATAAGTCTTTGGGTTAGACTGACACAGTCTGATCTTCCTCTTCCCGAATGTAAAATAAGAAACTCGACGAATATACTCTTTAGGTGAAACTTTAATTGTAAAACAGTTCTGGCTGCAACTGATGAATTGCAGCTACGGATGACAATTAGCCTGCTACTTGTGAATCTGTGATAGACTGACTTATCAGGATTAGAATAAAATTTATTGCAACTTTTGTGCAGTAATCCAGAAATTTGCTGCTAATTCAGTTGTCTTTCATCTTAATGCTAGCACACAGCATTGCAAAGGCCTTATCATGCTCTGGGCCTTGTGGCACTTGACAGAGTGCAATTGATGAATAGAGGTATGTACATGTACACTTTAGTTTCCCTATAATTTTTCATTTTTATGGAACACACCCTATAATGTTTGGTGATGGCCTTAATGATGCATCTATATTGAGTAGAAGGGTAGGGGTTTGTGATTGGTAGTAACCGAGGAACAGATTCCTCTTGCTGTTGGACTAGACAACAAAACATGGCAACACTCTTTTGGAAAGGAGTTAGAAGTGAAGTAGAATCATATTTTTGTTTCTGTTTTCTCTACAGAAAAGTGTCACCGAAACCAGTTTTGTATTCTTCTACACATGTTGGGTGCACAAAAAAAGCCATGATACTTTTAAGATGCATATTTGATACCTTTTCCTTTTTTATCATCCTCTAGTGCCATTTACCCTAAGCCACCCCTTGCCCTGAATAGCACTTGCTCACTTCCTCATTGCCGCGATTCATGTTTGATGTAGAAGAGTACAATCCTCAGAGGGCTGAGTTGCTCTTAGCTACAAAGAGTAAGTAAATTCGTTGTGATGATAAATAGATGATTCTGTAATTTTTGTATTTCTAAGTCTTATTATGCTAAGGGGTTATTTGGTATTGTTTGCTTTTTATGATTTTTTTGCTTTTCAATATACAAAACAACTGTTAAACTCTTGTAAAGAATTTTCTGCAATCCTTTCCGCCCAAGCAAACAATAGTCAGTATAAAAATATAAAAAATAAATAAATAATAATAATAGTAATAGTAATTGGGCTTACATAAGAAAGCATTGGGGATCTAGAAATGGAATGGATAAAACTAAGCAGAATATCTGTGTATTTTTTGGTGATGTCAGGCTTCGTGTGTATATATTTGTATACTATATATCTTCATATTATAATTATTTTATTTAAAAAATTGAAAATACCAACTAAATTATTATGATTGTTAACTCTTTCGGCCCATGTTGTACGCTCAGGATGTCCATTAACTAAGCCCAATGTTATCAAGCCCATTGGGTTGTATAATCGCAAGCGGATGGATTCTACCGGGAAGCAAAAAAGTGTCGATTCTTTTATACGGTGGTGATAGGCCTAATCAGCAACCCCAGCGTCGAATCACAAACCCTAGCCAGTAGCCGCCGCCGCCACCACCACCACCACCTTCGTTACCTGAAATCTGAACCAAAAAAATCACAGTAAAATGGCCAAGAAGAGAAAGCACGACCCGATAACCGACGAAGCCGGCGAACCTCTCAAGAAACAAGCTCAAAAACAACAGGAGGTTGTACCAGAAATCAAAGTCAAAGAAGAGTTAGTGGAGGAGGAGGAAGAAGAAGCTGTGGAGGAGTACGAAGTGGAGGTTGAAGAGGAAGAGGAGGATGACGAGGAAGAGGATGATTCTGAAGGAGAAGAAGAAGTCGGGAAAAGTGAGGCTCAGATCTGTACAGACCCGACTGCCTCGTCAAGCCAGAACCAGAACCAGGATGACGAGGAAGATGAGCCGGTGGAGAAGCTTCTAGAACCGTTAAGTAAGGATCAGCTCGTCGATTTACTGCGCGAAGCTGCTGATAAGCACTCGGATATTGCTGAACGTATTCGAAGCGTTGCTGATGAGGATCCTGCTCACCGCAAGATTTTTGTGCACGGTCTGGGTTGGGATACCAACGCTGAAACTTTGATGAACGCTTTTGAGTCGTACGGTGAGATTGAGGATTGCAAGGCTGTGTGTGATAAGGTGTCTGGAAAATCCAAAGGTTATGGTTTTATTCTGTTCAAGAAGCGGAGTGGAGCTCGCAAGGCGCTTGTGGAACCACAGAAGAGAATCGGAAGCCGCATGACTGCCTGTCAGCTGGCTTCCATGGGTCCTGGCCCGGCTGGTTCCTCTGCCGCCCCTTCTATGCCCATTACTAATGTGCAGCAACCTGTCTCTGAGTACACGCAGAGGAAGATTTATGTGAGCAATGTCGGGGCTGATTTGGATCCAAGTAGCCTCTATACATTCTTCTCGAAATTTGGAGAAATCGAGGAAGGCCCATTGGGGCTTGATAAGGCGACTGGGAAGCCAAGGGGTTTTTGCTTGTTCGTATACAGGACTCCGGACGGGGCCAAGAAGGCTCTTGAGGAGCCCCACAAGAACTTTGAGGGTCACATGTTGCATTGCCAGAAGGCTATTGATGGCCACAAGCCAGGCAAATCTCACAACCAGCATCAGCAGTACAACATGCCAAACTCTCGTTTCCAGAGGAATGATAACTCTGCTTATAGTGCTGGGCCTACTCACTTGATGGCTCCTGCTGCTGGTCCTGCAGTTGGGTTTAACCAGGGCGCTGCTGCTGCATCTGCTTTTAACCCTGCCCTCGGCCAGGCCCTTACAGCGTTGCTGGCAACGCAGGGTGCTGGCTTGGGACTCACTAATCTCTTTGGGACTCTAGGCTCTGCTGCGGGTGTGACTCAGGCTGGTGCATCTGCACTTCAGGGTGTATATGGTAATCAGGCAAATATAAGCCCTGGAGTGATTGGAACCTATGGAACCCAGGGTGCAATTCAGGGAAGCTATCCAAATCGGCAGATGGGGCAGGGTAGTTCTGGAAGAGGCCAACATGGTGCTGGGCAGTATGGTGGTGCCGGTCCTTATTTGGGTCACTAAGGTTCTCTGAGGTAATGCAAACATATGCATAGTTTACTTGGTTGTATTTGCTGCTATTTTGCACTGCAAGTAATATGATGATAATAAGATAGTGTTCATCATACTCACTTTGCTTATGTATGGCTGTTTTTCTAATGCGCTTGATTCTTAAAAACCATTGCAGTATTGGAAACTTTTTGAACATCATTTCTGGGATATATTGGAAGTGTTGAGTTTTTGTGATAGCATGCACACAGGTGTTATTTGAGCTGTTCTTGGCCGTTTTAAAGGTTTAGACCTTGGTATTTTACTTGTGTGTGCATGCTCGTTTTGCATGGTTTGTGTTAGGACTGTTCTTTTAGGTATTATTTTTTAACAGATAACTTCTTATTCCTTTGTGAGTCATTGTTTTAACGGTTTAATACCCTTTGGTGTTTTATTGTCACTTTGGTTTTGTGGCAACTTGATCTTGGTTATTTGTCAATTTGATGTTTTTATGAGGCTTTTAACCCCTATATGGAAGAGTTTGGCTACCAGGCACCTTGTTTTAAAGAATTTGCTTTTTTATGTTTATTGATTTTGCAGATCCCACATTGGTGCTTCAATCTTTTATGTACTGGCCTCTGCTGATTATTCTGAAGTTTATGGAGCTTATGCAAAATGAAGTCTTTATAAATGTGGTCAAATGTTACTCTTTCAATGGCCTAGCTTTTTATTTTTCATCTTTTCTTCAATTGAACTATTGTATTTGAAGCAGCAATGTTTGTTTTAAAAGCTTTGGAACAGTTTCTTGACTTTCAAGAATACATTTATTTACTTTGTCGGATTACTGATGTTGAAGAAAAGCACCTTTTGAATCTCTCATGCCATCAATTTGAAATGTGTCGTTCTTAAGCACTCTTTTGTTTTACAGTATTCTACTGTTGTTGGCTGGTTGTTATCACTTCATGATTTTAGTTTCTAAGATGCACATCTTTTAGTTCAAAACTGTACTTTATTCTGTTGCAATTGCTTCTTGTGATTGATGCATGCTCTGATGCTGATCACAATTTGCATGTGTATGAACAATTGCTACCCTCAGATTCGCCTGTTAACTTTACACAATGAATTATGTTGATGCAGGTGGATACCCTAATTATTAATGCCACACTTAAAATACCATACATTGTTAGATGAACACAGATTTTTGGGGCATATCATTTTACATTGTTGAAAAAAATTTCAATGCAGGTTTTCTCTCAAAAACTGTTTCTTAGTGTTGGGAAGGGTTTGATAATGTTTTTTTTCTTGCAACTGGGTTATTTTTGGAGAAGTTTTCTGTGAGATACTTTTTCAAATGTTTGGCAACCGTATTTGTCGAAGTTTTCATCGCTGAGGCCTTATCTAATTTAAATTAGTATTAGTTGTCAGTCTTTGCCCTTTTTGCCCATGGTATTGAGATGTCAGGTTCACATTTTATGTTGGTTACGCCACTGTGTTCTGCCATGACTCTGTTTTATAGAGTTTTGAACGACTTGGTATTTTAACTGAGTCTATCATATACATTAAAATACCAGTGTGATCCAGTCGACTCTTCAAACTTGTACCAGAATGGATTTGTTGGTCACTGTGTCACTGAAAACCCTTGATTGCAATGGAGTCGAAAGGTAAGAAATTGAGCTCAGTGAATTGCTCGTTGCTAACTTTTAATAGTGATAGGAATGGAATTGTGTTTCTGTTGAAGAGTTAAGAGTTTAACTAGGATTTAAACATGTATCTTTAGGGTAGGGAATGGGCAGGTCAATACTAGAGGATGGGTGTTATTTGCTTTCCACAGTTTTAGTGCCCTGACTAGGAAGTTGGCCATCGTTGTGGAGAATTAGTTTGAGATAAATTTGTGATTTCGTATGCTTTGGTGTTCATAAAACAGCGTATGTGTCATCTTCTTCGATAAGAATTTGGACAAGATTTAGGGCAGTCCTGATTTTTCAACTTTTTTGACTGGTGGCTAGGATCCCACCTACCAAAAAAAAAACTTTTTTGGGTGGCTAATAGTATTTTTTTTAGTACCAAATAAAATCTACTTCATGGGGTGCGCCTGTTAACCTATTAGTAATGCATAGGTTCACTAAAACTAAAAAATATATGGAAAAGAGAAAGCGACCCATTATACAAAATGGGTTACGATGTCGTCGGATGGATACGAGTGGCGAGGGATCTAATTATTGCAAAGTTCAAGCTGGTCCTACCTTTTCAACCCATTGAACTGATACCCCATGGATTAATAGATTCATAAGAATTAAGAGGGATGAATAGTAGATTAAAAGGTTAGCGAGTAATTTTTCTATGATTTGAGAGTAATAAATAATTTACTCTGCAAAAAAAAGTAAATGAATTAAACGCGCCCCCCCCTCCCCCCCCCCCCCCCCCCCCCCCCACATAAATGCCCTCAATAAAAATAGCACATAACAAAAAAAGAGGCAA
Source organism: Viola odorata (assembly GCA_963691705.1). Taxonomy (NCBI): domain Eukaryota; kingdom Viridiplantae; phylum Streptophyta; class Magnoliopsida; order Malpighiales; family Violaceae; genus Viola; species Viola odorata. Next base: position 48,249,237 of record OY829541.1, on the reverse strand, counting down.
ATGAGATAAGGATCCTGAAATTTTGTTTGGAAAATCAGAGGGATGTATACAGTAGCAGCTTTGCATTTGTTTTAACTTTTGTGAATTTCTGCAGGTACTTGCTGAATGAGATATTTACTAGCACAAAGCATCTCAATCGACATCTCTATGGTCTGTCCAAAGAAGGCAGAAGGGTGAAGATGAGTGGTGGTGGTGCTGCTGAATCCCATGAGCATTTGGCTGCTCATCTCCAAATAGAACTCCTTCCTCCTAACACTTTATATTTGTGGGGTATTTGTCGATTGCGGTGAAAAGTCTAGTAAATTCTATCCGCCTTTTCTTTATAACTTTACCATGGCGGGTAGGATGTACTAGCCTTTTTCTCCACCTTCGTTAACCTAAGCCCACCTTTGATTCCACGGAATCGTGCAGCGTGAACATGTGAGCTGCTGTTTCCAGTTTGCTAATGATGTTCTTGTTCATTGTCCGTACCAGGTCTTTCGTATCCTCAGTGTATCGTGTTGCATTCTTATCTTTCTTTTCTTCTTCTGGAGTCAAAGTCCTTGTGCTGATTGCCATTTTTCTTCTTTTTTTCATGTTGGCCATTGTCGGAACCTGGGGAGATTGTGGGTGAATGAGGATCACAAGAATGAAAATCATGATGAGGACGGTGATGACGAAGATAAGACGATGCTGCAGGTGAGGACAGTTTATTTATATATTGTATGACATTCTAATGTGTTAGATGATTTGTGTGAGGCAACGGGCAGGATTGGTCTAGTTTATTAAACTTGATCATTACAATCCTGAGTGAATTCTGGGAACTGGTTTTTCAGGTAAAAGATGTAATCACATCTGGGCAGAGCAAAGTTGAGAAGAGGAGCTGCAAAGCAATGTTGAAATCATAACTTAGACAATACAAGTATCTGTCTTGTTATCCTAAAAAAGGGCAAGAATGGCCATGCCCTGTTCAATTTCTCATCCCTTATTGAAAGTACATTGTTGCGTCTTAATTCATTGTAAAAGGAAAAATACAAACACCTGCCTTGAGATGTCTTATACAAAATTCGTGACGTCTATGGTATTAAATTGAAAATTTTGATCAAAACCCAACCCGGTAGAATGCAGAACTTTGTTGTAATTGCAGACTTAATCCATATAGAAAAAAGGAGCAGCAGTTGTATCCAAAATCATTTATACACCATCTACTTGCTGGAATTCATCCACACACACAGATTAGAAGTTGGATGCAAGATCAAATATGTAGTGTGCGAAAGCGTCGTGTCAATCCAAGAATCTGGCAGCTACATATTCTGCTATTGCCAGGCTTGAGGTTAGACCAGGGGACTCGATTCCCAAAAGGTTGACGAGACCTGGCACACCATGAACATCCTCTCCCTATGCATAGAATGATAGAAATGTGAATCAAACACGCTACAGGCCAGACCAGTAGAAACCACATAGAATTTGCTGGAAATGATAGGACTTGCTGATATTTTTGCTATTCATTGGAAAAGAAGAAAAGAACTAGCACGGATGAAAACATCGCACTGGAAAGTTCGAAAAGTTTGCTCTACATGCAAAAGACATGTCATGTCATCTTCCTTTCCAGGAACCTAACAAAACAACTAACATCTGCTCACCAAGGAAGGTAAAGTTTTCATTGCATACATCCCTTGTACCAGCAAAATGACACATCGGAGAAAACTTAGGTGCGACAATTCTATCCAAATTTTCTACAAAGGCACTTTCACTACAATGCACAATTTTATCCATATAAATACGATTGCAACACACATTTGAAGTACAATTTGTGAGAATGTACTTTTCCATAGAGATTTAGAGATATCTAGTTCGGCAGAGCCAACTGAACTGTGTTTAAGGATGACACAGAGACCACCTAGTCCGATGCCTAATTCTACTAATACAAAACAGATAGCAGACAAGATGAGCTTGACCTTCCTACCAGTGGAGGAACCAGAATGAGCTCCTAAAAAACACCACCATTAACTTGATGCCTACAGCTTAAGGAGTCCAGAGTGCCCATGACTTTGGGCTTCCTACAGTGGAAGAGCCTCAATGAGCTCCTTAGGAATCAAAACAACTTAGCTCGATATTCTATGTTACAGCTCAAATTTTTCTTCTCCAGGTAGCAATCAAATTAGGAAACAATGCAAAAATAAATTATACTTCCGAATACAAGGTGATCATGATGGCAAGCTGTATAAGAATTCAAAGAGATCATGAAGTGTTATTATTGGTATGGTTGAACAAAGTATTTACCCCAACTTCATGCTATCGATCATCTTGAGTTAAAAAATAAACAAGTGCAGGCATCAAAGCTTTAAATGAATGTTAATTTAATGATAAGTGCATGGAGAGGATGGAAAAATACTTGTATTACAAAGTCTGTAGGAGACTGATGGGGACCACAAATTTTTGGTCGAATGCCTGCATAACCCGGTTCAAGTGATCCATCTCTCAGATTTGGATAGTACTTTCTTATTGCTGGGTAAAACCTCTCCGCACGACTGGCAGTTACAGAATAGTCATACCTGTGATCAAAACCTCTGTGAGTTGAGTTTCCAAATGAAGTACAACAGTATTAAAAACACAGGGAAGCACAAGAGATCCTTGTGCATATTTTTTGCATGTTAAAAGGCAATTACTTATTCAGAAAGCTTGATATATCATCAATACCGTCAATCCATTCAACATCTGGTCCAAACTTGACCTGGCCATCCAGGTCCAGCGTGACATGCACACCAAGGCCAGCATCCTCTGGAATTGGGTATATCAAATGCTGGAAAGGAGTGCTCCTAGTACTTGATAGTGTGAAGTAGCAACCACGAGCGAGATATGCAGGAGGAATTAAATCAGTACTAAGGCTATGAAATCGCTTGGCAAGGGGAAGGGCACTCAATCCTGCAGAATTGACAACAAGCCTGGGAATCAGCACGAGTTCAGGATTCAATGGAGACTCCCCACCACAGTTTTCAACATTTCTAGTTTCAACAACATGGAGATGTAGACGATTTCCATCAACATGCCCCCCAACCACTGTAGAATTATAAGAGAAAGTTGCTCCATGACTTTCTGCTTCTCCCTGTGTCCAAATTCCACATAACAACATACATATAGCGTACAAGAAAAAAAAAATTAAGTTCATAATGGAGTTTGTGAGATTATACCACTAAAGACAGCATCAGAGAATGGGAATCAAGAATCCCAGAAAAAGGTGAATATAAGGCCTTGACACATTGCAGCTCAGGCTCCATTTTCATTGCTTCAAAACCCTCCACCATCCTCAACCCAGGAACCCCATTTTGGGTCCCGCGTTCCATTATGTCAAACAATTTCGGAATCTCCGATGACCCAGTTGCCACGATCAGCTTCCCGATCTGTCGGTGCGGAACCCCTCGTTGGGCGCAGTATTGATAGAGCAAATCTCTGCCCTTTGCGCAGAACAAGGACTTCAGGGAATTTGGCGGGTAGTAGATTCCGGCGTGGATGACTTCGCTGTTGCGGGAACTGGTGGCGGTGCCGAAGGTGGTTGCGGAGTCCAGAACCAGCACCTCCCTGCCCTTGAGCGCAAGCTCTCTGGCGACGGCTAAGCCCACCACGCCGGCTCCGATCACGGCGCAATCGACCTCCTCTTTTGGGGTTGAGATTGTGCTGCAAGGGTGAAATGTTCTTCTCTTCATGGTTTTCACTGTATACATGCGAAATGCCGCGCCCGCGCCAGCGCGAGCGACCATCTTTCCCTTCTCTCTACTACTCGCGTCCAGTTCAAGTTCGAGTTCGAGATGGTATAGTTAATAAACGGCAAAATTCATTTTTTTTTCTTTTAAATCCATAAAAACCTTTATAGTTAAAAAATGTTCTGCTTAAACATTATAGTTTAAAATATTAGTACAATATAAAGTTACAAATACTTAAATTTTTTAACACAAATAGTAAAAAAATTCAAAAAATTATGAAATTTGGACAAAAATATAATAACTAATATAGTAAAATTTAATACAATGAAAAAAAATAAACAATAATTATTAACAAATTTTTTATTTATTTATTTGTTTTTAAGTATTTTTTTTAAAAAGTTCTCATTATTATTTTCCAATTCTTTAATAGAGTGAACGCTACTATATTTATTATATTTTTATTTAATTTTATATAAATTTATAAATTATTTTACCATATATTTTGAATTTATTTAACCAATAGAGAGGTTAAAATTGTAACTTTAGAAAAAAAAATTATATTGCAAGCTTTTTAGACTATAGGGAGACTATAAAGGTTAAGTGGAACATTTCATAAATTATAGATTTTTTATAAATTGTACTCAAACAAAGAAAGATCCTCGTATTTTTTTGCCCTTTAAAAAACTCCAAGTCAAATTAATTTTGCTTATCGAAAAAATTGTTAGATTGATTTTATCTTTAATACTTGTAAAGCAAAAGGCGTGGATATTTATGTATTAATTTAGTGTATATGTTATTACATGATTAATTTAGTCTTGTGTTTATAAAAATAATCTCAATTAAAATTTTTAATGATTATTTTAGTCCTTATATTCGTAAATTTTTCAATCAAATTGATTAATTTAGACCCCGCATTCTTTAAAAAATTCCAATCAAACCCTATATGATTAATTTAGTCATGTATGCTTTTATTCACACACTTTTTTTTAATAAAAAAAACCAATATTTATATATTAATTTAGTCTCTATATTCATTAAAAAAAATAAAATTACATGATTAATTTGGCACCCGTGCTTGTAAAATATTCTCAACTAAAGTCCTTAATGATTGATTTACTCTTTATATTCGTAACAAAAATTATAATCAAACCCTTACATGATTAATTTAATCCATGTATGTGTTAAGATTTCAATTAAAACCCCTTAACAATTTAGTCTCCATTTTTATATTAAAAAAATTCAACAAACTCAAGCTCACAGGCCCAAATTTCTAGTTATTTTCTAAACAAAAATGAAGAATAATTTGCGCAAAAACCTCGAGTAAATTGCACCATATAAGGTTTGCATAAATAAAATAAGGGAAGTTGAAGAGGATGGTGTAATTTATTTATAAAAAAAATATTCGGGTATATCAAACAATTGCAGATAAAATATAATTATTTTAAAAAATATGGAATGGAAAAAATCGTACTATAAGAGTCACTTTTTTTTAGATTCGATTATACTCAAATATGATTAATTTGTTAGTTGAGAAAATAACTGAAGTCATTTTACCACATTAAGCCACTAATATTACCAAATTTATCTTAGAATTGGCACGCGAAACATAATGATGTGATTAAACTAGCAAAATGATGTAAAAATAGTAGTAAAATAATTGTTAACTTTAAAATCTTATCACTAAACTTACAAATGTGCAAAAATGAGTGCACGAATCCCCTAATCGAGCGTCATTTTATATACTACAAGAGTTGAATTTTTCATTATTACCCAAATATTCCACGTGTTGTACGAAAAAGGGCAAAATTGATTAGTTTTAGTAACATTAGTACCACAGTCATTCTAAAGACAAGTTAGGGACTTAATTTTGTGTTGGGTTGGATCATTTTACGCGTCGTGGAAGTTATAATTTTCTGTGGTGGGGGACGCTTTACTTGACTCGAGAGATGGAAGAAAAGAACAAAGAGAAATGGATAATGTCAGAAAGAATGGTTCTCTTCTCACGATTGTTAATTAGTTAGGACCACCGGCTATAATTCACGGTCTGTTTGGTGTTCCGATTCTAATTGGAAAAGTTCTGTAGGAAGAAGTTTTGTTTGAAAATGACTTGCTGGAAAAAGAGTAAACTGTTTGGTAAATATTTGTTAAAAGTTCTGTGGGGAAACCAGAAATTGTTTATGCTGTTTGGTAAAACAACTTTTAAAACTATGGTTGGAATGTAAAATGACCATAAAGGGCATAATTCATTTCAAGTATTAGAATTAATTTTTTTAGTATCTTTATATATATATTTTTAATCAATTTATTTATAATCTAACATCTACCACCTAATATTTATCTAATATCATAAATAAATTAAACTTATTAATACCATAAAAAATATAAGTTATTAATACCATGGTTTAAAGCATTATATTAAAAATTTTGCAAACTCTATATAGATATTTTTAATCAATATATTTCTGTAAACAAATAATTAATATTTTATTTATAATAAAAAATTATGCTACAATTTTGTTCCAACAACACTTTTTTTTAATGAAAAAAATTAATGTGATTATTTTCTTCGATTTGCAAAAACTAATAAACTAATAAATATATTTGTTGCGAAAAAGTTCCAGTTATTATAACATTTACAGTTTTACATATATAAATCACAATTACATATTCAACATTAAGCTATTAGCTATTGAGTCACGAACTACATTTATTGGTGAAAACTCACTATTATCTCCTTTACAAAAGGGTATGTAATGTATTTAATTCTTTTCCTTTTTCGACTACTTAATTACTTATAATGGGGAAAAACATACATATTTCAATCAATTAACGCATGAAATGATGCATTTATACGAAAGCATGAGAGAATATTAATGTGTCATTGCCCTAGTTTTTCTTTCACCTGCCTGATACTGGCAATTCAAGTTCAACACACGAACTGCTATATAACAAGTTCTCAAAAAGAAAAGTCTGCAGAACATTCTGTGTCAAAAAAATGCTAATATCATGATTCTAATCGAGCTGAAACTGTGTAGGCTGATAGAACAAGAAGCTACATCAATTACACTTTGAAGGAAGAGAAATTGAAAAAAAAAAGACTATTACAAAGACGCATCCAAACATTAGGTTCTTTGTCTAACCCTCCTGCCACCGCCGGTATCACCATCTGACAATTGAGCCCACACACTTCTGGACTTTCCTCCACTGCTGCATTCCTCCTCACAGCCTGCCACGATCTTCAGAAGCTCCAACTGCAGCAATGGGCAATTCTCCTTGAGGTATTCAAATCCATCTGATCGCATTACAGCTGCCAATTTAAATGACCAATTGAGAATGAGAAAACAGCATATTAAGCACAAACATCCATACCACAGCCAGCAAACTTCATACGCAACATAGATATCATGCATAAAAAAGATGTGATTTGGGTTGGAGATTTAAAAGAGAAGGAAGCAAACCACCATTGGTATCCATGTAAATTTGGTTATTAATAGGAAAATGCAGCAAGTCGAATTCAGATGAAGTGTTTGCTGACCGTAGTTGGAAGAAAACAATATTTTTATGTGTATAGGTAAAACTGTAACATATTGAACCAAACTAGTTAACCAAACTAGTAAGCGAGGAGGCCTTAAACAGAACAGAACTTCCCCATCACAAAGGAATTGTGATAAGAGCTATTCAATCAACAAGGAGAAATAAGAAGAGTAACACAGCATGAGGAGAAGCAAAAAAGATTGCATTAAAAAATAAAGAGCTTGAGGGAAAAGTAAGCGAGCATGACGTTATGAACAAAGTGTAAGAAAGGAAAAGGGTACACTTCACAACCTACAGAACACATGCGAGACCAGTATTATGAATTGTAACTAGGGAACAAGAACCATCTGAAAAAATCAGTTAAAATAAATACTACAGGAAGACAGTATTTTGCATGCATTCGCTCTAGCTCAGACATCACTATTTAAACAAAGAAAGAAAGAGAGAATAAGACGAACCAAGCCCAAAGGATTCCAGTCGAGAGTCAAAACCCAAGGAAACTACAAATTAAGAACAGTTAGTTATAAATATTTGGTCAATTTTCTACCAAAGACCGTCACTTTCTTCTACTAATCCTCCCTGACTGGTAATTCCTTCATCAAACAACCATTTTTCCAGCGGTGATAGTGACATTTGATGACCATAGTTTGGCTCATCAGGTGATGATGACATTGACTGATCTGAATTTGAAGACTCAAAAGACTCACAATTACCAAATAATGATTCAAATGCCTCCGTTAATTCCTCCACCGAATGCCGCAGCTCAATGATCTCAAGCTGAGATGCCTTTACAATGTTCTATAAAATGTAAATCAAAATTTTGCATCAATAAAACTTCAACACAGGAACGAACAAGTACTTGCACTAGCTTAATGTAGAAACAAAGTAAAGAAAGGTATCGAATCAACTATAACCTCTTCGATGCGGCCTCAACAGAAACCAACATTAAACCACAAGACGACAAGCACCAGCAACCACACGACAAACACCAAACACAACCAAACACAACCGTAAACAGAGATTATCGAGGGATTGAAAAAAAATTGAATTACGAAATTAGGGTTTATTAGAAATGAGCACGGACTTACCAGGGGAGAACAGGGCAGCAGGCGGACGAAGATTGCAGAGGAAAAGAAAGGGAGCGAAGGCGATTGCAGAGGGAGGAGAAAGGAAGTGACGATTGCCATTTGAGAAGAAAGGGAGAGACGCCGGATCGAGTGGAAGAAGAAGAAGAGAAAGGGTCGTCGGAGTTAGAAGAGGGGATGCAGAAGAGAGATGAGGTGTGTGGTGTGGAATGAGAATTTATACCTGGTATAATTGTAATTCTTCAAAGTTTGTATAATAATTTTGTCCACTTAAGTTTTCAAAACTCCTACGCGTGTTTTCTTCAAAGTCCTTTCCACCCACTGGAGCGATTTGCTCCAGGGTGAAAAGGCATGATTTTCCTTGGTTTTCTACAGTGTAGATAGGTGTTACCAAACACCTTGTACAGTTAAACCTCGATAAATGAATGTCCGATAAATGAATGTCCGATAAACGAATAACCTCGCCAAATGAATAATTTTCTCCGGTCCCGACTTGGGCAAATGGGCTAAATGAATAACCTCGCTAAATGCATTAACGAATAATTTTTTTTGAATCCTTAAAGACCCCATGTAAATATAAATGAATAATCATTAAAATTCATAAGATATATATATATATATATATATATATATATATATATATATATATATATATATATTTATTTATCCTAAAAACAAAAATATTTCTTCCAATCAACAATGTTCGTACAAGAAGTCATTTCTTCACAAAAAAAGCGTCTAAAGTTGTTTGTTTTTTCCTTCCACCAAAATGCATCACATCTGCGACTTTTTCTAGTGCAAACACAACTTCTGGAATATTCTGCTCCTGCTGTAGTAAATAGTTTCGTAGGGTGATTACTGCTTGAAAGGCTTCTTTTGATGACACATTTGGACTCTATATTGCATTATTAGTACATGTTGCATGTATTTAGACTCTAAGTATTCCATACATAGAATCTTATAAGTACATGATGCATGTACATAGTCTATATACGTATTTGTACATTAAATGTAAAATAAATAATCATACGAAAAATAAAAATGTAAAAATACTATCTAAATGAATAAAAATTCATTTATCGATAAATGAATAATATATTCATTTATCGATAAATGAATAATATATTCATTTATCGATAAATAAATAAACTCACTAAACGAATATTTTTTACTGGTCCCAAAAGCATTCATTTATAGGTTTAACTGTAGTTGATTTTCTACTTGGGAAATGACTTTCCCAAGTAGAACCAGAACCCCAAACGGGGACTTTGCCTACGAATGAGAGCGGGAGCAAGCACCGCTCAGCAAATGAAACAGCAGACTGAAGGCAATTAATAATTCAAGAAATGAAAAAGGGTTTAATGATTCCGTCGACGTCACTTGAGTGCCCGACGGAGATAAAGAAAGAAGGGTTTAGTTTAATGAGAGAGAGAAAATTAGGTGGGTTGTTGGTGCAAGTGGCAAGTGTTCTGTTGACTGGTAGAGCCTGGTTGGTCCGTGCTCCGGATGAAGAGGAAGTAGTGCTTAAGAGGCTGAAATTGAAGTGAAAGTTTGTGTCTTGTGCTTTCCTACCCAGAAGAGAAGAGCAAGCAAAGACGGCTAGTAAAGATGGAGGAGGAGAATGGGATGAGAGAGTTGTTGTTGAAGCACAAGTATGAAGATTGCCCAGGTTGCAAGATTGATTCTTTGAAAGAAACCAACCTTGGCATCCCTTTTAAACATTTATTCTATGTGTGGATTGTGGTCCTTTGTGCAGGTCATTTCCTAAATTCTGGTCTTTTGTTTACCAACTGCAAGTAGGACACAGACTTTAATGTGCTTTTATCTCCATCTGTTTGCAGCTTTGCCCATATCCTCTCTTTTTCCTTTCCTCTATTTCATGGTAAGCCGACTGTTGTAGAAGATTTTTTCATGTTGTCTGTCTGATTAGGCCAAACCAATTGATTAATAAGCTTTAAAATGTTCAAATCTGTTTTTGTAGTTTTTAAATGTTTTGAGACAGGGAAGAAAAGAAATATAATGAAACAGTTGCCCCTTGACAATGATATGTGATGGCTCTTTTATGCATATAACCATAAGTATACTGCATGAATGGACATTAGAGCTTATCTGTGCTTCAACCATATTGTGGCTAAATTTGGATTTTGTTTGGTTCTATAGTTGATTGTAGTAAAATATGATATTTTCTATGCTGTTGTACGACTGGAATCGCTATATTTTTTACAGGTTAGGGACTTCCATATTGCGAAAAGGGAGGAAGATATTGGCTACTATGCTGGCTATGTTGGTGAGACTCTTTCCTATACATATGATGTCTATGTCGATGGTCTTTTACCTTCAATGCTTTGTTTGAGGTCCTTATTTATTTATCATTCGCTGCTTGAAGGGTCTGCATTTATGTTTGGAAGGGCTTTGACTTCTGTTTTATGGGGAATGATTGCTCATCGATATGGTCGAAAACCTGTTATTATGATTGGCGCACTTGCAGTGTTAGTACAACCCAATCTCTGCCATACATGTAACTTTTTTCATCAATGAAACTGTGCAGGTTAATCTGCAAAGCATAGAAGAGTATAACCATCTGCTTTTCTTCTCTTTTGTTTCAGGGTAGTATTCAACACGCTTTTTGGTTTTAGCACAAGCTTTTGGATGGCAATTTCTCTGAGGTTTCTTCTTGGAAGCTTGTGTGGCATACTTGGTCCAATGAGGGTACTTTTCTTACTTGGGATGATGGATTTTTGTTCAGTAACTAATTTGATGGTAGTTTTTTAAGCTTCGGTTAAGTGGTTTATGTTTAAAGTGGCAGTGGAATGGCAGACATTGTTGATCACCTTATGACTGCAGTTTACATTTTTTAACTTGGCAGGCATATGCTTCAGAAGTTTGTCGTAAAGAATATCAAGCTTTGGGAATGTCAATTGTTAGAGCTCTCTTCCCTTTCATTCTATTATACTTCTGTTAGTATTATGCATCTCAATTTGTAATGTTGAGCAAATAATCATTTTAGGTCAGCACATCATGGGGCATTGGGTTAGTTATTGGTCCGGCACTTGGAGGTTTTCTGGCACAGGTAAAGATTCTGTATCATTCTGAAAGTCATATCAATATTATGATAGATTCATGATAAACTAGTATAACGTACACAGGTATCTCTGATTGAATATAAGAGGTACAGGTTTTATAACTTCTGACCTTTTAGATTTTCAGTATTATGCTTCAAATAATGACTATTCCTACAGGTTTCACTAAAATATGTGGATCTAGGTAGGTTGTTATTAAATTCAGTGACCAGAGGATCTAATAGTTACTTGGACTTTTTGGGAGAAGTTTGGTGCTACTTGTTGCGTTGCCTTTTTTTCTTTTTCTTTTGTAATATTGTGCTTAGGCTGATCACTCTTGAAAAAATCATTCTCTCTCAGACGACTTATTTATTATTTGCTTTTGGAAACTTAATGTTGTAGCCTGCTGAAAAATATCCACACCTTTTCTCTAAGGATTCTCTATTTGGGAGGTAAGCATTGGTCTTGCTCTGCATTACTTTAGTATACTTTTGTGTTTTATTGCCAGCAGTCTGATTCTTCTTTCATGCTCAATTTCCCTAATCTTGGATTCAGGTTTCCATACTTGTTACCTTGCCTGCTGATATCGTTCTTTGCACTTGGCGTATTCGTTCTTTGTTGCTTCCTTCCGGTATGTTTCTGTACGAAACTTGAATTTTCATTTGAATGTCTTTGTCCTGTCTCAAATTCTTTCCTTTTTCTCCTTTAACTCTTCAAACTTTTAATGGCTTCTTTTAAATTTCTTTTTAATCACATCATCTATTTTGCTGTTCATAAGTTGCACTAAGTAGATTTAAAGAACCACCGGAACACTCAGATCATTGGAATGGTGTTTTCCATCTTTCAGCTATTCTTCTCATCTCAAATTTGTAATCCCATAGCATCTCTTTAAGCAGTATAAGAATCATGACAGGCCCTGGCTGGTGTTTTCACTTTTTAATCTCCCCCTTTGTGTGGTATTTAGTGGTTTTAAACTCAGTCTTACGTTCTTGGGTCTTTAATGTATTAATTTGATATTATCATTACATTTGTCGCAATTTCTTTGTATAAGATAATTTTAACAACAACAGGGAGCCTAAAAGATTGTGGATTGGCACAGGAGACACTTCACAATCATAAAGGAACCAACAAAGAGTCCAGTGACTCATATGATGCACCTGACTTGGAGGGAAGGGTGCAAAGAGCTGAAGGAAAATTCCCAGCTTCTCAACAAAGCCTTCTTAGAAACTGGCCCTTACTTTCATCTATTGCTGTGTACTGTGTATTCCAGCTCCATGATATGGCATACACAGAGGTACCTTTGATGAGTTCATTTTAGATAATGTCTGCCGTATATTACTGTTACCATCTATGCCTTGTGGATCTCCAAAAGCACACTTTTTTTGACCTTTTCTATAGATGTTCAAGAGTATCAGTTTGTATGCTACTCAAAGATTGTGATGGTTGTTTGATTTATTATTCTACAACAAGCAAATAGTTAGATTAATGCTGATCTGTGTTGTTGTTCCTTTAAGCACTTCCTTCTCAATTTTTAACTGGTGGTTAAATATTGAGATATTTCTGTCAAAGTGCTTGAGCTGAATAAGAGAGACTGTTTTTGTACGTGGTAGGTTCTGAAAGGGGTGTTGAAAGTTAAACAATTTGTGCAAAAAGATTTTTAAAGGGCTTGTTTGTAGCATGCATCATGTTTTCTTGTTCATTTGGACCTTCTTCGTTTTCCCTTGTGTGAATTATTTTTCTAGTTATGGTATTTATTTTTCTCTCATACTTCAGATTTTCTCATTTTGGGCTGTTAGTCCTAGTAAGAATGGAGGATTAAGAATGGATAGAGCAATGCTAGGAAAACAGTAAAGAGGATAGGCCTAATGGCCTGGTATATAGTCGATAGCCCTGTTAGTGTTTGTCTTGGATTAGAATCTCTATCGCTATGAAGTTGACATTCTCTTCCTGATGTGACGTTCATGAGATGTTATGCATATTTGCCTCCCAATTCAATTTTCCTACTCTGTTTAGTGGCATGTATAGCAGGGCACTGAATTACATTTTATTTTACCTTTTATTTTTCCTCATTTGACCATTCCTCTTCTTGTTGAGCGAACTACTAGGCTTTGGATTGCTACTCTTCCAGCTATTTGTATACCCAGTGGTGGAGAGACGTTTAGGTCCTGTCATGGTCTCGCGTAGGAGCAGTATGCACTTAACTCAGTTTAAGCTCATTGTCTTGCCTGCAATGTGATTCTGCGACTTACTATCGGATCTTTTTCCTTTTGTGAAGGTCTTGACCATACCATTGCTGTCTAGTTACCCCTTTATTGCGTTGCTAAAAGGTCTCGTCCTCATGATATTGGTCAATTGTGCATCTGTACTGAAGAATGTGCTCTCTGTAAGTGCATACTCAAACTGGTAGTTTATTGTTATATTTTTATCATAGCATGAAGATCTCAGTTAGCTATAAGCGTTGGAGTGAGCTTTGCTCGGAGAGTTTTGTTATACAGATGCCACTATTTACTCTAGCTAGAGAAAGATGCCCACCATGGATATGACCATCCCTTTTTCATTCTTGCCAATGTAGGTATCAATAACAACTGGATTGTTCCTTCTGCAAAATAGATCTGTGGTAAGTGTAACTCTCTTTTCTAGTTTCACAGCGTGACATTTGGTAAACTGCTTTAAATTTCTCTACTTCGATCGTAGGCACAACAGCAGAGAGGAGCGGCAAATGGGATTTCAATGTCTGCAATGTCTCTTTTTAAAGCCGTTGGTCCTGCTGCAGGGGGTTCTCTGTGAGTAGTCAATTCAATGATTGCTCTTTCTTATTCCTGTGGTTTCACATTCATTTCATCTAAGATTATATGATTTCTGCATTGGCAGGTTTTCATGGGCACAAAAGCGTCAAAATGCTTTCTTCTTGCCAGGTGCAGAACTCTTGCATAAATTACATTTCTCATTATTACCTATTAAGTTTTGTTCTTCATGGAATCATACATGGTGGGCTCTACAATGCCAAATGATGAGTCGATACCCGCTTTATCCCGAACTTAATTTTTTTTATGGCGATTAGATTATCAAAAATATGATAGCGTTATCTAAGGTCCTATAAACAGTAATGAACTGGCCTGTTCTTGTTTTTATGGCTGCTGATAGATCTCTGAGAACGAAAAACAGGTCTTGTGAAAGAATTGATCTTCTCTTCAGCAAAATCGCTTTTTTTTTACTACTTTGTCTTTCTGTAATTCTGGCTTGAACTATTTAATACTTTGATGGATTGCATAACATTTCTGCAAAGCAGGTAATCACATGATCTTCTTCATCCTAAATGCGGTCGAGGTGGTAGGGCTGCTGTTGACCTTCAAACCTTTTCTAGCTCTACGGGAGGACGATATTGTATAAAAACGCAATAGCTAGAGGATTTGTTCACCCCCTCCGACTGGTTGAAACGATTTTTTGTTTAGATACGATCTGTATTAATTCAGATAAAGATAATGTGTTTCAACCAATCTGACGGAATGAGCGAACCATATGTCTCGTAGCTAGAAGTTTATTTCAATTAAGGGATCAAAGTGTAGTATACTTAGGTAATTGTGGGTTTCTCTGGTCCACTAATTCATGGGCTTGTGCATTTTGGCCCAATATTGCAGTCTTTTGGGTCCATTTTTTATTTTTATGGCCCATGATGTTGCAAATAAAAAATATTAGGGACAGAAAATAAAAATTAAACACGTTTTTTTCCATCATTTTCCATGTAATTGTCAAAATTTAAGAGACCTTTAAAAAATGGTTGATGGAAAATTCTGAAAAAGACTTCTTTTTCATTTTGATTAAAAGGAAATTACTTTATTTATTTTTAGGTAAACACGTGTCATCATATGCTTAAATAAGCAACTTGTGTAAGAGATAATAATTTTTAAATCAACATATTCTTAATACTTTAATTTTATATATATAAAAAAACTAATATACCCACAAAGAAGATTATTTAATAATAATACTATATTGATAAAAAATTTAATCAGTTGTTAGAAAATATATATATATATATATATATATATATATATATATATATATATATATATATATATATATATATATTTATTTATTTATTTATTTGCCATTATTTTTCTAGAAATTACTACAGAGCATCACTGGTTCCCTAGTTCTTATTCTGGAATTTGGACCAACTGCGAAGAGGGAGCTAGTATAATCCGCATTTCTTGAGGAAATGGCAAACCCTAGGAGGAATTCAGAGCAGCAGCAGCAGCTACAGAACATCATTTCATCCCTAAAGCACTTCTTGAAGAAGCCGCATTCTCTCCCTTTCTTGCTTCTCTTCTTTCTCCTCCTAGCCTGGCTCATTCTCAGGGTTCAATTCTCTTACTCTCCCTCTATTCATCATCTTCATGACCTCACTTCCAAATCCCAATGGACCCAGGAAGATGACAAGAAGGCCAACTTGGTGAGATTCAAATCCACCCTCCTCCCTTCTCCCATCCGCCGCGACCACCGTGGCTGGCTCCTCAACCCTGTTTCCCTCGCCCTCGATTCCGCTCTTCCAGGTCTTTCCATGGCGACCCATTTCTTCTTTAATTATTTTAGTATTTCTTACCATAAGTTAATCGTAAAAGTTCTTCTTGTTGTTTGCTGTTGGTTTGTTTCTCGCAGGTGGTGCTGTTTCATGTGCTTCGGTTCATCTCGGTGAAATCCGCCCTGGTGGATTGAGGGGCAATCACAGGCACCATGGTTGCAATGAAACTTTTGTCATCTGGGGTGCAAAAACTCTTTTTAGGGTATGCATTAGTACATTTTTCTCATCTTTCTAAGCATCCTTGTACCATGATTACTATGTGTTTTTTTCTGCCAGAATCTCATTTCCAATGTGATATCCCATGTTTCATGTAATTATTTACTAGAATTCACTACCCAATGCTACTACATTATTTGCTGCATCAATTTGCTCTGTGCTGACACTCTTATGCCTGTTTTTCAGTTTTGGCTAGTTACTATGTTTGTCTTATAATCCTCAGCTCCTGACTTAACATGCTGCTGCTTAGCATCAAAATCAGAATTTGACCTGCCCTGTTTTTTGATATTACCTTGCACAAAACTTGTGATGTAATACTAATTCACCTAGAGGAGAATATATCACAATTGTGCTGAAAATAGTACGCATGTGTTTGAGTGAAAGGATGCTTTGTCCATTGTACTATGTTTCTCTTATATCTCTATTTTCATCCAATTGCAGCTGGAGAACCTTCAGGGAGGTGATGAAGGTTACGCTGAAGTGATTGTAGGTGCAGATGAAGTTGCTGTTGCTACTAGCCCAATGGGAACAGCTCATGCTTTGGTTAATGTGGATGCCGTGCACACTACTTTCTTTATTGGCTGCCAAGACAGTGTGATAAACTATAACACTACGACATCTGATTTTAATGTTTGGAAAGATCTATCATAAGTTCCTGCTTCTTCTTTTCTAAAGTAATGTGATGTATGTATATAAGGCATGCTTCTGTTCAGTGTCTTTCATATCATTAGCAATCATTCTCTTACTCCTGAAGACATGATTCATTTCATATACATGTACATTCGATCCCTTTTCCTCTGAAGCGAGAAATGGCAAATCTAATTTTGTGATTATGTGTGTTGATATTTGGTGTAAATTTAGTCTTCAGTAGCAAAAATGAGTTATGCTTTTGACAACTGCTTTTTGAACATTGGAGGAATGGCACGAAAGGCCACCTTTGGCTGGAATGCCTCAAAACCTCATGGATTTAGTAGCTTAGCATAAACGGCATGTAGTATAATCGTATCTGTAACGGTTCAATAACTGACTGGTTCTGGTTTTAGAATTCAACTTGGTTAGTATGAACAAGTCCATGTATGCCAGCTTGTAATATTTCCTGGTGTAATTATGTGATAACAAAGCTGATCGATTTGGCTTAAGAGGTGTGATAGAGTTGGTGTTTGCTGTTAGAATTAGCACTCTATGATGGAGCATGTAATGTTTACAGTGCTATGATATGTAATTTCTGAGGTAAAATTGAATTGTGTCAACCCTTGATAAAACATAGTGTCTTGATTTAAGATGTTTTTTTTATTGTAAGGCAGTGAGTGCAGGAGGATGGAAAATCATATGATGGAGAGAAGTGTGAGGCTTCACACCATTTGAAAACGTGTTATTTTTGTAAATGATTAGATATCTGTGGAGGAATTATTTAAGAAGTGAAAGTATCGAATCAATTACATTACAGCCGGATTTATTAACAACCTCTTATTTAAGAAGTGAGAATGAGAGCACCGAACCAACTATGCTGAGAGTCGAACTAATTACACTACGCATATGTTGGCTGCTTTTAAACGTCGAATAGCTATTTAGCCGGTGGATGCCCTCATAAAAGGAGAAGGGTTTGCTTTGGGGAGAAGCAAAATCAATTTTTATCTAAATAGAAAAAAAGCTAAGTAAGAAGCAATTGATTGCTTGAAGGCAGTATAATCTCAACCACGGACGTCACTTCTGTTCCAAAATATGGCACTAGCAATAGGAATAACAGCACTCGGATCTAAGACTTTTCAACTAGTAGATAACCAATTAGCTACTAATATTAATGATAAATCATAAGATTAACATGACTCTTGATGGCCAAATAATCAGAGCATGTCCTCATAACATGGAGTCAAGATTAAAAGCTTAAAACCATTCAATTAAGTATTTCTACTTGTTTATCAATTTGTTCATCCATTAGTTTACATTATTAAAGAAATCAATTTAGACTAATGTAAACCAATTATAATAGGCTTTCTTCTGTATACAAGGAACAGAAAGGGTTAACGTGCAACCTACTCCTAAAGGCATAAATTATACATTTAAACCAATTATAAATTTGAAATGAAAGACCATTTATCAATCATCTAAAAAAGTCTTGTTGCTCGTTGTTAGTTTTCATTTTGTACAGGAAAATGGAGAACAATTCTGCACAGAAGAGGAGAAGGATGGCTGTTTTGGTTGGATGCAACTATCCAAAAACCAAGAACGAGTTACATGGTTGCATCAATGATGTTCTGGCTATGAAAGACCTTCTGGTCAACCGGTTCGGGTTCGATTCTGCCCATATACAGCTCCTAACCGATGCTCCAGGTTCGGATGCCTTGCCCACCGGTCTTAACATAAAGAATGCACTTGGTCGGATGGTTGATCAAGCTGAAGCAGGGGATGTTCTGTTTTTCCACTACAGTGGACATGGAACAAGGATTCCATCGGTCAACCCAGGACATCCCTTTAGGCAGGACGAGGCAATTGTGCCCTGCGACTTCAATCTCATTACAGGTAAAGCACTTGTTATACTCATATACGAATCACAAATATCGTTAAATTTAGACTAATTTTGTTCACACAAAGTAAAAAGTCTGTACTAATTTAGAATAAAACAATGTATTTCAACCTATTCGTCTGCGCAGATGTGGACTTTAGGCAATTGGTGAACAGGTTGCCGAAGGGAGCAAGTTTCACAATCCTATCAGATTCATGCCACAGTGGTGGCCTAATTGACAAAGAAAAAGAGCAGATAGGACCCAATTCATTAATCCATTCCAATCTGGAAACTGACACAAAACATTCTCCATCTGCTGCTGCTGCTAAAGTCATACCACACCAATCCATTCTGCACCATCTCTCATCACTGACAAACATCCACACATCTGATATCGGAACCCATTTGCTCGAATTGTTCGGAGGCGATTCGAGCCTCAAGTTCCGATTGTTCGAACCACAAGAGCTACTAGTGAAGGAAGATGATGGTGTTTTGTTGAGTGGGTGCCAAGCTAATGAGACTTCTGCTGATATGAGCCCTAATCAGGGAGGGAAAAAGGCTTATGGGGCATTTAGTAATGCAGTGCAAATGGTTTTTAAGGAGGAGAAGAATTTGGAGGGGAAAGTATTGAGCAATAGAGAAGTTGTGATGATGGCAAGAGAAGTCCTTAATTCACAAGGATTTGTGCAGCAACATCCTTGCTTGTATTGCAGTGATCAGAATGCTGATGCTCCATTCTTGTGGCATCATCTTGATTGATATCTAAAATTAATTACTGTGGTTTTATTTGGTGTATGTGATTAATTATTTCTGTTTTGTTCGCTGCCGTTGTAATAATAATAACATTAATAAGCAGTAACAATAACAAAACCGGTATTTTGTAACATTTCTGTTCTGCTAAATACGATAATATATAAAAAAAATTGATTAAGGAAGCCTTTATTTCCACACCCAATTAGCTTATTTCCACACTAAAAGGAAATTATCTTATTATGTCATATCTTTTCAATTTCTATAACTTACAATTTATTTTTGAAATCAACCACTTTTTTTTTTCTTTTTTTTAAACAATTATTTGAGAAAAAATTTATTAGATATCTAAAAAAAATCCCAGTGTAAAATTTACCCATAATTTTTTATCCTTAATAACTTAACAACCATTCTGTTACACATTGGTGATAAAGTACCGACAGAGACTTAGTTTCGAAGAGTTAATACACCTCAATGTTTGTCATTCTATTTTTATCGGTCCCAAATGTTTTATCCGTTAATTCAATATAATCTCATCTGTAAAAAGAAAGTTAACGGAAATAAACTATGTTAAATTTAATAATTTTTTCTGATAATTCGGTTTCACATGTTAGAAAATATTTTAAAAAAAATATAGGAATTAAGAAAATTCTAATAAAATAGGAAAATAATTTAAAAATCAAATAAAATAGGAAAAATATTTTTTAAAAATTTAAAAACTTAAGAAAATCTAATAAATAGGAAACATACTTTTTAAAAAATATAGAAAATTAAAAGAATCTAATAAAATAAGAAAAATATTTTAAAAAATATATGAAAAATGTTTTCAAAAATCTAATAAAATAGGAAACATATTTTAAACATTAGAAAATTATGGAGAATATGCAACAGTGAAGAATAACATTTGTGTATTTCATTCTTCCAAGAATGTGCAGTAGAATAAAAAAATAAAAAGAGAATTTGTATGATAAATTGAGATGTTTGAGAAATTAAAAGAGAATGTGGAAAGATTTGAAATTGTGTTGAGAAACTGATATCCAGTGGATCCTACATATTTTGTCCTTGGAAATATATTTTAAGAAAATATAGAAAAATTATTAGATTTTTCTTAATTTCCTATATATTTTTAAATATTTTTCCTATTTTATTAGAATTTTTAAAATATTTTACCAAATTTTCCTATTTTATTAGATTTTTCTTAATTTTCTATATTTTAAAAAAATATTTTTCCTATTTTATTATATATTTTTTTAAAAACTTTTAAATTTTTTCCCTATTTTATTATAATTTTCTTAATTTCTATATTTTAACTCTATTGTCAGGTAAAATTATTAAAATAATAAAATCTAAAGGAGTTTTGTCTCCGTTAATATTTTTTTTCACAGTTGGGACTATATTAAACTAACGTATAAAATGTTTGGGACCGATAAAAATAGAATTTTTTTTTGGGACTAATTAAAATAAAATAGCAAACATTTGGGACTGTGGGGTGTATTAACCCCGGTTATCAGAATCGGACAGGCCATTTTCAGCTTTCCGGTCCGATTTAGCTTTCTGACCGGATGCGCCTCTGACCCGGATCGGACCGGACGAACCGGCCGATTTTTAGCAAACCGGCGAACCGGTCGGTTTTTTGCCAAACTGTCCGGTTTGATCTCTTGTCAAAACGGCGTCGTTTTGACAAGGCCCATGGGACCAAATGACGCCGTTTTGATACGGGCCCTGAGCCCATCAGAGGCCAAGGAAACGACGCCGTTTTAACTCCTGCCAAAAACGGCGTCGTTTTGCTTCTTAACTTAAATTCTCCATCTCTTTCGCGTGACCTTCTTCCCATTTGTTTCTTTCTTTGTTTCTGCAGCAGCAACCCAAACCCGAGCGGCAAGCGGCGTCAGGCGTCAGGCGGAGTGAGTCGACAGTCGGCGAGCGGCGATGGCGGCGGTAGCGTGGGGCGACGGCGACAAGTTTGATTTAACTTTTTTCCTGAAATTAATTAATTATGAATTATTATGTAAATTAATAGTTTGTAGTTTATGTGAATTTTTTGTTTAAGGTTTATAGTTTATATAGTTTGTAAATTAATAAATTAGTAAATTATTATGTAAATTAGTAAATTTATTATGTTATTAGTTCTAAAATTAGTAAATTACAATTTATAGTTTATACTATGTAAATTAATTCGTTTATGGAGTTTAAGGTTTATAGTTTATAGTTTGTAAATTAATAAATTAGTAAATTATTATGTAAATTAGTAAATTTATTATGTTATTAGTTCTAAAATTAGTAAATTACAATTTATAGTTTATACTATGTAAATTAATTCGTTTATGGAGTTTAAGGTTTATAGTTTATAGTTTGTAAATTAATAAATTAGTAAATTATTATGTAAATTAGTAAACTTATTATGTTATTAGTTCTAAAATTAGTAAATTACAATTTATAGTTTATACCAGTGTTATCAGAATCGGACCGGACAGTAAACCGGAAATGAAAATTTGGTGGTTCAATCGGGTTGAACCG
Organism: Viola odorata; assembly: GCA_963691705.1. Lineage (NCBI taxonomy): Eukaryota > Viridiplantae > Streptophyta > Magnoliopsida > Malpighiales > Violaceae > Viola > Viola odorata. The sequence continues at coordinate 48,227,311 of OY829541.1, read as the reverse complement.
GGTTCGACCGGATTGTAGTTGCTGGTTCGTCCGGAACCGTTCACACATTAAACCGGTAAATCTTAGACTATTAAACCGGATTGAACCGGCTGGTTTTTTTACTGTAACATTTTATAATATATCAAAATAAAGTATATCAAGTAGATCAAAAGTTGAAAATAAAGAAACTATCTAACATTCAAATGACACTTAAATATTCCAATTACAAAATAAAGAAACAATCCAACATTTAAACACACTTAAATATTCATACACACTTAATTATCATAGTATAATTAAACTGTAATTTCAAAAAACTTGCATTTCTATCCATGTAATTCTAGAAACGATTTAATTTACATAGTATAATTAAACTGTAATTTATTAATTTTAGAACTAGAAACCAACAACCTTAAACTTTTTCTAATTATAAATCATATAATTAATTCAATAAAAAACAAGGAAATGTGAATTAATGATCTGTAAGAATTATTAAATTTGTATAGAATGATATAAAAACATAACTGACTTGAAATATAACCTATTTATACCATTAAAATGTTTACTGCTAATCTTTCTAAGAAAGTAAAAAGGAAATCCCAACATATCTTAAATATCAACCGCTATTGAAAGATCAATGTTATTCAAATGACACCAGTGAGCATGGAAAAGCTCGTGTTAGTCCTGGTTAGGGAGAAACTCATCTTCAAGGTTCAAACTACCTTGCCAGTCTATTCCCTCAGGCTTTAGGTAAACCAAGATACTAAATACAGGACATCTAACCTCTAATAACATTACCTGGCTTTCTATTATGCTGGTAATTTTTGCTGATGTCAGCAAAGAATTGAGGTAGGGAAAGGAAGTAAGTGAATGAATTAATTAAAACCACTGCCGATCCTCAAATTATTTCTTTACAGTGACAGAAAAGTCGGGCGACAATGAAAGCATGGAATCCTGATTATGAGTACATGTGTGGTTATAGGTAGATGTATAGGAATATCTATAAACATATGCGCACACACACACACAGATAATATAACACACCTCAGTTTCTTTTTGTCCCTGCTCAACCTTAGTCAAACAACGTTGCAACTCCTTGATCTTCTCTTTCTCATCTGCAATTTCCTCCTGAAACTTCGTTTTCTTCTCCCAAGCCAAAAGCCTCTTCAGACACTTCTTCTCCCTCGTTGCAGCCTCTCGCCGCCTGTCGCCGTGGCCGTTCGCCGCTTTAGGGTTTGGACTTTTTGGTTTTTGGTTGTTGCTTGTTGCTGTGAAAGAAAGAAAATTAAAACACAGGGAAAAGAAAGGAATTCGCGAAAGAGAAGAGGAAATTTAAGTGAAGAAGAACGGTGTCGTTTTGGTAAGTCATCAAACCGGACAGTTTGGTAGAAAACCGGTCGGTTCGCCGGTTTATAAAAAACCGGCCGGTTCGTCCGGTCCGACCCGGATTAGAGGCAAGTCCGGTCCGAAAGCTGAATCAGACCGGAAAGGTGAAAATGGCCGGTTGAACCAGCCGGTCTGGTCCGGTTCTGATAACTAGGGTTTATACTATGTAAATTAATTCGTTTATGGAGTTTAAGGTTTATAGTTTATAGTTTGTAAATTAATAAATTAGTAAATTATTATGTAAATTAGTAAATTAGTAAATTATTATTTTGTAATTTGAATATTTAAGTGTTATTTTAATATTAGATAGTTTCTTTATTTTCAACTTTTGATTTTGATCTACTTGATATACGTTATTTTGATATATTATAAAATGCTACAGTAAAAAAACCAGCCGGTTCAATCCGGTTTAATCCGGTTTTATCGTCTAAAATTGACCGGTTTAATGTGTGAACGGTTCCAGACGGACCAGCATCTACAATCCGGTCGAACCCGGTTCAACCACCAAATTTTCTAAAACGGTTCGCTGTCCGGTCCCGTTCTGATAACACTGGTATTAACCATTCGAAACTGAGTCTCTGCTGGTACTTTATCACCAATGTGTAATAGAATAAAAGTTGGTTGTCAAGTTATTAAGGATAAAAATTAGGAGTAAATTTTACACTAGGGAAAAAAATTGGATAATAAATAAACTTTTTCTCAAATAATTGTTTAAAGAAAAGAAAAAGAAAAAGAAAAGTAGTTGATCCCAAAAATAAATTGTAACAGATATGAAAGTTATCATATTAAGAGAATTTGATAAGAGAAATTGAGAAGATATGAGAACATAATAAGATAATTTCTTCTTAACTACTTTGGTGTGGAAATAAAGGCTCCCGAATATTAATCCTATTTTGATTATTTAAGACACAAATTAATTATCATACTAATGCAATTTTAAGTTAAACTGTGTTTGTAGCTTTGCGATCAAGACAAACAAGAACAACAATTCAATTATCGCAAGCTCAAGATGAAGTGTACATTAGAGCGTACACATGTAAGTATGATTTTATCTAGCACTTAATCTATGTTCAATTATACCTCAAGAAAAAGTGTCAAAACGTTTTACGCAAAAATAAGCTTTGAAAAAAAAAAAAATTTGAGAAAATACCTTAACGGCTAACGGTATACGGTTAACGATGTAAGCAAAATAATTTTTTTTTCTAGAGATTAACGACATAAGGTTTTGCGCAATTTTTTCCAGAAATTAACTACATACCGTTAAGGGTTTGAAGGTTGTCTATTTTTTTCCAAAGATTAATGGCATACCGTTAAGGGCTTAACGACATGCCATTAAGAAACAGACAACTTTTAACGGCTAGTTTTTCAAAAACATAACACGGCTAGTTTTTTGCTACAACAACTAGAAACGAACTGCAAACGTTTTGATCATATAAATACTCATCTAACATGAATTTGTGAAGATAAGAAAGCTAATACAAAGTTCAAAATACATATTGTCATCTACCAACTCTCAAAATCAAGTTTTACGACGCATTCATTCATATTCAGTTTTCGATCACCTTTGCGTCATGCAAATCGAGTTTGAATCGCTTTGTTCTTGAGGTAACATTGATCATTTATTGGTATTGGTATTGAATCATATATTTATTCATTTGTACACCAATTCTTTATTGCATTCTATTATTTACAATTTGTGAAGGTTTAAAAAGTGTACCGAATACTTTTGGGTTATTGAGTAGAGTTATTGTCCCGCGCAAAAAAACTAGGTTGTTGCATTTCTTACCTTGAAAGAGGATTGCGTTTATATTGTGGTTGAGCCCGTAAAAACTAGATAGTGTAAGGTTGATAGCTGAACCAAGAAAAGTTCGAAATAATAGCAAAAGTGAATTGCGTTAGAAAATCCTAAAGGTGAAGCTTTTAGGTAGTGAAGTATAATTCAGATTATGAATTGGAACCACTATAATTTCTGTGTTTTGTTATTCTACTTACTCTTTGTGGTTAGAATTTTTAATTATCTATTCAACGCCATTTATTGTTTTATCAGAAATTAGCAGAGGAGGCAGCAGGTCCAAATGGATCTTCTTCTAAGAATCTGGACAAATTGGTGAAGCAGCTTCTTTGCCTCTAGTTCATTCATGTAATTGTAGATGGCATAAAGCTTTTGGATATTACATCAAAGTTGTGAAAATTGATTCAATATGTCCCTTTTGTTAATCGTTCCGAAAATCCAGAAAAAACAAACAAAAAGGGAAAGAAAACGATGCAAACATGCCACCCTGCCTGCCGGTAGGGATGTACAAACGCAGAGGAACAACATTAACTGAAAGTGATGACCGGCCTACGCAACGCGAACATCGACCAGACATGCAAAACCAAAATTTAGTAACAGCTACAGATGCCAACCAAGCTTCAGGTTCATCACACAACAAAGAACTGCAAAAGAAAACATAATATAAATGAGAAACTTATCAGGTAAATATGCTAACAAATCATCTATTGTCACCTATTTGCACTTGAAATTAACTTTGGGATACTGACAAGAGCGAACAGTGAATTAATTCAAGTTCTGAATTGGGAAAATGCACAATGTGCGCATGTCCTAATCAATGGTAATTGAACTAACAATGGCAATTTTCATACCAGTTACAGGATAGGAAGTGGTAACAGCATCCAAATAATTGGCCAGGAGAATCATAATGGCACTAAAAGAAAGAAGGTTCACATGCTACTAAAGGTGATCTTATGCATTCCCAGACATAAATTATACGAATAAAAGTCATGTACGTATTAAAACTAGCCTGAATACAAGATCTGCTTAGGAAGATGCTAAATGTCCTGAAACAGTTTAGGAGCCAAAACGCAAGCAATGGCTACACTGCAAACATAGATGACACCTTCCAACTCTCACAAGACAGCTCAAGTTGGATAGAGAAATTAAGCTAAAAATTACCATTAAATTGTACTGTAAGTCGATAAATATAAGCAAGTTAACACCTTTGGGCAACTTAATCAGGACAGTTAATGATCTGCCAAAATTGACAAGTCGGTCATGAGTGATGAGGATGGAAGAAATTCAAGACCATTTGAGGTATCTCAATGGAAGGCTCATCAAGTCCTTTTGTCAGTATCCAATAGGTTAACCTTCTAAACGGAGAAGGTTGATTTGCGAGTTCAGGAAATGAAGCTAATGCCTGGCCACATAAAACCAAAGTTAAACATTAGATGAACGAATTAGCTTCTGGAATTGCACAATAAAAGAAGTTTTGTCGGTATAATTAGCAAGTTTACTGAAGAAATTAAGAGGGATGCATCAATTTACTGAATCTATTAGTCGCCACAGACCTTACAAAGCACGGGAGTGGAAGAAGGATGACACTAGCAGCATGTAAATGCCACATCCAAGTGTAGAGACTTAAATCAACTATAGAATTAATCATGCAAAGTGACATAGAAGGTAGAATAATGAAATTTGATGAATAATTGAACCTGAAAACCTGCGATCTTACTACATGATTAGAAAGTTATTCTACATATTTAATTTCAACACTCTATGATTAAACAATGAGAATCCTCACATTGGTCAAAAACAAATTTATGTAGCTAGCTATATCAGACACGTAAAATGAGGATAGAAACCGACAAGTTTAACGAACAATAGTTGCCTGATTCTGAAGAACTATGATCTCCAACAAAATTCCCAAAAAAGGAAAATAGATTATTTAGTTGAGTATTTTACCAACCTTAACAGTAAAAGAGTTCAGAGTTAGATACGATGCGTTGGAAATGCCACCAAAGATGTTCAGCAAGTAGGCAAAAGCCTTCCGCTTGCTTTCAATCGACATTGTTGTTACGTCGGGAAAGACTATTCCAAGATCTGCATGTTGCAGAGAAGGAAGGATGACAGAAGCGAACTCTGTGATGGCCAAGTTTCTGTATTTGAAAAATATTAGCTTTGGAGTAGAAATTTCCACCTGACAGATCATCCTCCTGGCCGATATCCTGACAGCACCTCAACCCCTCAACAGTTAAGTTGAGCAGTTGAGGACCTGAAATCTTGAAAACCCTCAATTTTTTTGCAGTACAATTCAGTAAAGTAAGGACTTTCAAATTAGGGCAAGATGAGAAAACATCAGAGCAGATATAAAATGAGCACCCTTGCAAATACAATGAGGTGAGTTTCAAGAAACTAATCGGTGCCTCGAATGCAAGGCGATTGAATAAAAGGGTTTCGAGTGTTTGACACTAGAGAAATTTGACCGGGGAGGGTCTTCCACACAAATCAATCTTAAAAGTCAGGGTTTTGACGTTGTGGGATTTTAGGTAGTTGATAATTCTAGTCATGAGCTGCACATCTGATCCCTTGTAAAAGATGTGAAACGTATGGACAGCAGTGCCACCATCCCCTTTCTGTAGCACATGACGCAGGAACTTCCTGCAACGACTGAGGTTTGAACAGCATTCTCGGTCTCCATAAGGGACAGAATGTGCGGATAATATCGTTAGTGATTGCTATCTAATCTCAAAAAACTCTCTTGGGCATTTAATCAAACACGTACCATGCAAAAGCTCTCATAGTTCTTGGGTTCTCCGCACTGTATTTGTAGCTGATTACAGGCATTTGAAGAACAAATAAGGAAAACATTTTTGTAGCTGATTAGTGGCTGCGGTAAACCGGTGGTTTTGTAATTTGAAGATTTTGTAACTGACGGGCCGGGGTAAAAGACTAAAACTGATTCTATGGGGTTACTTTTGCTATTATAATTCTTTTCTTTTTTTCCTTTTTCCATTTTTCTTTATAAATTTGGAGTATAATATACTTATATATAAGTATAAATACTAGTATTTGATTTAAAATATAATTTAGTTTTTATATTTTTATCAAAAATTTAATAAGTTGACATAAAGTGTAAGTTTCTAATTATTTGGGAAAATTTCATTTCTATTTTTGATATTAAAGTTTATAAGTTTATTAGATTATTTCCCAAATAATTTGGATACATCATCCTAGTACTCCAATGCTCACTTTCTTCATCTATGAGTATTATAATTATTATTAATAATTATAATTACTGGTTCATCTATTAGTATTATTTTCAATTTAAAAAAAAAATAGCATTGATTTGCACGTATATAATCCGCATATTTAAAAAAAAGAAACATTTATTTTCACATTAAAAAGAAATTATGCTATTACGATCTCATATCTTCAATTTCTTTTATCAAATTCTCTTGATATGATAATTTTCTACAATATATTTTTTGATCAGTCAATTTTTTCTTTTCTTTTTTTCTTTTTAAACAATTATTTGAGAAAAAGTCTATTTCATGACCAATTTTTTATCCAGTCTAAAATTTACGTCAAATTTTTTATCCTTAATAACTTGACACCTACCTTTTATTATATTACACAACGATGATAAAGTACCAGAAGAAACTCAGTTTCGAAGGGTTAATACACCCCACGGTTTCAAATATTTATCATTTTATTTTAATCAAGCCCAAACATTTTTTTCTAATTTTATCAGTCCTAAACGTTTTATCCGTTAGTTCAATATAGTCCCAACTGTAAAAAAAACCGTTAACGGAGATAAATTCCGTTAGATTTTATTATTTTAATAATTTTTCTAACAATCGGGTCCCACATGTCAAAAAATATTTTTAAAAAGTATAGGAATTAAGAAAATTTTAATAAAATAGGAAAAATATTTTTAAAAATCTAATAAAATAGGAAAAATAATTTAAAAAATATAGGAAATTAATAAAAATCTAATAAAACAGGAAACATATTTTAAAAAATATAGAAAAATAGGAAAAATCGAATCAAATAGGAAAAATATTTTGAAAATTAGAAAAATTAAAAAATAAAATACATGTAAAATTTGATAATTCATTTCGGCATTAAAGAAAACTAGAAAATTAAAACAAATATAAAAATGTTAAAATGTTAAAATTTAAATGGCTAAAAGTCTAATTTTTATGATATGTTGGCTCCACCATTTGTGTAGTTTGATTATTTTTGAAATTATAAGTATGAAAATTATTTAGTGTGCTATCATTATTAGTGTGTTATCACATTGTGGGATGCAGAAAGAAATATTCTATTAGTTGTTATCATATTACGAAGATGTCTTTAAATTTTTACAATTTTATGATTTTTTTTACATTTTCATATTTCTTATAATTTTCTGGTTTTCTTTAATTTTGAAATGAATTATCAAGCTTTACATGTGTTTTTTAAATTTTTAAAATTTTTAAAATACTTTTCCTATTTTATAAGTTTTTTCTTAATTTTTGATATTTTTTTCTATTTTCTTAGATTTTTTTATAATATTTTTTCTATATTTTTTAAAAATATGTTTGCTATTTTATTAGATTTTTCTTAATTTTCTATATTTTTTTAAAATATTTTCCTATTTTATTAGATTTTTCTTAATTCCTTTATTTTTTTAAAATATTTTTGACGTATGGGACCCGATTGTCAGAAAAAATTATGAAAATAATAAAATTTAACGGAGTTTGTCTCCGTTAATTTTTTTATAGTTGGGATTGTATTGAACTAACGGATATAACGTTTGGGGTCGATAAAAATAGAAAGAAAATATTTGGGACTGATTAAAATAAAATGACAAATAAGTGGGACCGTGGGGTGTAATAACTCTTTGAAACTGAGTCTCTGCTGATACTTTATCACCATTATGTAACAGAATAAAAGTTGGGTGTCAAGTTATTAAGGATAAAAATATTTGGGTAAATTTTACACTAGACAAAAAATTGGATATCAAATAATTTTTTTTCTCAAATAATTGTTTAAAAAGGAAAAGCAAAAAGAAAAAAAAAATGGTTGATCCCAAAAATAAATTATAATAGATATGAAAGTTATCATATCAAGAGAATTTGATAAGAGAAATTGAGAAGATATGAGAATATAATAATATAACTTCTTTTTAACTATTTTGACGTGGAAATAAACTAATTGGGTGTGGAAATAAAAGCTCACATTAACCAATTATACATTGTACTCCCTCGGTGCAAAATAAATGACTCTTTAGGATAGTAAAAAATCATTTCACCATGATCTTTGATCTTATTTTATTTCATATTGTTTCATTTTTACTCCTAATTTTCACTTAAATTAAAACACCATCATCAAATTGGATTGATGCATAAAATAAAAATTGTCATTTGCACAAAATATTGGTTTCGAAAAAGATAAAATGACAAGTAATATAAACAGTAAGAATCCGTAGAAAAACGTCGTTTATTTTGCACCGGAGGGAGTATTTAATAAGAGATGGTCTCACAAGTCACAAACCTCGAATTCAAATTAATCGGTTCATTGTGCACGGACACTAAATGGGTAAAATCCAAAAAAGAAAATAAACAATGAAGGATTGAAATTGAAAATTTAGCTAGTAGCTCTGTGATACTTCCTCTATACATAGAAGAATTAAATTTGAATCTCCTGACTTGCAATTCATCTAATACCCGGCTCGTTTATACTTTTACACAATTATTTATTTATTTTAGAGAAAAAAACAAGAAAAAGGAAAAGGGAAAAAGATTGGAAGTAAAAAGGGAAGAAAAGATCCAATTTTTGTTTTTCATTAGGTTGGAGGGGTGTTGTTACTTTTGGGATTTGGAAGACCACATCTCTTTTGGCTGACCAAAATTGATTACTGTTTATCTCATAGGAAGAATAAAATGGACCACTTCCTCTTACACTACTCCTCCCACTCCTTCCTTCCTCCTTCCCTCCCTCCCTCAGTCACTCCCTCACTCTTTGATTAAGAATGAAGCTGGAAGATTCTTTGCCGTCATCCTCATCCCGCCGTGATCAAACCTCTCCGGCACCGGAAAAGTTGCGCGCCAAACGAATTGGCTGCATGTCTGCCCTCTTCCGCCTTGTCTACAACTACCACAATCGCCGCCGCAGATTCCTCACCTCCGGTTAGCTAACCACTTCATTTCTTGGGTCAATTTTTTTATTCAACTCATCCAATTAATTTTACCATAGTCTCCTTTTAATAAATCTAATATCTCTTCATTTGTTTTAAAAGTAATATTATAACGTTATCAAAATTTTACTCGTTACGTCTCCGGATCCATTAATATACTCTCATTCCGTTATAAGACTATTCTCATTTGAACATGTTCGGGTTGTTTTAAGAGTTCAACATTCAGTCTCTTTTCAGTTTTCATAAATGTTGATGGAAATTAATTAATTAGTTTGTTATAATGATGGAATTAATTAATTACTAATTTGATTAAATTTGATCCTGCAGGGAAAAACCAGGAAAGGAATATTGCCAAAACCGTGCTCGCCTCCACAACAAATCCAAAACAAACTGCTTCTCCTTTGCAACAACAGAAGCCACAAAACGGAGTCGTTTCCGCCAAACATGACCCAGTGATCAAGACCTCCTGCGGCCTGCCCAGAAGCCCAACGCTGCCGCCGGACATGCGACGCGCGAGTCCACCGGTGGGAATGAATGATCATGGGATCCCCGAAGGAGGTTCGACGGCGGTGGACCCGGCGACAGAAGTTGCGGAGAAGAGGCGGAGGCTGTTAGGAGCATTGGAGAAATGCGATGAGGACTTGAAGACTCTAAAGAAGATTATTGAGGTGGTGAAGAGTAGCGTTGCCGCTAATGATGACGATTATGATAGTAATAATCAAAATAATAACACATCCGGAGCTATTAAAAGCGACGATATGCAGTTCTCTACGGCGTCGTCTGCGATTCATCACGTGACATGTCGTTCGACGCGTCAAATTGCCAATGGTTAGTTTTTCTCTCTACATTTATTTACCTTTTCTTCATTGCACTATTTAGTATTTATGTTTTGATACACTGTTTACGGAATCCTCTATAAACACAAATCGCAGTTCTTTAGTAGATGAAAATCTAAACTAGGAGATTTAAACTTAAAATTTATCTTATAAAAAATATCATTGTTTATAATAAAATAGCAAATAATAAACTGTAAAGGATAAAAAATATTTTTACACTTTTATCCTAAGAAAATGACGTTCGTGATTTATGGTGGGATGATGACAGCCTTAAACGACCGGAGACTGTGACTTTTTCCGTTGAAAAGTAAAAGTGGTCGTAAGTATAGCAGCAGCACATGCACTGCACTGCCCCGTTTTGGATTCCATTTCCACCTTAACGATCATCATGGCATCTTCTTCTGCAAAGAAAAGAAAAGAACAATCATACCATCTTCTGTAAAAAAAGAAACATCATAACCGTTATTTAGAGTGGGGGACAGAATCATTCTCTTCTCTATTCAAAAATTGAAGAATAAAAATATTAACCTAAGTAATAAATTACTTTGCATAGGGGAAAAAAGACCGACATCTATCTCAGAAGTCAGAACACTACCTACATACTGACATTGTGGTTATGGTTAATGGTCCATTCTGTTTCCCTCATTTGATTTGGTTTTAGCTGTACGAATCGACCTAAACTGAATTGAAATTAGTTCGGTTCGATTTGGTTCAGGTTGTCTTTTCCGCCATCTTATGAACTATGAAACTAATCTTATGTTTAAGTAAAGTTATTATATGTTAATTAACGTGAGAAATGTGTATAGTGGTCGGGCGAGTGCCGCAGCAGCAAAAGAAGAAGCCAGGAGAAGAGGAGAAGATCAGTAACATGTGTTTCTATGATAGAGTCATGAGCCCATTAGATCAAGTACTGATGGGTAATATTCATGGAAAGAGTACTGTAGGTTCTAATTATTATTCGCCTAATAGTTTATGGACAAGCAAGGCGATGGTAGAGAGTGTTAATGAGGTGTGTAAGGATATTGAATGGGGGGAGAAGAGGGAGATTGGAAGAATTTGTTTGGCTCTACAAGATCACATTTGCAGGGACTTGATTGAAGAATTTGTTGGAGATGAAGTACTCGGATTTAAATTTGGGTGCAAATTAGTCACTCCACCTCTTCCCCTACCATTTGAATCATGTAAAAAAAGACTACAGTTTTGATTTCTCTTATATAGTGTTTTTCCTTTTGTTTTGTGACTTGTGAGCTTGGGTTTCGTATCTATCTATATATGAGATGTAGTAATTAAGCAATTAGCATTTTGTTTTTAAGTCAATCACAAAATTGCCCCATCAATTACTTGTTTATGTATAAGTTTCTACGAAAAAAATCGAAAAATTAATTGTGCTATAAAAGGAAATAACTGCGGAACCTCAATATTGGAGGGTACGAGTGTTTTTGCACTGCCCACGGACATCACCCTGCAAAAAAAACATGAATATGATGTAAGGTCCCAGTTAATGATGAACAGCAGTTCAGATTTTATCATGGTTGAACTAACCAGTTCATAGAAAGTGAGAAAAGATGGAGGAAGTATCTAGCTGTTACGTGGGCCGGGCCTGCTTTATCGTACAGGGTATGGGCTTTCATAGTCCCTCTTAGGATCAGGATCAGGCCAGCCCATATCCATAAAAATGCAATTTTGGTTTGGTTGGAAATTGGAACCATCAAATTGCAAGGGCAGCCGTGACTAAGATAATAAGAATATTCTAATACGAGTAGAGATGAGTAGTGGGACATGCGTGCGCAGATTTAAGAAAATTACTTTAAAATTTAAATATTAGTTGGCCGCCTCAGAATTGTGCGGCAGTGACCGACACGTGACGTGGCAGTCAGATGATATCATCCTTTACGCGTCCACACCGCGTAAACGTAAACCGCGTCCCTCATTTTTCTCTCTTTTTCTTTAACGAATCAGCTTCTTCTTCTTTTTTTACTACTATAATCAGTAATGATTTCAACTCCCACACTTTTTTTTAGTAAATTAAAAAATATATATATATATTCCCCGATCGAATTTCTAACAATGATACCCATAGAATCATAGATGACTCCGGTTACTCCCTCTGGCTTTTTTTATTTGTCGTTCTGGCTTTAAAATGATGGCACAAAAATAGATGTCGTTCTGTGACAAAAAATAACTTTTTTATTTTTTTAATATTATTTTTCCTGCCACCCGCTGCCTACATGCTTGTCAGTACCAACCAAACTTTGACAGCTGCCACTTTGATCAGCTTTATTCATTTTTTAATATTTTTTCCGACACAAAATGATAAAAAGTTGGGCCGTGTCAGACGACACTGTACAACCCTTAATCCGCGTGATCCAAACCCAAACGACAGATAAAAAAACCGGAGGGAGTATATTACGAGTCTTGCCAGTTGTCGATACTCTACACTCTTACACTCTTTCACAAAAATTAACAGCCACTCCAATTTTCATTTCCCTCCAAAAACCTCTCATTGTTTTAGCTTCCGCTGAAACCCATCTTCCCAAGCAAACATGCCAGGCGATAGAGATTGAAATAAAAATTATAGACTAAATTGTAATTTTTAGTAGCTGATTTTCTTTTTGTGTCACATTTACTCTGTTAATCCAAGAGCGTTTATGGTAAAGCTCCCTCCCACGAGCATTGAAACTTGATGATATTACTAATATACCCAAAAGGAAAAAGAAAAATGAGAGGGAGAATCCGTTACCGTATCGCATGAAAGCGGATATGACAATTAGGATTGTACAAAAAACTGACCCAATCCGCCTGACCCGTATAACCGACCTGACCCAATCCGTCAAAAGAACATAACCCACATAACCGCGGGTAACGGTTATATAACCGACCCATTATAGTTGAGTTGGGTCGGATAGCGGATCGAGTTTTTAAAACCCGCTTATAACCGACCCAACCCACCTATTAACCCTAACTATATAAGCATAAGTAAGTTTATAACCCTAAAACTAAAAGCCGCTGCCCTCTCCCTCTCCCTCTCGGCTCCCTCGCAAACACAACCCATCCCAACCAGCAACGACGACTTGCCGACCCACGACCTGTCACCGTCGCCTCCCATCCCTCCTCTCTGACCGCAGACGCCGACAACAAACACCCTCTCCCTCTCCCTCTCCCTCTCGACTCCTTCGCAACCCAACCAGCAACCACACAGTCACCATGACGACTCGCCGACCCACGACCTGTCACCGTCGCCTCCCATCCCTCATCTCTGACCACACCGCCACACAACCACGCCGCTGCTCATCTCTCCCTCACATCCAGTCGTCGCCTCCCATCCCTCCTCTCTGACCACACCGCCACGCCGCCGCTCATCTCTCCATTTTTTACACTCGCCGCTCCCTCGCATCCCTTCTTCTTGCGCTGCTCAACAGACATCGATCAGTCATTCTCTTCCTCCGCTTTGTTTCTAAGGTACCCTTTTTTCCTTTCTTCCAAATTAGTCGAATCTCTTGGTGCTATTGTGATGGGTTATTTTATTTTTTCTTGTTAATTCCTCTGCTTTGTGTATTTTGTAGTAATCAATTGTTGTTTGTTCTTATAATTTCAATTGTTTTATTGTTTGTTCTTAAAACAAAGTAATCAATTGTTGTTTGTTCAGAATTGTTAATTGTTAATTGTTTTATTGTTCTATTTCAATGGTAATCAATTGTTGTTTGTTCTTATAATCTCTTTGTGCTACTGGGCTCTAATTCTTAATTGTTTTATTCATAACAGATGGTTGAAGTTGAAATTTCATTGGTAATCAATTGTTGTTTTATCAGAATTGTTAATTGTTAATTATTTTATTGTTTTATTTCAATGGTAATCAGTATTGTTTGTTCTTAAAACAGAGTAGTCAATTGCTATTTTATCAGAATTGTTAATTGTTAATTATTTTATTGTTTTATTTCAATGGTAATCAATTGATGTTTATTCTTATAATCTCTTTGTGCTACTGGGCTCTAATTCTTAATTGTTTTATTCATAACAGATGGTTGACGTTGAAATTTCAATCACGTCTGATGCTGGTTCAAATGGTGAGGATCAAACTCCTATAATTGTTGCTGCTGGTGCAAATGGTGAGGAACAAACTCAAACACAACAAGCTGTGATCGAAGGACAGAAAAGAAATCGTGAGCAATCTCTAGTATGGAGTCATTTCACAACTGTTCCAGGGACTGAAGGTACTAATCGTAGAGCTACTTGCAATTATTATGGTCGTAATTATGCTTGTAGCAATGGGACTAAAAGCAATGTGACTACTAATTTGTGGTCACATTTAGATAGAAGATGCAAAAAATACTCTTATAGAGTTGTTAGAGATAAAAAATAGAAAATATTACTATTTCAACCTAAAAAAGAAGTGAGTGTTGTTGATGGGGTTAAATGTGGTACGTTGAAAGCCTTAGGTTATACACATGATGCTTGTAGGAAGGCACCAGCTAGTATGGATATTGTGGATGAGATGGCTTTTAGGGTCGTGGAGGGTAAGGGTTTTTTGAATTTTTGTCAAGTTATGCAACCTTTGTTTAAAGTACCTTCAAGAACTATTGCAAGAGATTGCATGAAATTGTATTTTGAAGAAAAAGCAAAGTTGAAAGAAAAAATTAAGGGTCAGCGCATTTGTTTGACAACGGACACTTAGACATCTATCCAAAACATCAATTATATGTGTCTCACAGCCCATTGGGTTGATGATGATTGGAAGTTAAACAAACGGATAATTAATTTTTGTCAAGTTGCAAGTCACAAGGGTGAGGTCTTGGGTAAGGTTGTTGAGAATTGTCTATTGGATTGGGGAATAGATAAAATTTTAACATTGACGGTTGACAATGCAAGCTCCAATGATGGAGTTATTAGACACTTAAAAGGTGTGACTGGAGAGTGGAAAGATGTGATATTTGAACATGAATTTTTACATGTTAGGTGTTGTGCACATATTGTCAATTTAATTGTGACTGAAGGTTTAAAAGAAGTGAATGAGTCAATTGTTAGGATTAGGAATGCAATTAGATATGTGCGGTCTTCACCTTCTAGGCTTCATTCTTTTAAAAGGTTTGCCGACAAAGTAAAGGTTTCAACTCAAAATTTTGTATGTTTGGATATTGCAACTAGGTGGGGAATACCTATAAGATGTTGGAAGCTGCTGAAAAATTTGAAAAGGTATTTGATAGAATGAAAAAAGAAGATGTTAGGTTTTCTAAATACTTTGAGGAAGGGGGGAAGACTAGTGGGGTTCCTACATCACTTGACTGGAAAAATTCAAGAGTTTTCATCAAGTTTCTTAAGCTGTTTTACATAGTCACTTTGAGATTTTCAGGTTCTTTGTCTGTTACATGTAATAATTTTTTTCATGAGCTTGTGAATATGCAATCCAAGATAGTTCAATTGTCTAGAGGTAGGGATCCTTTATTGAGTGGGATGACAGCTGGTATGATGTTAAAGTTTGATAAATATTGGGGAAAGTTTGACAAAATTAATTTCTTGTTATATGTGGTTGTTGTGTTGGATCCACGTTACAAGTTGAGATATGTCAAATTTTATTTTGGCGAAGTTTATGATTCAATCACAGCTTCTGAATTGATAACTAAAGTGAGGGCAACTTTTGTGAGGTTGTATGAACACTTTTCTGCTCAAATAAAAAGTTCTGATGTGGGGAGTGCTAGTCCAAGATCAAATACTGCTCAAGTGGAAGAGAGAGATGATCTAATGGCTGAAGATGAGCATAATGAGTTGGCTTCTAAATTTAAAATGCATTTGATGGAGGAGGATAATGAAGAGAGTAAGGATGAGGTTGAGAGGTATCTTTTAGATGGGTGTGAGGAGATGAGTGATGAAAAATTTAATATCTTGGATTGGTGGAAAGTCAATGGGTACAAATATCGAGTTCTTGCAATGATAGCTCGAGAGGTGTTGGTTGTCCCGGTGTCAACGGTCGCATCAGAATCTGCTTTCAATACCGGTGGGCGTGTACTTGATCCATTTCAAAGTTCTTTAGCTCCAACAATGGTGGAAGCTTTACTCTACTGTCAAAATTGGTTGCGTTGCTCTCAAAAACAAATTGACTTGCATGATGCATTGGAAGATATTGAAAGTTATGATGAAATTGAATCAGGTAACAACAAACATATTTCCAAAGTTTCTATTTTTTTGAATAATAATGAATTCTGATCATATTTTCTGATTTTGCAGAATTTGCGTCAAAAGTTACATTGGATCTTAATGTTGATGAAGACATTGAAGACGAGTAATAGGGTATATTCACTTCACTGACTTTTAAATTTTTTTTTCATCATTGTTGTTGTTGGATCTATTATAACATGAATGTGTGAATTTGTATTAATGCAATAGTGGTTGCTCTAAATTGAGAATGATCAATAATTTTGTTATTTGTCTGTCAATAATTGAGTGGTTGTATCTTACAGAAGGATGCTCTTTTCGGAGGAAGGGTGATTAAGATGGGAGCTCGTGAATGCTGGACGTTGTTTGCTATATTGCAGCTGCACTTGATCTTTTGGATGTTTATATTAGAATGGAGTTGTATTTGGTTTGAATATTGCAGCTGCACTTGATCTTTTGGCCAAAATGTTGGATTTTAGGCTAAAATATTATAGAAATTTTTAGGCCCCGTTTACTTCGGAGGTTTTTCCAGAAAAATCTCCAGTTTTTAGAAAAATGGACGAAAAAATAGAGAATGTGTTTACTTGGCGTATTTTTCCATTCTCGAATGGAAATGAAAAACTTCCACACTGTTCATTTATGAACAAATTTGGAGAGGGCACAAATTGGGTTTTCCATTTTTCCACTCCAAATGGGAAACAGGCGTTTCCAATTAATGGTACAGTACTATTAAATGAATTTTTCTAAAACCCAATTTTGCCCTTTTCTATTTCTTCTAACGCTGTCTTTCTCATTTCTCCTCCTCTGCCTTTGCTACCTAACCTCAACGCAACCGTTCTTCTTCTTCGTCTCCAACGTCTCCATCTCCGATCGTCTCCATCTCCAATCTCTTCCTCTCTCTTCAATTCAAAGCTTGGATTTTTCTTTCAAGTTTAAGGAGATTGGTGTTCTGGGTTTTTTTGCAAATTCGCAGCAGTAGAGGAAAGTCGGGTGCTTTGGTGAACGAGTATGGTTGTGGATATGCAACCACACTCGTTAGGGTTTTGAGATTCATTTTTTGTTCTCATCATTTTGATTTTATGCTTTCAATTTCGGTTCCTTTGATGTGCATTGTGAATGACTGTCATGCGTTAAAGAGGTAGTTTTGTGTCTTTTTAACTTGCTCCTGTTTCTTTCGTTTA
This sequence comes from Viola odorata, assembly GCA_963691705.1. NCBI lineage: Eukaryota > Viridiplantae > Streptophyta > Magnoliopsida > Malpighiales > Violaceae > Viola > Viola odorata. Next base: position 48,209,824 of record OY829541.1, on the reverse strand, counting down.
GGTGTAGAATATTTTCTGCATTTGGGGTAGAGAAGTATATTGGTGTAGGAGGCTTTCTTTTGTGTCATGGTATCTATAAGGTGTTCGAATGAGAGTCTATGTGGTTTTGTGCAGTCAGGATTCTCATTGTATTGATTTAGCTGTTTAGTGTCTTAAGACAGTTAAAATTGACTGTCTATTTCTGTGCTAATTTGATTTCCATCACAACTCCATTTGATTGAAAAAGTATAACTTATGTTAAGAGGATGCAAGTCTGCATTATTGAGTTGGAGGATCCAGTTGAGAATATTGGTGCAAAATTAGTGAGGCAGGCAGCTGCCAAGACAAATGACTTGGCTGGTGATGGGACTACTACATCTATTGTTATTGCACAAGGCCTTATTGCTGAAGGTGTCAAGGTCTGTATATTTATACTTATTTCTGAAAGTTTATGATTATTGCAGTAACTTTGGTGGCTGTTGTGTTTACATACATGTAAAATCTTATCATTCAGGTTGTTGCTGCTGGAGCAAACCCTGTTTTGATCACTAGAGGCATTGAGAAGACCACTAAGGCTCTAGTGAAAGAACTTAAGTCAATGTCTAAGGAGGTAATTTAAAATGGCGTAAACAAAGCTCAGAGATCTGTATCTGCCGTCATTGCAATTTTCCTCATATTTGTCATAAGTTGGTTAAACATACTTGTTTGAATTATTGCAGGTGGAAGACAGTGAGCTTGCAGATGTGGCAGTTGTTAGTGCTGGAACAACTATGAAATTAAGGTGCTATTAATTTGCTATTCTTTCTTGACTTTTAATTTGCCATTCTTGATTGATAATGAATGCTCAAACTTGCTACATGAATTTTGAAATCTGGAAATCAGTTCAGCATGTGTTGTCATGATTAGTGTACTTAACCCAAGTAGAAAATGTGAACTTGTGATGTAACCTGCTAGTCCTGCAACTTCTCAAGTCTCTACTATGCTCTTCTTGATTGGATACCACAGATAGAAAATATTTCGAATCCTGCAGATACTGTAAATGTTTTTAACTGATAACATGAATTGAAGTTAGTTGCTTTATTGCTATTTATTTGTGGCTTTGGAATTTGAAGCTAAGTGTGTGGAATTGCTTGATTAAGCAGATGACATATGTGATGTACTAAATGAGAGTGCCACTAGTGGAAGCCAAGGATTTAGGGAACCAGAAAATATTACTGAAATTCAGTTGAATACCGTGCCTGAACAGAAAATTAAACAAGCAATACTCCAAAGTAAGGTCAGTGTTAAGATTTTATCTCTTATGTGATCGGGGGGTTGACTTCCATTGGTCGGAGTTGCTGTAGTTGCCGTCAAATCCACCTGCAAGGCGCCAGAGGGGGGGCTCCGACGTAGACACTCCGATGCTTAAGTCAGTATGTGTTTCAGAAATAGCAGCGGTTCTAGTAAGTGAATTCTGGCTTACTTGATGTTTGAATTAAGGGGTATTTATAGGCCACTGGTGGCGATAGCAGGGCATAAGGGCGGTATCCAGGTGAGATGACGCTCCGGATGACGTCACGGGCGATACCTGAGGATGACGTCATCAGCGATACCCGAGGTAGTGTCATGGTGGATGTCTCCGGGGAAGGTATCGGGGGCGATACCTACGATCATGTCGGGGGCGATAACTCCATAGGTCCCTGGGATGGGATGATGCCGTGCGTTAAGAGACGCGTGAGACCTCCCCCCCCCCCCCCCCCCCCGCTGATGTCGACCATCCCAGTAAACGCTTCAAGGTCTGCTAGCGATAGCTTAGATGTCCGGTAAGGCTTGTGGGACTCCCTCTTCGGCAGGGGTCATAATTACAGAAATGCCCTTAGGATTGCGTTAATGGTTATCATAAGCCCAACTGAAAACGAGACCGAGTGTTCACCAAGGGCTGTCATTCTCTATCCATGTCTGGAATCTTAGGTGAGGGTCCTTTCTTTCTTAAGGCGACATGCTCATAGGATCACCGAGCTTCTTTGTCTCCTTTAGCACGACAGGGATTAGTTTGAACGACTGGTAGAGCTTAGATCTGAAGCTTTCCTCCGAGTAAGCAGATTCCGGCCTTCATTCTGGTCTAAAGACCCGTCCTCCTGAGGTATTTAAGGGATCCGCGAGAGACGCCGCTATCCCATTCATAACCATTAGGGCGTTGCTTTCGCCCAGTGATAGTATTCTGCTTGGTCCATCGGCAGAGCTTAGAAAGTCGCAACTTCGTTCGCGTCGTAGGAGAGCTACTGACGGGCTACTTTCGATACCGCCGAGGATTGCAGCCAGGTCATACCGTAGGCTCGCATGCGTTCCAGGTCCATCATCCTTTTGAGTGAACTGCAAACACATAGAGGAGATAGGTATTCATGGAAGAATTAATAAACTTTATACTTACAGGGGGTTTGAGATAACGCGGGCTCTGTCTTTCCTTTCCGCTTAAGGAAACAGCGATATTGACGCGATTTTATGCCATCAGCTGCCTACGATTTGCGCGGCTTTATACCACCAGATACCTGTGATGTCGACGAGGTTTTATGCTGCTAGGTCTACCTGCGACATCGACGCAGCCTTATACTGTGGATACCGGCAACCATATGGCTTTTACGTCATGGGCACCCGTAATATTGTGCCTCTTTGCATTTTTCAGGATTCTATCTCGTACCCTGTCGAATGTCTGCATCGTTGGTAGTATACGAACGTCGACCTTGGTTTCCGTTTCAGGTCCATCGGCCTTCGAGGGTAACGGGACGGCTCGTCTTTTGAGGACCTCCTTTTTTCCCAAGGCCCTTTTTCTTCAGAGTCTATAAATCTGGGGCTTTCTCCACCCACGCTCTTCTCATCTTTAGCAATTCGCATCATGGATCATTTGACTAAAAATTTTCTCCTTTCCAAGGGCCACACTCTCAAGAACCTCAATGATGGTGACGTCGGGTTCATGGAGAACATGCTGGTCAAGACTTCCGAGGACATCCTGGAGCTACAAGGGATGTTGACCCCACTCCATTCTAGGCTGGGAGTTACGTCTCTGGAGGATTTCAGTCCTTTAGAGAGCGTGTCGAAGTTGGCCACTTCCATCGCTCGGATTCAGGTGGTGATCGCCATGCTGCAGCAGCGCAAGGACATATTGGGGTGCTGTTTGAAGGGGATGAGGGTCACTTCTGCTGACCTGACTCTGGTCATGGACTATCTGAGAGACATTCCCGAAGTTCCCGAGGACGCTGGCTCTGATGCCTGACGGCGGTGGCTCCCTTTGAGCCTTTTTTTCTTTTCTCCTCGTTATGCAGCTGTACCTTTCGGCCATTAGGCCATAATAAATAAACTATTTTCGTTGTGCCCTTAATCACTGTTCTTCTTCTTTAATGCGTCCTTTGTCTTTTTTCGATTGGAGGTATTCTTAGCCCAACCGAAAACGAGTCAATCACTAGACGACTTTTCCACTAACCGTTCCACATTAATTCTGCGCCTCCAACTCCTTGTCCATCGATTGGGCTAATTTTTGATTTTCCTCGATCTGGGGGAGATTTCAACAGGCGTGACTGTAAATCTAGATTCGCACTCCAGGTTGTACGCGTGTCAATTCTCAAAAGTCGCGTTGGGAGATCAAGAGCTTTTCCCCCTCTTCTGGCTATTTAAAGGGATCCTTTCCCTCCTTTCTGTTCATCTTCTTATTTATTTTTCCTCTTGGCAGACCTCTTGGCAGATCGCTTGTGATCTTATGGTTGACTCTTATTTTTTGGATACAGCGGCGCGGGATTCTCCGCCAACTCCTCCGACTTCACCGGACTCGGACAACCCTCCTCTGTCACCTCCGTGGCGGCCGTTTGTTCACCGACGGGGACGCAAGAGGCAAAGGAAAAATGCCTCAAAGGTGTCTGCACCACTTTTCAAGTGTCGTGCCCCTTCTGCTGAAAAGGGGAATGAACCCTCTATTCCTCCTCGTGTCTTGCCAACATTAGCTCTTCCTTCTGCGAGCGCTGAAACGACGATGTCGACCACAGAAGAGGAGCCCGACCGATCATCGATATACGTAGGAAAGAGGAAGGAAGAGCCTTTCCCTCCCTTTAGCGGGGAGCCATCACTCTCGGATGATGATGTAGTTTATTGCTATGGTATCACTTGGTCTGACGGTGATTAGTTTAAATTGTCTCGTCTCTTTGTAGATGCGTATGGCTTTCCGAAATTGAATAAGATAATCTTTCTTTTTCTTTTGTTCCCCTATCGCCTTTCTAACTCACTTCTTCGAACGTCAAGGGTTATCGCAGAGGGGATCAGTGGCTGAGTGCAACTATTTTTGGGTTTCTAACCGTCTTCCTGTGAAGGACATAAATGACTGCCCACGCGTCTCTTTCAACTCCGCACGTGTTTCCCTTTTACAGGCTGTCTTCTTCTTCAAGTTGAACCTTTATAAGGGAAACCCTATTCTCTTTTATCTTTTTGCTAATATTCTGCAATTTTTCACACTTTCTCTTTCTCCTGTGTTTCTTCTTGCTCGAGAAGAGAGTCTTCGCAACTGCTCGCCGGCGACGACGGTCTGTTCTCCGGCTACTTTTTCCAGGTATTTTATCCCTCTCTCGCTGTAGTTTATTTTCCCGATTCCTTATGTCTCATATTGGAGCTTCTGCAAGAGTCGAAAATCCCATAGATCTCGAGGCTAGGAGAGCTCGTAGTATTTTTGATTGTGATGAAGTTTTGAGGGCTGAGTTGGAAGAGAACGGTATCACCTTCCCCTTGGGATGTCGCCCGTATATCCCTACGAAAGACATTCGGCTCCATGCCGCCATGTGGGGAACGTTTCGGCTGGTTTACTTCAAGATGTTCCTCTACGAATTTTATCTCCCACTTCATACTTCTCTGATGAAGCTGCTAGACTACTACGATCTTAATCCGGTTCAAATAACTCCGTCTTCGTGGTGTGGGATTTATGCATTCCTTCGGTCATGCGAGATGAAGCGTATTTTCACTCCATCCCTTGATCTGTTCCGCACATTTTTCAAGTTGAGTTGTCGCGCCTGCTTGGTGGATATCACTCCTAGATGGAATGACGACATCGTGCGCTTTTTCTGGCGGAACTTCCAAGGTTTTGAAGAAAACGTGGATAACTGGAAGAATGGCTTCTTCACCCTTCGACTGCCGTCCCGCTGGTGGCGCGGAGGCTTTAATCAAAAGATTGTTAGTGCCGATTGGAAAAAACCCGAAGTGCTGTCCAGCACCGATGTGTTCCATGTTTCTGCTCTGTTAGGGATAGAAGGGCCTTTCCGCATTCGGGAATTTGCTCGGTTCAGACCCTTGAAAGAATGTGTCGTTGGTGAGTTTTTCTTTTGCCGCGTTATCGCTTCACTTGACTTGCTATATTAATATATTTCGTTGACGGGCAGCGCGGTAGGTTGTTCTTCTGGTGGAAATAATACTCCTCTGAACGTGACGCCGCTTCAGACGTTGCCTCCTTCTCCACCGCCCAGATTTCCAGCCATCCAATTATCCCACCGAGAAAAAGGAGGATTAAGACTGTCGCGACACGCAACGTTTCCGCCCAATCTTCTCGTTTTCTTGAGAATTGGTTGCCACTTCGGAGTAGGGGAGTGCCTTCGAGTTGTCCTGTGACTGAATCGATTGACAGCGATAGCGAGAGTATGGATACTGGTTCCGAACTGCGTCATGCCACCCTTGCCCAACGGATGAAGCTCAGGGCGAGGAAAAACGATCCAGTGGCGGAGTCATCCGAGGACAATAGTGAAGATATGGCTGCCGAAACGGAGCGTTTCAAGAAGAAAAATCGGAAAGAAGAAACTGGTCCCCCCATTCCTCCTCTGAAGGAAGTTAACGTAGTTCCCCCCACTAAGGTCGATACTTGTCCTATCGCGAGTACCTCGCAAGTGGCGGAGGTTGTCAAGGCACCTTCCATTGTTCTTTCCAAAACTGATGAGGTTTCCGCGGCGGTGGAACCACCTTTGCCATCCGGTGGCCCTGATTCTCTAATTTTCTCCTGTATTCTGGACGTGTCCGTGCCGGTTTCAAACCCAAGCGTTCCTCCTAATCCTGTCCCGAAGAAACCTCAGCCCTTATTCCTTTCGTCGATCTCAGGCGTGGGTAATTCCGTAAAGAGTTGCTCTCCTCCCTTTATCGCCAACCTTTCCCCTCAAGGTCCTCAAGTAAATGCTGCGTTTCAGCTGGATCTGTCGTCCTTCGGTACTGACGGGCTTCGCGCTTTAGGGATATCAGATCCGCTATCGCGAGATGAGCCGGTAGGGACCATAGTGGTCCAGATGTTCAGTTCTTCGAAGGACAAGGAAGAGTTCCTGCAGCGCCCTCCTGATGTTCAACATGTACGCCTCCTGAACGATATGCTGGCTAGCTTTCGCGAGCTGAACTATTTTCTCGAGGATCAGAGCGGCAAGGTTCGACGCTCTCCCGACTCGACGGAGCAATTAGATGCCGCTTTGGCGAAGGTAACAGAGCTGTCCAAGCTTCAAGATCGTACCCGGGCAGAGTTGAACGAGTGTCGCGCTGATCTCGCACGAGAAAGATCCAAAAGGAAGGCTAAAGTGGAGCTACTGGAGGCGGAACTAGTGGCGGACGACAAAAGGAACTCTCTCCTTCGTGAAGAGATATTGTCTCGTGATGCGAATTTGGCCAAAGTGCCCTCGAGGATAGCTTGGTGGAAAGATAAGACTATGAAGGCCTGTATCGCTGGCTTTACAGATCTCTATCGCCAGGGGCCGTTGACTTGACCAAGTTGTCTGATTATACTTCCAAGAAGATAAAGGATTTAGGCGAAGGCAAGGGAGATTTTCTCTCTCGGGGAGGAGTAGGCGAATGGTGGCGGCGATATCTGTGCCGGCCATCAACTGGTCAAGCCTGATTCTCTGGGAAGGTTTTCCCATTTATTCACTTTTTCTTGTATTGTAATAACGCCTTTCTGCGCAAAACGATATCTGCATTTCATTTTTTAAATAATAAACAATCTCTGCTTCGCTTTTCCATGTTATCCCGGAAGTTACTGGCTTGGTTGACGCCATTCTGCGTTATCTCCTTTAGTGCAGTATCGCTCTTGTCTTATTTCAAGAGATCCTTTCTGCTTTTCAGAGCATTTAATGCTTATGATCTTTTGATTGATGCGGGAGAAAAGTCTTGATAACTTAGGCACACGTAACACCTAGGGCTAGCGTGCTTCAGAATTTTAGCAAAATCGAAGCGTTGCCGCGTTTCTCTAGAATTGTACTCATTGCTTGAGTCTTTTCCTTGTGATCCTCTCACGCAACGACTACGACGTCCGTCATTTCGTTGACTACTAGGGTTATAAAACCCAATACTTGTTTCTTTTGCTTATTTTTTCTAGCCGTCTTATTTTCTTTTCACCGTTCAAGGTTCTCGAAGAGCTTTCTCTCTAAAGGTACCTCCTCTTTTCTTTCGTCATCTTCTTTATCTTTACTTTTTTACTTTTGCCATGGCTAGGACTCGCCGCTCTGAGTCGAAATCGGCCGATGAGAAAAAGATGGATGTTACAGCTAGTAGTATCACCTCTGAGGTTGCTCTTAATGAGCATTTAGCCGCTCACAATGTTGTTATCCCTGAGGGGTATAAGGCCATCGTTGCCTCTGAGACAGTACGCTTGAATAGCATTTTGACGGGCAAGCGTAGGGTTCTGTATACACAAATGTTCCGTTACGGTTTCCAGCTTCCCATCAACTCTTTCATAAAACAGTTGCTCATTGCCTGCGATTTGAATCCTGTTCAATTAGCCCCGAATGCATATTGCTGCGTTTATGCCTTCTTAGAACTTTGTAAATATAAGGGGATCACTTCCCCTTCTCTTTTACTGCTTAAATCAGTTTTTAAGCTGATGAAGTATCGGGGAGTGATAACGATATCGCCTCATTTTGATGATGACTCACTCAAGTCCTTCACTTGGAAACTTCTCCACATTGAGTCCTCTGTCGATGCTTGGAAGAAAGAGTTCTTTGTGATAGATCTTCCTAAAGACCCCGGTTCCTAGTGGCGGTCTGGGTTTAACCAAGACGTCAAGGACAACGTCTGGGGTCGACCGGAGACTCTTCCTCAGCGCGAACAAGGCTGGTTAGATAAACTTCTTCAACTGAAAATCAGCGTTCATATCCGTCATATGGCGTGCAGAGTCGATATGAAGGCCTGCGTTAGACGTGAGTGTCGAGTCGCTTCCTTCTTGATGCGAATCCACGCATCCAGGTGCCTTTACCGCCAGCTGGCCCAATGACTCGAGCCAGGGCTCAAAAGCTTCAAGACCGATTGTCATCTCTCATTCACAAAGAGCTGGAATCTGAGATGACAAGTGAGAAAGCTACATTGAGAGAGAAGACAACAAGAGTGGTGAATCTTCTCACTTTCGGCTTGACCGATGTTCTGTCTGATAGAAACGACATGGAGCCGATTCACGCAAACGGCACTTGACCGTTTTCATCGAAATGGTATCTGTCCGATTCACACAATCGGCACTTATCCGTTTCACTTAGCCGTTGCCGATTCCATCATCTGTCGCGCATGCCGATTGCTGTTTCCTTTCCGCGTCACACCTATCTGCCCTTTTGTTGATAACGGCTTCTGTCCGTTTCGCCTATCCTGGAGTTGACGCGCGTTGACTGACCCTTTTAAGCAAGGCTGCGACCTTCTATTTATTTAGTTTAATTAATTAAATAGATACTTTAATTAATTAGTTAAGTGTTCTACTTTAGTTAAGTGTTCTACTTTATTTATTATTCCTATTTTGGAATTAGGGTTTGCTTGTAACCATTATATAAGGAGCCTCTTGGCCTCCTTAGAAACGGGGCTGTTATTTGATAAATTGAGATATTCTCTTCAATCTCCGCCCCTTGTTCAAGTTGGTTGAACCTTGTTCTTCTTGAGTCCGCAATACTTGAGTCGTATACAAGTAAATCTTGGAATTGCATCCTACTTGTTGTTTATCTTCTTGTTCGGACTTTGGTTGGTTGTTGCCTAGCGTTCAGCAGGTCTTAGTTGTGTAAGTTTATCATTCACAAGGACCCTCTCTTGTTCGGATTTTGGTTGGCTGTTGCTTAGCGTTCAGCAGGTCTTAATTGTGCAAGTGAGTTCTATCTATTCTATCTATTCCGCAGGAAATCCATCTTTGAACAAAGATCAAAATTGGTGCTACGCATCCTAAGGAACAAGGATCGTATCAGTTGGTAGCGGAGCTTAAGGCGTTCAAAGATTGGTAAGTATCTTTATTTGTTTCAAGTTTTCTTTGTTGAAATCGGTATATCGTTCTACTCCATTCAAAACCGATTTCTTTGCTGTGCTTGGTTCGTTTATGTGCAAATTCTGGTCAGTTGTCGAAATTGATTTTTAAAGTATAGCTGTTGAAGTCCGATTTGGGTGATTTTGGTCTTGTTGGAAAGTCGTGCTTGCGAGGTTTCCGAATCAAAAAGAATCAGTCGATTCGGATAACGGAGTAAAAAGTTACGATCGTTTCATTGAACTGGGATTTGTGAATTCAAAAAAAAAAAAATTATACAAGAAAGCAGTACAAAAAGTTGCTTTGATCCGTTTCAGTTGCAAGAAAGAAAAACAATTTGTGTTGTTAGATCCGACATCCGTTCAACTTTGAAATCACATGCGCAAACATTTTGTTTAGTGGTTGTACTTTATTCTAAAAGTAGAAGGCAACCCATCCTTCCACTTTGTCTTGTCCCGCACCCACTACCTTTTAGTTGGGAATATTCTCTGTTTTTGTCTTCCACTCACTAAAGGCAAAATCTTAGTTTATTCTTTCACCCATGCAACTTAAGTTGTACAATATTATATTGGAGATTAATTTTATTTGAGTCCGTTTGAGTCAAATAGAGCTTTTCTTTGATTCATTAATATTGTTTTCTACTCCACTTGTTATTTGTTTAATTGATTGATTTTGCAATTAATCAAATACCAAGTATCCCGTTTTGTTTGAAGCTGGTTTTCTTTGAGAGTCTTCTTGGAAGCTTTCCCTTGGATTCTTGAGTCTCACTAACGCTTGAACATTGCAGGAGATTTTGAGAGAAATTGTGAGCTTATTAGTGTGTTAAACACGAGAGTAAACACGTGAGGGAGCGCTAGGTTAGTGCAATTTTACGTTTTATTTTCTGTTGTGAATTTCAGGTGATTTTTAGATGTCTCGAGAAGGAGTGCCACATCCCGATTTGTCGGTCATGTTGGCTAACATAACGGAACAGCTCAGAACCATGACTGAACGGCAATTGACTGCCGATGCTAGGATGGCTCGGGTTGAAGCATTAGCCACTATAAACCCGAACCCCAGAGCAGAGGAGGACCGACGCGATGGACGTCTGAGCGATCTGTCTGAAGAGGATGACAACGCCCGTCGGCCACGTGATATGAATCGGCGGCGTGACTTTGGCAACGTCCCACCCAGGAGACTTGCTAGACGTGGACCACATGTTCCACAACCTGATCTGGAAGACGAACCAGATGGGGGAGAGGGATGGATATATGCTCGGGACGGACCGAGAGGAGGAAGAAGGAATGATCGGGATGGTAGAAGAGATCGGGATGAGGACCGATTAGATGCTAATCTCAGCAACATCAAAATGAAGATACCTCCGTTTGAGGGTACTGACGACCCTGATGCTTTCCTGACCTGGGAACGGAAGGTAGATGTTATCTTCCTATGTCACAATTATTCAGAGATTAAAAAGGTTCAGCTCGCAGCAGTTGAATTCAGTGGATATGCCAGTCATTGGTGGGAGCAGTTCAATCTAAAGAGAACAGCTGTTCTTGCTGGTCCGATTGCTACTTGGGGTGAGATGAAACAGGCAATGAGACAACGGTTTGTACCGTTACACTTTCACCGTGAGCTGCACCAACGGCTTCAAACTTTGAAGCAAGGAAGTAAGGGGGTTGGAGCCTATTTTAATGAGATAGAGATTGCTCTAGCTCAAGCAAGGATTACTGAGGAACCTGAGGTCACAATGGCTCGGTTCATGGCCGGGTTGAATACAGATATTGCCGATGCATTGGAGCTGACTCAATACAACACTCTTGAGGAGATGCTTCATATGGCTCAAAAGATTGAGAAACATAGGAAAGCTAGGAGTTCCTATAAGTCTACTGGGTCAACGCCTTGGAAGAAGACGTCTTGGACTAAGGACGACAAAACGGTTCCTGCCGTTTCGAAGGGATCTGCTAGTGTCGTTATTCCTTCCAAAACGGCTACCACAAAGCCTTATACTCCACCAGTGGATCGGACCGCCACTAAAGACATTGTGTGTTTCAAGTGCAACGGCCGAGGGCATAAGAAATCAGAATGCCCAAATAAAAGAGTCTTCATCATCAGGCCGAATGGAGAGGAAGAATCCGATGATGATAAGGGGGAATCGGAAATAGAGGGAGATGGTTGTGCCGACTCAGATGGTGACTGTCAGAACGGAGAGCAGGTTCATCTGCTAGTTGTCCGTCGGAATCTCAGTGTGCAAGCCACAGAGGAAGTGTGTGACGAGGAACAACGAACAAATCTGTTCCATACCCGTGGGGTAATCGACAAGAAAGGTTGTTCCATCATCATTGACAACGGCAGCTGCACCAATTGCGCGAGTTGGATGATGGTTGATAAACTGGACTTACCAACGATAAAACATCCGAAGCCATATCAACTTCACTGGATGACCGATGAAGCCGGTGTCAAGGTAAATCGACAGGTACTTGTCAATTTCCGTATCGGGAAATATCAGGATGAAGTACTTTGTGATGTGGTCCCAATGCAAGCAAGTCATATTATTCTTGGCAGACCATGGTAGTTTGATAGAGACGCGACCCATGAAGGCAAACGGAATCTCTATAAGTTGGTGAAGGATGGCCGAAAATTCACCTTAGCCCCGTTGTCATCAGTAGAAGTATGTGAAGATCAGCAATGGCTTGCTAAGTCTTATGCTGAATATGAAATTACAAAACAGATTGAGAGAGAAGAAGAAGGTTTGCGTATGCTCAATAAAGAGAGAAACAATGAGTGTGTGAGCCTTCAACATTCGCATGAAAACAGTAAGCATGCAGAGGGAGAGTGTCAACATTCGCACGAAAAGAGTAAGCGTGCTGAGAGTGGCATTGAGAGAAAAGGAGAGGCAAATAAAAAGAAATTGAGTGTATATGCCAAAGGGAGCGAAGTGAGGAGAGCTATGATTTTTCAACAAAATTGTTTTGACGCAAGCCGTCCTATTCTTTTAATGCGTTTCCGCTCTTATTGTTTGACATCGGATGGAACGGAACGGCTACATACCATTCCGATTTGTATTTCTTCTCTCTTGCAGGAATTTGGAGACGTACTGCCCGAAGAGATGCCGCCTGGCTTACCTCCGATCCGCGACATAGAACATCAGATCGACTTTGTTCCTGGATCGGCAATCCCACATCGGCCAGCTTACCGATCCAATCCAGAGGAAACCAAAGAACTGCAACGGCAAGTGGACGATTTGCTTGCGCGTGGGTATGTTCGGGAGAACCTGTCTCCATGTGCCGTTCCAGTCATTCTAGTTCCAAAGAAAGATGGATCTTGGCGCATGTGTGTTGATTGTCGAGCAGTCAACAAAATCACTGTAAAGTATCGTCATCCTATTCCTAGATTAGATGATATGTTAGATGAATTAAGTGGTAGTAAGTTATTTTCAAAAATTGATTTAATGAGTGGCTACCACCAAATTCGTATGAAAGAAGGGGATGAATGGAAAACTGCTTTTAAAACTAAGTATGGTTTATATGAATGGATGGTTATGCCGTTTGGCTTAACTAATGCTCCTAGCACCTTTATGAGGTTAATGAACCATGTACTTCGGCACTTAATTGGCAAATTTGTTGTAGTTTATTTTGATGATATTTTAATCTATAGCAAATCAATTGATGAGCATGTTTTACATCTTCGGGAAGTTTTTCTAACACTTCGTGAACAAAAACTATATGTTAAACCTAGTAAGTGTTCATTCGCAATGGAACAAGTTGGTTTTCTTGGTTTTATTGTGAGTGCAGATGGTGTTAGCGTGGATGAAGAAAAGATTCGCGCCATACGGGAATGGCTGACGCCGAAGGCCGTTACCGATGTGAGATCGTTCCATGGCTTGGCGAGCTTCTATCGGCGATTTGTAAAGGACTTTAGCACCATCGTTGTTCCTCTGAATGATTTAACAAAGAAGAATGTTGTTTTCAGGTGGGAACAGCCGCAGGAGGAGGCGTTTGCTACCCTCAAGGAACGACTCTGTGACGCTCCCATGCTAGCATTGCCCGACTTCAGCAAGGCGTTTGAGATAGAGTGTGATGCCAGCGGGTTGGGAATCGGTGCCGTTCTGATGCAAGAGAAACAAACGATTGCCTTTTTCAGTGAAAAGCTCAAGGATGCTTAACTCAGGTACCCGACCTATGACAAGGAGTTCTATGCTCTTGTCCGAGCGTTGGAGACTTGGCAACATTACCTGATGCCAAGGGAGTTCATCATCCACACTGACCATTTGAGCTTGAAATACCTCAAGGGACAAGGGAAGCTGAATCGGCAACATGCCGTTTGGATGGAATTTATTGAAGCATTCCCTTATCACATTCAATACAAGCAAGGTAAAGAGAATGTTGTTGCTGATGCTTTATCACGCAGGTACGCATTAATTACTTCTCTTAATGCCAAGTTGCTTGGATTTTCGCACATTATAGAACTATATGCTGCCGATTCTGATTTTGGTGACATTTATTTGCATGGTGTTTCTATTTCTGGTTCTAAATTCTATAAGCATGAGGGTTATTTGTTTAAAGGTAAACATTTATGTATTCCTCACTGTTCTCTTCGTGAATTACTTGTGCATGAAGCCCATAGTGGTGGTTTGATGGGTCACTTTGGCGTGACTAAAACTTTGGATGTGTTACATGATCACTTTTATTGGCCTCACATGAAGCGTGATGTAGTGCGCATCATTGCTAGATGTTTAATTTGTCGTAGAGCCAAGTCTAAATCTGCTGGTCATGGCGAATGTATGCCGTTACCTGTTCCTTCTCATCCTTGGACCGATTTGTCCATGGACTTTGTCGTTGGCCTACCTCGGTCTAAGAACGGCAAGGATAATGTCTTTGTTGTGGTGGACAGATTTTCAAAAATGTCCCATTTTATTGCATGTTCGACTACTTGTGATGCTACTCAGATAGCTGATTTATTCTTTCGTGAAGTAGTCCGATTGCATGGTGTTCCTTTGACTATTGTGAGTGATAGAGATACTAAGTTCCTTAGTCATTTTTGGCGTATTTTATGGAACAAGCTTGGTACCCGATTATTATATTCCACTTCTTATCACCCACAAACGGATGGTCAAACTAAGGTTGTGAATCGTACACTTGGTTCACTTTTACGCACGTTAGTTCGTAAGCATGTTTCTACTTGGGTTGATCATTTACCGTTTATTGAATTTGCTTACAACCGTGTTGTTCATTCTACTACTCATTACTCACCGTTTGAACTTGTGTATGGATTTAATCCTAGAACTGTTTTGGATTTAACTCCTTTACCGTTGAGTGATGTTGTAAGCTTAGATGGTGCACAGAAGGCTGATTTTGTCAGGTAATTACATGCTAAGGCAAAACAGAACATTGAGCGAATGAATGAGAAGCTGATGCAGAAACGGAACGATGGCCGACGGCTAGTGACGTTCCAGGTGGGCGATTGGGTCTGGTTGCATATGCGCAAGGAGCATTTTCCTGACCAACGCCGCGGCCAGCTATCTCCTAGAGGAGACGGACCGTTCCAGATTGTTGAGAAGATCAACAACAATGCCTACAAACTGGCTTTGCCGAGTGAGTATGGTGTCGTTAGCTCTACTTTTAATGTTTCTGACTTAGTCCTATTTGATACAGATGACGAGTATGGACTTGCTGCTGATGCCGATTCGGATTCGAGGGCGAATCCTTCCGAAGGGGGAGGGAATGATGCGAATCCACGCATCCAGGTGCCTTTACCGCCAGCTGGCCCAATGACTCGAGCCAGGGCTCAAAAGCTTCAAGACCGATTGTCATCTCTCATTCACAAAGAGCTGGAATCTGAGATGACAAGTGAGAAAGCTACACTGAGAGAGAAGACAACAAGAGTGGTGAATCTTCTCACTTTCGGCTTGACCGATGTTCTGTCTGATAGAAACGGCATGGAGCCGATTCACGCAAACGGCACTTGACCGTTTTCATCGAAACGGTATCTGTCCGATTCACACAATCGGCACTTACCGTTTGGGTCAAAACGGCACTTATCCGTTTCACTTAGCCGTTGCCGATTCTATCATCTGTCGCGCATGCCGATTGCTGTTTCCTTTCCGCGTCACACCTATCTGCCCTTTTGTTGATAACGACTTCTGTCCGTTTCGCCTATCCTGGAGTTGACACGCGTTGACTGACCCTTTTAAGCAAGGCTGCGACCTTCTATTTATTTAGTTTAATTAATTAAATAGATACTTTAATTAATTAGTTAAGTGTTCTACTTTAGTTAAGTGTTCTACTTTATTTATTATTCCTATTTTGGAATTAGGGTTTGCTTGTAACCATTATATAAGGAGCCTCTTGGCCTCCTTAGAAACGGGGCTGTTATTTGATAAATTGAGATATTCTCTTCAATCTCCGCCCCTTGTTCAAGTTGGTTGAACCTTGTTCTTCTTGAGTCCGCAATACTTGAGTCGTATACAAGTAAATCTTGGAATTGCATCCTACTTGTTGTTTATCTTCTTGTTCGGACTTTGGTTGGCTGTTGCCTAGCGTTCAGCAGGTCTTAGTTGTGCAAGTTTATCATTCACAAGGACCCTCTCTTGTTCGGATTTTGGTTGGTTGTTGCTTAGCGTTCAGCAGGTCTTAATTGTGCAAGTGAGTTCTATCTATTCTATCTATTCCGCAGGAAATCCATCTTTGAACAAAGATCAAAATTGGTGCTACGCATCCTAAGGAACCAGGATCGTATCACTTCTTTACTATCATTGATACTAATGCTAATGTTGTTTTGTCATCATGTAGCGACGGATCCTGACTACAAGCCTGAAAACGTTAGAAGGCGACTGAAAAGGGCCCAGGACAGAGAAGAAAAAGAGAAGGCCATCTCTACAGAAGCTACCGATAACTCCACTGTGCTTCCTGCCATTTCCGTGAGTCTTGCTCAAGTTTCTTCTTCCTCAGCCGGTGAGGGGAATACCGACATTCCTTCAGGTATCCCTATCGTGACCGTTGCTGCCGCTCCTGCCCAACCATCTTCTTCTAAGGTCCTTGCCAAAGAAAAAAGAAGAGAAGAACAAGAAGCGTTGCCGCTCTTACTCCTTCTCCGGACGCGGCAGGTTCTTCGGAAGCACCTCCTCTCAAGACTGCCGCTGTGAGTGTGCTTCTTTGTTACGATATGTTGTTTATCGGTGTTTATTGCCATTTCTCTTATTTGTGTTCCGTACTGGGTTCTTAGCAGGAGACCGTTACTGGTTCTACCTCCGCCTCTCTCACAGGCGAAATGGACATGAGTCATGTGCTGGGCGGTTCTAGGAAGAGATCTCGACCGGAGGGTGAGGGTTGAAGCTTATCTTCCACTGTTGCCGAGACGGGAGTCGGACCGGACGACACCTTTGTTTCTATGGATGCTCCCCAGACTCACCCTTCTGGGTTTTTGGTGAACATGGGTACGGCTGAGACTTTCGGGGCTTCACCCAATTCCTTCGGTGGGCCTGTTCATGCATATGACCCTAACTCGGGCTATCAAGAAGGTTTTCAGGACTTTACGGGCTATCACCCTCATGGTTCCTATGCCGTTCAAGGAGGTTCTTCTTCTCAAGCCCATCCTCCTGTCCCTCTGGCTTTTGTCCCCTCAAGCGTTCCTTTATCGCAACGCTGCGGCGAGGGGGCCTCCACCTTTAACTATGCTGCGGACCTAAGTTCCTCGAGTGTGCCTGGTATTGTGACTCACCAAGTGGGTTTATATGATTTTCGCAATACGGGCTTAGCGGCTCTCGGGGGCGATGGTTCAGTTGAGGTTTCGGCTTTCTTGGCAGCCTAAATACTGTCGACCCCTGCTGAGCGGGAAGCTTTCCTCTCGCAGACAGATGACGATAAGGTGAATTCGCTACGTACTGGAATCTTTTTCAATTTTGTGAAATTTCAGTACTGGACAGAGCACGTACAGCGTCAGGCTGCTTCTCTTGCTGTGTCCCTTTCTGAACTTTTGCAAGAGCGAAATGAGAAGAATAAGCTGCTGGAGGAACACAATCGATTGTTACTGGCTCAGCAGGAGCTGTCGAGACAAGTTTCTACCTTTGATGCAAAGAATGCCGCGCTGGAAGGAGAGAAGTCATCCTTGGCAAAGGAGAAAATGGCCTGGGAGGAAGAGAGAGCCGCTCTGATAGAGGAATCAGCCGACATGAGCCTGTGGTACGTTGAGCGGATGGCCACTATCTTAGTCGAATGCTTTGAAGAGGCCCATGGAGCAGAAGCGTATGAAGGTGACAAGGTCACAAAGGCCTTTAAACATAAGTCTGCCGACCTTAATGAAGTTGGCTTTCGCCGAGCTAAGGCGGAGGGTTGGAGACGGAGGAACCCTGAGGGTTGACACATTCCTGAGCTTTGCCGCCTCTTTTACTGCTATCAGGCTTTTTGTTTTTTGCCTCCGCGGCGTTATTGTTTTGGTTTCTGGAACTTGTGACTTTTCTAAGGCACCTTTATGCATTTGAACAGTTTATATCTTTGTTGCTGTCTTTTCCCTTTCTTTATTTCACTTTCTGAAATTCCCAGGGTGTCGCTACCATCCTGGCGACATAATATGTTTAATTTCTCGAGCAGACTCGTAGCGTTTCAGCAACAGATATCGCTGAGGTCGGTATCGGGTTAGCTTTCCCGGGGAGCCTCATAGTATCGTCACTTTGTGCAGTCGTCAATCTTTCCGCCACTCGAAAGTTATTCTGCACATTCTCAATTGTAAACCATTATCGGGTTACGAGAGATAGTGATTACCCATAGGAGCTTTTCCGCTGCCGTCATAGGGCGTTTAGTCATGGAAGTCGCGTGAATCACTTTTTCCGTCAGCTCTACTTCACTAGGGATTACGCATCTAGTTACTAGGTGGAATTTCATGATTCTTTGCGCTTCCATTTTTCCACGATCGACCTGGAAAGTGCCCTCACTTAGTGGGCCGTCGGATCGGGACGGGCCGTCACAAGGATAGGACTTTTCATTTTCAGGCGTTGTCCTCGCGTCTAGAATTATGCCCTTACTTGATGAACCGACTACGCTAGTCCGGTTACTAAGATAGGACTTTTCACTTCTAGAACGGAGTTACTATATCCTTGGGGCGTGCCTTGTCTTGATGAGTCATCTCCACGAGAACGGTCAGTACAAGAAAAGGACTTTTCACTCCCAAGGATTCCGGGTAGTGCCCTCACTTATTGAGCCATCTGATCAGGACCGGCATTCACAAGGATAGGACTTTTCACTCCCGGAGGGCGCTAGGGATCTTTCAATCCCCACGCTAGTTCAAGGCATCCTGGGTCGTGCCCTCACTTAGTGAGCCACTTTTCACTCCCAGGTGCCCCCTTTTCTATCTGCACAAAAAGCAACCACAAACACCCAAGGAAGCTCTCTCAGGGAGCGTTAGCTAAGGTTAGGGTTGGCATCAGTCAAAGGTGCAGACAGTTCAAGGTCTAGGATAATATAATTTCAAACGAGCAATATTCCAGAAGTTAGATAGGGGGAGTACCATCGAGTGTCTCCAGATGATAGGCTCCTTTTTTCCGATAACTCGCGTAACGCGGTAGGGCCCGTCCCAGTTTGGACTGAGTTTCCCCATACGTTGACCAGCCGCTCGCTTGTCTCTGAGTACCAGGTCGCCTGCCTTTAGCAACCATTCTTTGACGCGCCTGTTATGGTAACGGGCCATCTTTCGTTTGTAGTGTTGCGTTTTCAAGAGGGTTTCTACTCGGACCTCCGGTAACATGTCAAGGTTAGCTCGTAACCTTTCCTCATTCAGCTCCTCTCGGAAGTGGGCCACTCGCAGGCTCATGGTCCCGATTTCTACCGGCGTAACAACTTCGGTACCGAAGGCCAATGCGAAAGGTGTTTCTCCCGTACTGGTTTTAACTGTCATGCGATACGCCCACATCACGTATGGAAGCTCGTCAGCCCATTTCTTTTTAGACCCCTCCAGATTTTTCTTAATGCCATTGAGGATGCTCCGATTAGTCACTTCTGCCTGTCCATTGGTTTGGGGGTGAGCCACGGAAGAGAATCGTTGCTCTATCCCGAATTCTGAGCATTGGTCTTTGAAGAATTGGCTGGTGAACTGTGTCCCGTTATCGCTGATTAGGATACGAGGTACGCCAAACCGCATGATAACTTGGTGCTTGAAGAAACGCCAAGTTTTTTCCGCCGTGATGTTGGCGACCGCTTCAGCCTCCGCCCACTTCGTAAAGTAGTCCACTGCCACTATTACAAATTTTAGTTGGGACCTTGCCTTTGGAAACGGACCCAGGATATCGATCCCCCATTTAGCAAAAGGACAAGGAGCGATGATCTCGGATATTTCAGTGGCAGGACGCCGAGGAATTTTAGAGAACTCCTGACATTTCGGGCAAGTTTGCACATAGTCGTGGCAATCTTTCCGGATGGTGGACCAGTAGAATCCAGATCTGAAGACTTGTGCAGCCAGGGTGCCACCCGATACATGCATACCGTATATCCCTTCATGAATTTTGCGTAACGTGTAAAGACCCTCTTGTTCCGTTATGCATTTGGCCGCTGGGTGCGAAAAGCATCTTCGGACCAGGTCCCTGTCATAATATGTACAGCGAGCTGCCTGTCTCAGCACTTTTTTCTTTTCAGCGATATTCTCAGGCAGTTCTTCGTGTTTTAAGTATTTGATTATGGGGACTCGCCAGTCGTTCTCGAGTTCTTCCACACATAGAGATGCTTGCTCTTCCATGAAGGAGGGTACAAGTAATTCTCGGTAATACAAGCCTTTGGGTATGGGTGCTTCCGGGTTTGCATCCAGCTTGGCAAGGTTGTCAGTTTCGACGTTGTCCTCTCGGGGAATGTGCTCAAAACTGACTTGCATGCCTTCTTTCTTTATTTCTAATAGCTCCCTCATCACTTTAGCGAGATACTGGACCATGATGGGCTCCCGAGCTTGAGAGCGCCCAAAGACCTGGTCGATCACTAGTTTGGAGTCACCACAAATTTTCAGACGCAGGTCTCCTATTCTGCCGGTATCGTGCCTACCTTTAGATGAAAGGCTTCTCCCTATCCGGAGTCCGGCCAATAATGCCTCATATTCTGCCACATTATTTGATAATGGTTGTAGGATTCGGATAGCGTATTGTATTCGCATATCGTTCGGCCCATTTATAAAGATTCCTGCTCCAGCCGAATCTTGATTTTTAGCCCCGTCTACGTGAATGATCCAGAGGTCCGTATAAGTTTCTGGGAACGGGAGATCCAAATCACGCCATTCCTCTTCGGGTACGTCTGTTAACGGATCTTCCGTAAAGGTGCATTCCGCTATAAAATCTGCCAAGATTTGGGCCTTTACAGATGGCCGAGACTAATACCTTAGCCCGTATTGTTCGAGTTCAAGAGCCCAGATTAGCATTCTTCCCGAGGATTCAGGCTTTCGAAATATCCTTTTCAGCGGTTGATCTGTAAGTACGATAACGGAAAAAGACTGGAAGTATCTGTCCATTTTTTGAGTGGCCTGTATTAGCGCGTACGCTATTTTCTCAATTCGGGCGTATCGCAACTCTGCATCCTTCAGAACGTGACTCACAAAATACACGGGGTGGTGCGTGTGGCTATCGTCGCGAACGAGGACGACGCTGACCACTTCATCAGCAGCGCCGAGATATAGGTACAAAGTATCACCTAGTTCTGGCCTGGTCAACAGCAGATCGGACGATAGGTAATCTTTTAGGCTAACAAACGCCTCTTCACATTCCGGGGTCCACCTAAAGGATGCTTTTCTTGCGAATGACTTTGAAAAAAGGAAGACACTTCTCGCCTTGTTTGGAAATAAAGCGCCCTAGGGCGATAACGCGCCCTGTTAGCCTTTGTACTTCCTTAACAGTTCTTGGAGATATCATGTCTTGTATGGCTTTAATATTTGACGGATTAGGCTGGATTCCTTTTTGGCTGACCACGTAGCCTAGGAATTTTCCGGTCTGAAATGCGAACATGCATTTTCGGGGGTTCAGTTTCATACGGTGCCGTTTCATCACGTCAAAGACTTCCTTTAGATCCTACAAGTGATCCTGAAAACTAGCGTTTTTTACCAGTATATCGTCAACGTAGGCTTCCACATTTCTCCCTATTTGTTCTTCGAATATCTTGTTTGCCATACGTTGGAATGTCACCCCTGCGTTCTTTAACCCAAATGGCATCGTCGTATAACAATAAGTGGCCGTAAGAGTGATGAAGGCAGTCTTCTCTTCATCTTCAATAGCCATGGGAATTTGGTGATACCCGGAGTTGGCGTCAAGTGAACTCAAATAGGCGTACTCGACAGTCTGATCGACTAATTGGTCAATGCGAGGAAGCGGGTAGCAGTCCTTGGGGCAGGCATCGTTCAAATTGGTGAAGTCGATACACATCCGCCAGTCTCCATTGGACTTAGAGACGAGGACTGGGTTGGCTAACCAGGTGGGGTACTGAACTTCGCGGATGAAACCAGCGTCAAGGAGCTTTGCTACTTCTTTATCAACAGCTAAGGCTTTTTCCTTAGAGAACGCGCGCCGCTTTTGCTGGATCGACTTAGCGCCAGGGTCAACGTTGAGTCGGTGCTCGGCTATTTCTCGCGATATACCCGGCATGTCTGCGGGTTTCCATGCAAATTATCCTTGACACTTGTTCAATAACCGGGCCAACTGAAGGTTTTCTTCTGAACTGAGCCTTTCGCTGACAAGGAAGTCTGCTTTTTCTATGCCGATTACCGGTACAGGCACCATTTTGTCAAGGGGTTGGGCGCGCTTCTCATCGCCTTGTTCATATGGGTCCGCTGTTATACATACATACTTATCACAACTCTTTTGAGTCATGAGCAGGTAACATTCGGCCGCTAATTTTTGATTGCCCTTTATCGCTACCACTCCGTCCTAGGAGGGGTATTTCATCTTCAAATGCTTCTGAGATATTATCGCTCCAAAGTGGTTGAGAAAAGGTCGTCCGAGTATAACATTGTAGGGCAAGTTTAGATCCACAACAAGGAATAACAAGCTCTCCGATCACTTGGAGGTGTCTTCCCTGAAGTAGACTGGCAGAGTAGTTACCCCTGTGACAAGGATTGGGACCCCGTCCACCCCAATTATGGGTTTCTTGCAAGGTATCAATTCATTGTCGGGCCGTTTCATGAGATTGTACGCTTCCAACGAGAAGAGGTTTACTGCACTTCCGTTATCTATGAGAGTTCTTCTGACTCCGTGACTGGCAATGATGAGCGTAACCACTAACGCATCATTATGCGGATAGACAACGCCTTTCTCGTCCTCTTCGGAGAAGGACGACACCATGCGGTCTAGGACGCTTATCGTTTCACTTTTCTTTGTCATGCCATCTCGTTTGCGTTTTTCTCCTAACGCCGCCGTCGGTAGTTCTGGCTCATCCATGTAAGGAGTCCCTCCTGCTATGATGTTAATCATAGGAAAGCCCTCGTCATCTACTGCGAACGTTTCCTCACCTCTTCCTCTGAGAGAATTATCCTTTTGTGGGACGCGAGGGGATACTTGTTGGTCATCTGCAACCCTTTTTGTGGAATTATTTCTGGTGTCTTCTCTGACTTTGGTTGCGAATTCTCCCAAGTAACCTTCCTCTACCAAACGTTCTATTGCTGATTTTAAGTCCCTGCATACTTCTGTAGAATGCCCCCTGGCTTTGTGGAACTTACAATAAGCGTTTTCTCTTCTCCCTAGGAGTACTCCGGGCTTGATGGGCGCAGGGTACCAGATGGGAAGGTTTCGTTGTTCCACTATCGCCAAAATCTCTGCCCTTGGTAGATTAAGGGAAGGGAAATCAGGATCGTATACCCGACCTTTAGAGGAATCTCCTTGGCGCTGAGATGGGGAACTGTCAGGCTTTCCCTTTGAAGTGTTACCTTTCCGCGCACTGGAGGTTTTGGGAATATGATCTTTCCGCCGAGCATACTCGTCGGTGAGGCAGTCATCAAGAATGGTATTTGCAGGAGCGTTTGGAATCAGAGGTGCCTCAGGTGGCATGCCATAGGTTCTATCTTTGTTTTCCTCTTCTTCCATTTTCGCGTAGTTATGGGCTTTAAGTCTTAAAGCGTCCAGAGTCGCTGGAGGGTCCATCATTAGTGCATCTCTCAATTTACTATAACGGCAGTTCCTCTTCAAGGCCTCTATAGCAAAATCAATGGTAACGCCCGGCGTTAGTGACATTTCCAGATCAAATCGACTAAGAAATTCCTTCAGAGTTTCCTGAGGCCTTCGACGTAGGTCGAATAACGCGGCGGCAGATTTCCTGATTGGAATTGTTGTGCTGAAATGGCTCCGGAACTTAGATTCCAACTGTGCGAAATTACTAATAGATCCGCCGGGAAGGCCCTCGAACCAGAGGCGCGCGACTCCTGATAATGTCATAACAAATATTTGGCATAACGCCGCATCACTGTGCGTCTGAAACTGCACGAAATCCTTCACCTTATTGATGTGCGAAATGGGATCTCTGGTGCCGTCATAAGTCTCAGTGGGAAGCTTCACATGTCGACTGACCTTATGGCGTCTTATACGACGGCTAAATGGATGACCTGATGTGTCATCAAGAATTTCACGCTCCTGGCATGGGGGAGACATTTCCGCAGGACGCCTCCGATTCCGTGGATCTGGCGTGGGATGTCGCCTAGGAGACCGACTATGGCTTCTAGGCGAGCGAGTTCGATATCTCCTACTGCTGGATCTTTCGCTGCGTTCAGGGGATAAATCCCTATTTGCTCCTTCCCTTCGACCGTCCCAACGGTTTCTGACCTCTTCCAGATGCCGATCCTCCAGAGGGATGGGACCTAGAGGCACTTGCGGCACATAAGGTTCCACTCGTCCTTGAGTGAGCTGCACAAAATTAATCGGGGGATCAGCTACGGATAAAGTTTATCGGAGATTTCCCTGTAATGATGGTGACAAGGGCCGCTCGGTGACAATAGACGGCGTGAACATGACACGGGGAGGTACACTCGATCCAGAGATTCCAGGTGTCATTCTGGCAGCCATTTCAGTCAAATAGTCCAACCAAGAATGAAGGGCCGCTATTTCACTCGCAAAAGGGTGTTCTGTACTATTTAACACAAATCCCCCTGAAGTAGGAGTAGAGAAGCTGGATCCCGCCATTTGGGACAACGACACGGTCGCCTGCGAGGAAAGGACTTCCCCTGCAGACCTGATCAAAGGGTTTAGGGATTCTGAAACGATTTGTTGCGCTGTCCCAGAAAGTTCAGCAGTAGCAAAAGGGAATAACTGTCTGCGAATCGAGAAGGGAACATTAGAAGATGGAGGTCGCATCCGCTCCGACTCAGAAGTCATGATTGTTCCGATCTCTGGGTAGAATAGAGCTTGGCTATTAAGGATGCTCACTTAATACACCAAGGCTCTCAACGAGCACCAATTTGTTAAGATTTTATCTCTTATGTGATCGGGGGGTTGACTTCCATTGGTCGGAGTTGCTGTAGTTGCCGTCAAATCCACCTGCAAGGCGCCGGAGGGGGGGCTCCGGCGTAGACACTCCGGTGCTTAAGTCAGTATGTGTTTCAGAAATAGCAGCGGTTCTAGTAAGTGAATTTTGGCTTACTTGATGTTTGAATTAAGGGGTATTTATAGGCCACTGGTGGCGATAGCAGGGCATAAGGGCGGTATCCAGGTGAGATGACACTCCGGATGACGTCACGGGCGATACCTGAGGATGACGTCATCAGCGATACCCGAGGTAATGTCATGGTGGATGTCTCCGGGGAAGGTATCGGGGGCGATAGCTCCATAGGTCCCTGAGATGGGATGATGTCGTGCGTTAAGAGACGCGTGAGACCTCCCCCCCCCCCCCCCCGCTGATGTCGACCATCCCAGTAAACGCTTCAAGGTCTGCTAGCGATAACTTAGATGTCCGGTAAGGCTTGTGGGACTCCCTCTTTGGCAGGGGTCATAATTACAGAAATGCCCTTAGGATTGCCTTAATGGTTATCAGTCAGTTTGGCATCAAATGAAAGATTACCAGGATCCATTCAGGTTACACCTCCTGTGACATTGTACGAACCACTTAGGTCAGTATTCTATATTCAATCTTGTGGTCAAAGTTACTTTCTTGGCTTGGCTTGGACCTAGTATTCTATATTCTATCTCGTGGGAAAAAATTGCAGGTTGCTAAAAAGTGACCGAGTATTTAGAGATTTGGCTTAGACCTAGTTGTATTTTATCAAGCATTGTGTAGTACTAGTAATTCCACATACAAGAGGGGGGAAATTCTCCTTAATTTCTAAATTTTAAACATTCTTAATGTGTTCTTATCAGATTTCAATTCCTCACATGGTCATATCTCTAGTAGTGAAATTAACTCTGAACTTTATAGAAGGGAAAACATGAGTAGCTGCCAATTTTTGCATTTTGGTGATAGCTTATGGAAGTTTGATCCTTGCTGGTTTTTGTTGTTTCTTTAGGTAATGTTATAGTCCATGCCCTCGACGAGAAGTCTAGAGCTTATTACAATTTAGAAGGTCTTTGAACACCGGGTACATCTCCACAGGAGGAAGTCTTGGTTGAAGAGTTTAAAATGATTGTAGCTTATTTTATGACACCAAAACTTATATTATGTCTTGGTTTTAACTTGGAGGTTGTTTTGGAATGATTTATGAGTGAAGAGTTGTAGTTTTTATGCTGAATATTGTGATACATTTATATTAAGGAATATTGTTTATGCATTGTAGCTTATTTTATGACACCAAAACTTATATTATGTCTTGGTTTTAACTTGGAGGTTGTTTTGGAATGATTTATGAGTGAAGAGTTGTAGTTTTTATGCTGAATATTGTGATACATTTATATTAAGGAATATTGTTTATGCATATTTGTTTAGTTAGAAATAAATTTATCATGCATATTCTTGCATTTGTTTATTGTTTTGATCATTGAGGCAAATGGATTGGAAGTGATTTAATTTGGAACATACAAAAGTGATTTATGTGATATCACTTTGGCAAATTTTTTGGAATATTAATTATAAGTTTTCAGACGTCAAATTGGATGAAACCTTTTTTTCGGACTATTTTTTGACGATTTTTATAGCGTCATGACGCCTATGCTCAAGCGTCAAGACGCCCCAAACAGAATTGATGATTTTTTGCAAGAAACATCCCAGCGTCACGACGCCCAGTCTCAAGAGTCATGACGCCCCAAACAGAAGTGATGGTTTTGCGAAAACATCCCAGCGTCATCACGCCAGACTCATGCGTCATGACGCCCCAAACAGAAGTTATGGGTTCTATCAAAATTAAGTCAGCGTCATGACGCCCAATATCAAGCGTCATGACTCCCAGGCTCAAGCGTCATGATGCACAAGATCAAGCGTCATGACGCCCAAACACATTTTCATTTTTCAAAAATTTGGAAATTAGTGCGAAGTAAACACGTTTTTCAGTTTTCGGATAGAAATGAAAAAGTGCAAAATTCAGAAAAATAGGAATTTTTCGGAAAAGAAATTTCTCCGAAGTAAACGGGGTCTTAGCATTCCTATATCCGCCTATAACCGCAAACTCGCGGTTAATCACCTATAACCGCTAGTTGACGGGTTGAGCGGTTATAGGTGGATAACTGACCCAACCCGGCCCACTAAATATTTGACGAGTTGGTGCTGATTATGAGCCATAACCGACCCAACCCGACTCATGTACAACCCTAATGACAATGATTAGCCACGTAGCGAATAACGGTTGGTTCCTCCAGTAGCACTTTAGTAACAGTAGACACTTGTCAAGTCTTTTCCTTTTTATAACCTGCTTTAATGCATATCCATTATCCGGTTACTTCCTCTTCTTTTGAAGAAAAAGAAACATATATAAAATCTGAAATGACAAAACCAACCTTCAATAAGTCAGTGAATGGAAAAAAAAAATCAAATATTAGTTTTGATCTATGAATTTAACTTTTAACTTAAGTCTTGTAGTTTAAGTCCCTCAATGGAAAAAATTGTATTGAAAATGTTATTTTTTTAAATTAATAATATTTAAATAAAATTAATTTTTAAACCTAAATGTTTAATTGGCATGCTTAATTCAAACCATGGTCAATTAAGGGTAACTAAGGTTTGTGTGAATATCTGTTAAAAAAGAAAAAAAAATATGTGTGATTAAATATCTAATAATTTCATATTAGAATTAAATTCAATCAAACCAAAGGAGGTAATAACTTCATTAAAAATAGTCACGTAAAAGGTTGATGATATTCCATGATAGGTTAAATCGTAACATAATCCATTTTTTTCCTCAATTAAAGAAATTATGCGTCTATAAGTTATGGGTTTGATTAATTAATAATATGTCCATTTTTTAAAAATTGGGCAGAATGCTTTTTTTCTCTCTACTATTTAATTTTATTTTTTGTTACTTTTGGACCGGATAAAATACCGAAGAACGAGTGAAAAAATGAAAAAGCAGTTAATAATTCGTAGGGGGGAAATGGAAAGGGTATCACTGATGGGTGGACTAAATGGGTATGGGTGGGTATGGGTATTATACCCATTTATTACCCATATAATTTTTTAAATGGATACAGTTAAACCTCGATAAATGAATGCTCTTGGGATTAGCAAAAAATATTCGTTTAGTGAGTTTATTTACTTATCGATAAATGAATATATTATTCATTTATTGATAAATGAATTTTTATTCATTTAGATAGTATTTTTACATTTTTATTTTTTCGTATGATTATTTATTTTACATTTAATGTACAAATACGTATATAGACTATGTACATGCATCATGTACTTATAAGATTCTATGTATGGAATACTTAGAGTCTAAATACATGCAACATGTACTAATAATAATATTCTATGTATGGAATACTTAGAGACTAAGACAATGTACCTAACCTACCTACAAACTACTATATATATTTTTCTAGAGTCTTGGTTTGGTAAATAATTCATTCTACTATATCTTTCTTAATATTCAGTCTGATGGCTTCCGATCACCAGTCAAAACCAACAACAAAATCAACTTTGACCGACCAGATAAGGAGGGCCATATGTGAGCATAAGAAGGAACAACCAAGTCTTACGCAAAAGGATATGCAAGCATGGGTGAAGGAAAAGTTTGATTTGGATACCAGCCAAACTATATATATATCTTATGAATTTTAATGATTATTCATTTATATTTACATGGGGTCTTTAAGGATTCAAAAAAAATTATTCGTTAATGCATTTAGCGAGGTTATTCATTTAGCCCATTTGCCCAAGTCGGGACCGGAGAAAATTATTCATTTAGCGAGGTTATTCGTTTATCGGACATTCATTTATCGAGGTTTAACTGTACCTATACCCATTTATACCCATTTAAATCATACCCACCCATTTATACTCATTTACACCCATTTAAATCATACTCACTCAATAAATATAATTTTTTATTAAGTAAGATTAAAAATACTATGTTTGACCAAAAAACTATAGATTTAGACAAAGTTTGACTACGCGATTCGATTTTGACTGTATATGATGATTTTATGGTTTAGGCTCGGGTTTTATCGTTTAGGTTTGGGTTTGACCATTTAGGCTTAGGTTTGACCATTTAGGCTCGGGTTTGACCGTTTAGGCTCGGGTTTTATCATTTAGGTTCAGGTTTGACCATTTAGGCATGGGTTTGATCATTTAAGCTCGGATTTGACCATTTAGGCTCGGGTTTTATTGTTTAGACTCGTGTTTGACCATTTAGGCTACTCTTTTTTTTCTTTTCTTTTCTTTTTGGGTGCAATCCAACTTTTTGTCTGGCCAAGGCTAATTCACCGGAGTCTTGGACCCTTTCAAAACAATAAAAAGGTGTGATGGATTTTTGTGATTTGATGATATACAAATGACTTTTAGTGTTAAAAGAAAATATCGTAAAAACCGAACTCATAAGGTGATGATTATTTTAGATTGGAAATAGTAGAATAGAGGAAGATTATGATTGTAATTTTTGGAAATATGAAAGAGGTATATAATTTATTGAGTGTAAATTTTAAAGTAATTATTGGAAATGTAAAAATTGTAAAAAAAAAATACTACCTAAGAGTCTAAGACAACTATTTAACATTTTTATTTTTACTTAAATTGAATAACTAAAAAAATACGAATGAATAATTAATTAATTGGGTTGAATGGCGGTCAAACTATAATTTTAATAAAAGGATAAAAATTACAGGAAAGTTGTTCTTGCCTACCGGTGGCAGCCACTAATTGGAGCATAATTATTGTCCATTAATATGATTTATACGATAATTATTATACTCCCATATATATGCTTCCGCTAAACCGTTAACGGGCGCTTACGTTTTTTCTTTCTTCCTTTTTCTAATTTTTCAATCCCGTTAACAAACTCCACGGTTAAAATTTATTGTCCTGTAATTTTTATGCCCCATAAAAAATGAGTAGTCTGACCATTTCTTGATTTTATTTTTCAATTAATAAAATAATTAAAATTTAATCAATTTAATTAAATTTAATCAATTTAATTAAATTAATCGCTTCGTTAATTTGCAGTATATAATAATGAAGATTTTATTTTTGGGTAGAACATTGCTCCTGACCTTGTCCTTCTCTATTTGTTTTGGGGGGCGGGGCTTTTAATAATCCATGGATTATTTTCTTGGATTGTAGGAATACTATAAAAATACAATAAAATATATTAATAATTTAATATTAATTATAAGAATAAAATTTCTAAATTAATTCAAAATATATTTAAATAATTTTGAATGGTTTATAATTATGATTTTTTCATGTTTTGAAAAAGAAAACCATGAGTGATTATATGAAAAGTATAAAACCCATTTTTAAAAAATAAAATAAAATAAAAAACGAATATAGAATTACTCATTTTGAGATAGAGATTACGTTGTTATAGTTTTTAATTTATTTTATTCATTATATAAAGTAAGAAAATTGAATTTGTTTAAAAATAAAAAATAAAAAAGATGAGAGAGAAAGGAGAAAGAGAGACATAGAATTGACTTAAGTTTAATTGGTTACCCAACGAGTACCCATACCCAAACCCAATTAAACTCATATATTTTAATTTAAATGGGTATATTACCCATTTATATCTATTTAAAAATTGCACTAACCTATTTAACACTCATACCTACTTAAATTAGTTGGGTATGGGTAGATTTTTATCACCCCTAAGCATCAGGGTCATTTTGGGAGAACTGAGAAAAAGAAGGGCGGAGAAGGGCAAAATGGGAACGGAACGGTAGAATAACTTCGTTGGAATTGATAAAAAGGTTACGTCCGCCAACTTATAGCTCGTATAAATGAAACGCAACCTTTAGCCCGAAGTTAGAGAAAACAAAGCGCACTCCTCTCCGCCCTCTCCTTTTCATTTTGCCACGCATTTTTCCCTTCCGCCATCTCTCTCAGATTTTTCACTTTTAATTCGAAAAAATAGATTTGAAAAAAAAATACTCCGGTAGCCATTTCTAATTAGGAGAAATATAATAATTTCTACGAGAAAAGGAAATGGCGGATCAACTCACCGATGATCAGATCTCTGAGTTCAAGGAAGCTTTCAGCTTATTCGACAAGGATGGCGACGGTTCGATCCCTTTCCCTTCAATTTCTCCTCTCTTATTTCGCTTTCCCCTCTTGCTTTTTTAGATCTAGCCACGGATTTAATTTAAATTTTGTTTAGGTTTTTATATATTTGTGTATTTTGCGTTCCATTTGGTGTTTTGCTGTTTGGGTTCATTTACAGTTTTTGATTTGATTTACTTTGTTCGCTTCGTCTTTTGCTGAAATCAACTGTAGAAATGAAAAATGATTGTGATATTGTTTTGTCTTGATCGGGATTTATGTAATGCTCCGATTTCAGTTTCTGATTTGAGAGTTTTTTGAAATGATCGGTGAAATGTTGTGTTTGAAATCTGAGATGAATTGGTGTGATACAGGTTGCATCACCACGAAGGAGCTGGGTACTGTGATGAGATCGCTGGGGCAGAACCCGACGGAGGCGGAGCTGCAGGACATGATCAACGAGGTGGACGCTGACGGGAACGGCACCATCGATTTCCCGGAGTTTCTGAACCTGATGGCGAGGAAGATGAAAGACACCGACTCTGAGGAGGAGCTGAAGGAGGCGTTCCGAGTTTTCGACAAGGATCAGAATGGATTCATCTCCGCGGCTGAGCTCCGTCATGTGATGACTAACCTTGGGGAGAAGCTTACAGATGAGGAGGTTGATGAGATGATCAGGGAGGCTGATGTGGATGGCGATGGTCAGATAAATTATGAGGAGTTCGTCAAAGTGATGATGGCTAAGTGAGGTCTTCCTTTAACCTTCCCTGTCCTATTTCCCCAAATCAAAGAGTGAAAAAAAGAATGAATTAAAGGGAACAGGGTTGAGTAGTGTGGTGGTGGTAGGGGGAATGGGATTTGATGTTTCTAGTAATTTTGGTTATTTTTAACAAATTTTTATCTAATGGGTTGAAAATCAAAGCTTGTTGAAAGGAGTGTTTGCTTGTTTTGGTGAAGCTAACTCTCGCTTTCGCGGTGACAAAAATGCTTGGTATTCCTTTGTGTTGGTGAATCTAAAATCATATTTTGGCAACTTTTCTGTCTTCTTGTTCTGTTATTGATCTTCTGCACTATTCAATGTTTATAGTTTGGATGAATTTCCCTGTTAAATGTTTTTGGTCGTTGTGCACAGATTTTTGATGTGGGTGCCAACTTTTGATTACCAATTACATCTGTGAAGTTGATAAAGCGGAGGTATTTTTACAAATTTGTCTTCTATTTTTCACCTAAACCATGATAGGATTTCACCTTTCATCTTCATTCATTGGTAAACAACAACATTAAAACGGGAAAGAATGCCGCCTATAGATCCCTAGATTCTCTGATCCGAGCCATTGAGAGGAGGCTGGTTTACCAGGAAACCAGAAAACGTGAATTTGGTGTCATCTCTAACTATCCAGTTCAGAGATTCAATAACTCCAGCATAAACAACATGAAACCCGATGATCTGAAACCAGCAGTCTTGTAATACTCAGTGATAATCCAAAATCTACCCCCAGGGTATTTTAGTCTTTTCCATAGGTCTTAGAAGTCCTAACCCGGAATCTCTTACCCCTCATCTACAGTCTAGCCCTGCCTACCCGGTAGCTAACTTGCCTTGGTACCGGTGTGAGTGACATCCGCAAAGGGGTTCCGTCCAGAATAACATGGCACTTTTTCCCACACCCGGTATCTCATCTACCCCGGAATCATCCTTCATAGCTAGCGGGGCTTATTTGCCTATAAATACTCCCCCTCCAAGGGACCAAGGAAGTAAGCCGAACACACGAAAACACAAGCCCAAACTCTGCCCAAATTTACTCTTACTTTGATCACCCCTCTTTATCATTATGAACACTAACTTGATCGTCGGAGTGTCTACGCCGAGGACTCTCCCCGGCTCCTTTCAGGTGTAGCTGTAACGTGCACAATCACCCTAAAGTGTTTTATCTGATTGTCCTTACCCCTGGTTCAAGGATTATCACTCAGTTGGTCGTGATAGTCATCAAAACAAAACTTAGTTTAACCATTGATTCATTGCCCTGACTGTTTGAGCGGTTCTTTAGTTCCGATAACTATTGCTGCACCATCCCCAACTCTGCCTTCTTTTTTCTCTCGACTGCCTATCTTCTCACAAATTATGCTCCCTTAGCCTATCCCTTTTAGGATTCCAAATCCAATATGTTAGATTTGATCTTTATGTTGCAGAGTTGATAAAGCGATAGATGCCATGCAGTTGATGGTCCTGACGATACTACCCATCTTTTCACAACTCACTCCCGTCCCCTCTCCCTTTTATGGTTTGTAGGTTTAAAACTTCACTATGTTAGATTTAATCTTTATGTAGCGAGTTGATAAAATTATGAATGTCTTGGAGCTAATGATTCAAATGATGAAACTTAAATTAGGGTTAGGTGGAGCTAGCTATCGCCGACATCGTGACGTATGGTGATTAACATGGCACTACGAGGTGAGAATGAAGGTGACTGTAGTAGCCCAGTAGGATTTTGTCTATTTTCTTTTTCTTTTCTTAATAATCTTAATACTTACTCAGGACATTATTAATAGATGTTTTAGCCTAAATCACGGGAATTAAGGAATGTAATACTTATCCCAACAAATTGCCTCAAAAGTTCTCTTTTCCTTTTCGGTAGGTTTTTATAAAAAGAGTATAAAGCAGGGGTAAGAATATAAAAGACATGAAATTAGGCACAGGAAAGCGCAAAATATCAATTAATTTGGGTAATAATTTAGACTCAAAGCGTCTACTAAGAAGGGAGTATAAGAAAAAAGACCCGGAGGAAAGACACTGTTCCTTTTGATAAGACAAAACAGTGCGGGCTCCAATTGCTAGTTGAGAACAGAGTATGTCTCAAATTGTGAGTAGACATGGGCTCTAGGCTAGGAGGTCCATGGGCCAGCTTAGACTTGGGGTTGGCCTGACCTAACCCAAACCCAACCCAAGTTCATTGGGCTTAGGCTGGGTTTGGGCTCCTATTTTCTACCCTAAGCTCAGCTCAATTATTGTTATTCAAAATAACATTAATTCTATCTTAAAATAAAATAAAAATGTAAGACTTAGAATTTGATTTCTTTGGAACCATGTTCTACTAAGACAACAAATCTTACTTTTACAGACCCATTTGTGATCATCATGGTTGTTTATTGTCTTTGAGCCTTTGTTTGTAAAATTTTGTGCTATTTTAGATGATCTTATTGGGTCAAATCGTGAACAAGACTTTTGTACTGTTGTTAAAGGGCCAAGCCCATTTGTAGTGTTGTTACCGTTGGTGGGCTGAGTCCAGCAGAATGAGTCTCTGCTAAACCAGAAGTAATAAGATTTCCATTAAAATACATGTTATTTGGGTCTTTTCCCATATATTTTAAGAAATTTATCTCCTTTAGTATTTTAGCAATTAGAAATTTAGAAATTGTTCGTAATTAAAAAAATAATAATAAGAGAATAAAATAAAAGCAACTGAATAGGCTGGATTGATTTAAATCCATAGCTTACTCCAAAGGAAATGTTCCATACCAGATTACAACACATACAACCCAATAATTCTTTCCATTACAGTTACATGGGCCCATCCATCAACAAACAACCAAAGCTGGCCACAGATCATCATGGCAGTTCAATTATTTTTTCTCCACTAAAACAATTATAATCTCTTCAGGCTCTTCTTTCTTGCATCCATCTTCTTCTTGTCAGCTTGAACCTTTGCCAGCCCAACTTCCTTTTTCAGGGAGGCGGCTGCTGGGTTTGCCGCTACAGCGGATCCACCGACTCCTGTCTCAGCTGCAGGACCTACAACAGCTGCCTGTTCCTGACTATTTGCACCCTTACTCCCCGTTGTACAAGGGGCTAATGGAGTTGGCATTGCCACTGCTGTGTTCTTCTGCTCGCTGTTAAGTACAGAAGTGTTGCTCTGGTCAACATTTAGAGCCGTAGTTGATTCTGAAATAGCCCCTGATCTGACTTTTGGTTTTGGCTTAGCATGAATTCCAGTGTACAACCTGCACACAAGTTAGCAAGCAAATTTAAGTGATCAGCGTAGCTGCCGCAACAAAAAAAGACACCACGCGACTGATAATCTAACTGTTGTCTCTCCCATGTGGGAAATATTCATACCATACCAGTCTCAAACCCTCACGTGTATAGGCGAATAGTTTTCTTAGTGGAAGTAGCGGATGAATGATGAATGAAGTTCTATGTATATACCAATTACTACAATGTTGAAATGATCTTTTCATGTTCACAATACAGTTGTATAAAAGTCAAAGTAAAAACTGCAACTTGAGATTTCAAATCATGTGCATTAGTTAAAAAGTTCCATTCAAGTGAAAGCAAGCCAAAGCCTATGGCACACCAAAGCTTATGGCACAACAGACTGACAAGTGAACTTTGGGTGCATAATTTCTTATTGTCCTACGTAATTAAACTGTCTCAAATTACCAATGGGCCTGCACAACATGTCTTAATTTAATAACTAAGCTGCACATTGTAGTTTGGCTGTCTTGATAACTACCATATTTCATGTACCAACCTCCCTTGTTACTGTAAACTATGTCATAACCAGGTTGGCATGACTCTTTGGAGGAGAACAGAAATACTTGACATAGAAAGGGCATGACTCACCTGGCATGCCTGGCATACTCCTCATAATTTTCAAGTAGCATCTTGCCAGCCTGCTCATTTAAAGCAGACTCTGGAAAAGGTTCAATCAATAAACATCTAACCACCTGTTATCACAGAGTTACAATCATTACAAAATTAGGGATATAAAATTGCCTATCAACTTTCAGGAAACTCTAGAGACAACAAATGTTCTATTAAGAGATGAAAAGTGAACTAGACAGAGTTAATGCCAAAGGACTTACAACAAGAACATGGCGTAACCCAAGACATGGATTCCAATCCTTTTTAAGAGTATTGACACAAATCTCGCCGTTGGCAGCAATGTTTGGATGGAAAATCTTAGTTTGGAAGTAACCTACAATAACAATGCTCACATGATTCATAAGCCGGTAAGACTATCAAAATAAAATAGTAGGAGTATTCAGACATAACAATACTAGAACCCTGGAATGCAGTATAGATGAGGACAGCCCTTGATACAAAATTTCCTATTTCAATAAGATGTGAGCAATTCATAGCATATGCATTATTGTTCACAGGATCAAGAACACATCTATCCACAAACCTTTGGGAGGAGAATGGGGAAAGTCATGAGACAATAGCAGCTTCATACGAAAAACACCATTCTCATATGGAGTACCAGCTGCAAGATCAAGAATTTTACATCAATATGAATTGCAAAACAAAAGTCTTAGAATGAAAATAGGGGTGAAGATGCATGCCTGGCCCTTCAATGTCAGCATAAATGATTGAAAAGTCATCATCCTTTACTCCAACTTCAATACCCTCAGGCGGTGATTCGCCAAGATTCTTCAATTCCTTTGCAAGTTGCTTTATCACATTGGGTGGAAGATTTTCATTCGTTGCCTTGAAGAATTATAATAAAAGGTGTAAGATAAGGGGTGGAAGAATTCACATGTGGCAGCTACATAAAGTCCATTATATAAACCAGGCAAGCAATGGTACAGACAGAGCAAGAGTGATTTATGAGATGATCAGAATGACACCCTATATGTCTATACATTTATTAGCTAGCTTTGATGATCAGAAGAATCAGTATCACTTGAAGCTTACCATAGCCATTAGTCACAAAAGAAGATGAGAGTCTTCTTAAACCTTTATTGGCGTCACTGACTGATGAGATGAAATCCAACTATTATATGTCAAAAATCTATCTGAAGTTGCTATAGGCTAGAATGGAAGTTATCAACCCTAATGAAAGACCTACATATAAGATCAAAGATCCTTGTCAGAAGAGAATTTTATATAAATTTCATTCCACCAATTGTTAGCAATAATAGCAGCTTATAGCAGAAAGTGGCAAGGACAATTAATGAGAAACAAACATAGAACTAATGCAATTGGTCATTTAGAAGCCTAGATTATTTGATAAACTAAAACAAAATCCAAATCATAAATAGGTGGAAAATGTTTCCCTAGAAGTTGGAAAAGAAAAGAGAAAAAAACTGTTCCTTTGAGAGACGAAATGAAGGAGAAGATCTGCATAACATACTCTAAATTCAGTTGGTTCTCAGGCAAAGCCACCATTACCAGAGAGCCCCAATAAA
Organism: Viola odorata; assembly: GCA_963691705.1. Taxonomy (NCBI): domain Eukaryota; kingdom Viridiplantae; phylum Streptophyta; class Magnoliopsida; order Malpighiales; family Violaceae; genus Viola; species Viola odorata. The sequence continues at coordinate 48,172,885 of OY829541.1, read as the reverse complement.
AAAATAGCATGATAGAAACACTGTCCAATGCACAAAAGATGTAAACAACAGAGGAAATAGCACTTGTTTTCCCACACCATTTACTGTCCCTTCCTAAAGGGAAAAAAGAGAGGGTGTTCTGGACAACACCTACTAGCATCTCGTGACATTTGATTGTGGAGCACCTAAGCATTCGACTAACAACTTTCAAAATGAGCACCATAACTCTAACTTTCACAAACCCAGAATATAAAGATAAATCTAATCCAACTTTAGACGCTGTTATGTGAAGTTAATGATGGTAACTATGCACACTTAATTTTCATCATAATTCTCACTGTGAAACTAATACATGTACATTTAGAAACACTTAAGTAATGCAATGCTAAAAATTCCATATTTGCTCAACCTCCAACTTGAACATTGCAATGCAAAGTAATAGAAAAAGTTCCAAGAGAGAGAATCCATACACCCTATTAGTTCATCATCCAAACTTACGCAGTGAAATCAAACCTCCTACAATCAGTGCAAACATGCGTCAAATTGTTGCGATCAACAAAACTGATTGGTACAGAAAGTTTTAAGACACGAATCAAGTCTCAGAATTTGAGTCAAAGATGAAGCAAGTAGGCTAAGGAGAGAGTAAGAAAGGAAAAGAAAGGGCCTGAGCGATCTTTGAAATAAAAAGAAGTACACCTCTTGAATCCAATTAGAGGAAGGAGTGTAAAATCAACCAAAACAAACGCTTTTGTTAAAACCCTAACATACAAATCTCTGGAGAACCCAATATGAATACAGAAATGAAAGAAAGTTACGAGACGAAACAAGTGTAAAGTTTTGATTTTTGGACTACTAAAAGATGAAGAAAGCAAATCCCAGGTACCCTGTCCAACAATAACATCCAACATTCCAATTTTCAGCAAGAAAGCAAAGAGAATGGAAAGAAACGAATAAAGGCACAAGTAAGCAATCCAGTGAGTAACACGGGAAGAACATTAAACGGGTTTTAAGCAATAAAGAACTACAAGTGAAACAGCATTCAGTACAGAAAAGAAGAAGAAACCCAGATCAGAAAACCACCTTGTAAATGTAATTATGGCAGTCCTCTCCTCCTTAACTAATTTTCTTCAGAGAGAGAGAGAGCCCCAAAATCAGATGGGCGGATTCAAAGTAGTGCAGGTGTAAATGCCGAAGCTATGCCACTGTAAATTGTGGTGGAATAGATGGCTATACACAATCCGAACAGAGGAGGAGGCGATCTCTCCTTGGGTGATGGTTGCTTTTATTTGATTGATTTTTTTAGGGGAGAGAATGAGAGAAAATAAAAGAGAAGGCAAGGCATACATCAATTTACAAGTACTATCAAATCTATCTATAGGTTTATTATTATTTTATTATTATTTTCTCTTATTTATTTACAAAAGAAAGTAGGAAACGTTAGGTTCAATTTGCTAATAAATCTCTTTTCTTTTCTCCCTTTTTTTTCCAATTTTAGATGAAAAATAGATTTTTTCAAAAAATACTCAATTGTAAAAACAAATTAAAAAAACTCTTACAAATTGCAAACTAATCTAATTTTTGTGATTTATTCAATAATTTAACCGTCGAATAATTATTATTTTTATCAATAAACATGTAATTTATTGATTATCTACTAGTGATAAAATATCAGTGAATTTTCTGATTAAAAAAAATTATGCACTTAGATTTTTAGAGGAATAATACAACACCGTTGAACTTATAAGATTAAAAAATTAAGAGATTATATTAAATAAAATATTATATTTTAAGGATAAAATATCCAAATTAAGATCATGCACACCTAGGATGATTGGTGAGCATTTTTGCTTCCCATTAAGAACCATTTGCAATCAATTTAAAATCTTTTTATTAATATATGGTTGATATAAATGGTTTGACATTTTCATTTTATAAATTATACATGAAAAAATTATGTGCCGTGTGAATATATGATTAATCCTAACTCATTAAATTTAAAAATAATCGTAGTTTAAATCTCAACAACAAAAATCAATCTAATTTATTTTTTTAACCTCTTTACCTTACAATTTACATTAGTTTTTATTTTAAGAACAATATCCACCCGAATATATTGAGAAAATGATTGAATATAGTAGTGAGTGAAATTGAATATTTGTTGGATCCCCGACGTATGCTCAATTATTAGGAATTAATTAATACTCTAATTGTGGGAACTGCAAGGACGATTATACCCCTTAGCTTATGTCCAAATTACCAAACTCAGCTCCAACCAAAACAATGCGCAGTTGGTGGGTGTTCAATTCACTAATTCAGTAGCAGGTCTTTTTCATTTTAAATAAATAATATTATTTCTTAAGAAAATACTTTTTTTTTAAAAAATCAAAATAAAATCATTATTGTTATTAAAGGGAAATATTAAAGAATCTAATAGTTAATTAAAATTTTAAATTTTGTATATAATAATAAAATAAACCATACAAGAAAAGTCTTATTCGTGTTCGATCAAAATTAATCTTTTACCCTATAAGGATACAAAGGATACCCAATGGGATAAAAGAAAAGTGTTAAGAGAAAAAAATTGCAATTGTCATATGGGGACCCACGAGATTTATATTTTTTGAATTTCGCCGACGTGGTGACCGTTAGACCAACTAGCCGTTGGCGGTGCCACCTCCCAATTCATCTCCTTCTAGTTTATGCAATTTCTAGGTTTAGGAGGATTAAGCAGTTACTCCCTCCCATTTTATATAACTGATATTTTGTGCAATTTTTTTTTAAATAACTGATGTATTTTGAATCTCCGTATAAAAAGTTATTTATTATTTTCCGTGCTGCTGTTTATGTTGCCATACTACTGTCTTATTTAATTTTTTACTAATTTTTTTAAAATTTCATGCACAGCCACAAAAAATCTATTAAATAAAATCGGAGGAAGTATCACTTTAACATGATGGGAGATATAGTATTTTTAGCAAGTAATTTTTTATTAATAATAATTAAATTTGTGAATTTTTATTTAAAATATGAAAGTGTCGAACTACTCACACGAATCACTTATTGATTATAATTTACAGAGAACATATACTAACTACTCTCACTAATTATTATATCCAAATTCTCAAATTATGTTTCGTCTGTCTTTCTTCTTGGATTGGTATAAGTTAATTGAATTAGGTGCTAACATCATTAGCATCTCTTGCAATAATATATTCGCATACGTAATTAATGAGTTCAACGGCACTTTCCCACCGAACATAAAAACGTTAGAGTAGCATTTGATTAATAAAATGTTATTTTCTCATTTATTATTACTCTTCTGGAAGAGTGATATCTAGGAGTGTGATTAAAAAAAATGTTAGTATTCTACGTTTGGTTAGCATTTAAGATTTACCGAAAAATATTATTCTTGTGTTTGTTTTATACTCCACAATCCTAAAAGAAACTAAAAAAAAATCACTACTTTATTCTTAAACAATAATAATTATTTAATTATTTTAAATACAATACAAAATGAATATTTTAAACTTATTCTAAAATATAATACAATTAAAAATAATAGTGTAAATAAAATATCTAATAAAAATTAAATTAATAAATAAAATAAAAAATAATAATGAGAAAAGGTTGACTGTAAATAAATATTTTAAAAAATATAGATTAATATAAAATAGACGAATAAGTAATTTTAATAAACATTCCTCACCCATTGAACAAGAAAATACTTTCCCCTATTTTGAGGAAAAGTGGAAGGGTAAATTTTTTTTGAATATTCATGAGTCCAATTTTCTCTCTGTCAACCAAACATAATAGAGCTTAAAATCTCAGCTCCCGAATCACTTTCCTTTTTAATTCTGTCAATCAAACGCTACTTAAGTATTGTGTTTAAATTACATTGCGTGTATTGCTTCTGTTTTTTATTTTGATTTTCTACTCTCTTTTTTGAGAAAAAAAACAGAAAATATATTTGATAAAATTATTATTAAATTTTTTTTTTTAAAACTTTTGTATTGTCTCAATTACTATTTTAATGTTGGCAAATACAGCCGTAACAAGTTGGTTTATAATCTACAAAAGAACTGTAGAAGAAGCCTGATCTGATGGATGAAACGTGGACTATCAGAAAACATGGCCCGAGAAAGTTGAGACAAGCCCAACTTTGAAAAAAGGTCGGGTCCAACCAACCCAATCTTTGGCCCAGTCCAGTCTCGCTACCCAAAAAACGGGCTCGTATTATTCTAATTGCAGATGTCGGGTGAAGTTTAAGATTTAGGGCAAAAGACAATTGGCACCCAACTTTTATGGGTAATGACAATTTAGCCCTTAACTAACACTTAATGCAAAAACACCCAACACTTTAATGGTTTCTAATTTTATTATAAAGAAAATGACAATGAGTAATGAGAGCTAATAATTGATATAGAAGGCATCTTTCCACCGCCCTACTTTGAGTGGTTTCAGTTCGACAAGGTATATATATATCCATTAATTTAAGTTAAATATATAATTGCTTTCTAATGTTTTTTTGAAGGAAAAAAATGACAAATAAAGTACTATCTGTTTTGATTTTGGTAATTAAAATATTGATTGATTAATTAATGAATGAATTAATCAGGATTTTACTGAGTATACAAACCTTGAAGAATGCATCTCTTACTTGTGTAAATATATCGCAAGCAAAGGTCCTTTTGATGGCTTGCTCGGCTTCTCTCATGCAGTCCCTCTAGTGCACAATAATTCTTTCCTACGTATTTTTACAATTCATAATACTTGTCATTTTATATTTTTTGTATCATATATTTTATGCACATGACAAAAAAAAATTATGCATCAACCTAATTTGATGATAGTGTGGTAATTTGAGTGGAAATTATGGGTAAAAATGAAATAATGTGAAATAAAATAAGATCAAAGATCATTGTTCTGCGAATTTTTAGTATCTCAGAACGCCATTTATTTTACCCCGGAGGGAGTATTATACTTACAATTTGTTTGACTATTGATATAAATTGTAAATTATAAGTATTCGAACTCGAGTTCTTCTCTCAGAAAATACGACTGAGTTAGAAGTTGTTGTCTAGTTAAAACAAAACCAGACTAATAAGAATGACGTTCTTTTAACATTTTATGCAACTGTGATTGGAATTTTAATTAATTAACATTATTTGTCCGGTGTTTTCTTAGGGAGCGACGCTTTCAACATTGTTGATTGGATACCAAACTCAGGTAATTAAGCTTTTTCTATACAAAAGAATTAATGAAATTACAGACTTAAACTCGAGACTTATCGTATCGTATCTGTGATGGGTGATCCAAATAATTTTAAAAATTAATATTTAAATATAGATATATATATATATATATATATAATAAAGTCTTCATCAATTGAATTTGATCGACAGTCGATGTTATTCCAATCATAACAAACACAAACAGCAAGTGAAATTAATAAGGGGGAGAGATATAGTGAGGAGGAAAGAAGGAAAAGGATTTTTATTTTTCATTCTTTAAAAAAGGAGTTTTTGTTTGTTTTGGTCTCAAATGAAAAGGAAATAGTTAGTCAAGAATCCTATTTTTTTAGGGGCAGTGGGCTGACTAGGGCTGTACAAGAACCGGCCCGGACCGGGAACAGATTCGGAACCGGCCTTTTTTTGACCCGGACCGGACCGACCCGGGGTTTTTTTTTTTTTTGACCCTGACCGGACCGGAACTTCCGGTTCTCCATCCCTCTAAATCCAGGAACCGACCCGAAGAACCGGTAGAACCGGAAGTATATATATAAAAAAATATATAAATATATATATATGTACAATAATATCAAAGTTTCCATTTGGTTCAATGGTTAACTCATCACCTTTTGTATTAAAGGGGAGAGGTTCAAATCCTCTTAGCTCCCACTTTTTTTTCTTCTTTCTAAACTTAACTCATTCTCTTTCTTTTTTCCTTCTAAATTATATTAAAATTTCTCATGTATGTATATATTTTTTCTAGTAATATAATTGTAAACTCAATTAAAAATCCTCATTTTTTTCTTTTTATTTGTTATTTTAAATACAAAATTGTATTAAGGATGTTATATGAACTAAGAAATAAATTTTTAATAGCCATTTATATAGTTAAGATGACACATACTAGTAATATATTATTGTAAATTGTAATAGCCATTTATATAGTTAATGTGTATAAAGTAAGACCATTAATTATTAATAATATAGTTTAGGGATTAATATCAATTGTCATAAAATTAAAATTGACTAATTGTTTAGAGTTTTATGCTTTTAATTTAAATTATATTAATGTTTAAATTACTAATGTATTATGCATTTTTTCTTTTTTTCTTTTAAACTCAATTAAAAGTCCTCATTTTTTTTCTTTTTATTTGTTACTTTAAATACAGAATTTTATTAAGGATGTTATATTACCTAAGAAAATTTTTTTTAATAGCCATTTATATAGTTAAGATGACACATACTAGTAATATATAGTTGTAAATTGTAATAGCCATTTATATAGTTAATATGTATAAAATAAGACCATTAATTATTAATAATATAGCTATTAATTATTATCAATAAATAATTAAGGTTTCAGTTCTCCAACCTTTAAAATCCGGGAACCAGAAGAACCGGAAATACATATATATATATATATATATATATATATATATATATATATATATATATATATATATATATATATATATATATATATATATATATATATATGCAAAATGATATCAAAATTTCCATTTGGTTTAATGGTTAACACCTCACCTACCGTATTAAAGGGTAGAGGTTCAAATCCTCTTGGCTCCCACTTTCTTTTTTCCTTCTAAACTTAACTCCTTCTCATAAATACCAAAAAAAAATAAAAAAATAAAAAAAAAATTCCGGGTCAGAACCGGAACCGGCCCGATCCGACCCGGAAAATTCAGAACCGGCCCGGACCGGACCGAAAGTGTCCGGTCCGGTCCGGTTCTGTCCTGGCCCAGAACCGGTAATTCCGGTCCGGTTCGGTTCTAGCCCAAGAACCGGCCCGAACAGGACCGTGTACACCCCTAGGGCTGACGGAGAAAGAAGGGATGCCAGAGGGTGGGTTATATGAGGTTGTTGGGCTACAGAGTGTTGGGCCGAGTGTGCCAAGGCAGGCCCAGGCGTTGGGGACGTGGGCTGAGAGTGAGGGACACGCTGGAGAGGCCGGGTTGTCTTGGTTTGGGCCACCTGCAGAAGGAGAAGGACTTTCTGGAGAGGCTGGTCTCTCCTGGCCTGGGCCGCGCATGGTGCAACTTGCACCTGGGCCGTTGGCTCTTTCTCGGCCCATAACGCGAATTGGCAGCAACCAGGTCCCTTTGACAGGCCTGGGAGCGGGCTTGGGTGATGCCTTGGGCCCTGGGCTGGGCCCAATGAACCAATCTGGAGCTGTTTTGGAGGTAGAGGAGGAGGAGGACCCAAAGGAGGATCTAGAGGAAGAGCTTCAACCTTTCTCTCATGTTTGGCCAGATATAGCTGATACGAGGCTTAATTTTAACTCTTCTGAGTTAATTGAAGGAGCTCAACGACATGTGGACACGGTTGGGGGACGATACAAGCCCTTGGTTGCTCGCTTTGCCAGGATGATCCGCACAGCTAGGAAGAGTGTGCCTCGATATAAGGACTTAGAACCACGACCCCAAGGCATAATTACAGGGAAGAGAAGAGGGGAAGTCCTAGATGATGGCGATAGTGGTGGTCTGTCGTCCTCTTTGCACAAGAAGAAAAGAGTGGTGCATTGGGATGCGGATGATGTTACTGGTCCGGCGGCGGTTGCTGAGCAACCCCGCCCAGAACCATGAGTCTCTTATTTTGGAATTGTCGGTGGGAACCCTCAGGCAGGGGCAAACTTCTCGAAGTTGCTAGGATTAGAGTTCCATACTTTAATTTTTCTTTCAGAAATAAAATTGTATGCAAGTGAATTTTGGAATTTTAATAATAAATGGTCGTTTCCTTATGTGCTTGCTGTTGAATGTGAGGGTGATACTAGGAGGGGTGGGTTGGCTTTGATGTGCAAAAATGATATTTCTGTTAATATGTTACATTGTGATGCCCATTGTATTGACATTGAATTATTGAACGGCTAGACAAATGCCCCCCTTGAAGATTTACGGATATTTATGGTTGGCCACGTATTGCGGACAAACACAAAACATGGGACTTGCTTAGAACGATAAAGAACAAAAGCTCCCTCCCGTGGCTATGTGTTGGGGAGTTTAATGAGGTGATGTGGTGCCATGAGAAACTGGATGGTTTAGATAAAAATTTCAACGATATAGATGCATTCCGGTGCGCTCTTGATGACTGTGATCTTATTAACCTAGGATTCTCAGGCACTAAGTTTACTTGGTGTAATAATCAACAGGGCAATGACACTATAATGGAAAGACTCGATAGAGGGACAATGAATGAGCAGTGGATGAGTTATTTTCCTGAAGCTGCAGTTAAACATCTCCCCCATTTCGGATCAGACCACTGCCCTATTCTGATTAAGTTGATCCCTGAAGTTGACAGGATTTCGAGGAGTAAAGTATTTCATTTTGAGGCGGCTTGGCTAAGGGAGGAGTCGTGTTTTGATTTTGTTGAAGAGACATGGAATGGGACAAACTTTCAGAGGTCTAGGGTCTCGCTTGACCAACATTTAAAGCTCTATGGGTTGAAGCTATCTAGGTGGAGTAAGGAGGTTTTCGGGAATGTTCACAGATCCATAGTTAAGAAGCGAGAACAGTTGGGATGGTTGCAGAACCAACTAGTGTCGGATTCCACCCTAGATGAAATTGAGTAGGTTGGTAAGGAGGTTGAAGAATTAATACATAGGGAGGAGGTTATGTGGAAGCAAAGATCACGAGTCCTCTGGCTCGAAGAGGGAGACAGGAACACAAAATTCTTCCATGCATGAGCTTCCTAAAGAAAGAAGAATAATACCATTGAGAGAATTCAAGATGAGTCGGGTAGATGGAGTGAATCTCGTGAGGAAGTAGATGGGACATTCCTAGAGTATTATAAGTCTCTATTCTCTTCTAGAGGTAGTGGCCTTTCATCGACTGTTTTAGAAACCATAACTCCCCGTGTTTCCCCTTCTATGAATTTGTGTCTCGATCAGGTTTTCACAAAAGATGAAATTTTTAAAGCTTTAAAGGAAATGCACTCCATGAAGGCCTCTGGGTAGGATAGAATGCCTCCACTCTTTTTTTAAAAAAATTGGTATTTTTAAGAAAATCCTATTTGCAAAGCTGCTCTTGAAATTTTAAATGATTGGGGAGGACCCTAGCTACGTCAACCACACCTTCATCACCCTAATTCCTAAAGTAGCCAATCCTTCCAAATACTCCCAGTTTCGCCCATTCAGCTTATGTAATGTCGTCTTCAAATTGATCACCAAAGTTCTTGCAAACCGTCTGAAGAAGATCTTACCAAGTATAGTGACAGAAAATCAGAGTACTTTTGTTCTAGGTAGACTCATTACAGATAATGCCCTGATTGCCCAAGAGATTTTCCATGGGATGAACACGAAAAGATCTAGACCAGGGTGGATGAGTGTCAAGCTGGATATGAGTAAGGCCTACGACAGAGTTGAGTGGAATGTTATGGCAGCAATCATGTCCCGTATGGGGTTCTCGTCTTGATGGACATCGCTGGTCATGAGATGTGTTACATCAAAAAGCATTGCAGTACAAAATAAGAAGCACCAGTTACATTCCAATCCTACTACGACCAAGTAACCAGGAATTGATCCCTAATGATACCATCTTTTGCTAACCTATCAGTGAAAATGTTCATCTCCCTGAGTGCAAAGACAAAAAAAACTTAATATATTAATTAAAATAAATCAACTTGCGCGACAAATCTAGTTTATATATCAGAGATCCCCCTAAACATCAGAGATTGGCGACTGTCTACTATTGTTCTCCCAGATGGTAGGTGGAACTTATCTTTATTGGCCCTTCTACCTTGATGATGAGCTTGTCTCCTCCATCTCTAGTTGCTTCCCTCATGCCCAGTACTTGGGGAAGGATCAACCATCCTCCTAAACTGGGCCCCTGGCCCTACTTTCTACCCAGAAAGGGGTCTACGGTAGGGGAACCCACTGTCCCCTTATCTGTTCCTTCTATGTGCAGAAGGCCTCTCAGCCATGCTCCAAGCTGCAGCTTCGGCTAACAGGATACATGGTTATAAGATCTGTCGGGGTAACCTGGAGGTAGGGTTGGTAATTTTCGCCCGCGGATATGGTTATCCGCCGGATACCCGCAATTGCGGGTGGATATTACTCGCAATTTGTGGGTATTTTGCGGGTATGGATTTACCCGCACCCGCAAAGTGCGGGTATGGATGCGGGTATGGATAGTGCTTACCCGCTCCAATACCCGCAAAATGCGGGTATGGATACTCGCAATAATACCCGCAAAATATATATACATATCATAAAATTTGTAAACCTTAATAAATCCTTTAGTCAAACACAAACCATAAATTAAAGTTTACATATCCACTAAAGTAATTTTTCAACTATTTTCTAATCCAAAGTATAATACAAACCATAAATTTAAATAACTTTAAAAGGGTGTTTGAAAACATTAAACATGAAATGGATAATTAATTGCATGTATTACTTGAAAATTTAAATTTTAAGAAATTTGCGGGTATTCGCGGGTAATCCGCGGGTACAATTTGTCTTCTCTTACCCGCTCCGCGCGGGTGCGGGTGCGGGTATGGATTACCCACAAAATTGCGGGTGCGGGTATGGATAGTGCCTTACCCGCTCCATACCTGCTCCATTGCCAACCCTACCTGGAGGTTAGCCATTTATTCTATGTGGGCGATAGTCTTATTTTTGTGAGGGCAAATGAGGAGGAGGCAGGGGTCATCAGTTCAATTTTCAAGGAATATGAGGAGTCCTCTGGTCAGAAGGTCAATCTGGAGAAATCGGAGCTATGCTTCAACAAGAATGTAGGCCAAGATGCTAGAACGCGTGTAACAGAGAGACTAGGAATGGTGGGGACAGACTCCCATGAGAAGTATTTGGGACTTCCAATCTCATTTGGTCGGGCCAAGAAGGGGTTGTTCACATCGATTCGGGACAGGGTTTGCAAGGGACTAGGGGGGTGGAAAGAGAAGAAATTATCCCAGGTAATGAGGGAAGTGCTGATTAAGTTGGTCATCCAGTCCATACTAACGTATATGATGAGCTGCTTTGAAATCTCAATTTCCATCTGTGAAGAGTTGGAAAAAGCTACAAGAAGATTCTGGTGGGGTGGAAACACTGATGAGCGCAAGATGCACTAGGTATCCTGGGACAAATTATGTAGATCTAAGGAAGTGGGAGGCTTGAGTTTTAGGAAAGTTAGGGAATTTAACCTAGCGCTGCTTGGTAAGCAAGGATGACGACTGCATAAAAACACGAACTCTTTGCTCTCCCAAATCTGGAAAGCTAGGTATCACCCCCACTCAGACTTCTTGGAGGCAGGGGTGGGGTCATGCCCTAGCTATGTTTGGCGTAGCATCCTGGCAGGTAGAGAGGTCTTTCAGAAAGGATACTTCTAGTGAGTGGGGAATGGGGAGCGAATACGAATTTGGAAGGTTCCGTGGCTCCCATCGGTTGCGAATGGGATGATCTCAGTGCCGGTGTCAGGACTGGACAAGGAGGCCATGGTGGTTGAGCTAATTGACCGGGGACGGTGGTGCTAGAAGACTAACCTGGTGAAGTAAATCTTTTTACCGCAAGAGATCGAAAATATTAAGCCTACCGCTTTGTCGGGTTGAGGCGAATGATACTCTTGTGTGGAGGGAAACTACAAATGGGAAGTATTTTGTCCAAAGTGGGTACTACAGCCTAACATCGACACCTGCACATGAGAGCCCGGATCTGACTAGAGGTTGGTGGAAATACCTATGGGGGTTACTATCCCTCCAAAGTTTAAAAACTTCATGTGGAGGCTAGGTAGTGGCTCCCTCCCGACTAGAGTAAATCTAGGGAGGAGAGGATTAATGGTGGATCCAATGTGCCCCTGTTGTAATGAGGAGGTAGAGTCGGCCTCACATTTGTTGTTGTCTTGTCCTTTTGCAAGGAGAGTTTGGGCGAAGTTTGACTGTTGGGATAGAGTTTCGGGGATTCAAGGAGACAATTGGGTTGAGTGGCTAGCGGCGACTAGGGAGTCCTTGGATGAATCAAATCTCAAGCAACTTATTACAATCCTCTGGTCGCTTTGGACGTCGAGGAACAACAAAATTTTCTACCAACGCGACGAATCAATCCAGGAGGTGGTTATTCGGGGTGGGAAGTTGTTGTCAGATTTTAAGGAAGCTTGACGTCCGCAGCAAAGGTCCTCTCCCTCCATAACCCCCATAAGCCAAACCATAGATCCGAATTGGAAGCCTCCCCGACAGAGGTGGTAACGGTTAACACAGATGCAGCCGTCGGGAATTCAGAAATTGGCCTGGGATTCATAGCTCGAGACGAGATGGGTGGGCTAATTTTCTCAGGTGCTATTTTTCTCCCTCACAGGACAGATGCGCAAACAGCCAAGGCTCTGGCGCTACGAGATGCCATTACGCAGGCTAGGCAATGAGGGTGTGAAAAGATCATCATGGAATCGGACTGCCTACAGAATGTATTACCAACGGAGAATTCCTTTTAAACTATACTGGCTTGGTGCTGGAGGATGTGGCACGACTAGCATCTACGTTCCGCAGTTGCTCTTTTACGCACACTAAAAGGACCACGAATATCCCAACACATGAGTTAGGCCAATTGGCTTTGATTTCCGGTTTAGGAAATATTTGGGTAGGGGAATGCCCCAAGGCAATCGCACCTTTTGTACTTGCAGACGTGAATTAATCAGATTCGATTTTTTATTTGAAAAAAACAAGAATCCTATTTTTAATTTTTTTTAATTCATTGAAAAATTACATCACTTTTTATATTTTTGAATTTTTGGGTTATTTTTTGAAATTTTATAATTTTTAAACAAATTTAGGAATTTTTGTTTTTTAAAAAAAAAGCCTTGGATATAAATAAATAAGAAAATCAGTTACACTAATAAATGACTCGTCAACTGAACGTGGAAGATCACTAGCAAAATAACACAAGTGACTAACTCTACCTTTGAACCAATCGACATGGCACCAATAACCTTGTTGATTACACGATCTGGATAGAACTACAAGCGCTGAAATACGACACCATTTCTTTCACTACATAAACGCCAACAAATTGATTGGAAGCGCACAGGCTAAACTGAGACTGTAGTCGACTGTGCAGATGATTTAAACGTACCAAACTGATCCCCACCAACGCAGAAACCAATACCAAATTCCACTCCCTTGTGACACTCAAAGAACAAATGATTTAGTTTATTTTGAAATTTATTTTTTATTTTTGAATTGTTCTAGGACTCAATAATCAGGTTGTCCGTATGAAATCAAGTCTTTATGTTTTCCTTTGATGTCTTATGAATTTGCTTACCAAAAAGAACAATAACATCTTTTAGGAATCAACTTTTTTGTTTTCCCAAACTATTTATTAACAGGAAAGCATTTTAAAAGATATCAACAAATTTGCACCACCCATCAATCACCTACCGTTGACAATCTTCTCCCCTCTTGTGGCGACCAAATTAAGCTATCCCCTTCGTTTGTGCTCCGTTTCGACGATTCCTCTTGCAACCACCATCAAATCCAGTGACCCATCCCTTTGCCCGCCACCTATTTCCCAAGCACCAACCACCATTTTTTGACTTCCTACAACCACTAATCCTGACTAAGCAACCCATCTGCTCACCATTCTCACTTTACAAACAAATCTAGCAGATGAACAATAAATAAGTCTCTAAAACCCAAAAGTAAACTAGATCTGAAGGTGGTGGTGGGTTGAGGAAAGGGCGGGATGAAGGACTGATGTGGTGGTGGGTAGAGAAGAAGGGAGGCGGTACTGATGGGTGTGGATGGGAGGAGGATGAAGGGTGATAAAATTAAAATCTAAACCAAAAGACCACAAAAGTAGTTCAAGAAAACAACTTCTTTCGGTGATGAAAAACAGAAATAGAGGCCATCAACCAAAAACAAAAAAACAGAAAATCGACGTGATGTAAGTGATGGACATTGGATTTGAACAGATGACAACCAAACACCTCAATGGTTGCACAACCATCACACTAACCATACTTTTACATAATTGAAAATACATAATACTCCCTCATATTTCTTTTAATTGCCGTTCTACCTGTCTGCACAGGTATTAAGGAGTGCACTGTTTGAGATGATTATGCCACTTGTCCTCTCTCAAATTTACGAGCGTGCCATTGTCTTCAGGTTTTCGAATTTACAAGCGTGCCATTGGTGTTTTGGCAACAAAAAAATGGCGCCAAATGAAAATCACCGAAATAGAGAAATTTGAGGTTCCGCCAAAACCAAAAATTTTAAATTATATTTTCCCCCCTCTGTAGTCTTTCACTTGTCTCTTCTGTCCATTTGTTTATTCAAATAATTTGGGATTATTGACATGTTGTAGTGAGAAAAGAAACCATATTCTCTGAGTTCGAAATCTACCAACAAACCTTTTAGATTTTGCTTGCTTTTTAATTATGGAGCATTCAGCCTTTGATCCTTTCATAGCTAATCCACCAATACAACCATATCTTGAAATAGTTTTTCATCCACCAAATCCATCTCGTGAAGAACCAGAAGAAGATGGAGAAGAACATCGTAGCAATGTGTTTCCAGGAAGTGGACAAACCGAAGAACAGGGTATGCTTCATTCAAATGAATATATTTCATTCACTCAACTTATAAAATTTTGTAAATTAAAATATTGTATTATGTTGTTGTTGTTAGACTTGAATGAACCACATCTTAATCCGAAAAGGAAAGAGCTGACTAACGCCGAAAGGATTGTTATAGTCAGTGGTTATCTCCATGATGACATTGCTTAGCTGGGGATGAGGATGAAGCATTTGATGCGGTTGATGTCATTGGGGAGATGAAGCAGAAGAGGGATGTTCTGCAAATTACTAGTTTAGTCCATCAACGGATTTGCCAATAGGGTGGCATAGATTAGGGTAGATTAGGTTTATGTTTATGTTTTTCAATTCCAGTTTCTGTTTTAGATTATGTTTATGTTTTTCAATTCCAGTTTTTGTTTTTTTTGTTTATGTTTATGTTTATTAATTACAGTTATTATTTCTCTTAGCTAAAACCTCTTTCACACCATCCATTTTTGCAATCTCCTCAAGCATAAGGTCAATACACTGTGCCCCATAGGTGCTCCAGAAAAAGGTTATATATTTCTCAGCTAAGAGTTTTCCAGCAGTTTTGAAATTCGGTGAAGTACCGGTCACAAAACTGACAATATTCTTGTGCCCAACTTCTTGAACAATACCATCAAATACATTGAGAAGTGCTTCTGCGGATTTTGTAATATCAGATGCGTCCACAAATTTGAGGAACATGGTACCCTTGGGGTAGAAAGTGAAAACTTTTACCACAGTACGATCAATATTATCTATCCACCTATCAACCAAGACTGAGCATCTAGTGACTTCCCAAGATTTTCTCAATTCTGCACAATATTCCCCTGCATCCTGGACACTCTTATTCAATAATTTACCACTCAATGAATCATAGGAAGGCATCTTATATGTAATCTCCTCACAGGCCTGGCAGCAATGCATACAACTGAGAACATAACAAACTAAATGAATAGAAATGCTTGCATTCAGATGCCACAGTGGATCAGTGGTTGTTGTTACAATCCACAATAGCTAGAAAAAGAGATGTGCATTGAGATTGAACTACCATTATGCCAAATATATAATCTCCTCATAGACCTGGCAGCAATGCATACAACTGAGTACAGAACAATTTAGTCTGATGTTATATGAAAAAATGAGCATTAAATTGCCAAATCAAAAAAGGAAAAAAAAACAAGTGGTATCTAAAATCCAACAAAAGCAAACTCATCCACATCAAACATCTATGAAACCCAAAAATTTACAATTTGTAATCCATTAATTAGACATAACATCTTTACAGAAATTCTACAACCCAGTGCAACATCACAGCCTCAATCCATGGCATACACAAACCAAACTAGCCAAAAGAGTATTTCTAAACCCATGGGAAACTGACAAAATCCGAAATGGATTACAACATTACAGCCTTAGTTCTAAACTACACAATGATAATGCCACAATCTAACAATATCACACAAAAAGGAAAAATAAAAACTCCCATTTAGTAGTGGTCTGGAAGAAGGATCCGTAGGATCTCAATGAACATCGGCTCGTAACCAGGATCATCAAAGTGGTACATACCTGCTATTGGAATTTTATTGAGATCGAAATCTCGTTCTCCCTTGAACTTTGTTGCTAGCTGGGTCTCCTCAATAGAGGGCTTGTTTAGATCGAAATCCAATGGCAATTTTGTTGTTTTGATCGTTGATGCACTTTCTTCCTTAACTCTGACATCGACTTCCACTTCTTCGCTTGAAATTATCCTTTCTTCATCTGTCTCCATTGCCACCACACCCAAATCTCACCAAATCGTCGGATTGTGCATTCTCCCAGTAATCGACGCTCTCCATATTTCAACGATGGTAAATTCTCAAACCTTAGAGAGATTTTCACAGCTTTTGGAAATAGAAGAAAATGGAGTAGGAGACTCAGTTTGTAAATGAGAAACAAAAAGAGGTCATTATCATTTTGAAACTTGAAAATTTTCATTTCCCCCTTTTGATTTTCATCTTCCCACCCATAATCGATGCCTATGGCGAGAAGGAGAGGAGCGAAGGAAAAGAGAAGAGAGTGGCGGGCGTGGTTGTGGAAAAGAGCAGGGTAGTAATCTCACCACTCAAAGAGTCAAAAAAGTGGGGTCACGATAATTATTTCTCACGATTTGAACAAGTGCTAGAACGACAATTATTTTAATTGAGAGGGAGTACTATTTTTTTCAAATATAGACTTAAATTGCAGGATTTCTGCCAATATAAATATAACATAAAAGATGAAATACCTCTTAACCTTTTTACATTTGTTCTATCTGTTTTCCTTAAATGGAACCCAGGGAGATATCATAGATCCTAACATATTTAAATTCTTCTATTCAAATCTTTTAAGTGTCATCTTTATTTAATAAACCTTGAAGGTTTTAAATTTATTTAAGGACCCTTAAAATATTAAATAAATTACATAAACACTCTATACTTATTAACGTATCAACGGATATTAGATTAATTATTTTATAATATTTTTTTCATTTAAGTAAATAAGTATGCCCACAGTCATGGATCAATGTATCTGTAACGTATTCGATTCGAGTTCAAACCTCCGCACTAAAAAATAAAATAATTAAATTTGAAATTACTTAAAAAGTAACAATGAAATTTGAAATTATTTCTTATTAAATTAGTTACTTTAAAAAAATGTTAATATATTTAAAAAGAAAATAAAAAATACACTATGATGCAAATGGTACGCATAAAAAAAGCTCCCGGCACACTATTTCTAGTCATAATATATAATACTTTTACAACTTCTATTACAAATATCGAATATTTCAGAAAAAAATACTGAATAAAACAGCATGACAATTCGTTTCAAGAAAAGAACTTTTCTTAGCCAGCTCGTATTCGATCTCGCATATTTTTTCTAACGCAAATTTCGCGGCCGATTTTTTTTTTCTATTTGACTTACTCTTCTTCTCACTTTTACAACTCTTTGAGAAAATTCCGAATGATTTTAACATTTGATTAACTCAAGACGTTGTGGGTGTGATTTATTAACGCTATACGAGCTTGTGCTTCTCCACTGGCTTTAGCCATTCGTTCTTTAAAGAAAAAGAAAGAAGAAAATACTAAGATAAAGGATGGTTGAACAAACATTTAAACAAATAAAGGACGGCAAATGATAAGAATACTCCGTAAATTAATCGTAATTATAATTAGACACTGACGTTGGCTCTGTAATAACTCTGTAAATCAGATCCTCAAAACAAGTTTGGTGAAGGTGGTTTTGGGTGGTTTTGGCCCTGTATACAAGGTATGTTGGATTTATAGTATATTATATAAGTGTTTGTGTGTTGTAATGGGTATTGGAAAGGCAATTGAAAAGTGTGAGGAAATATAAACAGATATAACTGTTGGAACGGACACAACGGTTGGTGCAGATACAACTGTTGGAACGGACACAACGGTTGGTGCAGACACAAATGTTGGAACGGACACAACGGTTGGTGCAGACGCAACTGTTGGAACGAACACAATAGTTGGAATAGACACAACTGTTGGAACGGATACAACAGACCGAAGAGTTATAACTCTTCTTTTTAGACCTTTTCGTAATCTATATATAAAACGCAAAATCAGTAAATTGATTAATTCGAATCATTCGAGAAATTCAGAATTCTTCAGAATTGCTATCTACAGAATTCATTGGTTTTGTTATATCCTGGGAGGCAATTTGCTGGGAACCTATTAGCAAACTCGATACGAGTGGGGGCAAATATTGTCTTAAGGAAAGCGACATTTCTCGTGACTCAAAACCAGATTATTATTCTTTCCATTTAACACAATTTTCCCAACAAGGTATGCTCCATAACAACATACCATGCAGCTGATAATCTGAAATTGTTCAAACCAAATGATGTAGAAAGGGGCAAGTCTGTCAAGACACTAGTGATTTTATGTATGATTATTCGCTTAAGTGTATGGAAACTCCAATGCAGGGTGAACTCGCAGATGGTACTTTTATAGCTGTAAAGGTGCTATCTTCAAAATCCAAGCAGGGAAACCGTGAATTCGTGAACGAAATAGGCATGATATCTGGATTGCATCTCGTAAAGCTTTATGGATGTTGCATTGAAGGAGATCAGTTATTGCTGGTGTATGAGTACATGGAAAACAATTCCCTCTCTCGCACACTTTTTGGTAAAATTGTCGTGCATAAACACAGTGATATTCTTTTCTTAGATGGGAGAAAAAGAGAGACACTGATTACAACATCAACTGTTAATTTTTTCTGTTGGACTCTTTACAGATTTAGAAACAAATGTGTTGAAGTTGGATTGGCGTACAAGACAAAAGATATGTGTTGGAATAACCAGGGGTTTAACCTTTCTTCATGAGGAATCTGCACTGAAGATTGTTCACCGAGACATCAAAGGCACAAATGTCCTGCTTGATACGGGTCTGAATGCCAAGATATCCGATTTTGGACTAGCGAAGCTGACTGAAGAGGAGAACACTCATATTACTATTAGAATCGCCGGAACTATGTAAGTTAGAATAAACCCAACCTGATCTTTATCTTTTATCCACTTGCATTATGAAGGCAGTAATGGTCTAATTCAAAATGTTATTTGATTCCAGAGGGTATGCGCTCTGGGGCTACCTAACAGAAAAAGCAGATGTTTATAGTTTCGGAGTCTTTGCTTTAGAAATTGTCAGTGGAAAGAGCAATAGCATGTACAGGCCACAGAACGATTGGATAAACATTCTCGTAACATTTCGTGTTTCGCTATTACAAATTGATGAACTAATGAAAGCTGACCATATTGCTGTTGAATATACTTGTAGGCTTTTGTTCTGCAATCAAAAGGAAACTTAATGGAGATTGTGGATCCAAAGCTGGGGACACACTTCAACAAGCTAGAGGCAGAAAGGATGATCAAAGTGGCTCTCTTGTGCGCCAACACATCGCCGACGCTAAGGCCTGCAATGTCAGGCGCGGTTAGCATGCTTGAAGATGTGATCTCACCTCCAAGCATTTACGGCCATGAATTGCGGTTCAGATCCTCCAAACACCATCATAAACACTTGAATGATGAATGATGAAATGTCGAGCCGGAGCGACAACTCACAACTCATTTCCGTCTTCAGCATATGACAAAGAAGAATCATCCACCTTACTCTAACTGATTTTGTAAATTAGTAACATCCAGTATAGATAAACACACGTGATTAAAAGAAACCTTCTACCACTAGTCTATAGGTTACATCTTGAGTATACAACATAACATATAATACATGGATTATGTTAATACCTATATAAATTGTATGGGCATAGTAGTAATCCATAGATATCCATATATTTGTGTAAGCCTTGTGGCGAGAGACTTTGGCACAACTCATGCGATACTGATACCCTTCTTAAAAATCTCACTCATTAAAAAGATCATTTTCCATATTATATGCTACATTAATAAAACATTTGCAGTAAACCTTTATTTTCTAAAACTATATTCTTTTACCGATAAAATCTCTCAAACCTATGAAAAGCATACTTGCACCTTAAAATTAGAACAAAAAAATTGAGAGAACATATAGATGAGATGTGCCCATCCCTAATCAAAAAAAGCACTTAGGTCCATTGCCACAATCCAAAAGTATGAGCCACCCATATAGGTAATAAGATAGTAAGATAAGAGAAACAAACAAAGTTGAAGAAAAACAATCCAGGAATCAACTACAAAGGACTGGGCAAAATCACATCAACGGCTCAAATAACAGTCATCTTAGGATATACAATACCTCTTATAAATCCTATCTCATGATTTTCAGCCAAACATCCAACCAGATCCAGTACCGTGCAAGGAGCCAATTCAAAAAAATTAAAGATTACCAACATAGGCCCTAGAGATTCCATATCATCCTCTTCCACATCTACCCATCATACCTACAGATGCTACTTAAGCTGGATACCTGTTAGACCGGAAGGGGGTCCATCCCTGCCTTGGGAATAGCCGTTCTGGTAGTCTTGTGGTGCTCCTTGGTAAGATATGCCTCCTCCATTAGGACTATTCTTGAAGTTCTGGACATTCCCAGGCACATTGTTCGACCATCCAGGATTTGATGGCGCTCCTCCAGCACTCTGAGGCATTCCACCGTGGTTGTTCTGTGGTATTTCAGACCTGCCCATGTAGTTGTTATGTTGAGGCCCACTGGTGCCGCCATATGGTGGCCCGCCTGGTCCACTCATGCCGCTAGTTGGCGGACCAGTACCGCCAGATCGCGGCCATCCATATCCACCCATGTTGCTAGGTGGTCCACCCATGCCACCTGGAGGTGGCCCGCCATATCCACCCACGTTGCCAGGTGCCCCCCCTGGTCCACCCATGCCACCAGGAGGAGGTCCACCTGGACCACCCATCCCACCAGATGGCGGCCCACCCATGTAGTTGTTAGGTGGTGGTAGTCCACCAGGCACGCTAGTGTCATTCTGAGGCCGACCCATGTAGCTGTTGGGTGGGGGTGCGCCTGGGCCGCTCGAGTTCTGCATACCCATGCCATCTCTGCTCTGCATATTTTCACGGCGCCTCTCAAAGTTTCTTGATCTATCATTCTGCCGAGGTCTATCATTTCTTCTATTCCTCTCGTTCGCCTTAGCATTGTTTCTTACCCATTCCTCATGATATTTTGGCTCATATGGAACCGCTTGTCCATTAATGAACGGTTCTCCTAAAGGAAAAACAGGAACAAAACACAAAATCATTTAGTATGAACAATGAATGGCTAACAAAATTAGCGAAGAACAACACCAAAATGCTGCTTAAAAAAGCACAAGGAACAGACATTGAGATCAGCGTTTCTAAAACAAACATAAATAAGGTTTGAATCATGAAAAATGGTGGCCATAGACCTTAACATGTGCAATAGCTTAGGAGTGCGCTATAAAAATGCATCTCAAATACAACTACCATGAGAACCAAGGGGCCAATTCAGCAATGCAGTACAAATAACTAGGTAAAAATTGATGAACATATACACAAGCAAGCCTTTCAAAGTACACTCCCTACAAAACCAAAAGTGCACACAAGATCAATCGAAGGTACTAGTCTCTCTGTTGCACTTTTTTTAAATGATTCTCAACCTTGACCTAACTGGTCTCGCTCTTTTAACTTTGTTAAATTAATTATGTAAATGTTACTCTCACGCTATGTAGCAGTTATGATCAATTGAAGCATTTCAATAACTACATGCTCAAGATGTGAATTAAAGCATATTCTGACCTCCATAATCCTTGTTCTTCACATCCAAGTATGAATCAGGGAGAACCCATCTCACCCCGGGCAACTCTGGAAAAAAGAACAAATTGATTAATTAACTAAAGACGTACATCCATCACTCATAAAGCAGAGGCTTATCTAATCACCTTTAATCTTGTTACTGAGCTCTTCGGAGACCAAAGCACCAAATGCAAAGTAATGCTTCGTTGACACAGAATAAATCTTCATCCTTGCCTCCTCCTCACTGCAAAATTTAAAACACAACAAACCAAAATTAAACCTCTATTAAAAAAACAAAAGTGGATTGAACGAATTTATTTAGTTGATTATTTTACCTTCCGATGACTTTGGCAAGAGTTTTGATATACGAATCAATGATGTCATCTCTTGTCATGTTCTCGTCGGGCTTTTCCAAAACAACTAGCCAGTGCTCAAAATCGCAGCCATCCAGCAAGATGGTCTCCTTTGGAGGTCTGTTCGACCAGTTAGGACTTGGGTCATTCAGAGAAGACGACGTCGCCCGGGTGGAGAAGGAATGGGCGGTTGAGCTTCTAAAGACTGCAGAGGTGTTGGCGGTGGCAGGGACAGCGGAAAAGAGGGGGCGGACAGCGGTTCGCAGGAGGATTAGGGTTCTGGATAGGCGCATCGCCATTTCCGGCTGAGAAACGAGGGTCGACCCGTTAAAATTACTCCCACTGTCCGGTTTTTCTCTTTTCAACGTATTTTCTCGCATTCATATAAAATAGTACCTTATTACTCCCTCCGGTCGCGTATAATTGTCGTTGCGCGACCGGGCACAGAGATTAAGAAACAACTGTGCTCTCCTGTGTTATGACCATGCTGCCCCTCATCGAACGCGCGTATTGTGCTACAGTATTCTTCCATCCTCCAAATCTAGCTCGCGGCCATTTCTCAATTATCCTCCCAATTCCCTCCTAAATTTTCACCCAATTTCATTCATAAACCCTAACCCCTCCTAAATTTGAATAATTTCGGTTCAAAATTTTCAATTTCCCCCTTAATTCGTTGCTATCAGTCCACGATGCGAACTGAATTCCTCTGTTTGGCTTCCCACCCATCCTTCTCCATTTCTACGGCGCACACATTTCTACTTCGATTTGCGAAGCGAAAAAAGTAATGGATGTAAACGGATTCGATCCTATCCATTTGTTCCACAACAACCCACCTGCGGCAGAGCAATTTCATGTAAATGATTGGGCTGTTGACCAGAACCCCCCAAATGGAGAGGATGCCGAAGTAGAAGAGGAAGAAGGATTGGGGCACGACGCGCTACATTTGGACGATATCAATGAAGCTTCTACTGGGCAACATGAGAACCCAACACTTGCCGATGGGCTTTCAAGTTAAGTGTATTTCGAACTTGTACTTATGACATGAAGTTGATAAATTTACACGGATTTTGCAATGATGTTGTGTTGTCATAATTGTAGGTGGTTCACTGAGAAGAAGAGAGCTCTGTAATGAGGAGAGATTCGCAGCCTACAGTTTGCTTCTTCAAAGGAGTGTGAATGGGAAGCTGGGCAAGAACACAACACAGGAAGTGGCTGCTATTTTTCAAACCAGTCTTCGTTCAATTCAGCGGCTGTGGAAAAGAGGAAGGGAGTCGGACCATAATATTTCATGAAAAAGAGTCAAGAATTGTGGCAGAAGAAGGGTAGAATTAGGCTTCAACAAAATTAGAGACATTCCTTTAAAGCATAGAACAACCCTCAAATCTCTTGCAACTACCTTGGGTGTTTCGAAGACTTATTTGATTTCGAAGTTGAAATCTGGAGAGTTGAGGCGCCACACCAACACCATAAAACCAACACTAACAGAGGCAAACCGAGTGGAAAGGATTCGTCACTGTCTTTCAATGGTTGATTCAAACTCCACTCCAGCTGGAAATACTTTCTCTGATATGCAAAATGTCGTCCACATTGATGAAAAGTGGTTTCAAACAACAAGGAAGGTGCAGACGTATTACCTCCTGACAGATGAAGATGAACCTGTAAGAATCATTAAGAGTACAAATTTCATCCCTAAAATAATGTTCCTTGCAGTTGTTGCTAGGCCTAGGTTTGACTGTGATGGGAATTGTACTTTTGATGTAAGATAGGAGTGTTTCCACTTGTGCATCAGGTTGCTGCTCTTAGGAACAGCTCAAATAGATTGGCTGGAACTTTAGAAGTTAAGGCAATTCAAAAAATAGATAGGACAGTTATTAGGGAATTCATGATTGAGCATATTTTACCAGCTATTAAGGATAAATGGCCGAGGGATAGCCTCATGGAACCAATTATCATCCAGCAAGATAATGCTAAAACACATATACATGAGGATGATATTCAATTCTTGGCTGCAGTAGAGAGTGTAGGCTTGAACATTACACTGTTGTGTCAACCACCAAATTCCCCTGATTTAAATGTACTAGATTTAGGTTTTTTTTAGAGCTATTCAATCCTTACAAGAGAAGAAATGTGCAAATAACCTAAATCAATTAGTGGAAGCAGTGAGTAACTCTTTTTTGGACTTCTCTGTGGTGAAGGCAGACAGTATTTTCATCACTTTACAGTCATGCATAATTGAAATTATGAGAATTATGAGGTCCAATGCTTATAGAATTCCTCATATAAAGAAAGAACAGTTGGCTAGGCAAGGATTGCTTCCTCACAGCTTGTCATGTGATCTAATTCTGCTAGCAACTGCTGCTGCTAATCTTCCTCCATTACCTTGTAAGTCTGTGTGGATGTGTCATTCTTAGTAAATGTAATGTTTAATGTATATTGACATTTCCTTCTTATTGTTATGCAGAAAATTGGGTGGAAGCTTGCTTTATTCGATGGATGGCAGATTTTTTGGGTTTGTTATTGGACATATTTAGATACGTAGCTTGTTACTGTAGGTGGTAACTCTAGTAATGTCACTTAGGAGTGAATATATTTTGGTAGGAGTCATTGTAATTTTGCAAAACAAGCATCTGTTTGCAAGTGTTAGTAAATGTGAGAGATGTCACATTACTAACACTCATTAGGCAAGCAGATTATGCTCTGTCTTGGAAATACTAGTCACATATAACGGGTATTGCATTATGGTTACGAAATTCCCCTTCTAATTTATGCTGCTTTGATTGGGATTTTATGTAAGTGTGGATTGCATTAGGAGTATTGTCATGTTTTAGTTACTTTATCCATGTTAGGGTTCTAGTTATGAGTAAGTGCATTGGTAGTTTTGATTTGCATCCATGATCGCACTAGTATTTTTGCTTAATGCATTGCTTGTTAAAGAAAAGATAGGAGATGGATAGTGGTTGCAACTGTTGCGTGTTGTGCATATATGTATATTGATAAACCAACGCAGAGCTTGGTTCGTTTTCTGATAAATTTGAATTTGAATGCATTGGTGTGTACATAGGGGTTGCAACTGTTGTGTGCACTGGTTCATTAAACAGGTGTTGCATGTGTTGTTATTGCTCAATGTTTGACAGAGCATTATAGCGTTTTGGTGAAGCAATGTGCCTGTGGTGGATTGAAGTGTAGCTTTTTCAGTTTTATTTTACTTATAACAGTTACTTTGAGAAGGTTGGGCTTTGGTTGACGCGGTGAGAAGATAGGTTTCCAACTGCAACAAGGCAACTTTTTGTTGAGTTCCCAAAACCTGTCTACTTACCCATGCATTGTGCCGTTCCATCAATTGCTTTATTAAATGAATCTAACCCTTGGTTTACCCTTGCTACCCCTTGGTAACCCTAATGAAATCCTATATATACCACCCTCTGTTTATGCAAATACCACCAACCTTTCACTACCATAACTTCTCGCCGTTATCATCTCATATCTCTTGCTCTGTTTCTCTCTCTCTGCAGGTGTTGCACAATGGATCGCAATAGAAAGGCTGACCTCCTAGATCTTTCCCGCCTAGTCTCAACTCATCTGGAGACAGACATTGTCCAGATGGAGAATAGGGGTCTGCAGACCACAACTGATGTCGAAGAGTTTGAAGAGGCACTGGAGGAATTGAAGGCAAGGCAGGATGCTATACTGGAAGATGAGGAGGAGGAGGGCCTGGCACTGACTATAATGGAGGCCTATGGCAGGGCAATCAACCATCTCTCTCTCGCAATTACTCATTTGAAGCATAAGAGAGATGGGTTGAATCTGGCCATTACATGTGCGAGAGATGCTTCGCAGGAAGTCAACAACTTTGGCAATGCCATTGCAGGCATCCCAACCATCCCTGATGCTGATGATTCTGACTAGTTAGGGTTTATGTAAAAAAAGAACTCCTTCCTCCATGATATCCACTCCTATTTCTCTATGTAATATGGAAGGGATAATAAATCAAATTAATGAAGTTTGTGTTTGTGTTGACTGTCTGTTGCCCTGTTCTTTTCAATTTGCATAGACCAAACCCTAAGTAGATTCAGTGCCAAACATAAAACACGTTGAATTGCAATGCAAAGCCAAACTGAAAGTAAATTCAATTCCAACTTCAGTACAATCTTACTCAAAGGCAGTGTCAAGCATGAAACACATTCACTTGCAATGCAAAGGCAAACTGAAAGCAATTCAATTCCAGCATCAGTAAAGCAAGATGAAGACCAAGAACTTCTTCATCAAGTCAAGCAACAAACAGAGCAACAACAGACTACTTCTTCTTCAAATCAGCATCATTAAACAATTGACAGACAGATGGATTTAGATTAAAACCATCAGAGGAAATCAGTAGTGAGAACGGGGAGGCATAGCAACAGATCACATAGAAATCAGCATCATTAAAGCAAGATGAAGACCAAGAACTTCTTCACAATGGAGAAAGGAGAAGATGCACAATGTGCCAATACATCCAAATAGAGCCATCGAAATCCACTTATCCACCCATTGATGAATGCATGGCATGACAGATTAAGATAGAACAACAGCACAATATAGATAGTAAGGAGCAAACACTCAAGATCCACAAGTTCTATTCCAAAAAAAAAACACAGTATATACAACCGAAGTAGATATCCCTTTCCTGAATACCACACCCCAATATACAATGGGAAATTTGGGTGGTTGGAATTGACACAAATCCTATTTACAACCTTCCACTTGACAACCACATCACCTAATGTTCATCATCAACCTAAAAACACTACATCCCTAGCATCGTCAATAGAAAGAGGGAAGTAACAGACTCAACATTTCAATGAAGCAAGATTCCCAGGTTGGATCTTGCAAAGTAAACATACCAGCAATGGGGAGCTTGTTGAGGTCGAAATCCCTCTCCCCTTTATACTTGGCTGCAAACAGCCTCTCCTCAACTGATGGTTCGTTCAAGTCAAATTCATGAACAACCTTCTTCGGTGTCTCGTCACCGGAGTCCTCCACAGTCTGATCAGCATCATCGGCGACCTCGGCACCATCGGCGACCTCGGCACCATTTCCAATGGAATCTGGAACCACCGTGTTCATGGAATCATCAACTTGGGTTGTGGATTCTGGTTGAGAATCCTCCCAAGCGGTGATGGTTTCCATGACCCGGTATGGAGCAGAAGTGAGGTTCCCTGATTTGAATCGAGGGGACGAAGAAATGGGGATTGAACTCTGATTGCGGATTGGATTGAAATCACAGTAATATATATGAGGTCGCAAATGATTGACGCCCCAAATTTCCATTTCCCACCCAAATTTTCACCCGATTCCCCCCTAAATTTTGAATGTAATTTGCTCAATTTGCACTGCAAACGCGTGAGAGAGAGACTTGAGAGAGCGAGGGGTAAATGGTCATGAACCATGGCAAAGATTTCTGGGAAAGCGAGAACGACAAGTATTGCCGACCGCGGTGAAGGAGGCAGAACGACAATTATACGCGACCGGAGGGAGTAGTTTATTCATGCTTAGTATCACCTAGTAAATAAAATTAATCATGCATGGCCCGATGATGACAGTGGGTATCGCTTTAGTAAAGATTGATAAAATGGTAGTAATTTCGCCTAATTAGTTTTGCCTGTAATCGGACTAATTTTAAACTCGACGAAATTTAATCAGAATAGGTACTTAACCGACCCTTTTATTTTCTTAGAGGATTAAAAATTTTATTTCTTTTAATAACTAGGCAAGGATAAAATCGATTGAACCAACTTAAAAACTAAAGCGATAATTCCCCATTAAGGGCCCAACTATTTTTTTTTTCAACATGATTGTCAAACACCTCTTTTTAGAACCGGTAACTTTTTTAGGATGAGACTTGGGTGCCTAATACCTTCCTGATTCCATAAATGGACGCTAAACCATAGTTCTCGGGTTTAGACTCTTTCTTCTTTATACCTTAATTTTTTATTTAATTTTTTTCCTTTTTTTCGGACTGTAGGTTTCCTAAACCTTAGAAACAATAGGGTGGCGACTTCCAGGCACGGATCCGCCCACCCTGGCCCAATCAAAAAAAATTGTTACCTTTAATTAAATCTTTAATTAAATTTCACCCTATTATCATATAATTGGATCCATGGTGCAATGGTTGCAGGTCCCATGTTCGAATCATGTCCAAACCCCTCTTTAATTTTTTTAAGCCACTGTTTCCTCATTTCCCATATACCACGAATCAACAGCTGTTGCTGTTTCCTCATTTCCCAAATCCTATATACCACGAATCAGCAGACCAAGAATCATCCCTTCAACAAAAAAAAAACAGACCAAGAATCATCTTTAATTCAAAATCCCTAAAAATCTCTTTTTCATTTTTTCTTTATTTAAAGTACTTCATTCTTCTTTATTAATTTCCCAGATTATAATCCTTCATCTTTTATTTATTTATTTATGTGAAAGAGATATTGGATAGTTTTTAATTAATTAGAAGCACACATTCGTTATTTATTAATATGTTTTTTTTAGATATAGACAAATATTTGATTAAATCATTTACTCAAGCATCATCAATATCATCAAATGTTGGTCTAAATGAAAGTGAAGAACGACTTGTAAAAAAGTCGAAGAAATTTTTAGAAGTTGATTTGAAAAATCTTCCTGCTGATCCAGGTATGCGACCTAAAATTTTAGCATATCATCTTAATGATCGGGATCAAATTTGTAGAGCTTATATGTTGAAAGGTCCTTGTCAACCACGAGACGTAGAGTTTCCTAAAACATTAGTTGGAGCTTATTAATTTTTTTCTATATTGTCTTCTTATTTATCATTTTGTTAAGTTTATCTAAATATTTGTTATTTAGTGACAGATACAAATACTTTTAAGCATTTTTTCAATTTTTCATTCAACTCGTTTGTTTTTCATTTAAAATACTCAAAAAAAAAAAATCGGGGGCACTGCCCCCGAACCCCCACCCTCCTGAAAATAATTTCTGAATCCATCCCTGGCGACTTCATTGTTATGTGTTATTTTTTCGTTTGAATCGTTCGCGAAGGTGCGACAAGGGACAATCCTAAATATTTTATAAAACATTTGGGTGTAGTTATGTTATGCGGTAATTGTCCAATACCCGATTATATTGGTGGGGTATAGATGCAAAAATCATAAAATGTAATGTACAAAGGTATCAAAAGATATTTATTATTTTATACTAGTCATTTACAACTCTCTGTATATATATATATTTTTTAGTGAAGTAATTTACAACTTAGTTTAGTCTCGTTCGCTACTTTCTGTTAGGGTTTCTCATCACAATAGGAAATGGCGATGCTCCTATCATCTCGCTCGCTCCAATCCAAAACCTGCAGTCTCTCTTCCTGCCCTCTTCCCCCATCTCCTCGCCCTCTGTCTCTCCTGCGAACCGCTTTCCACCCCTTATCTTCCGTTGTCGCCTCCGCCGCCAACACCTCCGCCGTCTCCAGAAGGTCAACCTATTGCATCGTAATTGTTACAAAAAAATTATAAACTAGAAATCTAATTATATATGTCCCCTAAATAATTTTGTTCCCAACGAAATATATAAAAAAAATGATAATATTGATCATGCTTAATATATATTTACCACCAATCAACACAAATATATTAAAAAGTTCAACTCAACACTAATTACTCTACAAAACAAGCACAAATTGAGTCACAAAAATGTGACACTTAAGTTAAGCTAAGAAGATCTAAAACTATCTCCGGAAAAGAAAACAACCGATGGTTTTATGATACTATAAAATATTTGAAAGAATCGATTAATGGACGTTAATATATAATAGAAAAGTGTCTATTATTTAAATAAGTTAGAATATATTATCTTGAAATTTTAATTTTTTTTATATGGCGCAAGATATTTTTGTTTGTAAATAAAAAAAAAAATGATAAACGCATATGTAAAGGATTAATCAATAGTAAATCTTAACATTATGTATAGTAATTGTGGTTATCATTATATTTATCACATACATTTATTAATTGTTTGTTGTATAGATTTACTACATAACTCTATGTACTTTGTTAATAACACGTATATTAACCCATTCGCCTCTGCCTATTAAAAAAAAACCATTCGCCTAATAAAGTGTGTGTGATTATACCATCTATAAATATACCATATCCAAATTCGTTGGATGACGGATAGTTTACATCGGTTAAAATGTTATGTAAAGTATGCCCATTCCGGTGTTGCTATCCGAATTTTGACACGATAATCTAAATCATCATTTATCGTAGCATATCTGCATTTTTATTTTCATCATTCGTTACATTATCGGCTTTATAGTTTTCGTTTAGTCTCGATCTTATTCTCTCTTTTTCTCTACTTATTATTTATTGTTTTGTTTTGTTTCATTTTATTTCGTTTGTTCGTATTTTATTTTTTTCATTCGAACTTCTATCGATTTTAAACGAGATTTTTCAAACCATTGGATCGAACCGAATAAAAATAATATAGTAAAGATTGATAAAACGGTAGTAATTTTGCCTAATTAATTTTGCATATAATCAGACTAATTTTAAACTCGACGAAATTTAATCAGAATAGGTACTCAACCGACCCTTTTATTTTCTTAGAGGATTAAAATATCTATTTTCTTTTAATAACTTAGCAAATGATTAGGATAAACTCGATTGAACCAACTTAAGAACTAAAGCGACAATTCCCCTCTGAGGGCCCAATTTTTTTTTCAACATGATTGAATCAAAAATTATAAGAAAAAGAAACTTTTTTAAATTATCAGAAAATTTTAAAATTTGAATAAATAATAATTCAAAATTTGGAAATTTTAACAAAATATATAAAAAAATTAAAGTCTTCATCAATTGAATTTGATCGGCAAATGAACTCTTGAACGACAACAACTATAACTGAGCCGATGTTATTCCAATCATAACAAACACAAACTGCAAGTGAAATTAATAAGGGGGAGAGATATAGTGAAGAGGAAAGAAGGAAAAGGGTTTTTATTTTTCATTCTTTAAAAGAAGAGTTTTTGTTTGTTTTGGTCTCAAATGAAAAGGAAATAGTTAGTCAAGAATCCTATATTAAAATTTTTTAATTCATTGAAAAATTACATCACTTTTTATATTTTTCAATTTTTGGGTTATTTTTTTCAATTTTATAATTTTTAAATAAATTTAGGAATTTTAGCTTTTTAAAAAAAGCCTTGGATATAAATAAATAAGAAAATCAGTTACACTAATAAATGACTCGTCAGCTGAACGTGAAAAATCACTAGCAAAGTAATAAAAGTGACTAACTCTACCTTTGCACGAAAAAAATTTACCTACATCATAATGTACCCAAGTATTAGTACCTTTGAACCAATCGACATGGCACCAATAACCTTGTTGATTACACACGATCCGGATAGAACTACAAGCGCTGAAATACGACACCATTTCTTTCACTACACAAACGCCAGCAAATTTGATTGGAAGAGCATAGGCCAAACTGAGACTGTAGTCGACATAGGCCAAACTGAGACTGTAGTCGATTGTGCACATGATTTAAACGTACCAAACTTCCCACACCTGAGCATCAATACCGGATTTCCACTCCCTTGTCACACTCAAAGAACAAATGATTTGATGTCTCCACTAGAATTTTTGGTTTATTTTCGAATTGTTCTAGAACTCAATAATCAGTTGTCCATATGAAATCACACTAAAAGCATTTCTATTCTTTTCTCAATTAAGTCTTTATGTTTTCCTTTGATGTCTTATGAATTTGCTTACCAAAAAGAACAATAACATTTTTTAGGAATCAACTTTTTTGTTTTCCCAAACCATTTTTTAACAGGAAAGCATTTTAAAAGATTTCAACAAATTTGCACCACCCATCAATCACCTACCGTCGACAATCTTCTCCCCTCTTATGGCGACCAAATTAGGCTATCCCCTCCGTTTGTGCTCCGTTCCGACGATTCCTTTTGCAACCACCATTGAATCCGGTGACCCATCCTTTTTCCCGCCACCTATTTCCCAAGCGCCAGCCACCATTTTTCGACTTCCTACAACCACCAATCCCGACTAAGCGACCTATCTGGTCACCATCCTCACTTTACAAACAAATCTAGCAAATGAACAATAAATAGTCAAAAAATACACTATGATGTGTTGATACCCAAATTTTGACGCTAGCACGTTTAATCACGTGCAAAATAACATTTTTTTAAAGCGTTTAATCAATTATAGTCGCTTTATTTTTATTTTTTCACTAACCGTTAATGATCTCTCGGCCCAACTCGAGTCTTTTCGTTTTCTTTCATTTTTATCTATCATTTGGGTCTTTTTACTTTTTTAGTCTTATTAGGCCCCGAACGAGCTTTTTTGACACTTTGTCAAAATAAATGCGTTTAGAGAGTCGAGCTCAAAATTTTGTTCCCCGATCGTCATATTTTTCTCTACAACGCAGTTACTTTCGTTCGATTTTTTCGCCGGTTTCATCGCGCTGATAGATCGAGCCCCTTTTAAATTACTGAGTATTTTTTCTTTCTTTCCTTTTGATCAACCGTTGGATTGGTTGACTATCCTTAGTCAATCATCCAATAGTCACCTATTTAAACACAAAACCCATCTCCCTTTTCTTTTCCCGCAAGCCATTTCTCTTCCAAAATTCGAGCCGCGTCACCTTCTAAGCTTAGCCTCGTCATTGCTTCGAGAAACCAGCCTCGTCACCATGCCCACGTCGCCCTCCCATGTGCTTCCCGATCGTTCTCAGCCACGAAAAAAAATCAGCCGCGTCACCCGAACTTGTTCACCACACAATCAATCGAACCTCCACCTATAAATACCTAGCTTTGCCACTCTAAAAAAGGGACGGGTTAACGCACCCTCTCATCACCAGCATCAATCCAAGCAAAAGGAAGCAATCAAAGTGAGTATTTTCAAGCTTTCTCTCTCTAGCTTCTTTCTTTTAATTTTCGTTTATCCTCCTAATGCATGAATCAATTGCTTAAATATGCTTTAAATGCTTTTATATCATGCTAAGTTCGCTTCCCTTGCATCAATTTGACTGATTTTTTCTTTGGCTAATTATTGTTTGAAATCCATTTTTATTAAGCATGTTTCGTTTTGTCTAAAATTGCTTGTGTTTCTCTTGGGTTTTCGTGGCTGTTTTCGTTTGATTGGACTACTGGAGTGATTGTGGGTTCAGTGGGGGTTTTGTTTTGGGGCCATTCGGCCAAGCTCAACCTTCCTTGTCGCCGACAGTGGCGCCGGCGCAAGGAAGAAGAAGAACAGTGTACTGTTCTTGTGAGAGAGGGAAGGTGACGGGCCAAACCCGTCCCTTTCTTTGGTTTTTAAAATGCCAATGGGCTTTGGTTTAAACCAAGCCCATCTTTTCCTTTTTCTAATTTAAATCATGGGCCTAGGATTTATTCCTAGCCCATTTTAATTAGTTTCAACATGTGGGCCCGATCCAAATAATTTTTTTATGTGAGATGTTTATTCTATTTTCGTATTTTTAATATCGTATGAATTGTTTACATGTTCGTACGCAATAAATTGTTTACTTTATGCCATATTTTAATTATCGTAAAATTCTCGTATGCAATAAATTGTTTTACTTTATGCCATGTTTTAATTATCGTAAAATTCTCGTATGCAATAAATTGTTTACTTTAGGCCATGTTTTAATTATCGTAAAATTCTCGTATGCAATAAATTGCTTTCTTTATACCATGATAAGTTCGAAAGGAGTTAATCATTTGTTCATATGATGTCTTGCTTGTTTCATGCCATGTTAAATTACCATGAAAAATATTCGTATGCTTGCATGTTTTAAATAAATTGTCTATTAATTATGCCATGTTTTTTTTTAAGTTTCTTACTTGTTACAAATTAAATAAATATTCGAGTACATTTTATTATTTATTGTTTCCGAACCATCGCTAATACTTTCAATTTGTAAGGTATATCAAGATCACGCAACGCAAGTACGTTTCCACCCTTTTTTATTTATTCAATGCTTTCCGCAAATATTACTTGTATGCATGCTATTTAAAAATGTTAAAAAACGCATATCGTATTCGTATGCATGATAAAATCAACGCACATGCTTATTTGTTTAAATCACTTGCTTTTTTATGCCATGAAATTAATTGTTTTACATTGATATATGAGCATGGTGGCTTCGATCCCACACGGTTATCTGCATTTCATTAAATTGGTATTGTGCTAGTATTTATCCATGTTAGAATCACTTAGTAAATTAATTAATCATGCACGGTCCGATGATAAAAAGGGGGAACGTCCGCTCTAGCATACGAACAAACGGTAACCCCGTCCTTCGGTCCCGATCGGAAATAACAATGTCCCAACGAAAATGCTAAGATGTAACGTCACCTTTGAGGGCCCAGATCATGTGTCAAAAATGTTTAAGTAGTCGAAAGGTGGCCTAATCTTCGTAACAGGACTTCGTTGACACTTTGCGATCATTTACTCTGTAAATGATTGAAAAGTGGCGCGTTTCCGTGCGCGGGATCAGACAACACTTTCCAGTTACTTACTCATTTTCATGTCAAAAAACTGTTTTCCAAACACCTTTTTACCGGTAACTTTTTTAAGGATGTGACTTGGGTGCCTAATACCTTCCCAAGTCCATAATACGACCTCGAACTTTCGTTATTTGGTTTAGACCACATGTGCCTTAGTTTTTACTTTTTATGCCATGACGATTAGGTTCCCTAAACCTTAGAAAATAGGGTGGCGACTTCATTGCATTATGCGAAGCATCCCATTTATGCTTAGCATCCGTCCCGAACCTAAACTCGTCTTTCGACGAAAAAGGGGGTGCGACATGATGCAAATGGTACGCATAAAAAAAGCTCCCGGCACACTATTTCTAGTCATAATATATAGTACTCCCTCCATTCACAAAAGAATGACTTTTACTATTCTGACACGTATTTCAATGTGGCCGAATGACTCACTATTTAAGGTAATTTTGCTCCAAATTTTTTCTCGAAAGTACGTTAAGGATTAACGTACGCTCAAAAAAAGCACGAAATTTTTTGGGGTCATATAGTGAGTTATCCGGCCGCATTGAAATGCGCGCCGGAACAGTAAACGTTATTCTTTAAAACATGGAGGGAGTAATACTTTTACAACTTCTATTACAAATATCGAATATTTCAGAAAAAAATACTGAATAAAACAGCATGACAATTCGTTTCAAGAAAAGAACTTTCCTTAGCCAGCTCGTATTCAATCTCTCATATTTTTTCTAACGCAAATTTCGCGGCGGATTTTCTTTTCTATTTGACTTACTCTTCTTCTCACTTTTACAATTCTTTGAGCAAATTCCGAATGATTTTAACATTTGATTAACTCATGACGTTGTGGGTGTGATTTATTAGCGCTAAACGAGTTTGTGCTTCTCCACTGGCTTTAGCCATTCGTTCTTTAAAGAAAAAGAAAGAAGAAAATACTAAGATAAATGATGGTTGAACAAACATAGTAGTTTTAGACAGTTTTTTTTGAAGTAGATATCTGAATGCCAAGTATGGCTCGTAATAATCTATCTTCTGGAGCATACGATGATTCTTTCGCCATATAATGTTCCAGTGTCATTGTGGTCACCTTCTCATTCTATTTGTAGGCCTTTGCACGCTGATTCTCTTAAAGAAAGTATGCAAAAAGTGAGCTTTGCTAGGATTTCTATTGAAGATAGAGTAAAAAAGAGAAAGATTCTAAGAAGGCCTAAGTTAGGTTAAGCAACGGCAAATGATAAGAATACTCCGTAAATTAATCGTAATTATAATTAGACACTGACGTTTGCTCTGTAATAACTCTGTAAATTAACATTTTTTTAGATTAAAGAAATAAAAAACACGCGCATTAGAGAAATAGAAGAAGAGAAGAGACAGGGCACTGGGCAGAGAAGAGAGAGAGTAGAGTAGAGGCTAGAGAGAGAGAGCGAAGCGGAGAAGGTGAAGACGGAGAAGGTGGCGTCGAACACCAAAACCCATGGAAGGTACTACACAAGTTTTATTCTTTCCAGTTTTTTCAACCCTAATTCTTCTCTCTGTTGACTTAATTTGACTACCCAATTTTTCTATATATAGCAAAAACTACCCAATTCTTCGTTCTCCCTCTTGATCTCCATTCCTCGCTAACACATCACTCTTGCGAGTTCATTTCCTTGTATATTTAGGATTTTACAGTTCTTTCATTGCTTCAATTATTATGTGTTTTGCATTTCCTTTTTGAATTTGATGACCTTTCCTGCACATACGTATATTGGTATGACATTTGCAGCATATTCTGGCATTGTCCATTTAGTATTAGTACTGTTTCTGCTCCCAGCCGGGCGTATTGCATTTTTGTTTATCATATTTGTTGTGCCATCATTGCCCATTCAACCATATGTTGGTGTTGTTGGAACATAACTTCTGTTAGGTGAAGCTTAAGACTTGTTCAACTTACAAGCATTTTGTGGTCAGAATCTTTTTTCTTCATTTATGATTCATGCTTAAGTGAAAGAAAAAGGAAAAAAGAAGAACAAATTCTTCGCTACTTTCTTTGCTTTGGCTCGTGGATAAGGAACCAAGATTTTCTTTTTTCCTTCTTTGATAATGTATACAATTTTCTATTTAGGCCCCAAAGATGATGCCCTACATTTTGTTTGAACATATAGCTCTTACGTTGCTCTTAGCGAATCCCAAATTTTGTATAATCTTGCAATCTGCTACCCACCCATCACTAACTTTACTGTGGTATAAGTTCGTTGCTGACATGGATTCTCCCCCCTGCTATGTTGGCTGAATTTGTTGCAAGGGATTTCATTTAAGCCTTTTATTTTTAACATTTCTATTATCTGTCATGTAAATAATTACAAGGTTGACCATTAATAAGGATTTATTTGGCAAGTAGAATTGAAAATGCATAACTTGGCAACGAAAATATGTGAAGTTGTGGGGCCAATGAATTATGGGCACAGTTCCAAGGTTTTCATCATTTTAACGTTTCGTTCTAAATGTTATTCCAAAATTAGACATATGAGTGTGAATGGCTCTTAGTTGTGTGTTGCCAGAAGTTCCCTTAGAGAGAATCATAAACTCAGCACAATGATTAAAGAAGGAGTAACTATTTAGTAGTTTTGCACGGTAATGCATTTCATTAAAGGACATAAGATTTATAAGGTTAATTTAGAGAGATACATTTTCAGTTACTACTTTTAATGTGAGGATGCACACCACTTACACCCTGACATTTGTTGCCAAAAGGCGAAACGGTAGGGGAAAGCATATGGGTAAATCCACTTTTATCTCTTTGGAGATAAACAGTATACTCTAAAACTAGGGGTGATAATACCAATGCTCTTCTAAAGTTCCTGTGAATTAGAAAATCAGAATCCAGGACCAACTTATGGTTCAAGGGGGGGAATATGTGGGAATTATGTAGGAGTGCACATATGAAGGAATGGGGAGGGCGAAGTTTCTTGCAATTTTAACATCCCTTGAGACTAGTTTCCAGGTTAAGGAGTTGTCTGTCCACAAATGATATTATAAGTGACAAAAACTTCACTAAAATGGAAGGTGAGATAATCTTTAGACCCAGGCTCCTTTCTTTGTTGTCTGTCATTAACCTTTAATCAATTAAGCAAACTGTCTGATAGGTTTACGTTTCAGCAAGATTTCTCTTTTCCCAGGAATTATGTTTGGTAAAGTAAAATCCTGTTTATTTCATCTTGTTGTCATGTTGAAAACTTTTGACTTCCAAATATTGGAAGATGTAATGTAGGCTATATTGCAAAGCCCTGGGAGAGGATCAGTGGTCTTCCTTCCAATGTTTTTTCTTGGCGAATGTCTTGATGATAGAATATTGCAGTGATTACTTGACTATTTAGACTTTAGGTTTGCTGTGGACTCACATTGCATTTATAGGTTGTCTCATACAAGTTAGCACCATTCTCATTGTTTGCAGTGGGACATTAAACATCTAGCCGAGATTGCCCAACAAGTTCATGGTAGAGTTTGAAATAAGCAGTCAATTAGGGTACTAGTTTTCTGGAAATGAGTCATTCGGGAAAATAGATGTTAGAATAGCTCAGTATCTATCAAAAAATTTAGTCTGTTATGGAATCTAGGAACATGATTTGTGTGGTTGCTCCAACAAGGTTATGAACTTTATTCAGTTTTGCTAAGTTGAGCCAGTTGGCTACGAGTGGTAGTGGTTTTGAGCTGCTTTGTGACATATTTTCATTGTGAATTTGCGGGTTCAGCAGTCTGTGCTGGCCAATTTTGCTCAAGATTGACTGTCATATGTTCCCAGTAGATAGAGTTCAAACATTTACTGTGTTTACCCTTTCCTTTTTCTGTAAAACATCCCCAAAGTTTGGTATCTCCATCTTGGTATTCTATGAAGCTTTGAACCAAACATTGATAGTTTAAATTCTGATGCTGAATTCTAGAGCGTATTCTTTCTCAACATGGACAGCCAGCTTTAGAGTATTTTGTTAGTGCTCCTCTCTATGTCTGGCTGTGAATGGGAAGTTGGCTTTTCTTAATTGTGGACTGTTTTTTTCTGGTGGGCATTTGTTTTGTTACTTTGTTAATAGCACTTCCGAATCCTAGTGATCCCCAGTTCCCCTAAAATTTTGAAAAACATACAGGGGTTCTCTGTTGATGGAGGAGCGGTTTTGCTGTGGATATTATAGATGGTGGACTGATTTAGTGAGTTATTGCTGATCCTATGTGGAAAAAAAAAACTAACCAACTTGTTTGTTTTATATTGTAGACACAACCAACTTTAGCCACTTCAAATCCTTACTTTTTTCTTTGTTTTCGTATATTGTTGTTTGATGCTTTATTTATCACTGGGATCAACATCTTTGAGAGGATCCTCTTGCGAATGCTTTTCTGCATCTTGTTCTTTCTAGCATTGTAGTGGTAATTCCACAAGATATGCTAACATTCAGAAGCTAATGGACAGGACGATCTCCCGAACGGGAATCTGTGGGCTCTGAGACAAAGAGGTCTAGTGTATCATCCAGTAGTAGATCTCGCAAATGCAAAGAGTTTCTATATAGGTTTGTAGACAGTCAAATTCTTACTGCTGAACTTGAAGACTGGTTCAATTCATTATTCGAAAGGTCCACACCAAAAAGACCTGCATTTGATGTCCCTTTCGAATTGATAGACCTTCAAAAGTTTGACTATGCATTGGAAGGGGTCTCGTTCCAGCAGCTAATACGGATGCCCAATGCTATCTATGCTTCAACATCTGATGCAGTGGAAGCAACAGCTTATCTTGCCATTGAAGATTTTTTACATGCAAGTGTGAAGGGCCTCTGGGAGGCATTTTGGAGTCAAGACGATCCCATGCCCTTCTTTGTTTCCTGCCTGTACAATGCTAACTTAAAATTCTACCAGGCTGAGAAAGCAATAGCTAGTGGGAAGCTTGGTGGTCTTTGTGCCACTGGTGTATTGCTTAGCAATCCTAGACATCCACATGGAAAATGGGACCATATTCTTGAATTGGCACTTTTGAGGCCGGATATTGGAAGCCTTGATATGGGAAGTGAGCCACAACCCTCTTTATCTGCTCTAGGAGAGGCTCTCTTCTATGCACTACGGATATTGCTGTCAAGAAACCTAAGCAGATTGAATTTTTCTGAGAGTCCGAATTCTGTCTTTATTCTTCTTGTTGATTCTCAATATGGAGGGGTGGTAAAAGTTGAAGGAGATATAAATAAGTTGGAGTTTGATGTGAATAATGTTTATGGGTGTTCTGCGGATTGGATTAAAAGACATTCTAAAATCTCTGTCTCTCCGATTGATAGGATCTGGAACAAACTTGGAAATGCCAACTGGGGAGATATCGGTGCTCTCCAGGTACTTTTTGCAACTTTCCATTCTATCATGCAATTTGCGGGCATGCCAAAGCAATCCATTGAAGATTTAGCAGCTGATCATGGTTCTCGCCTCCAAACAAGAAGAGTCGCGAGGCAGTTGGGGGATTCTAGAGTAAATGGAAATGGACTATTTCGTTTCCAGCAATGCAGCGGTTCTCCTGAAATTGTTGAAGTTCACGATGAGTCCATCCGAATTGAGTCTGAAGAGTTAATGATGAAGCTAGAGGTGGGGTCCACATTATGGTTGGAGGACTCTGACCAGCAAAAGGGCTATCAGATTAATGATGTATTGCGTAATAGCGAGCTACAGTATTACATTGCATCACCTGTTGAAGAGCCAGGTAAATCTTTGTTTCTCTATGTTGGCTCCCATCCTTCTCAACTGGAACCAGCTTGGGAAGATATGAATTTGTGGTATCAAGTTCAAAGACAGACAAAGGTCTTAACTATTATGAGACAGAAAGGTCTATCTAGCAAATATCTACCTCAGCTGAGTGCTTCTGGTAGGATTGTTCACCCAGGTCATTGTCGGAAACCAAGCTCAGGTGGAAACTGTGATCATCCTTGGTGTGGCACCCCAATTCTAGTTACAAGTCCTGTCGGTGAAACAGTTGCTGATATGGTACATGCAGGCAGATTTGGTGTGGACGAGGCTATCAGGTGCTGTTATGATTGCCTATCTGCCCTTTCTACTGCTTCTTCTGCTGGCATTCGGCATGGAGATATCAGGCCCGAAAATGTAATTTGTGTGAGGGCTGGCATGCGGTATCCCTATTTTGTCCTTGTCGGTTGGGGCCATGCTATTCTTGAAGATAGGGACCGCCCTACAATGAATCTCCATTTCTCATCAACTTACGCTCTTCAGGAAGGAAAGCTGTGCTCGGCTTCAGATGCAGAGAGCCTAGTTTATATGCTTTATTTCTCCTCTGGTGGGGAGTTGCCTGATTTGGATTCAGTCGAGGGAGCATTGCAATGGAGAGAGACTTCTTGGTCAAGGAGATTGATTCAGCAGAGGCTTGGTGATGTCTCAACTGTCTTGAAAGCATTTGCCGATTACGTGGACAGTCTATGCGGGACTCCGTATCCTATCGATTATGATATATGGCTAAGAAGGTTTAGGAGATGTATTCATGATGATGACCATGGAAAAGAAATTGACACTTCAGGCTAGGACTTCCACCAGTAGTCAGAATCACCAGAAATTAATTCCCTCTAGCTCTTCGCTGCAGCCGGATATCGATGAGCAGCCTCCAATACTTAAGGACAGATTGTTCAAAAAGTTTTGAGAATCGGTTATGATAACTTATTTTTGGTGTTTTGGTTGTTCTATTCTTTTGGAAAATGATTCGGGACTGCGCGGTAGCTTATGGAAAGATCATCCCATTAAAGAGCACTTAGATTCATCTTGATTTATTCTGCTGCAATCCCTCATTATGTAGAGAGGTTCTGAAGTATCATTGCATTTTGTGTTAGTTGCTAAAAGGCATGTCCAGTGTTGTAAAGGTTGAAGTTGTTCAAATGTCTAAAAATATGTATAATTATTATTATTTTTTATCCGAGATTAATTGACTCCATTTGTTCAAGGGATGACTCTTTGGATCTTTTTTTTCATGGGATTTTTCATTTTTCTTTTGTTCTAACATATTTTGAAAATCTATCTTTCGTTATTTAATTGGATTGTTATATGTTGATGGTAAAAGATCAATAGTAGCTGGGGCATTATAGAAAAATAAATGCTTGGAATTGGCAATCAATTACCACATTATAACTACCCTCTTTATTTTTAATTCTAGACTCCAAAGAGGATTGAGTCTTGTAGGCGGGAAAATAGACTAAACATTTTGATTATTAATTTATTTTTGGAAGAATTATTATTATGTAAGTAAGATTCGTTTGTTTAACTTATAAATTATAAAAGGTTGCTACTTAAATAATAGTACAATCCCTTGGTCGCTGGTCTTAAAATGAACCGTAAAATAATAAACAAAAAAAGAAAAAAACATTCCTCACGGACGCGGTTTGAAGAGGACGGGCTGACGGCCATAGCAAAGAGTTTTGCTTTGAAATTTCCTGGCCATGCCCATGCAAACGCCACCAATATCTCGGTATTATAAAGAGCGAAGCAAAAGAGAAGAAGAAATCTGAAGAAAAACAAGAATTTGAAAATGGGTGCCGGGCGATGTCGTTTGCTGGTGTGGGATGTGGTGATTTCGATGATGTGGATATGGTCAGGGTGCTTCATCAGGATGTTTGTGAAAGGGGTTTTGGGGTTAAGGGTTGGTGATTTGAAATTTGAGGTTGTCAAGGCTTTTCTGTCCATCATCAACATGTATTTCTTCGCTGTCTTGGCCAAACTCACCAATGGAGGCTCTTACAATCCACTCACCGTTCTTTATTCCGCCGTCTCCGGTGGTTTCAGCCCGCTTCTTCTTCACCGTTGCCGCTAGAATCCCTGCTCAGGTTCGCTCTTTTTCTCGCTTGCCCCCCCCCCCCCCCCCCCCCCCCCCTTTTTGTCATTTATTTTTCTCTCCGGAGTTGTTAATGACTTATTAATCATAACATCATATGTTTGATTTTGATTTGTTTCGCCCAAATGTGATTTGGGTTTGTTTGTTTGTTAGTTTCTGAACAAATAACATGAAAAATGAGGGAATTATGGGTTCTATGTATTAATTTTTGTTTGTAAAAGAAAAATCATGGTCTTCTGCTTCTCGTTGGCTGGGTTTCAAGTCATGGGTCTTCTGTGTTCATCTCAAAGAGAGACAAATGTTCAGCTTGCTAGAATTAGCGGGAGTGCTTCTCAAAGGTGCACATTATGCCATTTTGTGGCTAGGATAGAATTGAGGGGTTTTGGCCAAAATATATCAGGCTATAACTTTTATGTGCTCATAGCATGAAACAATAAATCACTTGTTATCACAAA
Organism: Viola odorata; assembly: GCA_963691705.1. NCBI lineage: Eukaryota > Viridiplantae > Streptophyta > Magnoliopsida > Malpighiales > Violaceae > Viola > Viola odorata. The sequence goes on along the minus strand of OY829541.1, from coordinate 48,129,710 downwards.
CTTTTGTCTCTCTTATGGGTACCCTATTTTTGCACCTTCGTTGAGACATTGTACCTTTCAAGCTTTGTCCCTGTACTTTCGTGAGGCTTGTGCAATTACTGCTTTCGAACAAACCTCCTGTGAAACAGTTGCATACTCAGGTTTAATTTTTAAATGTTTGTGTTTTCCTCTTTGAATTACGTTTTGCACTGTGGGACTTTGTAATGCATCCTCCAATGAGAAGCTTTGGCTTGCAATTTTTTTCGGGGCAAGTCAGAGAAACTCTGCATGCCTATGTCACGATAAGAAGTGCATTATTCCTTTCTTCCTTGTTAAATTTTTGGCTGCATTGTATGAGCTTCAACATATGGGTTGTAGATCTACCGATTGCTCCTTGTAGTTGTGAGCCACGTCATACTCCCAAAACAGCGAAACAGTTTCTCATTGCCTCTCTTTTTCATATTTTATACCATTTTCTACTTGTCTCAAGTTGGTTTGATTATGGTACTGATTCTGCTAAGAAAGAACATAGCTTATTCATAGTGATTTGGTTGAAAATGGGCATGAATTTGATAAGGATCAGACAAATACTTTAATTCCTGTTTTTTGCAGTTCTTCCTGTTTCTTTTAAAAAGGAAGGACAATGTGTCTTAAGGATTCTGCAATTAGGCTCACATAAACACAAGTCAAACTGCGAGTATTTTATTCTCCCATTATGATGTATCTAGAAATAATGATCGGCAAAAGAACTCTGGTGCTGTTAAGCATGGAGACGTGTTACTTGATTGTTTTGCTAAAATGATCAATCTTGCCATCTTTTAAGTTTTCAATATAGTTTGTCCTTTAACTTCTTTGCCCTGATTGCCTCTTGCTTTCTTACTCTTTCTCCAGGTTATTGGAAGTATTGTTGGGGTTAAGCTCATGATTAGGGCCTTTCCTGAAGTAGGACTTGGACCCCGTTTGAATGTTGACCTCCATCAAGGTGCACTCACAGAAGGATTGCTGACATTTGCAATCATTACAATTTCTCTTGCGCTGGCAAGAAATATCCCCGGAAGTTTCTACAGGAAGACTTGGATCTCAAGCATCTCTAAGTTAGTTCTTCAAATACTTGGCTCTGATCTCACTGGTGGTTGTATGAACCCAGCCTCGGTAAGGCATTCTCATGTTTCTGCAATCAAACATAATGCATTTCCAATAATGAGATGAATTTAACGCTTAACCAAATTCTGCAGGCAATGGGATGGGCTTATGCTCGTGGGGATTATGTAACCAAGGAGCATCTACTTGTATATTGGCTTGCTCCGATAGAGGCAACTCTGCTGGCAGTCTGGACATTTAAATTGCTAGGTCCACGGATGGTTGAAGATAATAAAGGGAAGGTGAAGGGCAAAAGTGAGTGAAGAAATTTCTTCAATGTTGTGTATATAATGCAATACAGACTTGATAGGGGGGTGGTGGCGGCGAAAATGCAAGCAAACACGCATAATCAGCCCCCGTCTCAGTAAATTCTCTCGGGTCAATTTAGGTTGTTCTTTGTAGTTTGTACTCAGTATCAATTTGCTGTATTGCAATTCTTTACGTGTTGTATTTACTTGTCAAGCATGTTTTAGCCAGAAGCTTAAAGTTAATGGTGCTTTGGCATTGTAATTGACAAGCTAGGAAGGGTCATTTGCTGAGATGAGCAAAGGCTATTCATGTTATGATTTTGGTTTTCAGTGCAATTTGAAGATTTTTTTTTGACAACTAGGGTGCGTTTACCTGAGAAAATTTTCAATTTTCAATTTGCTGTTTATTTTCATTCTGAAAACTAGAAAACGCGTTTACTTCGCGCTTGTTTCCTGATCAGAAAAACTGGAGAACGCATTTACTTCGCACTGAAGGTAAGAATTTCCTTATCTGAAAACTGGAAAACGTGTTTACTTCGCGCGTTTTCATTTTTTGTGGAAAACCGAAAATATTTGTAATGAAAAGAAGAAATCATTTGAAAATTATTTTAATAATCCTAATTGTTTATTTTAATATATTCAATATGAAATAAATATGGAAAAAAAGTTTTATTAATTTAGAAACTTAAAATAAAAATAGTCATTTTAAAAAGGGAAAACTTATTAAATATAACATCAATCTTCTAATATTGCATTTAAATATTGTAATTCATATTCCTACATATATAAATCACAATTACTTATTCATCATTAAACTATTAGATATTGAGAAATCATATTAATTTTAACCTTTTTTATTTAGTCTATATATATATATATAGTACACACAAAATATATATGCAATATTAGTAAGTACTCTTGAATTTAGTTCATGATCAGGGTGCAATGCAACAAAATAATATGTTAATACTAATCAGAAGCAATTGATTAAGATGTGTATATAATTAATTACGTTGTGGGTAATAGACTTCTTGTTGTTGAGTATGATCATGATGAGATGATGAAAGACCAGTTGCAATCACAACATTCTTATTTATATTAATTAAAGAAACAAAAAATCATTTGACAGGAAATAGCAAAATTAGAGTGAAATCCATATCAGAACGTTTATATATCTGACACATATCATCTTCTCAACATGGACTCTCAAAGTTACAAGACCGGTACCGGAAAAGATAGTCTGCAACTATCAGCTTTCATGTTTCAACCATGCTAATATTTTAACAAAACTTCTTCCCAAAAATGGATGAAATTAGATCAATAAAACTACAAAGCAGAATGAAAGAAAATGATGAGGTGTGTATCCTATAAGCATCACACTATTTGTCCCCCAATGCGAAAAGGAATATTGAAGATGCAGACTACAGAACAAATCTGGGGTGACACTAGCTAATGAATAAAACAAACTATTAGACTATAGCAACATCTCAGCAATCTGAATAGCATTAAGCGCAGCTCCTTTGCGTATTTGATCACCGCAGACAAAGATATCCAACCTGTTTCGAACTCCATAATCAGTATGACAGCTTTTTAAAAAGGAACAGTAATAATTAACTAAATAGCAGATCATACGAGACTTGAAAGTCATATTTGTTGTATACAATCAATATTCAAGTCATATTTGTTGTATACAATCAATATAAAAGTAAAGGCATTGCACATAACTCCAGGATAGACATGTGGAGACTTTAACATACATACTACAAATGCATATCAGTATAGAACATGCATACCTAAGACTATAAAGACTGTCCAAAACTTTGGAATTTTGATTGAAGCACAAAAATGGCAAGCTGATTAATCATTAATAGAAGCAAGCTCAAATCAATAGAAAAACATCATAAGAGGAAATCTTGTGTTGCTTTAAGGTGCTAGTTAACTCCATTCTGGATCATTGTTTCTTTTGTATTCTAACTTTTAAGGCAACAGAAGGATCATGTTGCAGGGACATGATGGAAAACTTATAACAGCAACCATCATCCATCTGCCTGCCCACACTAATCAACCCTATTATATAAAGGTTCTTCTGGTCCTCCACTGCATTTTCGATATAATCTGGCAGCTCTCATTCCAACTCACAACTAACAGTTCTTCACTTGTACCACTCCATTAAATAACATTCCATCAAATTTTATAAGTGATCTAAAGCATTGCTACTCACTACATGCATTCAATCAAAAAATCCTACACAGAGGCAGCGGAATTTATGGGATTTTACCACTGGAAAATGCAAGACTTTCCAGTTATCCACTTCCTGTAATCAACCACTAATCAAAGGGCTATACAAATGTCAACTAATGCATAACATCCAACATCAACCTGAGACTAACAAAATTACTGTTAAGAAGCTAAAACTTAACTAATATGAAGTACTTACTTACTAAGGTACAACTCTAGTGAATGGTTAAAGCAAGAAAGAAAGCAACTCATTGAACATATCTGATCCAAAAGTTGCAATGTTATTTCACTATTCCTCTATTTTCCAAGCAAGAGTTGCCACAACTGTGACCATCAAGATATAAGTTAAAATTGAAGAAGGCTTCGTATATAATATACGATAAGCATAAAGTATAAAACAGTAAAACATGTACCTTTTCCAAGATCAACAGGATCAGCATGCACAACAACAGCCCTCCCCAATATGGAATGCACCCCACTTAGTGGTATCTACAAGTTGAAACAAAGAAGCAGGGTTCACTGACTAAGAAATGAAATCCTTGGCAGTAAGAATTAGTGCGGTTCAATGTCAAGCAAATGGTCTGAAAACAGAAGAAACTTTGCAACAAGATGATCTGCAAGTAAACTATATAGACAACACGGGTAGAGAAGGTGAATCCTTCTCCCCTTCTATAAGTATCTTTGTACTCAAAATTTCCAAACATTGTAAAAGATCAAGACCACAAAATAACAATTACACTAATTCTCCATGTTTTGCAAAGATCTCACATGCTTGCAGGGACGGATCCAGGAATGATTTTCAGGGGGGGCGCGGGTTCGGGGGCAGCGCCCCCGAAAATTTTTTTGGGGGTATTTTAAAGGGAAACCAAACGAGCTGAACGAAAAATTGAACAAATGCTTAAGAGTATTTGTATCCGTCACTAAATAACAAATATTTAGATAACTTGATAAAATTGAGTCAATTGAAGCAATTTCTCCTTATTGAAAGCAACAAAGGAGTCTCTTGGATTTAAGCATGCCACACAAAGGAGTAATTCGCTATTCCTCTCATCAAATCGATTATTAAGCTCATGAAGTTGCATATCAATGACTTGATAAAATAAATCAACTTGATAATGATGTAGATTGGAAATTTGCTCACCTTTCCGCCTTGGTCTACCAACATTTGGACCAACATTTGATGGTGCTTGAGTAGATGGTTTAATCAAATATTTGTCCATATCTACAAAAACAAATATTAAGGCTAAAATATTTGATCCCGACCAACAACCACAAAATAAAAAACGGAGTCGACTAAAATATTTTAAAAAATACGAAACTTTGGCTAATTAATTTAAAATGCAAGATTGGAGCAAACCGTTAATCGATTTGTGAAATTGAGGATATGTAATTAATCTAGAGATGTAGCACTAATTATTTAACAACAGATTGGGTATCAATTTACTCAATAAGGCAATTAATTTGCGGTGGGTTAGATTAGAGATTTGGGCTGGGCTGTATACTAAATTTTTTTTTCCCATTAGCCCAGGGTGGGCATCAGCCCACGGTGGCCCCCCCCTGGATCCGTCCTTGCATGCTTGGATGCATCATGATAATACCATGTACAAACTCATGCACCACAACTGAAAAAATTTCTAGCAATTTATGCATGTGTAAGCATATCAAGGAAAATTTAACACAACTGTATAAGATGAAGCAATATGTACCTAATATATACTCCCTACTTTGTAGTAAGTGCCATTGAGCTACAAGCTCATTGGTCAGTTTGTAACATGGTTACTAGTTAAAGAAATCAAGAATTAAAGCTGTCTTCTCCACAATAATAACAAAAAAATGTGTCCTTTATCTTTGACATGCTGAAAGAAAATATAAGGGACATGTTTCATGCTGTAAAGTGGTGGTGTCGGAGCACTACCGTACAGAAGTGACAAGGCAGAAGAAACATGATTCGCATTAACCAAAAAGATCAGGAATAAAGACTTGGCAACATTGTACGCTACAAGCAATAACGAACATAGAACTATGCATAGAATGAGACAATGTATCAAAGGAGTTATCACCATACAAATAGATATTCAAATATAAACATACCCATGCCAACTCAAACTAACTGATATAGATGAACCGTACCAGGCAATTTCTTTGGTTTTCTTAATGGAACAAACTTTGCTCCAATGGCCAAGGCAATGGAAGGCCCAAACAAGAATCCCCGAGCCTCTATACCTGGATATCAATCAAAAATCACCTCACATTCAGAAATGCAATACTATAGATAACTACTAAACAGTTTGTCACCTGAAAAAATTAACATGATAATCAAGTCCCATCTTGTAAAGCACAAAAAAGGCATCAAAATCTAAACTAAACAGTTCATCTGGTTATTATTCTTTCTAAGAAAAAAAACTAAACTTGCAGGTAGGATTGTATTTCCCCTGCATGCCAAAAATGCCAACAAAAGACCTTCCTAAAACAGAGAGGCTATTTGCCTTTCTCAGCAAACAAGTATGGAGCGAATCAAACATGTGAAATGGTGCCGACCAGAAAAACTAAATCAGATGCGTAGACCTCATTAATCTTCCTTTTAACCATTTCCTTTGGCCAAAAACCAGCCAATGCCAGTGAGGAAAAGGAAAGAAGAAAAAAAACGACAATGAGTTCAATAATTTGTATCAATTTAAGAAAAATCCCAATAAAACTTACCAAAACCCTAGATGTTGGACAAGAATCAAGATTAAGCTGCACCGATACAAGAATCTACCCGATTTTTATTGAATTGATCAGGAAAATAAACAAAACCTAACCCTAGCCGGCTTTATTGACAACTGTTAGAATTGTATATATTATATCATGTATATGATTTCGTATTTGTAGAGTAGAGTGTATAGGGTATATATATGGGTGTATACCCTTTGTATCAATTGAGAAAACATTAATAAGCATTTGGTAAATTACATGGTAGCGGAGCAACAAAAGCTCTCTCCGTCTGTTTCTCCGTCTGACCGATTTTCAGACGTCTACTATTCTCACCACCCCCGTAGAAAGGAGCGGACGGACGTTGCGAGTCTGATGGTGGTGATTTCGAGTCATTCCGATAAGTGACGCGCTGTCACTCTCCGGATTTGTCCGACTGCGCAGTTTCACTTCGCCGGAGCGTGGGAGCGCGTGCCAGCTCAGTTTTGGTAGCCGTCGGTTGGGTTTTGCTCGCCTTGAGGTTGTCGTCAATCCTGTGAAGTTTCGAGGTATTCCGACAACATTTGCTATCTCATTTTTCCATAATTCCGAAACTGGTCCTTTGAACTATTTGCGGTTACTGTTCACCGGCTAGTATTTAGCTCGTATTTTGCTAGTATTTAGCTCGTATTTGGACAACATTTGGGGTGTATCTACAGCCGTATTTGCTATATATTGAGTACTATTTGGGTACTATTTGCGGGTACTATTTAGGTACTATTTACTCGTATTGTTGCGCACTTGGCTTGTATTTGCTGGATCTTTGCTTCTTATTCAGTCTGTGTAGACTCAGTTGGGGTCTGTTTGCTCTGTATTTGCTCTGTTGTTGGGATTGTGCCATGGGTGTGGTTTGTTTCTACTGTAGGAAGGTTGGCCATACGAAGAGGTTTTGTAGGAGATTACAGAGTCGTAATCTTGTCGGGGTACCTAGTTCCTCTTCTGGTGATACTGTAACTATATCTGCAGAGGAGTTTGCAAGATATACTCAGTATCTGGAATGGGTGAAGACAACCTCGAGTTCAGCTAGAATGGGTAAAATTGGTCTTGTTACTGCATCCAACAGATGGGTTATTGATTCAGGTGCAAATGACCATTTGACTGGTAATCCTTATGTCTTCTCGAGCATCTTGAAAAACCCGGGAACAGGTGATGTCACTATTGCAGATGGCACTACTCGTAAAGTTGTGGGTTCTGGTACTGTTAAGCTTACTCCTACTATTACCTTATCATCTGTGCTTAACCTACCAGTGTCGGCTTTTAATTTGGTGTCTGTGAGCAGGATAACCAAAGATCTGAATTGCTCGGTCTCTTTCTTCCCTGATTACTGTTTATTTCAGGATCTTGTGACAAAACAGGTCTTTGGTAGAGGACGTGTATCTGGTGGTCTCTATGTCATTGATCAGTCGGTACCAAAGTCAATAGCTTGTCTCAGCACTACCTCCGTGTTTGAAGCTCACTGTCGTTTAGGACATCCGTGTATGCAGTATCTACGACAGTTGTGTCCACAGTTCAAGTCTGCTACTTCTCTTGATTGTGAGGCGTGTCATTTTGCGAAACATCATCGCACCTCTTTGGGTCCACGTACTAGTAAACGTGCGAGTTCTGCGTTTGCTCTAGTTCATTCGGATGTTTGGGGTCCATGTCCTGTAACCTCCAAGCCCGGATTTAGATATTTTGTCACATTTGTGGATGATTACTCCAGAATGACTTGGGTATACTTCATGAAGAACCGCTCTGAGGTATTCTCTCATTTTTGTGCATTTGTTACTGAAGTTAAAACTCAGTTTGGACTGTCTGTTCGTATGCTGCGAAGTGATAATGCTAAGGAATATATGTCTGAAATTTTTCATAAGTATATGACTCAGCATGGTATTTTACATCAAACTTCCTGTGTTGACACACCAGCTCAAAATGGTGTAGCTGAAAGGAAGAATAGACATCTTCTAGAGACTGCTCGTGCTCTCCTGTTTCAGAATAAGGTCCCTAAGGAATTTTGGGCTGACGCTGTTTCTACAGCATGTTTCTTGATTAACCGTATGCCCTCTACAGTTCTAGATGATGGTATACCGTATACAGTACTGCTTGCTCTAGGTCAACCAATATTTCCTATTGAGCCGAAGATCTTTGGTAGCACCTGCTATGTCCGTGATGTTCGTCCTCACATCACCAAGTTGGATCCTAAGGCTTTAAAGTGTGTGTTCTTGGGATATTCTCGACTTCAGAAGGGGTATCGGTGCTACTCTCCAGACCTTCAGAAGTATCTAGTATCCGTGGATGTTGCCTTCTCAGAACAGACACCGTTCTTCTCATCTCATCCTACTCCCACTCCACAGGATAAGGATGATGATGGTGATGATGATTGGCTGGTCTATCCCACGATCTCTTCTGGTATCTCTGAGCAGTCTTCTAGAGATGTTGTCTTGCACCAGCCGACTTCATTGGACCATTCTTTTGGTATTCCTGATCAGCCTTCTAGAGATACTATTCTGGACCAGGCTACTTCCTCAGGTACTTCTGAGAACCCACCTGCAGATACTATTATGATTCAGTCTCCTGATCTCCCGGTTATGGGAGACCCTCCTTGCGGTGATCCTCTAGTCCCTACACCTCCACCAGAAGATTCGGTACCTGCTCCCTTCACTGATTTGGATCTACCCATCAGTCTTCGCAAAGGTAAACGTCAATGCAAATCTGTTTACTCGATTGCCAATTTTGTATCTTATGATGGTTTGTCTCCATCGACATGTGCTTTGATTTCTTCTCTAGACTCTGTTGTGGTTCCTAAAATAGTGAAGGAAGCATTGGATCATCCTGGTTGGAAGGATGCAATGCTTGAGGAGATTATAGCTTTGGACGATAATCAGACTTGGGACTTGGTGACTTTACCCAAGGAAAAGAAGGCAGTGGGGTGTAAATGGGTCTTTGCAGTAAAGGCTAATCCTGATGGTTCTGTGGCACGTCTTAAAGCAAGACTTGTTGCTAAAGGATATGCCCAAATGTATGGGGTCGATTATTCTGATACTTTTTCTCCTGTGGCCAAGTTATCATCTGTTAGATTGTTCATCTCCTTGGCTGCTTCTAGAGATTGGCCCCTACATCAGTTGGATATCAAGAATGCTTTTCTTCATGGTGATTTACAGGAAGAAGTTTATATGGAGCAACCACCTGGGTTTGTTGCTCAGGGGGAGTATGGGAAAGTGTGTCATCTGAAGAAAGCTTTGTATGGTCTAAAACAAAGTCCTCGTGCCTGGTTTGGCAAGTTCAGTGAGGTAGTTTTAGCGTTTGGCATGCATAAGAGTCAGTGTGATCATTCAGTTTTCTATAGACGATCTGCTGCTGGTATCATTTTGCTCGTTGTATATGTGGATGACATTATCATTACAGGGGATGATAATGTTGGGATCTCTTCGCTCAAATCTTTCCTGCATACCAAGTTTAGTACAAAAGACTTGGATCAGCTGAAATACTTCCTAGGGATAGAAGTTTACAGGAGCAACAAAGGTATCTTTTTATCTCAAAGAAAGTATGTTCTTGATCTTCTTGTAGAAACAGGAAAGTTGGGAGCCAAGCCCTGTAGTAAACCTATGGCTTCTAATGTTCATCTCACCAAAGATGATGGTGATCCGTTTGATGACCCTGAGATGTATAGGAGACTAGTTGGAAAACTAAACTATCTTTGTGTGACTCGTCCTGACATCACATTTGCTGTTAGTGTTGTCAGTCAATTCATGTCTGCTCCGACAGATAAGCATTGGGAAACTCTAGAGCATATCTTATGTTATCTGAAAGGAGCACCTGGTCTCGGGATTTTATATAGTAACCATGGTCATAGCCAGATTGAGTGTTTTGCAGATGCAGATTGGGCCGGGTCAAAGATTGATAGGAGGTCAATAACCGGCTACTGTGTCTTTGTTGGTGGGAATCTGATCTCATGGAGGAGCAAGAAGCAGAATGTGGTATCTCGATCTAGTGCAGAATCTGAATACAGAGCAATGGCGCAATCCTCTTGTGAGATTCTATGGTTACGGCAACTCCTAGCTGAGGTTGGTATAGTTCAGTCATCACCATCAAGACTCTGGTGTGATAATCAAGCTGCTCTTCATATTGCTTCTAATCCGGTTTACCATGAGAGAACTAAACACATCGAAGTGGACTGCCACTTTATTCGTGAGAAGATTCAGGAGAACCTCATCTCTACCCATTATGTGAGAACAGGAGAACAATTGGGTGATTTGTTTACAAAAGCACTTCCAGGTCCTCGAGTGAATTATCTTTGTAACAAGCTGGGCATGATTAATATCTATGCTCCAGCTTGAGGGGGAGTGTTAGAATTGTATATATTATATCATGTATATGATTTCGTATTTGTAGAGTAGAGTGTATAGGGTATATATATGGGTGTATACCCTTTGTATCAATTGAGAAAACATTAATAAGCATTTGGTAAATTACAACAACTAAACATGCTTCAGATCTAAGAAAAAATCAAATACGAAAATAACAAGAAAAAAACACAAATCTAAAAGAGGAGAGGACTCGTTTCTTTGGACAAGATTTTGCAGGTTTTGAGAGAAAGTAAGAAAGAAAAGACCAGAGGGTTGTACCTGATTCAGTACCTGCTATCCTTGGTGCTGGGTGATGGAGAGTCGAGAGCAGGTTCGGTCTTCTGTGTCCGCAGCGCTGGACTGAGGACGAGAGCAGGGTTGAGAATCGACGCGAAGAGACAGAGATGAGTAAGGGTAGAGTTGGTATTATGAAAGTTTCATTTAATTTTGCAAATGGAGAACCGAGTTTTGCAAATGGAGAGCTCCCTTTGTAAAATTTTGAAAATAGGTTTTTGGTGTTTTCAAAACTTACACATGAGTTTTCATTCTGAAAATTTTCATTTTTATTTCGAAATGAAAACAACGCGAAGTAAACACGTTTTCAAAAAAAAAAAAAATCAATTTTCAAAAAACTGGAGAATTTTTGGAAAAATTCCCTGAGGTAAACAAGGTCCTAGGTTTTTAGAAAATTCCTAAACCAAGGATTTATGCAATTATGGTGTTGAAAGAAACCCTAGTTTGAGGTTTATGGCATTGAAATGTAGGTAAAGAAAACCGTGACTGTGTTCAAAGGAGGGAATACTGGAAACTAATCCAATTATTTCTTCAACAAATACATTTTTTGATTGGTTATTATGCTTGTAGTAAAAATATAAGCAGAAACTCGACTTATATTTCATTCTTATCCCGTCACATTTTCTACATTAAGAAACTAGAAACTAAAAACTTAAAAAATCGGTTGGCTGGAAACGCTATATAACCGAACGTTGTCGTTCTATTAAACGGCAAAGAAGTATTCAAAACGTTGTCGTTCTATTAAACGGTTAACCTAAACCTACATCAGTGCCATGTCGTCTTCCTCACTCGCGCGACAAGAGAAGAGAGCAGACCTAAAAGAAAGCAACCGCCAAACACAGACAAGAGAAGAAGAGAGGAGTACTTCGCTAAAAATTGATTAAATTTCTCCAAAAACAGAGTTCTCATCGCCCTAATCGCCGCTTCTCTTGTTCCCCTCAGCTGACGGTGCGCGCGTTTTTTCCTAACCACAGGAAAAGATGACGACGGTAGGACGGAGCATGAAGTGCACCTCCTTAAATGGAGTTAAAATGTACATGCTTGCCTCCGAGCAAGTTTCTCCAGCTACGTGGCTCGCTAACAAGAAGAAGCGCAAGAGTAATGCGGCACTGTTCGCTTCTTCTTCTTTCTTCTGGTTGTTTAATCCTGTTTTGTTGTTTAACTCTATTTTGGATGTTTATAGAGCAAGATCAAAAGTTGGAGCTGATTCAGGATTTGAGGTTCGAAACCGCTACTTCCAGAATCAAAGCCACCCCTGATGGCGAGTTTGTCATAGCGTCTGGAATTTATCCTCCCCAAGTTAAAGTTTATGAGCTTAGGGAGCTGTCACTCAAATTTGAACGCCACTTCGATTCTGAGATCATTGATTTCCAGGTTCTCTTCTTCTTTCTCTCTTTTCATTGTTTTCGTTTTTGGGTTTTGGAAAGTTGCTGTCTTTATGTTGTTGTTTTTCTTCTTATTTCTGTATAGATTTTGAGCGACGATTATTCCAAGCTTGCCTTTTTATGCGCTGATCGTTCTGTTTCTCTGCACGCAAAGCAGGGGAAATACTACACCTTGCGCATTCCAAGGTTGCTTTTTTTCTTTTCCCATTCCTCAAAAACGTTCTCTGTTTTCTGCTGTCCTCTCACCTATTCATATTTGTTCCTTGCAGGATGGGTAGGGATATGGCTTATGATTGTTGGTCATGTGACTTGCTTTGTGCCGCTTCATCTCCAGATTTGTACAGAATTAATTTAGAACAGGTTCTTTCTACTTCCCTGTATCTCATTCCCATGAGAAAGTAATTTTGCGAGACAGAGCAAGTTAATACTTATGTGCAAGAGGGCAGTGGTTTAATGCTCATCATCTCTGGTTTTTTCTTTTCCCTTGTAAAGAGCCATGCTCCATGCCTTTATCTTCTGTGTTTACTTACATGTTTTAAGTTGGTTTATTATCAGTGATGTATTTTATTAGTGCCAGAACTAGGGAAATTGCGTCAAAGTAAAAGTAATTAAGTACTTGTATAAACAATGACAGCACCTTAGAGGTCTTTACTAGTATGCCATCTTGCATCCTTTATTAGCTTTTGCATCAGATGCTAGCAGGATCCTAATGTTTCGCTATGTTGATTTTTGTCTTGGCAGGGACAATTTCTGCACTCACTTAGTACACAGTCACCAGCCTTGAATGTAGTTTGTCGGAGGTAGGTTCTGCATTGTTAAGATTATTATTATTCGGTGAATCTTAAGGAAGCCCTATGTCAAGTTTGCATGCTTTAAATCTTTGGCTGTTTGATCTTTGCTCCATTATGATTCCTGTTTTTCTTTTTCATTTTTAGCAAGCTTCATGGGTTGGTTGCTTGTGGTGGAGATGATGGTGCTGTTGAGTGTTTTGACATGAGAACCAGGTCTTCTATTGGTAGAATTAATGCTGTTACACCCGCTGGTGATTTTGACTCGGTAACTTCATTGTTTCTTCTCATTCTTATTATCAATTCCAAATGCTTTATTAAGGGGCTATGGTGTTAATTTTGCTGCACAAAACTGTCAGTATTATCCTTTCCTGTTATCTTTTATCTTCCTTTCCCCCCTAAAGCATTCCCACACTGTGTTGCTGATTTGTAGGAGGTTACTGCCTTGGAGTTTGATGAGGTTGGGGGCTTTGTCATGGCAGTTGGAAGTAGCACCGGAAAGGTATCGTTATATCATAACATTGTCAGATCTGTAGGATTTCTTCCATGACTGTATATTTCCACAATCATGCTATTGACAGATGTCAGACATTCTCTTTCATTGATGCCATATTTTAAGAAAATTGGATGCTTGCTATTTGTTGGACCAAAATGGGAGCTGTATGAGTGGGAAAATACCAAGTATACGAAATAATTGCTTAGGTTTAAATCAGTTCTTGTATAATAGACTGTGCATAGTTATTGTTTTGAGGAACGGATTTTTCGCAAGTGAAGATCCGCTTGGCTAGGATTAATGCTGGCTGTAATATGCTGGATGACTGATGTTTTTATTTCTTCTTTCTTTACCGAAATCCTATGGCAAAACCTCTCAAAGCAGTATAAGATCTCTTGAAAGTGCTGGTTTGCTTTGCAGCTCATTATGTAGATGCAATGATGATTATGACTTGTTCTTCCTGCCTTGGTGTTGTAATCGTGTTGTTGAAAAATGCAGGTGATGCTCTATGACTTGCGATCCTCACATCCAATACGAGTCAAGGATCATATGTAAGCTTACGTTTGCGTGCTTCTTTTTATCTTTGCATTTTGTTGTATGAATCTTCTTTGACTTATTCCTTCTTGGAAAAATTGTTATTACCGTGTAGGTTTAGCAGCCCTATATTGGACATTAAGTGGCATCATACTCCCAATTCTGAGCAGCAGAAGCTAATTACAACAGATAATCACGTTGTTCGAATATGGGATCCTGAGACGGTGAAGAGTGTTTCTTTTTTTCTCTGATTCAGTTTTTAAACTCTGCGCATTTAAGATTTATTCATTTTTTTCCCACTGTTGTCTCCATGAGCATCTTGTTTGAATTTTATTCTGCTATGATATATATTCAATTCTGTGTCTCATCGAGCATCTTGTTTGAATTTTATTTCTGTTTTTTTCCCACTGTTGTCTCCAGGAGCATCTCGTTTGAATTTATTCTGATGTGATATTTATTTATCTGTGTCTCACGAGCATCTAGTTGAAATTTCATTTCTGTGTTTTTTTCCCACTGTTCTCTCCAGGAGCATCTTGTTTGAATTTTATTTTGCTATGATATATTTTCATTTCTGCATCAGTTTTATGGCATTTTTTGGTGTTTATATTTGAGTTGCCCACTAAACAATGTAATTAAAATGAGGTCCTCGGACTGTGTACCTTTATCTGGTTTGTTTTGATCCTTTTAAGATGCTCATAAAATTTGATGTCAATGCAGCCTGACTGTATGTTGATTCTGCATGCCATCATTGCATACATTAGAGAAACAGCACAAATTTTTGTTTACCTTTGTTTTGAAGTTAGTCTTCAGCACCCATTTTGCTGAATAAAATTTTGGCACGGATAGCTTTTTCTTTTTCCCCTGTTTTCATGTTAACTAGCAAACCAAAAACATTGTTAATCCTACACAGTCAATCTGGTGGGCCCTACATACGCTCATATTTTACGTTTGGGGAGCAAGCCTCTGTGTATGGAAACTTTGATATGGGTTCCTTTTCTGATGCTGAATGTCCTATTGCAGAGCTGATTTCCAGTGTGCTTTGAATACTATTCCTTAATAGTGGTGGATTTTTTTTTTGTGGACTTTTCTTTATCCGTCATAATATTGTTTTCCTCAATATTTCTTTTATCGGTTTTCTATTAGGGAGATGGCATGACAAGCATCGAACCTACAGCTGGAAAAATAAATGATATATGCGTGTTCAATGACACTGGCTTGATGTTGTTGGCTTTGGACTGCAGTCAGATACCATCATATTTTATACCTGCTTTGGGACCTGCTCCTAAGTGGTGTCCTGATCTGGACAACCAAACGGTGCAGTCTCTATGACTCGTTTATTAAATCCCTAGTCTTAGGCCTATGTGCTAAGATCTTTGTTTTACTTTACTAGAATATTTGTTACTTTCATAACTTTTTTTTCTCTTTCAGGAAGAAATGGAGGACGATGCACAGACGACAATATATGATAATTTCAAATTTTTGTCAAAAGAAGATCTTGAGAAGTTGAAATTGACCGATCTCATCGGCACCAATCTTCTAAGGGCATACATGCATGGATACTTCATCGATAATCGGTTGTATAAGAAGGTGAGCACCAGATTACCAAACCATGCAATATGTGATCTACATTTCTAGAACAAAAGATATATAACTGCACATGAATAGAAAAAGGAGTTGGCATCAGGTTTTGCTTTCTGCTATTTTTATTTGCCTTATATGTTGTTTTTGTTGGTTCCTTCTACGTTTTTCATGTGTTGTGAGGTATGCCAGCTGAAGTTTATTTGTGATGAGAACTGTCCTATTTTCATCTTGAGGCTTTTTCTTTGTTAATTGTGGTCCTTTCTTGGTTGAGCTTATGATTTGAAAATTCTTGATTAGAATGGCTGAGCCAGAATCAACTTTTCCGTTACATATTAAATGATATCATTTCTGTTGATTTTTGCAGGCAAAAGACTTAGCAGATCCTTTTGACTATGAGGCTTTCTTGGAGGAGCAGAAGAATAAAAGAACGGAAGCTCAACGTGGCTCTCGAATTACGGTTAGCATTCATATTAAATGGACATTTTCCTATCATTTTGTTGCCTTGTTCTCTTGTTGTCTTGAAGTTGTTCTTAAAGAAACTTGATTATTCATAGTTTATATAATATTTGAAAGATAGACAATGCTTGCTATTTCTCAAAGGTGTCAAGTAGTTTTCAGTTTATTCAATTTGAACAGAACATGAGATTTGATTACTAGGAATAGTTTGTGATTAGAATCAGACAGACATTTCCTTATTTTTCTTTTGAATTATGGAGAACATCAGAAATGATGTGTTTACTGTGAATCCTCTAGTTGAAGTCTAACTTGTTCATTTTACTCTTTGGGATTTTGGTTCTGTCAGAAGATTAAAATGTGGATGCATCTAACATTTTAGCTGATTGCGATCTGGCATTTACTTTGTGGCTGCAGATTCAGAGAAGGTTACCTAAGGTGAACCGTACTTTCCTAGAGAGTATCCAGGAACAAGAAGCAGATGAAAATGATGAGAACAATGCTGACGCAAAGAAGAAGACGAAGAAAGCCTCCAAGAGAAAGGAACTGGCTCATGAGATGGTCAACGATCCAAGGTTTTCATCACTGTTTGAAAACAAGGTATCTTTAATATGAGCATACTACCATGATGCTAATTGTTTATAAAACATAAAGAGTTGACTAGACTCAATCTTTATGAAGTCTACACTTTACAACTGATTGGATCATTAACAGCTCTATATTTTACTCAAAGATGTACTGTTTCGTTATCTTTGTGGTTGGTGACTGCAGTACAGCTATGTGCAACTGTTCCATTTCTGGAGAATTTATCTTTTGCATCAAAATCTTCTAAGAAATGCAATCCTAGGATAGTCGTTGGGTTATATGTGAGCAGCATGATATCCTAGTTTCTGCATGGTTATTTTGTCTCTGTTCTTTCATTCCTTTAATCCATTCTCTCTGCCTAGGACTTTGAAATTGACAAAGAGTCGCTCGAGTATAAAGCTCTACATCAAGTAGCATCCAAGACAAAACCATCTTTGATGGAGGAACATTTTGAACCTGTAATGGAGATTGATGATCGGAGTTTGAGTGATTCTGATGCATCAGAGGCATCTCATACATCAGAAGATGAGCCTGATAATGACAAGAGTGGAACAAGAAAGAAATCACGAATTCCTAGGTAAGATGTCTGGAACATTTAATATGTTTCACTTAATATTAATTCAGGAGCATTAACCTGGAGAATGGAATTGGGTATGTTCTAAGGAAGTTACTGTCCCTGCACATAGCACTGGCATCTGTCTGCATTGCTCTTTTGTATGCTGTCTGTGTGCATGCGTAGTATGCACGCCTCCTTGGTTGGATTTTATGAGGAACAGGTTTCTGATACCACAGGTACATGGTATGTATGTGTGTACTTTAAACTTGTTACTCATTTATTTTTTTATATATATTATGTAGAATGTATGAAGTGAAGGATGAGAGACATGTACAAGCATTTTGGAGTGGTAGATCAACTGCAGCTGAGGACTCTCTTCCTATGGGCGAGAGAGTACAAGACCTTGGAGACAACAGGGCTCGCCAAAAGAATGTGAAGCTGGGACCTGGAGGATCACGAGAGATTTCCTTCATTTCAAGAAGTTCAGCAAGATATAAGGAGGATAGGAGGGATAGGGAGGACAAAGAAGAACCACACGAGAAGAAGAGAGGAGTCCAGTCATTGGGACTGAGCTCAGGTTCGGGGTTTAGAGGTCGGGGGAGGGGGAGGGGAGGTGGGAGGGGAGGGGGAAGGGGAAGGGGAAGGGGAAGTCGAGGAATGGGTAGAGGAGGCCGAAGGTGAAGAGTACCTGCATTTAGCTATTAAAATTGCTAAATGTACAAGTTTTGACTGGATAATGGTGATTTTAGCCAAACAACTTATTCCCAATCAGGAGCTGTTAGAATTATAGAATCATATATTATCCTGCCAAGGCACAGATTCGATCTTGCCATTTGTTATGTAGGTTACAGTGTGATTCCAATGTTGAAGAAAGGCAGCATGTTTTATAGAGGTTCTTTTGATATAAGAGACCTGTGTTCATTCATGGTCTTCTCTTTTGGTGTTCCTAATTACATTATACGGGAAAGAAGCTGAGGAAGAACTCAATATCGCTTATTTTTTTATGACAAAAGGACATGGATTTAGACTTGAGGAAATCATTTAATCTTAAAATATGAAGGTCAGCAATCCATATTCCATAAGGATAAAACATAACAATAAGAGAATTTTTCAGCACCGCACTGAAAATTACAGATCAAGAACTAGTTCAGCCTTAAGCTAACAATCCTTGACAACTGAACTACCCAAAGGCGAGTTCAGCCCTAAGCTAACAATCCCTGACAACTGAACTACCCAAAGACCAGTAGTTCAGCCAAAAGCCTGCACACAGCTAATGCCGCCCTAATTTACAGAAGCAAGCAACCGTGCCTGTAGAGAGCAAAACCAAAAATCTACAAACAATTCATTATCCTAACTACCATTGAGCATGAAAATTAAGTCTAATAGATCAAACTAGACTTGGAAGGTAACACTGCAAACTGGACTGAGTTACTTATCAACCATCTGCTGCATGTCATCAGTTACTAAGCATCGGCTTGATGAGCTCCTTCTGTCAACCTTTAGCATTCTTGCCTTCGAGTCTTCTTCATCACTCGTAGAAGAGCTGGAGTTTCCATTTCGGCTGTTTGTGAATGATACCACAGACTCCATTTTAAAACCTGAGATGCTTCTTGGGCTATACTCTCTTGGGATGTCACCATCCTGTCGCTGAGCAAGTATGGTGGTTATGCTATTTCCATCGTTCAATCGCCTTAAGAAGCTTTCTTCTATCTCACCCAATGATTCAACATCACTTACCTCATCCTCATCATCATTATCACCCTCACTACCATGGCTGTAGTGACCATGTTCATCATAATCCGATGGTGCCTGTCTATGTTCAGAGGTAGTATCCATATCGTCATGCTGACTGTCAAAATCCTCCTCCGATTGCTCACCAGATGAACAAGATGACATTGGTGAGTACCCTCCAGTGGCAGTCTCTTCACGATCCCTTAGTGTTTTAGTGATCAAGGTTTTCAGCAAGTTCATCACTTGTACAGCATGCATCAGTGCCGTCAATGGATCAGACATCTAATCAAAGAAAACAAGAAAACGTTCAGTTTTTTACAGAATTGAACCTGTAAAAACAGCAACCAAAATATGAAACTACTGCATGAGTAGCACTATGACCTGTAAGCAACATTTGCTTCAATGTGTACCTGAGTCATGTTTGGAGCAAAGACCATTGCAATATTCCTAGCATTCATTTTATTGGATTCCTCTTCCTGAACAACATCAGCCATAAGATCGACAGCCCAGTTTAGCAAAGCAGTCTCAGTTGACTTCAGCTGCTTCACAAGCTCAACTGATTCTTCTTCAGTGTTACATTGCAGAACTTGCTCGGGAGATAGCCCATCAAGCACCCCTGAAGGAAGCTCTCTAAACCAGGCCTTTATAAGGCCTGCCAGACAGTGAACATCGATATCATCAGGCACAATGCCTCTGTTCAATTGGTCCCTCACATGCTCCTCCTGGCCATTCTCTGGGTTTATGCGAAAAATCCCTTCCGCCTAGCAAAACACCCAAAAAAGGCAGTAAGTCAATCCATTCAGAATCGAAATCCGGGTAGAGTTTAGTAAAGATAATTTTAACTGGTATAATGGTGAAGAATAGATAGCTAACAGAAGTAATACCTTCAGACCTCCTTGTGTGTATAACCTTTCCTGCATTAGCAAGAGAATTGTGGGAACACTATTCCCTTTGGTATCATAAGAGCATTGCATTGACTCTGCGGAGACGCCAAACACGCTGGCACTGAAAAAATTATAAGCATACAAATTAAAATCACGTGTAAAATAATGCACAAAATCAAACAATAATGTGGAATTCAAACATCCTCAACAGTTTAAAAACTAACCTGTAGATAACACAAAAGCTAGTAAACTTTCCTAAAATTGTTTATTTTAATCATGATAGTTTTTCTTTTTCATCTGTAGCTAGAGAAATCACTAATGGAGTAAAATTAACTTCTTCCTGAACCAAATGGAGACCCTTGTAGACCTAAATCCAGTAATTATAGGCGAGAGGAAAAGAGAAAAAAGAAATGCAGCTCAGTCAAAATTAAACTTGAAGTTGCTAGACACAACACTTTTTATTCACTCTGCTACAGTAGAGTAGAGTGGTCAACCATCTCTTAACCCAAAAAGCATGAGCTAAAAGAAAGAGACTTTAGCACAAATACCGCTACTGTCATAAACCCCATTTTCAAAAGACTTTCAAAAAGATAACTTTAAACCTGATGCTCCAAAAAAAAACTCTCATCTCAACTCACAAAATAAAATTATTATCGTCTTCTTAAACCCAAAATTCAAACGAGAAAAAAAATAAATAAATAGAACAACTCTTTCAGGTGAGAATCAGATCTAATCTCCCTTATAATGAAACACTCAGATTAATAATGTGATAAACAATTTCATCAATTTAACGCCACACGATCTAAAAAATATCATTTTTACTTCAGAAAACGAAATCTTTGTTTACAATTGAAGAGAGGGACAGCGAGAGAGAGAGGATGAGTACCTAGCACTAGGGACACGACCGGGAATCTCGACCTCGAACTCAACAGGCAGACCCAAAAACCCATTGAACCGGTCAAATGTGACATGGGTTATGTGTTGAACGTTCGTGGGCCATCCGATCTCCATATCCATGTGATGAAGAGACGTCTGGAAGACATTATGGTGATCTTCTCCTTCCTCAATTCGACAAGAAACCAACGATTTCCTTATAGCAGAACAAAGAATCGCCACCATTGAGAACTGGTTCTGCTCATCTTCCAGACAACTACTCCCTCTCTTCCCTCCACCCTTCCCCCCACCTCCTCCGCCGCCGCAACCACCGCCTTTCGTCACCATTACAAGCCCTGTCATTGTTTTTTGTTTCCCCCCTCTCCCCTATCTCTTGTCAAAAAACAAAGAAATTAATAAAACAGAGCAGCTGAGCTGAGTTGAGTTAAGTGAGTGGGTGTTGAGTTATGAGGAGAGGAGTGGGCATTGAAGGGGTTTTTGAAGTTTTGGAGTTCAAACGGCCGCCCGTTTTCAAATTTTTGTAGGGACTGTTCTTGTCCTTTATTTTTCACTTTATCTCATTTCTTCCCCATTTTGTCCCTCCTGCGTTGATGAATTAACGAGAATGCCACTCTTGATTCAATAACTATTTAGTTTAATTAATTTATCTTCCTTTAATGGGTCTGTTCTAACTTCTATTGGGATTAGCATGAGAAAGATTGTTGCTGCAGTGTAGTAATTATCAGTTACTTACTGTTGATAAAATTACTTTATTTTATAAATTAAATTAAATATGTATAATATATAATGATAATTTTTACTGTTTTATTCAGTTACAATTCTTTGACCTCTAGCTATGCTTACTTAATCTCTAGTTGCATTTACAATAATTATCAACAAATTTTCTTTTCTCAATAATCTGATTTTATTGTCGAACTTTATATATCCCTTTGACTCGCACTGTTTCTTTATATGCAATGATCGACGTCAACAACTTCTTATTTAAGTGTGAGACTATCGAAACACTCGCATCAACAATACATTGCTATAATTTTATATATACTAGTATATAAGTATCATCAAATCAGTTTTTTTAATGCATGATTAGCATTTTCTTATGAATCCAAATACAAATAAATAAATAATTAATTAATCCTAACTAATATGAGATGACACATTGTGTACGTTGTTGCTCCAACGGCTTCACCCCCACTTTTCTGGGCAACTTTCTTATATGCCATTGATTTATCTTCTAACGGCCGCAGGATCTTCATACACTTTGGAAAAGAGATGGCTTTCACGTTTCAATGTGCTCTGCTTCCTTTTTCTACTTCCGATGGTGTCTTTGTTACCGCTCTCATCGGTTAAGTAAAACGTTATGAATTCAGTTATTATTTAACCACTTTATTCCAAAATAAGTCGACTAGAAATGAGCATAATTAGTTCTAATATAATGAACTTACGAACTTACGAATACTTATCATTAGGATTGGCGTGGATTGACATATACCATACATGAACTGATATGTTTGTGTCTAATGTAATGAAGTAACACATGCAATTGTTTTTAGGTACTGAGTGAAAAATACAAAGAGGGTTGGGCCATGCATACCTTGGCATTTCCTGCATTTGTTCTATAACCGTATTAACTACTATCTGCGACGATGAATGATTTCAAAATCTGGTGGTTCTCCTTCTTTTACTTATAGGATAGACATAAATAGACAAGTCCAAAACCAACATCACTTTGGCGTATTGTTTTTATCTTTTCCCACGTAACTTGCAAAGTAATTCATAATTAATTAACTGCCGTGAAAAGTGGTAAAATTGTTGACTTGTCATGCCATGAGGCGTGGCTCTTCTGTGTCCACGTGGATTTATCATTTACTCACTCATTTGATTGGTTAAAATATTTTTTTTATCGAAATTAAATCTAAATTAACTCATAGTAAAACGCATCATTTAATTCATAATATATGGTTTTTAACTAAGGTTAAATACAAACAAATGATATCATTATCTGCAATAAGATATATTGAGAAATATGATAAATTTGACTAAACTACTCCTCGATAAATCATTAATCTTAAAAAAATACAAATTTAATCGTAACGTTTTGAGGAGTGGTGAATAATTTATTCATATCTGACCGATTAGAATCAGAAATTCTTTATTTGATTCGAATCGAATCGAATATGGTCGGTTAGTGTTTAGTTACAGCCACTGATATCCGAATCCGACCCAATTCGACCTGAAAAACTAAACAATCCAAATATTGGACGAAATGCTTCAATTTTCATGTATAATCCGAATAGAAGTCTCGAAATATATAAATCTTCTAGTTTAAATTGAAATCTGAATTGATCCGAACCAAAATTGTCAAATTTGGTCGATTATTAAAGGAATTTATTCAAATCCAAATTTGACCGAACTATTTCGGAAGTAGTTCGGTTGGAGATGAAGAAGATCTGGTCCGATACGAAACCGACCTAGATTAAACTGAATTCGATTTGATCTTACCCATACTAACCCCCAACGTTGAGTATATATGGTAGCAAGTGATTTGATGAAACAGCGAGATGCTATTTATAAAATAGATTTCACCGATTCAATTTAATACATAATTATCAACACAACGAGAATATAATAGATTAATTTGAAAATACAACATACAATGATAGATGTGTCATTTTTTTATATGGATGGATGGAATTGGATTAGATGAAGATTATATAACACAACAACAATAATTAAGTCGTTTTTCGAAGAAGTTCTTGGAGAAATTATTAGACATGTTGGATTGGAGAAAGGAATTCGAATTTTTGTGGAAGACCGTTGGAGTTGGTGAATGAGAATGATGCGCTGGATTGGGCCATCAAATCAAAAACAAGACAACTTTTGTATTTCCAATACACCTGATGGGTCCTTTATAGGTCATTTCGCGCGCGTGATTAAAGGAAAAATGGATCCTATTCTTATGGATTATGGAATATGTATGGATTTTGTTCTTCCCACTTCCGGTCAGTGTGCCATGCTCTTCCACAATTTTTTTAAAGAATATTAATAGAGTAGTAGGAAGTAATGGATCCAGCCCTTCTAACTTTTTCTGAAACATAACTAGTCATGTTAGAAGAATCTGAACCATTCAATAAAATTGAACAGATGAGATTAAAAATTCAAGTCATTAATAAGTTGATCATTCAATAAAATTCAACAAATGGTCAACTCATTAATTATTTGAATTTTTAATCTCATCCGTCCAATTTTATTGAATGGTTTAGATTTTTCTAACATGACTAGTCACGTTATAGAAAAAAATTAGAGGAGCCAAATCTGTAACTAGTAAGTATTATTAAACGATAACAATTTGATTATTTTCAACAAAAAAAAACGATAACAATTTTATAATTTTTGAGCAAACAAGTGAAAGTTGAAACATCTCTAATTTGTTGAAAAGCTTAGGATAATTATGCGTCAAAAGTGCACTACTACTCTAAAATCGCTTTTTTTTCCCACCTTCCGATTGCACTTTACAAATATCTGATATAGTTTGGTTCTTTATCCTTTAAGTAAGAGCTTGATAGGATCGATTTTTATATATATAGTAATTAGTTATTGAGAGCATTACTAAATTCAAACACGATTATTAAAACTCATTAGACTTAGAAATGCTTATGATTCAATTAAAAAGGCATGTACTTGCAATTCATACTTATACATATCTTGTGTGATTGAGAGTTTAGTGGCTGTTTGGGGTTTGGAGTTGGGTACCCAACCCAATTTTTCCCAACCCAAAATAAAATTTTGGTGTTTGGTACACACCATTTCACAAATGAAAATGGGTCATTTTGGGTTGCCAATCCAGAAAAATTGGCATTCACGGGCTGGAGCAAATTGCTCCAGCAGCCAAATGGAACTCCATTTGGCTTCTCTCTCTCCTTTTTTTTTTCTTTTTCTTTTTCATTTCATTTTAATTTTTTTACTTTATATAACCAACAAAATAAATTAAAAACTACCACAATAAAATCTTTATCTCAAGATAAGTAATTCTAGATCCATTTTTTCTATTTTTATTAATTTTTTAAAAATGGGTTTTTTTACTCCAATGTGATTCACGCTAGACACTTTTTCCTTGGCGTGATCACGCCAAGCCCTTAGCGTAATCACGCCAAGGATTTTTACAAATTTAAAAAAATTACAAAAAATCTAAAGAAAATGTAAAAATTCACGAAAAAATGTAATTAACCTAAAAATCAAGAAACATTGTAAAAAATTCCAAGAATTCACAAAAAAAATTGATTTAATTATGGACATAAGGGGTTTTTTGCTCGAAAACAATAGTCCAGGGGGGCGAATTTCAAAAAATGAAGTTCAGGGGAGGTTTTTGATTTTCGACGATAGTTCAGGGGTGGTAAAAACTATTTCCCCTATATAAAATCGCGATTTCCTTCTTCTTCTTCACTTTTTCCAGAAAATTCTCCCTCCTCCAACCCGACCCCTTCACCTCCAAAATCGATTTTCTTCTTTGAATCTCCCCCAAATCTTCTCCGAATCCTCTCAAATTTTGACCACACCTTCCCTACATCCATTCCAACAAAACCCATCAATTTATTTCGACATCCATCTGTAAAATCACTCTCAAATTTAAAATCACTCTCAATTTATTTCGGCTCAATGTCTTATTTATGGTATATAGATCAATTTTATTAGATGTTAGATTATAAATAAATTGATTAAAAATATATAAAAAAAACCATTAAACACTGAAAATGAATTATGCCATTTATGGTCATTTTACATCCAAATCATAGTTTTGGAAAACTGGACTACCAAACAGCACCCTCCTTTCCCCGATATCGTTTTCCCACTGAATTTTTACAATTTTACCAAACAGCACCCTCCGTTTCCCAGATGTTGTTTTCCCACTGAACATTTCCCCACTGACCATTTCCCCACTAAACTGGACTGCCAAACAGAGCCTAAGTAAATTTAGAAATATTGTACATTGGACAAATTTTTTTTTTTTTTTTTATCAAGATCATCTGGTAATCTATTTATCACATTAGGTGCCGACTATTTCGGACTTGAGTCTGGCAAGAGAAGGATTACAAAGTTTTCCTTCACAAGTTTTAACACGGCCGTATACCTAAGGGCTCGAACTTAAAACTTCTAATTAAGTTAGAATAACTCCATATCAATTAATCAAGCTGATTGTGGATTCAATTCTTTAATACTCGATGATGGGAAAGGAAGAGGACAAATAATAATACATGTAATATCAAGAAAAATAAATAAAAAACTTGATCACTCAAAAATGTAAAAATAAAAAATAAAAAAATTGAAGGGCATTAGGTAATTGTGGAAAAGACAAATGGGAGTAAAAGGAAGAAATAGGAGGGGCCATTGCGTGAAAATCCCAATTAATTTTCATTTTCGGGTGCTACCTAGTCAATACCCGGATTTGGGATTACGGGTCGCCCGGGACAAGACAAATGGCAGGATACAATGTGGGTCCTACACAATGGGTATTTTAAATTTTAATCCAATCAGAGCTGCCCGTCTGTCTTCTCTGCTCTGTTTGAATTTCAAAATCACCTACATTTCTTATTTTATTGTTTATGGTTTGCCTCTCGTCTCCGTATTACCGTTGTAGTACTTTTTTTCTTTCTTTCCCAGTTACTTTCGTTGGTGTAGATCCGTGCTTTTGTAGCATTTTTCTTATTTTTGGTACGTCTGACTTAACAAACAAAAAGTCCCTTCAGCAGAAAAACAAAAACAAAAACTCAACAAAACCATGGAAAAAAAAAACTGTTCAAAAAATCAGACTGAAAAATTGAACCGCAAAGCCAAAAAATTTAAAATTTAAAAGTTCAATCGAGATCATACCGAATTTAATCTGATTAATAATATTAACTAATTATATATATATATATATATTAATTCATTTTTTAAAAAATATAATTTTTTATTTAATTTACGAAGAAATCATTGATTTTAAAGTAAATTATGAAAATATAAAAATCAATTTAATATTTTATAAATATATTGACACAATGTGTAACTTTAAAAGCAAAACTATGAATAAATAATTTTTAATTCAAAATAAATAAAAAATATAAAACTCTAGAACAATTTTTAGGCCAACAGTTGATATTTTGATCAACCTTGTCAGAAATGCATTCTCAAAATTTGAAATTGATTCAACCGTTGAATCAAAATTTATGTTTATTTAACATTTGAAAAAAAAACCAAACCAATTGAACCTGAAAACCATAATTGGCTCGCCCAGTTCAATTGGACGAGTTACCGGTTTTTATCATTTCAACCCAAATTCGATTTTCAAGTTAAAACTGAATCAAAAAGCTGACTGATCCTTAATTTTACCGATTGAACTAATCAACCCGATCCGTTTTTAAAACTATGAAAAAACACATAACAACCCAACACTTATGTAACTTATTAACGAAGAATTCCACAATTTATATGTAGCATAAAGTGTAAGTAATACACTATAAATATCTCTTCAATTGACGCACAAGTTTATCTTTCATTACACACGTTTAAAACTAATAAGGGAAGCTTGATCACTAACTTTTGATATTCATGTGGTTACTCTTTAACCATAGTGATAATCCAAAATATACCCCTGGGCATTTTAGTCTTTACACGGGTACCGGAACCAGTAGCCTAGAATCATAACCCGGAATCTTCGGCCTGTAACCTACAATCCCGACCATACTTACCCGGTACTTCACCTCCACTGCTACCGGTATGTGGACGACGTCAGCGAGGGGGTCCCATCCGGCATGACATGGTGCACATCCCCACAACCGGTACCTCAGATTCCCCGGCATCAATCTACCAAAGCTACCGGGACCTAGTGGCCTATAAATACCCCCCCTCCCCCAAGGGATAACAGAGGTAACAAGCCTAAACTCTATCAAAATTTACTCTCACATCCTACTACTCTTATTCTGCTTACCCTACTTGTGATCATGAATGCTAACTTGATTGTAGGAGTGACTAAGCCGGGGACCCTCTCTGGCGTCTTGCAGGTGTAGCTGCGGTATGGATTCACCCCTCTCATCGGAGAAGATTCTATAATTATCCTTACCCCCAGGTTCAAGGATTATCATTTTGGTGCTTTCATTGAGAGCCTTGGTTTTTAAGTGAGTTACCTTAATTGCCAAGCTCTCCTCTCATACTCGGGGTACTTTGGTGAATTATGACGTCCAATCAAGAATCCACACATTTCCAATCTTTTACAAGCTCTTTCTCACTTCCGAGAGTTTTTTCCATCTTCATCGGCTGGAGTGGTCACTGAAATTCGCGCTGCACCTTCAGTACAAACGAGTTCTCTTTTGGACACCCCAATGAATTTCTCTGTTTCCCCACCTTTAGTTACTAGTTCTTCATTTTCTTAGACTGGGGGACCCAATACAACTTTGGCTAGTTCTCCAACTTACACAATTGCTGCTCTGCGCGCACAAGTGGAGTACTTGACCTCAGTGGTGATTGGTGAGGCTTCGCGATCTGGAGCCGGAGGGTTTGTGCCCATACCACCTCCCTTATATACAACTTCGATTGTTACGACCCATCCTCTGACCA
The DNA here is from genome assembly GCA_963691705.1 of Viola odorata. Taxonomy (NCBI): domain Eukaryota; kingdom Viridiplantae; phylum Streptophyta; class Magnoliopsida; order Malpighiales; family Violaceae; genus Viola; species Viola odorata. Next base: position 48,101,285 of record OY829541.1, on the reverse strand, counting down.
CTCCTTTACCTCTAGAGATACTAGTGCAAGCACGTGTAGTAAGCCATTACTCTGCCCTTAGACGAGCAGATTCCCCCGCCCCTCATGTACCGGGATTGTATTTCATTCCGGAAGTCCCCAAAGGCTACCTCAACAACATAAATGAAGCAGATCACGATCAGGTCCGTCCAGATTTATGGAGGGATCGATCACCACAACAAAGTAGGTAACCCAGTATTTCAAGACACAAAAGCAGATCACTACGATCTTGTTCTCCTGTAAGGCGTACTCTTCCCGATCGCCCGTACCGGGAGGGACGGCATAAAGAGCTTCTGCCAATCTCTTCTCAAAAGAAGGTAGATGTTGACGCCCAACACCAGTTGAGTTACCGGGTAAGGCAGCATAAAGTCAGTCGTCACATCAAAATACCTTATGAGTCCTATGATGGAACTAAAGACCCCATTTCTTATTTGAACAAAGTGAAGGACTTTATCCGCTTTCAAACTAATAGTGATGCCGCTTTATGTCAAATCTTCGTAATGTCACTATCTGGAGTAGCACGGTTATGGATTGAAAGGCTTCCACCTGGTCCCATTGATAATTTTTCTCAATTGGAAAGCAAGTTCGGTAGCAGGTTTAGTACTGTTATCCCGATTGCGAAATCGGCTGCTGCCTTGTTTGATATTCATCGTAGGCCTCAGGAATCTTTGAAGGCCTTTTTGGCCCGTTGATCTCGAGATGTCATTGACGCTCGATGCTAATGTAGACTTTGCCGTTGAGGTATTAAAGCGCAATTGTGCATATGAGAAATTGAAGGATATGTTAATGGTGGATCCCTAGCAACCTTAGATGCGTTGCCCATTAGGGCGTATAATTATGCTAAAATGGAGAAAGGAGAGTGTAGTAATAGTGCCTCCAGTTCTACGACTATTTACAATCCTCCGACAAATGTACCCGCGGAAGCTAGGCCTCTTACTGATAATGTACCTCGACGGGAATATAATGTTAGAGGTATTGGTCGACAAAGGGGTAGTTTTTCCAGGGGAAGACAAGCAAATCCCCCGGTACCTCGTGTAGCAGATCCACCTAAGGGATGACTTTTTGATCCAGATTTACCTTTGCTTATCCTTCCTCGTGCGGAGATTCTAGCCATCGTTCAACAACGGAAGTTTCCTATTCGGTATCCACCCCCAGCTCCACCTGGGATTGTTATGGGAGGGCGACCGGATTCATACTGTTGTTTCCACAAAGCAAAAGGCCACAACACTGATGTGTGTCGACAGTTGAAGATTGCTATTGAACGGTTATTCGAGGAAGGATACTTGGGAGAATTTGCCACTAAAGCTAGCGAGCAAGCCACCACGTATCCAGGGAATCGTATGCCCACAGTCTCACAGCCTGGGTCCTCTACTTCTCGGGATACTGGAAGGATGAGTGACAAGTCTAAAGAAGAGACGATGATCCTAGCTGAAGATATTCCAATGATCAATATCATAGTAGAAGGAGCTCAATCCCTTGATGATTCTTCTAATGCCACTTTGGTAGCTAAAGGCAAACGGAAGCTTGAGACGTTCAATCCAGCGGCTTGTGGATTTAATGTCTTAGATCGAATTGTGTTGTCTTTCTCAGAAGAAGATGAGAAAGGTGTTATATATCCCCACAATGATGCCTTAGTAGTCACACCCATTATTGGTAGTCATGGGATCATAAGAACCCTTATTGACAATGGCAGTGCAGTTAATTTGTTCTCCTCAGAAGCGTACAACCTCTTAAAATGGCCAGACTTTGAGTTAATACCTTGTACAAAGCCAATTATTGGGGTTGATGGAGCTATTCCTATTGTAGGGATCACGTTCCTTCCCGTTTACTTTCGGGAGGATGAATCCAAGAGGCAAGAGGGCATGTTGTTCATGGTGGTCGATATTAGTTTACCTTATAATATTATATTGGGATGACCCATTTTGAACCTCTTTGGGGTTGTTATCTCTCAAAAGCATTTAAAATATAAATATCCCTCATGGGATGGTGTAGTTGTTGTCAAAGGGGATCAAAAACTAGCTGCAAAATGTTACTTAGTTATGACACAAGGAGCCTGTGATCGTTACATATGTGTTGCCACTGATCCTTTTGAACATAGAGAGGAGAGGCGTGCGCAACCAGTTGAAAGGATGGTGCCGGTCCCTGTAGATGATATTCCGGGGGTGGATTTTCTTGTAAGTGAAAAGTTAAGGGAGAGTTTGCCTAGGTACCGGCGTGTGATAGTCCGGAGGAGTGTACTCAGTTAGCGCAGTTGTTGAATAAATGTAAGGGAGAGTTTGCCTAGGTACCGACGGATATGCCCGGTATCCTTAGGGAGGTAGCGGAGCACCATCTTAATGTCAATCTGGATGTTATGCCAATTCAGCAAAAGCGGCGTGTCTTCTCTGGTGACAAAGCGGAAGCCATCAACTAGGAGGTAGCAAAATTGTTAAAAGTTGGATTTGTTAGGGAGGTTCAGTATCCAACCTGGTTGGCTAATCCGGTCCTGGTGCCTAAGCCAAATGGAGATTGGCGAATGTGTATAGACTATACGGATTTGAATGATGCCTATCCTAAAGATTGCTATCCGTTACCCCGGATTGAGCAACTTGTGGACTATAAAGCAAGCTAAAACATTGAGGAAGATAGTAATAATAAAATGTATTGAAAAGTATAGGTTTAATTTAGCCATTACAAAAGTAATTACAGAAGGAGTAGGAGGAACTTTTATTTTAGTGCCTGGAAGTGGTGGTGCTAGAGGAACCAGGAGCATCTGACATTTTGTTTTCCTCGTGACCTTCAATACGAGGCTGAGAAGCGTAGAATTTATCATCCGTTATGCCCTTTATCTTTTGCTTCACAATAGTAGAAATAGCAATAAGGTCGAACTTTTCCCTCCTATAATGATCTATAAAAGTAGGGGTGTCAATTCGGGTCTATGAGTTCGGACCCGGCTAGACCCGAAGACAAGCGGTCGGGACCAGACCCGGTATAGACAAAAAATGGGCCCAAATCTGAGACCTGGTCCCGACCCGGCAAAGTTGTCCGGGTCCAGACCCCGACCCGGTTTAATAATTTTTTTATTCTTTTTTTATTCTTGGGTTGGGCCGAAGCTTGATATGGTGTCTTTTTTATGCATGTTTTTCCTTCCTTTCAAGTCCAATTTCACGCTTGATACTACTAATTTGGCTTGTTTTTCAACTACTTTGCAGATTTGGACTAAAGGGAGAAACTTGAGGAAAAACGCGTCATTTGGATGCATTTCTGCTGATCTTATTTCATTGAGCCCTAGATGCTGTTTTGTTGTCGAGGCCTATCTATCCTTATGCCGTCGGGACGGAGAAACTTGAGGAAAAGCGCGTCATTTGGATGCATTTCTGCTGATCTTATTTCGTTGAGCCCTAGATGCTGTTTTGTTGTCGAGGCCTATCTATCCTTATGCCGTCGGGACCTAGATGAGATCTTATGTCTAGGCCTAAACGACGCACGTGCATGCTTCTTTCTGGATGACGCTTGACCAAAGATGCTAAAAAGATTCTAGCGGGATTCCATGCCAAGATCAGCCAGTTCAGCAGAGAATATTCCCCTCTGCCATTTTGTCCCCTAGTGGGGTTGATAGGCTATATATATGACCTTAACTTTTAGGTTAAAAGAGATTTTTCTTTAGAATATTTTCTAGATTTTTAGGGTTTGCAATCATTGTAGCCATCTCTCTTAACATTGGGATCCGTTCTTTGTTTATTTTTCCAGAATCCGGAGCCCCAAGCTCCGGTTGGTTTTTAATCCAGATTTTCATTTTCATCTGCACCTCTTCTCAGTTTATGTTGCTTTCTCCATCCACTTTGTGTATGAATTCCAGCATGAGTGGCTAAGTCTCTTAGTCTTGGCAGGGGTGTTTTAAGGATTGCAAGAGGATAGTTGGGAGGTCAAAGTGTTCTTAAAACATTTTCATTATTGTATCCGCTTTCTTGCCATTTTATTGTCATTTCGTGTGAGGTTTGTTGGTAGTTTGATCATCTATTTGCATGTTTCTCATGAATATTGTCATTTCCATGGTGATAACTAACGTGAGGCCATGGAATAGAGTAGACACCTAGTCCAGAGTCACCATGTCGTTTGGTCTAATCTGGCTAGGGCAAGAAACCGGTTAGGGCAGACTTCTCAGTGTCTAGCCCTAGATATGTCTTCTCTCTACTTCACGGGCCTACGTGTATGACCCATAAGCGCACCTTGGGCGTAGTGTCACGGCCACTCCCATAAGTGTACCTTGGGAGTGACTTCTCTTAAGAAGAGAAGTAGGGGATCCACGTGAAAACAGGATTCCTATAGCACGTCTATGGCGTGAAAACAGTCTATCCTTGCATCAATGACTGACTAGACCTCGACGCAATCCTCTGTTTACCCCCTGCTAAGATTTCTCCTTTTATCTGATCTATTATCTTTACTTACTTCGTTATCACCTTTATTGCAACTGTTTGCCTTTACCATTTTTATTGTTATTCTCCTGCTTTATTTTCATTCCCGTTTTATTTAATTATTCCGTTTGTCTTTTATTACTTGTTATTTGCATTTTCATTTTCTGTCTCAACATCAACTGCCATCGTTGGTTAGATTCGTCTACACCAACCAAAACCCCCCGTGTTACTTTTATGTCTATTGCATTTTCGTCCTCATCAAACATTTAGGGCATGATTAAATCTAGTTCTTCATTTTCTCTGTGGTTCGACCCTGACTTGCCGCTATATACATTAATTTGTGCATCTAGTCTTTTAGGATTATAAATATCATATTTGATCGCGTTTCGACGGCACATCAAATTTTGGCGCCGTTGTCGGGGAATAGTATTTACGGACTAATTTCTTTCTTTTACTTGTATGACCAGGAGATCTGCACCTGACCTTCTACCCCTTGACCACGAACTCACAAAGACAGAGAGGGAATTTCGAAGACAGGCCGGAGGAGCAACCTCTCGTAGAGTAATTCCTCGTCCTGCCCTCGACGTCAAACCTCTAGTCAGACCGGTCCCGACAATCATCTTCATCCTGACCTCAGCAACCCAGCAGTTGTCTGCCCCGAGATATTCATTATGGCAGACCCTCCTCATATCGACAATCCTCCGCAAACTATTAAGGACCTCAATGGTGCCTCTGAAACACCCAACACCTGTATTGTTTCGCCCACTGTTCCCCATGATTAGACGCTCAAGTCCGCAGTCATGCACCATCTTCCCCTCTTCCGTGACGTTCCAAAGGAAAACCCTCACCGCCATCTTCAAGAATTGCACTCTATTGCGACGCCATGAAGCCAGCCAATGTCAGTATTGAGCACGCTAAGCTCTGAGCCTTCATGTGGTCTCTGAAAGATGATGCCCTAGACTGGTTCTATGATCTACCCCCTAATTCCATCAATTCTTGGGCCGAAATGTCCAAATCCTTCACCGAAAAATACTACCCATCGGAAATGGCTAATGTAACTCGCAAGCAGTTAGTGTCTATAGTCTTGAGGAAAGAAGAAGATTTTGGCTAGTACCACGAACGCTACAAAAAGATGCAAGCTATGTACCCCTCACACAAACTTACCGAGCACACCCTCATCCAATATTTCTGTGAAGGTCTCAAAGCTCGCGACAAGGCATTGCTCAACGCCGCTGCTGGTGGTGCTATCACCAGACTCACCCCTGCTGCCTCAAAGGCCACCATAGAGTTAATGGCAAGAAATTGTATACCCGAGGAAAGCAATCATCCAGGGCAAGATGCCCAAGTGGCCGCGATGCAGACCCAATTAACCGCTATGATGGGCATGCTTCAGAACATAACCCCTAGACAATTAGTTCACGTCAAGGCCTGTCAGATTTGCAACTTGACCGATCATCCGACATATGCATGCCCCCATATCCCTGATGAGATCCAGAGTATCAACGTCATTGGTAATTACAATTAGGCCCCATATGGACAGAACTACAATTAGGTGTGGAGACCACCAAACTCTGGATGGGCCAGCCATCAGCAAGCGTCTAGCCTAGGACAACCGATGCAGCATAATCAGTACATGAATCAGGCATAGCCACCTTTCAACGTCCAAAACTTCAAGCCTAGATCTACCCACCCTAACAACCAACAATCTTACTATCAAACCAATCAGGGCTAGAACTCCACTTCGTCTGCCCCACCGACTGATGAGGTAGCTCACTACAGGAACATCATCACTGATCTACAAAAACAAATGAGTATCATGGCCGCGGACATGAAAGAATTGAAAAACAAGGGTAGATTGCCCGGCCAAACCGAGGCAAATCCAAAGCACGAAGCGTGTGCTATGACGCTCCGTAGCGGTGTCGAGCTACCAACTCGAGAACATCTTGGCCTAGACGAAGGTCCAGTAGTTGAGACCGAAATCATGCCCAAGAAAATACCCAAAGCCAAGTTTATTGGGCCTAAACTCCCGAAAGTGATGGAGGACCGCATTAGATCTCTACGAGGGATGGCTCCACGAGGTGACACAAGCCCACAAGAATTCACCCAGGAGTATATACACAAGATCCTCGAGCTGACCTTTCCTCAAAGGCTCGTCAAGACCAAGAAAAAGGAAGAGGATCGAGAAATCCTTGATATGTTCAGCAAAGTCCTCGTCAATATTCCACTTCTCCATGCTATCAAAAATGTGCCTCGCTACGCCAAGTTCCTCAAAATACTTTGCACTAACAAATGCAACTTGACCGGGGTAAACAAAATCAGTGTAGGAGTCCATGTCTCTGCTCTCATCCAGCAAAAGATACCTCCAAAATGCAGTGATCGGGGCATGTTTGTTATCCCTTGTACCATTGGGACAGTCAACATAGGCAAAGCTATGTGTGACCTAGGGGCCGATGATAGCATGTCTCATAAGCATGATTTTACCTTCTTTTCTAGCCCTCTCGAGGGCTGGATTCTGTCATTTGATCCTTATTTCTATCTTTATTGCAGATCAGAGTCAATAGAAGGAAAAGATCGAAAAGAAGCATTTTTGGATTATTCCTGAGGATTTTCAGCTTCAAGGCCTAGAAGTCCAGATTGTCGTCGAGGTCTAGACGCTAACCAGACCAGTGAGCAGTCTCTCGGTCACGACAAATCTGCATCTTCTCTTAATTGAAACCGAAGAGAAGCATCTTCCAAGATCCGCACGGGATTCCGTGCGCTTCCAGAAGCTGTCAGGCGCGCCAAGATTCCAGGATATTCCCCTGAAGGACATGTGTTGTCACGCCCCCATTCATCCTCCTTGCCCTTAGCTGTTTTTGTCCCCTAGTTAGCTTTAGCCTATATAAACTAAGTTTTAGGGTTTTGTGTAAGGACGACTGACCTAGGCAATTAATACATCGCTCTCTCTTACCCTCATTTCTGAGGATCATCTCCTCTTAGCATTTTGGAGCAACCGCTAACTTTGTAAAGGGGAAGCTTTTGATTAATACTATTTCATCTTTTCGGTTTCTTCTAATCCTTCTCTCTTATTTATTGTATGTTTATTATCATCCACTGTTTATATTCTAATATGAATAACTAAGTTCCATCTTCTTGGTGGAGGGTGTTTCGAGGGTTGTAGGATTCGGTTAGGAGGCCTAATGCATGCTTAATATATTCTCTTGTGACATATAATTGTTTACCGTTTTAATCCCATGCTCATTTAGGAATGTTAAGGGCTTGATCAACTGTTGATATTTCTATTTGGGTACTGTCATTCTCTTAGTTATAACTGACGTGAAACCTTGAGTTAGAGTAGACACCTAGTGGAGGCAGCGCGAGAGGCCTCTATCTAGGGGTAAACAGTTATTTAGGGTATGCGATACAAGTCTGACAAGCTGAGCTATCGCGCCCTAGATCTGTCTTACCTCCCCTTCATGGGCGTTCTGAGTAGTGCCTCCTCGCATTCGTGCTTAGGAGGACGGCAGAACGTCAAGGTCACCTCATATGTGGAAACGGGGGGTGACTTTTATCTAAGAAGGTAAGTAGGGGATGCGGCGTGGAAACGCGGTCCCTATAACAGGTCTGTACTTGAGTCTGGAATATTACTGGCAACCCGAGAACACCTTTTGCTAAGATTCCTTCCTAACTGATTTATATATCTCTAATTACTTTTCTTGCTTTCGTGCTCCCGATTATGTTATGTTATCTAGCCCAGGATTGTGATTTCATTTCGTGTCCCAGATAAGACGCTTTACTTATTAGTCGTGTTAGCTCCTGATCTTGAGTTCATTAGTTCACTAATCAATATAACCCCCCCTTGTGTTACTTGTTCTTTCTCTGTCGCACTTTCTCCCTGTCATACATTTTTATTAACATATTGCTCCTTCAATCTCTGTGGTTCGACCCTGTCTTACTCTATACCGATTTACTTGTGCATTTAGGCATCAGGATAAATTTTAAGTATATTTGACTGACGATCAAATTTTGGCGCCGTTGTCGGGGATTGAACGGTACTAATTTTGTTTCTATTTTTGTATGACCAGGAGATCTGCTCCCGATTTACTCCCTCTAGACCACGAGTTAACTAGAACAGAAAGAAAACTTCGAAGGCAAGCCATAGGAACATCTACCCAGCGTAGAGTGATCCCACATCCTGCCCTCGACAAATCTCCTTCCAATATGGCCGACCAGGACCATCAGTTTTTTCTAGATCTAGCCTATCTCCATCGTAGTCTCAAAAATCCAGTAGCAGCCCATTTCGATTTTCCAGCAATGGACGACCATGATAACAATGAACGTCACGAGGATCCACCACTACCCCCTCCAGCACAACAAACCATCGATAATTTCCATGCAACCCCCGACATATCGAGTAGCTGCATTGTCTGGCCCGCTGTCCTTCATGACTGGACCTTGAAGTCTGCCGTTATGCATCACCTTCCAACCTTTCGAGGGGTTGCCAAGGAAAATGCACTCCGTCATCTTCAACAGCTCCACTTTATCTGCGAGGCCATGAAACCTGCCAACGTCAGCATTGACCAAGCCAAGCTGTGCGCCTTCCAGTGGTCTCTCAAAGATGATGCCCTCGATTGGTACTATGACCTCCCGCCAAGATCAATTCACTCTTGGGCGGATATGTCTAAGATCTTCACCGAGAAGTATTATCCGACTTCTATCTCCAACACCACGCGCAAGCAACTTGTCTCCATAGTCCAGAAGAAGGAGGAGACTCTAGCCCAGTATTATGAGAGGTTCCAGAAGATGCAATCTAGCTATCCCTCCCACAACCTTACGGAGCATGCCCTTGTTCAGTATTTTTGTGAAGGTCTCAAAGCCCATAATAAGGCCTTAGGCAACGCTGCTGCCGACGGATCTCTAACTGCTCTTATCCCATCAGCCGCTAAGGCAACAATTGAACTCATGGCCAAGAATGCTTCGTCAGACCCTGCCAACTATCAAGGCCAAGATGTCCAAGTGGCCGCCTTGCAAAATCAGCTATCCTCCCTCACGGGGATGTTCCAGAATTTCATGACAGGGCAATCCGTACCTGTCAAGGCCTGCCAAATCTGTAATTTTGTAGACCATCTTACTGATGCATGCCCCCACATTCCGGATGAAATCCAAGTTAATGCTGCTAGTCAGTACGTCCTGGCCCCATATGGCCAAAACTACAATCAAGGCTGGAAACAACCAAATCCAAGATGGGTTCCAAACCCTCAGCCTTCGGGACCTAGCCATCAACAGCATCAACAGAATCCGTATGGGAATCACCCCCCGCCTCCCAACATGCAGAATTACAGACCTCGACCCACTTTTCATCAGAATCAGTATCAACGTCAGCCTCCCATAGATTAGACATTTGTCGTGCCCCCGAATACTGAGGTACCTCAGAGTCCCGAGCAGCAGAAGGAAATCGAGGAGCTTAAGAAACAAATGAGCACCATGATGGGCCAAGTGAAAGAGTTAACAAACCAAGGAAGATTTCCACCTCAGACCGAAACAAATCCAAAACACAATGTCTACGCAATGACTCTGCGTAGTGGAATAACTTTGAAACCTCATGCACATTCGGACCCCGACATTGAGAACTCTTCAGAGTCTGAACTTAGGCTGAAACCCAGAGCAAAACTTCCAAAGGTTCCCAGACTTGTCGAGGTCATGGAGGACAGAATCCATTCTCCCAAAGGGTCCCCAAGGAACGACCCCAATCCTCCTGAATTCACCCAAGAGTACATTCACAAAATTCTCGAACCCCCGTTCCCTCACAGATTGGTCAAGACCAAGAAAGAAAAGGAGGATCGCGATATCTTTGAGATGTTCAGCAAAGTGGTCGTCAATATCCCTCTTCTCCAGGCCGTAAAGAATGTCCCTCCCTATGCCAAATTCCTAAAGCAGCTATGCACGAACAAGAACAAGTTCGCTGAAGTTAACAAGATCAGTGTAGGAGCTAACGCTTCTGCCCATATTCAGCGGAGGATCCCTCCGAAGTGCAAGGATCAAGGAATGTTCATCATTCCCTGCCGAATTGGTACAGTTGACATCGGGAAAGCTATGTGCGATCTAGGGGCAGGAATAAACGTCATGTCATTGATCATCTATAACTGTCTAGGCCTTGAGCCTCTTGTGCCTACAGACCTTGCCATTCAGCTTGTGGACCGTTCTATCATCTATCCCGAGGGGATCATCAAAGATGTCTTGGTCCAAGTGGGAGAATTCTTATTCCCAGCAGACTTTTATGTTATCGCAATGGAGAATGGAGGTTCTACCACGTCTACTGATGTTCTTTTAGGTCGTCCATTTCTGGCCACCGACCGAGCAAAGATTGATGTTCATGATGCGACCATCTCCCTCGAATTCGATGGGGAAATCATCAAATTCAATATGCTGGAAGCCATGCGATACCCATCTGAATTCTCGAGTGTTAATTATATTGATGTTATTGATCCCGTTGTAGAGGAAGTCGCTGAAATTCATTTTACTGACCCTTTGCAGTTTGCCCTTAACAGGAGTATGACACCAGCTCTTCTAGATGTCGTGGCCTCGACGCTTCCCGTACCCCTTGAACTGCGCTCCGTCGTCACTGACCTAGAAGAATGCGTTGTTGCTCAATATTAATCCCCAAAGATGTCTCCTGACTGCCCAAGCCATGTTAAGTTGTTTCCCTCTATTGATCAGGATCCAGCCCTCGATCTGAAGCCTCTGCCTCCCCACTTGAAATATGCTTATCTAGGCCCCGAAGAATCCCTGCCGGTCATTATCTCCAACAAGCTCAAACCTCCTGAAGAGACTGAGCTGATTTCCTTGCTGAAGGAATTTAGACACCCTATAGGGTGGACCATTGCAGATATCAAGGGCTTGTCACTAGCCCTATGCACCCATCATATCCACTTGGAAGATGCTAGCAAAACTATACGCCAACCCCAACGCCAATTGAACCCACCTATGATGGAAGTGGTCAGGAAAGAAATTTTGAAGTTGTTAGATGCGGGAGTTATTTACCCCATCTCCGATAGCCCGTGGGTCAGTCCTATACAGGTCATGCCCAAGAAAACGGGTATCACCATCAGCATTGGGAAAGAGGGTGAATCCATTCCTACCCGAATTCAGAATAGGTGGCGAGTATGCATTGACTACCGCCGACTAAATGCTGCAACCAGGAAAGACCATTTTCCCCTGCCCTTCATTGATCAGATGTTGGAACGTCTCGCGGGCAAGACCCACTATTGTTGTCTAGATGGCTACTCCGGGTTTTACTAGATCCCAGTTGCCCCCAACTATCAGGAGAAGACCACCTTCACTTGCCCTTTCGGCACCTTTGCTTATAGACGCATGCCCTTAGGTTTGTGTGATGACCCCACCACCTTTCAGTGCTGTATGGTGAGTATTTTCTCTGAGTTGGTTGAAAATAGAATCGAGGTCTTCATGGATGACTTCACGGTCTATGGGAATTCCTTTCAAGAATGCACGACCAACTTGAAGAAATGTTTAGAGCGCTGCATAGAGACAAATCTTGTCCCGAATTTTGAGAAATGCCACTTCATGGTGGATCGAGCTCTCGTTCTCGGTCATATCATCTTGGTCAGGGGAATCGAAGTCGACAAGGCCAAGATTGAGATGATAGCGTCCTTACCCTACCCAGCGTGTACTCGCGATGTGCGATCTTTTCTAGGGCACGCCGATTTCTACAGACAGTTCATTAAAGAATTTTCCAAAAATGCCCAGCCCATGTGTCGCTTGCTCCAGAAGGAAGTACCATTTGATTTTGATGAAAGTTGCAAAGCTGCCTTTGAACTTCTAAAAAATAAGCTTATCTCAGCACCGATCATTCGCGCCCCCGATTGGACATTGCCTTTCGAGGTCATGTGTGATGCCAGCAATCAAGCCCTAGGCACCGTTCTGGGCAGAAGAAAGACAAAGAAACCTACGTCATCTATTATGCTTCCAAGCTATTAGATCCAGCCCAGCAGAACTATACAACCACAGAAAAAGAACTCTTGGCCGTGGTTTATGCCCTAGACAAGTTCAGGCAATACCTTTTGGGCACTCATGTCCTCGTCTACTCGGATCACTCTGCCCTCAGATGCTTGTTGACAAAGGCAGATGCCAAACCTCAGCTTATTCGGTGGATATTGTTGCTACAGGAATTTAACATCTCGATCAAGGATAAGGCAGGAAGAGAAAACTTGGTGGCAGATCATCTCAGCAGACTTCCAGCCCAAGAAAATGACTCACTAGTGCCTATCCGAGATACCTTTCCAGACGAACATTTGTGTCTAGTCCAGGCTGTTTATTCCCCATGGTTTACTAATATCGCGAATTTTTGTGCTACTAGGACTTTCCCCACTGATGCTTCCCCATTTGAATGCAACAAAATCAGACGGCAATCCAAATACTATATTTGGGATAGCCCTTATCTCTGGAAGCATTGCTCGGACCAGATAATTCGTCGCTGTGTAACTATGGATGAAGTGCCCTCAATCCTCAAATTTTGCCACTCCGAAGAAGGACACTTTGGGACCAAGAAAACTGCCCTCAAAGTGCTAGAAGTCGGTCTCTACTGGCCTACCATTTTCAAGGACAGCTACATGTACTGCGCTTCGTGCCCCCGATGCCAAGCCACTGGAAATATCGGGGCCAGGAATCAGATGCCTTTAACGAATATTATCCCATGTGAGATCTTCGATATCTGGGGCATAGATTTCATGGGCCCGTTCCCCAATTCCTTTGGTAATATCTACATCTTCCTCGTAGTCGACTATGTTTCCAAATGGGTCGAGGCCAAGGCAACTCGTACTGACGACTCCAAGGTGGTAGTAAACTTTCTATGCACCAATATTTTCAATCGGTTTGGTACGCCCAGAGCTCTCATCAGCGATAGAGGTACTCACTTCTGCAACCGCGTCGTGGCCTCGCTTTTGGCCAAGTATGGCGTCCATCACAGGACATCTACAACCTATCATCCGCAAACAAATGGTCAAGCTGAAGTGTCAAACCGTGAGATTAAGTCCATTCTTGAGAAAACAGTGAACCAGTCCCGAAAGGATTGGAGTCTGAAGTTGGACGATGCACTCTGGGCTTATCATACAGCTTTCAAGACCCCGATTGGTATGACGCCCTACAGACTTGTATATGACAAGTCGTGCCATCTCCTAGTGGAGATAGAGTACAAGGCTTTTTGGGCCATCAGGAAAGTGAATACAGATCTAGGGCCCGCTGGCCAATATAGGCGTCTGCAAATTCAGGAGCTCGAAGAGCTGAAGGATGATGCTTATGAGAATGCCATGCTCTATAAGGGCAAGACTAAGGCTTATCATGACATGCACCTTCGCCCCAAGTTTTTTTCAGTCGGACAAAGGGTATTATTGTATAACTCATGCCTGCGATTGTTTGCAGGGAAACTCAAATCCAAATGGTCCGGACCTTTCATGGTCACGACAGTCTATGACCATGGAGTGGTCGAGATTCAGAACCCTGAATTAGGAACAATCTTCAAGGTCAATGGCCAGAGGCTTAAACCCTCTTATGAAGGTTTCAAGCCCTCAACAGTTGAGGAGGCCATGGTGGAACCTCCACCTATCCAGGCCTAGATCGGAGTAGAACGTCGAGGTCCCGACGAGTAAACAGACCAATCCGGAGGCATTTGATGTGCCGTCCATCCTTTTTCTCTCTCCCTTATCTTCTCCGAATCTTTTCGAATCCCTTATTTATATCCTTTTTATTTATTTATTTATCTCCCTTAATCTCTGTCCTTTCCTTTTCCCAGGAGATTTTATTCCTTTTAGATAGTAATCATTAACCTTTATTCTCTCTTTTTGTCATTATCCTATTTAACCACCTCCTTTTTGAATTTTGAAAATCTTTTCTCCTTTTTAGGTGGTTGGGATACGCACGGGCTGTTGTGCTTCAAGCCCAAGGTGCCACGTCGTCTGACAGAGGGGGCAGAAAAGTAACCCTAATTAAAGAAAAAGTTGTGCTATTAATTATAGCCGTCAACCCCTTTCCTCTTTCCCAAGCTTCTACTTCGTCCTCACTCTCCTCACGCCACAAAACACATCACCATCATCCTCTCACCAGCAACCAAACACCATCTCTCTCCCAAAACATCTCCATCTCCACCACTGTTTTCTCCACATCACTATCAGCCATGGCGAAAACAAAGAAACCCATCCGCAAAAATACTTCAGGGCCCCACCCAGTGGACGACCCCGCCAGTCCAGTTCCGTCACGGTCCAGATCTCAAACATCCCTTCACTCCGGCTCGTTCTAAACCGCCACTCCACCCTCTGTCTAGCCAATCCCCATTCCCTATCCTCCAGTTGTCTCACCAACGTCCGCAGAACAACAAAGAGAGTTCACTCCGGTCAAAGACAACCTGGAAATTACTGGCTCCACGACCACCAGGTCTGGCAGAATAGTTAAGCTCCCTCTTGGATTTGTAGCAGCCAAGCCCAAAGCCAAGGCGTCGGCCTCGAAAAAGGTGTCCCTGGCTACTAGGCAGATCCCGATGGATGCTGCTATAGACAGCTTCCTAGACCCTGAGCCAAACCTCACAGTGGAGGAAGTCCTCAAGGACATCCTGGAATCCGAATCGGAGGCTGAAGAGGAGGAGGCTGAGCCAGAGCAGGCAGATGAAGCCCTGGCGGAAGGTACTGGTGAGAGTGGAGAGGCTGAGGAGGAAGAAGAAGAAGCTGAGAACCTCGAAGCTGAAGAAGCGATGAAGGAAGCCGCCGAGAAAGAGAAGAAACAGAGGGAAGTCGCTGCTAAAAAAACAGCGGCAAAGAAAGGCAAATCAAAAGTTCCAGCCAGAGCGGAGCAGCCGACAGAAGTTGAGACGTCGGTAGGACAGAAGCGGAAACTGCCCCCCTCCACCAAAGCCAAGGCCTCGACTTCTAAAAAGTCTCGAGGTCCTGAAGAGACTTCATATCTCGAGGCCCCGACGCCAGTTCCCCTTCTACATCTCGAGCGACTTCCACCTAGGTCACTTATAACCTTTTTGTGTTGCATGAATGGTTGATTTTTAATGACAAGCCCTCACTTGATAAACTGCACCAATTGAATCACAAAGGCGTTAACTCCTGTGCGTGTCTGGACATGAACTTTTTACCCAAAATGAGCATAGAGTCTCGAGTCTGACAGTTAGTGGCTAATATTGGCTGGGAAACCCTGTTCTTTCTAGAACACCCTACCTTTATTGAACTCTCGCTTGAGTTCTTTACCACCTTTTGGGTTGCCTCTGATAGTTTCAGACCGAAAGGCAAAGTAGGTCCCAACCTCTCTACCCCTGGTCTGATAAACTTTAGGTTGGTAAACAAATGGACCCCACTATCTCTTAATGAATTTAATTGTCTGCTTGGTTTTGTTACGCCTGATGAGTTAGATTCTGCTGCGTATAAAAATGCTCTGACTGTCATACCCCATGTTTTTGATGCTTCTGTTGTGTTTCGTGAGTTTACCAATAAACCTGATGCTAAGTTTGACCCTAAACAAAGTAAGCCCATGAAATTGCTGACCTTGCATTGCGCATCCTGCATAGATATCTAGCCCTCACCTTTTCAGGTCGGTTTGGATCCTCGGGACAGTTATCTGTGCAGGCACTTTTCTTTTTATGGTGCATGAAGCATAAGCGTAGGGTTAATCTCAGTTTTTGGGTTGCCTCGGGTATCCTTCATGTTCTAAATGACGCCCAAGGTCCTATTTTAGGATCTCTTATCTCCCTGATTGCTGTAAAATTGCATAATATTAACCTGTATGACAACAACCTTTCTGAACCCCTTGCATTCAAAGATTTAGATGTCCGTACCTTAGACGTTATGGGTCATCTTTGTGTTTCACAAGGTGTGCTGAGTTTCTCTGCAGGTTATACACCACCAGGAGATAAGGTTTCCGGGATCAAGAATGGGGGGGGGGGGCGATTCGACTATCTAGATCCTTCAAGACCCCGATGTTCTTCTGTTCCTCCTGCCCATGCCGAGACATCTCGCCAAACCCAGAAAGCATCTACAACAGTCCAGACCCCGACTCCAGCTCTTGTCTATGATCCCGCACAAACGCGACTCCTCCAGGCCATTCTCAGGGAACTTCAGGCTTTGACGGCTGAAGTTGCCCGGCGCAATCTCCCACCCCAATGATCCCGCCCCCGAATAATTTTATACTTCCTGCCCTCGAGGAGGGTTCTAAACAATTTTTACCGCTTTTATTTTTGGATATGCTGTACTATTTTTAAGTTGCTTGAACTCCTTTGTGAGCCCTTCCCGCATTGAGGACAATGCGCTGCCTAAGTGTGGGGAGGGATTTATTGTGTGTTTTAAATGTTTGTTTGCATGTTTAAATTTCTGTTTGTTGCATGACTGCATGTTTACGGATTTTTCAACTTTTTTGGATTTTTCTTTTGTCCTTGCTAGGAAATTTTGCCACTGCCCGTTTTAAAACCCTCATTGATTGACATGTATTTTTGATTTCTGATGCATAGGAGAAACATGACATTCATCGCATCTGTCACACCCCAAACTAGAGCGTGTGACCGGCATGAGAGTCCGAATGAATTCTAGTACTCATCTCGAACTCTCACTCGCCTACTTAACTCCTTATCAAGATTTCTTCCAAAAATGACAAATGATTCATTTCAAGCAAACTCAAGCTTTTACGTATATTGAATTTCAAGCAATATTTAACGCAACACACACAGTCACTCCCGCCCTTTCTACCATAAATAACAGACATTAGGAAATCTATAATTTACAACTCCAACACAGACATATACAACATCATTAATCGACTAGGCCCTAGCAAAGGAGGATGCTGGGCATACCGATCAACCTTGAAGAGTACTCCCTAAATGTGCCAACCAAAACTCCCTACCGTCTGCTACCAACTGAAAAAATGTTTAATAAGAGAGGGTGAGTTGCCACAACTCAGTGAATGCATAATACAAAATATAAACAGGCATGTATAGGCAATCATTCATAATCACTGCATTCACCACACATAATATAATGTAATTATACCAATATCCAGCTACTAGAATTCGTATATTCATCATAATATGGTTAAATTATCAACGCACGATTAACTCATTTCCAGACTGTGATTTTCTACTTGTCAGCACCATAGTTCCCCTGTAAGTTAGGGTATAAGAAATTCATGTACTCATCATAATACAATTAACTATCAAATTCGTACATTCACCATAAGACAGTTAAACTGTCAAAACACCAATAAAATAAACACGTTCAGACCGTGATATTTCACGTGCCAGCACCACAATCCCTGCTGACTAGAATTATCATATTCAGACCGTGATCCCATCACGTGCCAACACCATTGTCCCTGTCGGCTAGGACATATGAATTTCTCAACGATTCTCAATAATTCTCAACAGACCGAAGTACTGGCCACGCCACTTCGTGCTACCGCCATAACCTCTGGCTAGCTAAGGTATAACAGACCATGTGCACATGTGCTAACACCGCCCCTATTAGCTAGGGTCATAATCCAAGACAATATACCACATCTTTCATCACCAAATACTATCACCGTGTCTTTTCACAGCCATAAAACCGTACACAATCATAATATAATTATAAAGATAATATATCATCTATCATCGCCAATACTTTCACTAAATCCGTTCACCACCATAATACCGTATACAGTCATAACATAATTTGTAAAGATAATATACCATCCATCATTACCAATATTATCACCATAGCACCATATACATAAGTCCAACCATAGTTCATATGAACAACTAGCATGTAATATTATCATGCAGTTTATACGTTGTATTATCCACTCACCTTTGTATATGTACAGCAAGAGTCAGAACAAGCTTCCTAGGTGAGGTCGCCGATTTCGCACCTAGTACCACAATTAAATAACATAATCATCATTTACACAATACTTAAATCAATTTCAGACCTGCACAATTAATTAAAATACCAACACAATTTCTCATCTCCTCTTTCTCTGTTTCTTCTCAATTTCAGCTCATCTTTTCATACAATAAATTTATTAAAATTCATTTAATTATCATCATTTTCTATACTCTTTCTTAGCACTCACATAGGTAATGTATTGCATGGTCAAGCGGCATGTCACCCGAGAGAATCATATATGCAATGCGAAATAAAGAATAGAATTCGATAATTAATATAACAAAAGGAAACTTGCATAACAGATAAGGTAGTTACAACAGACATCTAGTACACCAATAATTGTTCAATATATTTCACATTTAAAACCAGAAATAAGTTTCCCAAAACTGATCCTGCTGTAGGGACTAATCTGCAAACGCTAAAACTTTGAGGACTAAACTTCATCTCCAAAACTCTAGGGATCAAACTGTAAATAATTTTCTGCAATTACTTTCCAGAATTTTCAGAACGTCAACCACTACAAAATCCACTTATGCAGCTACCCAGGTTATCTACTTGCTCTTTTAACCACTATAACACTATTTCCATACTTTAATTAAATTGAAAAAACACCCAAGTGAACTATAATTACATAACTAGAGTTTTAAGAAAAGATCTTATAGATCCACTCACAACAATCAACACCCATGGTGAATTCTTCCCTTGGCAGAAGCTACATATACCAATTTATAATTTCTACTAAATTTCCATGACATACATACATCAATTTGATAAAAGATGGAAGTTTAACTACTAATAAAAGAACTAACCTTTAAATCAACTATTCATCTTCTTCTTCTCCCCTGCTCTCTTCCGACGCTCCCTCTCTATTTTCTTTTCTTTCTTTTATTTCCTATCTTCTCTCTTAGCCGTTCTCGCTTTCTTTCTTTTCTTTTTGTTTCTTATCTCTTCTCTTGAGAGAGCCAAGCTCTTTCCTTCTATTTATTTTTCTTCCTTTCTTATCTCGTTTCTTTCTTTTCCCGTACCTATTTTCTAATCCTTATCCCACTTTTTCTTTTCTTTATTTCTTATTCCCTCTCTTTTTCCACGAGCCTGATCCCTTCCTTTCCTTAAACATACTCCCTCCTGCTTCTAACAGTTGTCGTTTTGGGCCATTTTTCGTGGGCTGGTATTAGTTGTCGTTTTAGATAAATGTGTCCACTTAGTTTGTGGTTTTACACTTTTGTCCCTCAAACGACAAATCGTTGGACTAGAAACGACGTGTCACACATGGTTTTTTTTTTAAATGCAAAAAGTTGGTGGACCATACTTACTCCATCTTCATCTTCTCACTCCAACGTCCCTGGCACATTTACAAAAGCTGCTTACTCTCTCCTCCTCACTCCAGCTCCTCCATTTCCTTTCTTATCTCCTTGTTGAGTGAATAAAAAATCAAACAAAAAATAGAGGATTGTTATCACAAGTTTTAGGATTCAAATGATATGAATATTAACATATTTTGTGATGAAATGGAGGTTTTTAAAATTGAAAAAAATGAAGCAGCGAAGAGAGAGAGAAGCCTTGGCTGTCAGTTTGGTACTGTGCAGCCTTAATCCGCGTGATTGGTCCCTAAACGACAACTATTCAAAGCAGGAGGGAGTACTTATCCAAATATTTCTTTATTATTATTATTATTATTATTATTATTATTATTATTATACGGAAAGCAACTAGTTTACATACGAACCTAACGAAATTTCTAACTCTCTTCTAATCTACTAATACCCATCTAACTAACCAAAATAAATCTAAGTTACAATTTCTAGGGGTCTCACAACATCTATGCCTGAGCACGCATTTCTAGACCTGCTAGCCCTTATATCCAATCTTGCCCTAGACACCAGTAATCACTATTTGAACTCGTGAGCATTTTTGAGCTTCATGCCTATTTATTTCTGAGTGAAAATGCTTGAGTAGGCACTGTCTAGGTTTGCATAATACCCCTAGGTATAGGCACCATTAGACGAGGGAAAGCAGCGAAACGACGAGGAAACTTTGCAACTTTTTAAATTTCTTTCTTTCTTTCCTTCTTTTCTCTCTGAATTTTATCTCTCTTTCCTTTTCATGCCCTCGATTCCCATTCTCCATTCTCTTCTAACCATTTGCTCCTTTTCATTGTCCTTTCCTTGGCAGGTGAGCAGCACTCTTCATCACAAAGGCAAGGGCTAGATTCCGAAGAAGATAAGTGTGGGGAGAAGATATTATCAAAGGCACGAAAGAGCTAGAGCAGAAATAAGGATTCGAGGCCATGACAACATCTCAGTATTACTTCCTCACCACTCTAGAATTTAAGTGTGGGGAAGTAAAATTCAATTCCCAAGGCCTCGGAATCAAGCGCCCCAAAGCAGTATTTAAAACTCTGCCAACCCAGCTCCAGTTCAGAAAAGGAGGAAATTAAATGCGAATGCAAGTTTCGAAGCTGGAAAAGAAGAAAAGTAAATGCCTGGTCTGCTTGCTTTTATTTCTTCTAAAAAAAATAAAAAAATAAAAAAAAAATAATAATAAAAAGAAAAGCAGAAAAATATTTATCTCCAAATAAAAGCAGGTCAGGCATTCCAGAAGGCAGCCATTCGAGCCCCCGAAGCACAACGCAGACCTCCCCCACTGACGAAAGCTGAAGTCATTGTCTAGCCCTCGCCATCAGCCTTCTTCAGCGAGTGTTGCTCACCGTCTCGCCTTCTTCTAAGGCAAGGAATCCTCCCCCAGATTTGTTTTCTTCTCTTTCCCTTCCTTTCCCTCTTCTCCCCTCACCTCTGTTCCCTTCATCTCACTCCACTCCTCTCTCCTTTCTACCCCTCTTCTTTTCTTTTCTTTTCTTTTTTTATTTTTATTTTCTGCAAAGTTGCCTCTGATCGTTAGATTGCCCTCGCATGTGACCTACAGTACTTGGATTGACGTGCAAACTCTGCCTGTGTTGTGTTATTTGCATTCTTGAGTGATAACCTAAACGCATATTTTGTTTTGAGTATGAGTGCAAACACATATCTAGGTGAGGATTGCTGGTGAATAGGCTTGGTCTGGGAAAGTCTAGCTGATGGGGTCGTTATTCCATCAGTCAGATGCAGGTGCTTTTCTAGGGCTAGATTTGCTGATTGGGTGTAGTTTGTCGGATGTCATGTCTATTCTGTGTGTTGGGGGTTGAAGATGTATGTTAGTACATGAGGTGGTTTTTCAATTTTGTTAATGCTCGAGCGCGAGCATTGGGGCAGTGTGGGGATGTTTGATAGTATGTCTCATAAGCATGATTTTACCTTCTTTTCTAGCCCTCTCGGGGGCTGGATTCTATCATTTGATCCTTATTTCCATCTTTATTACAAATCAGATTCAATAGAAGGAAAAGATCAAAAAGAAGCATTTTTGGAGTATTCCTGAGGAATTTCAGCTTCAAGGCCTAGAAGTCCA
Source organism: Viola odorata (assembly GCA_963691705.1). Taxonomy (NCBI): domain Eukaryota; kingdom Viridiplantae; phylum Streptophyta; class Magnoliopsida; order Malpighiales; family Violaceae; genus Viola; species Viola odorata. The sequence continues at coordinate 48,079,534 of OY829541.1, read as the reverse complement.
GATTGTCGTCGAGGTCTAGACGCTAACCAGACCAGTGAGCAGTCTCTCGGCCACGACAAATCTGCATCTTCTCTTAATTGAAACCAAAGAGAAGCATCTTCCAAGATCCGCACGGGATTCTGTGCGCTTCTAGAAGCTGTTAGGCACGCCAAGATTCCAGGATATTCCTCTGAAGGACATGTGTTGTCACGCCCCCATTCATCCTCCTTCCCCTTAGCTATTTTTGTCTCTTAGCTAGCTTTAGCCTATATAAACTAAGTTTTAGCATTTTGTGTAAGAACGATTGACCTAGGCAATTAACACATCTCTCTCTCTTACCCTAATTTCTGGGGATCATCTCCTCTTAGCATTTTGGAGCAGCCGCCAACTTTATAAAGGGGAAGCTTTTGATTAATACTATTTCATCTTTTCGGTTTCTTCTATTCCTTCTCTCTTATTTATTATATGTTTATTATCATCCACTGTTTATATTCTAATATGAGTAGCTAAGTTCCATCTTCTTAGTGAAGGGTGTTTCGAGGGTTGTAGGATTCGGTTAGGAGGCCTAATGCATGCTTAATATATTCTCTTGTGACATATAATTGTTTACCGTTTTAATCCCATGCTCATTTAGGAATGTTAAGGGCCTGATCAACTGTTGATATTTCTGTTTGGGTACTGTCATTCTCTTGGTTATAACTAACGCGAAGCCTTGAGTTAGAGTAGACACCTAGTGGAGGCAGCGCGAGAGGCCTCTGTCTAGGGGTAAACGGTTATTTAGGGTATGCGATACGAGTCTGACAAGTTGAGCTATCGCGCCCTAGATCTGTCTTACCTCCCCTTCATGGGCGTTCTGAGTAGTGCCTCCCCGCATTCGTGCCTGGGAGGACGGCGGAACGTCAAGGTCACCTCATATGTGGAAACGAGGGGTGGCTTTTATCTAAGAAGGTAAGTAGGGGATGCGGCGTGGAAACGCGGTCTCTATAGTAGGTCTGTACTTGAGTCTGGAATATTACTGTGGCAATGATTAACCGACCTAGAAAGCAACTCAAGAATACCTTTTTCTAAGATTCCTTCCTATCTGATTTATATATCTCTAATTACTTTTCTTGCTTTCGTGCTCCCGATTATGTTATGTTATCTAGCCCTGGATTGTGATTTCATTTTGTGTCCCAAATAAGACGCTTTACTTATTAGTCGTGTTAGCTCCTGATCTTGAGTTGATTAGTTCACTAATCAACATAATCCCTCCCCCTGTGTTACTTGTTCTTTCTCTGTCTCACTTTCTCCCTGTCATACATTTTTATTAACATATTGCTCCTTCAATCTCTGTGGTTCGACGCTGTCTTGCTCTATACACATTTACTTGTGCATTTAGGCATCAGGATAAATTTTAAGTATATTTGACTGACGATCAGCCGACATTAATGTCATGCCCTTGACTATCTTCAACAGTCTTGGCCTAGGATCCCTCGAGCAAACCCCGCTTGTTATCCAGCTAGCTGATTGCTCCATAATTCACCCTGAAGGTGTAATTAAGGACGTCTCGGTCTAAATAGGCGACTTCCTGTTTCCCGCAGACTTCTATGTCATCGCAATGGAGAACGATGAATCCGCTAAAGCCACAGACGTGCTTCTAGGGTGACCATTTCTAGCTACAGCTAGGGCGAAGATAGACGTTCACGATGCGTCTATTTCTCTCGAATTTGATGAGAAAATCATCAAGTTCAAAATGATGGATGCCATGCAATACCTCTCCAATTTTGCCTCTGATCTCTCTTGTGTGAATTTTGTTGATTTGATTGACCCTCTAGTCGATAAAGTTACTGACTTAAATTCTTTTGAACCCTTACAGGTTGCCCTAGATTGGAGCATCACGCCAGCAATATTGGACGTCTTGGCCTCGACGATCAATATTCCTCCGGAGCTGTATACCATCGTTGCAGCCCTAGAGGAAAAGCCTCTCGACGCCCCCACTCAACTTGCTATCTCTCCGTATCACGAGGAGCATACCAAGCTTCCTCCATCACTTGTGCAGGCACCCATTCTAGAATTGAAAGCTCTTCCAGCGCATTTCGCCTATCTAGGTGCAGACGACTCACTCCCAGTTATTATCTCCAATCGGTTGGATGATTCTGAAGAATCTGAGTTGATCTCCTTGCTCAAAGAGTTCAAGTCAGCCATAGGGTGGACTATTGCTGATATCAAAGGTTTATCTCCAGACCTATGCACCCATCAGATCCATCTTGAGGACGCAAGCAAAACAGTCCGACAGCCACAACGTCGCCTGAATCCTCCAATGATAGAGGTTGTAAAAAAATAAATATTGAAACTTTTAGACGCAGGAGTGATCTACCCCATTTCGGACAGCCCATGGGTAAGCCCCGTCCAGGTCGTGCCAAAGAAATCCAGAATCACCATTATAACAGGCCAAGATGGAGAGTTGAATCCGACCCGAATCCAGAACGGTTGGAGAGTGTGTATTGATTATCAGCGTCTAAATGCAGCTACCCAGAAAGATCATTTCTCCCTCTCATTTATTGATCAGATGCTGGAGCGTCTCGCGGGAAAGACCCATTACTACTGTCTAGACAGATGTTCCAGTTTTCACCAAATCCCAGTTGTCCTAGACGACCAGGAGAAGACCACCTTCACCTACCCCTTTGACACTTTTGCATATCGAAGAATGCCGTTCGGCCTTTGCAACGCCCCAACTACTTTTCAGCGATGCATGATCAGTATCTTCTCCGAATTCGTCGAAGAATACATCGACGTCTTCATGGACGATTTCACCGTCTATGGAAATTTCTTCTCTGAATGCTTGTCCAACCTGCGAAAAATTCTTCAACGCTGCGTCGAGACCAATCTGGTTCTTAACTTCGAGAAATGTCATTTTATGGTGGACCACGACCTCATCTTGGGCCACATAGTCTCCATCAAAGGCATCGAGGTCGACAAAGCAAAAATTGAAGTAATTGAGTCATTGCCCTATCCTACATGCGTCTGAGACATCCTGATAACAATCAAGACAGCCCTAACGGTGCTACCACACTTGCCGCTCCTGCCGGGACGATTTCCCATAAGACCCGTAAGATATCTTCATATCGCCCGAGAATCAGCGAAGGATTCCTAGGATGGTCGACATCAGTGGGGGGGGGGACTCACGTGACTCTATACGCACGACACCATCCCATCCTAGGGACCCACGAGCTTATTGCTCCCGGCAGCCTGTCCGATATCGCTCATGACGTCATCCGTCGGTATCGCTTGTGACGTCACCATCAGACATCGCCTGGATTGTTATCGCCAGGTATCGCCGAATAAGCCTATAAATACCCCTACTTTTCCAATCTGAAGGTAAGATCGAGATCACTCAGACGAACCTCTGTTATTTTTGAAACCCGAACTAACTTAAGCATCGGAGTGTCTACGCCGGAGCCCCCCCTCCGGCGCTTTGCAGGTACATCCGGCACCGACCGCCACCGTTCCGATCAGGCACGACTCCGAATCTTACAAGATCAACATTGAATCTTATCAAATGGTGCTCTCGTTGAGAGCTTTGGTATATTAAGTGAGCGTCCTTAATAGCCAAGCTCCGTCTAGTCGGAAGATTGGAACGGTCATGATCACGGGATCGGAGCCGATCCGATCATCATCCTCTAATATCCCTTTCTCAATCCGCAGACAGTTATTCCCTTTTGCTACTGCTGATCTCTCTATGACTACACAACCAATTATTTCGGGATCTCTGGACCTCTCGGTTGGAATTGCTAGGGGACTGGCCTCCTCGCAGACGGACATCTTGTCATCTCAGATAGCGGGATCTGATTTCTCCACTCCTCTTTCGGGGGGATCTGTGCTCAACCGTGAACATCCCTTTGCAAGGGAAATAGCGGCCCTTCGTTCTCGGCTGGAATATTTGACTGAAATGGCTGCAAGAGTCACGCCTGGTGCTTCTGGATCTAGTCTCCCTCCTCGCGTCATGTTCACACCATCTATTGTCGCTGATCGACCTTTATCACCGTTGTTTCTAGAAAACCTCCAGATGCCTTTATCCGCGGGAAATCCTCCGATTAGTGTTGAGCAGTTTACTCAGGGAAGAGTAGAGGCTTACGTACCACAAATGCCGCAAGGTCTCCTCCTACAAGGAGACAGGCAGCTTGAGGGGGTTAGGAACCGGTGGGACGGACGGAGGGAAGGAGCCAACAGAAGTTTGTCTCCCGAGTACAGTGAAAGATCCAGTAGTCGAAGGTATCGAAGTCGTTCGCACAGGAGCCGCAGTCGATCTCCTAGACGACATCTTACGCTAGAACCACGAAATAGGGGGCGTTAGGCCGAAATGTCTCCTCCGCGTCAGGCGCGTGAAATTCTTGATGATACATCGGGCCACCCATTTAGACGTCGTATAAGGCGTCACAGGGTCAGTCGGCGTGCGAAGCTTCCCACTGATGTTTATGATGGCACCAAGGATCCCATCTCGCACATTAATAAAGTGAAGGATTTTGTTCAGTTTCAGACCCACAGTGATGCGGCGTTATGCCAAATATTTTTTATGACATTATCGGGTGTGGCGCGTCTTTGGTTTGAGGGTCTCTCTGGTGGATCCATTAATAATTTCTCACAATTAGAATCTAAATTTCGGAGCAGATTTAGCACGACAATTCCAATCAGGAAATCTGCCGCCGCGTTATTTTACATACAACGAAGGCCTCAAGAAACCTTAAAGGAATTTCTTAGTCGCTTCGATTTGGAAATGTCCTTAACGCCGGGCGTTACTATTGATTTTGCTATAGAAGCTCTGAAAAGGAACTGCCGCTATGGAAAGCTGAAAGATGCGCTCATGGTGGATCCTCCAGTGACTTTAGATGCGTTGAGGCTTAAAGCCCACAATTACGCAAAAATGGAAGAGGAGGAAAATAGAGATAAGACGTATAACGCGCCGCATGGGACATCTCAAATCACTACTGCTCCCGCGAAGCTACTACCTGACGACCATTTTATCGACGATTACGCCAGGAGGAAGGACCATATCCCCAAGGCCTCCAACAAACAGAAGGGTCATTTTTCGAAGGGAAAAACCGGTGGTTCCCCCTCTCGATGTCAAGGGGATTCTTATAAGAATCGGACGTACGACCCAGATTTTCCTTCTCTTAACGTACCAAGGGCAGAGATTTTAGCGATAGCGGAACAGCGAAATCTTCCCATCTGCTACCCCGCACCTACGAAACCAGGAGTGCTTCTAGGGAGAAGGGAGAATGCTTATTGTAAATTCCACAAAGCCAGGGGCCATTCCACAGAAGCGTGCAGAGAGTTAAAATCGGCGATAGAACGTTTGGTAGAAGAGGGATATTTAGGAGAATTTGCCACCCAGATAAGAGAAGATGCCCAAAATAATCTCATGAAAAATACAGCAGACGAACCACCAGTTCCTCCTCGCGTGCCGCAAAAGGATGATGCTCCTAGAGGTAAAGACAGGGAAACTCTTACGGTTGATGACGAATATATCCCTATGATTAACATTATCGCGGGAGGAACCCCTTATATGGACGAATTAGAGCATCTAACAACCGTGAAAGGAGACAAGCGCACACGTGATGGCATGACAAAAAAAGGAGATGCGATAGGCATATTGGATCGAATGATATTATCCTTTTCTGAAGAGGATGAGAAAGGCGTCGTCTATCCGCACAATGATGCATTGGTGGTTACGCCCGTCATTGCCAGTCATGGAATCAGAAGAACTCTTATTGATAACGGGAGCGCGGTGAACCTCTTTTCGTTGGAAGCATACAATCTCATGAAGCGACCTGATAATGAGCTAACGCCTAGCAAACGGCCTATAGTTGGCGTTGATGGGGTTCCAATCCCTGTCACGGGGGTGATTACTTTGCCCATATACTTCCGAGAAGACACCTACAAACGATCAGAGAACCTGTTGTTCCTTGTCGTGGATCTGAATTTGCCTTACAATGTCGTGCTCGGACGACCTTTCCTCAACCGCTTTGGAGCGGTGATATCTCAGAAGCATCTAAAGATGAAGTACCCCTCCTGGGATGGGGTAGTATCCATAAGGGGCGATCAAAAGCTAGCGGCGGAGTGCTACTCGCTCATGACTCAAAGGAGTTTTGATAGGTACGTGTGTATAGCAGCGGACCCCTATGAGCGGAGTGATGAGAAGCGTGCTCAACCTCTGGACAAAATGGTACCTATTCCGGCAATTGGTATAGAGGAAGCAAGTTTCCTGATCAGTGAAAAACTCAGCCCAGCGGAAAACCTTCAACTAGCCCGACTACTGAACAAATGCCAGGGAGATTTCGCGTGGAAACCCTCCGACATGCCAGGTATTTCGCGGGAAATAGCCAAACATCGGCTCAATGTGGACCCAGATGCTAGGCCGGTACAGCAAAAGCGACGCGCGTTCTCTAATGAAAAGGCGTTAGCTGTAGATAAGGAAGTAGCAAAGCTCCTTGACGCAGGGTTTATCCGTGAAGTTTGATAACAACTGAGATAGCCCTAACGGTCCTACTACAAGTGACTCTTGTAGGAGCGGTTTCCCAGGCGGCCTACACGGATATCAATGTATCGCCCAAGGATCAGCGATGGAGTCCTAGGATGGTCGACTTCAGCGGGGGGACTCACGCGACTCTATACGCAAGGCGCCATCCCGTCCTAGGAACCAACAAGGTTATCGCTCCCGACAGCCTCACGCGACTTCACCACCGACGTCATCAACTGATATCGCCTGTGACGTCATCATCAAACGGCGCCTTTGTTGGTATCGCCAGGTATCGCTGTCCAGATTCTATAAATACCCCATCTTTTTCCATAAGGAGGTACGGTCAGATTCACCCAGAGAAACCCCTGCTACTTTAAAAACCCATACTGACTTAAGCATCGGAGTGTCTACGCCGGAGCTCCCCCTCCGGCGCTGTGCAGGTACACCCGACGTCATTCACTACTGTTCCGATCATACGCGACGCAGAATCTCACAAGATCGACATCGAATCTTATCAAATGGTGCTTTCGTTGAGAGCTTTGGTATATTAAGTGAGCGTCCTTAATAGCCAAGCTCAGTTTAGTCGGAAGATCGGAACGATCATGACCACAGAATCGGAGCCGATTCGATCATCATCTTCTAGTATTCCTTTCCAAAGTCGCAGACAGCTGTTTCCCGCTGTTACTGCTAATCTCTCGATGACGACGCAACCCGTCATTTCAGGACCCCTGGACCATTCGACTGGAATTGTTGGAGGACTGGGTTCCTCGCAAGTAGACATTTTGTCATCCCAGATGGCGGGATCTGATTTTTCTACTCTTCTTTCAAGAGAATCTGTACTCAGCCGTGAACATCCCTTGACTATGGAAATAGCGACCCTTCGTGCTCGGCTGGAGTATCTGACTGAAATGGCCGCGAGAGGCACTCCCGGCGCTTCTGGATCTAGTCTCCCTCCTCACGTCATGTTTACTCCATCTATTGTTGCTGATCGACCTTTGTCACCTTTGTTTCCAGAAAACCTCTAGATGCCTTTATCCGCTGGAAATCTTCTGAGTAGTGTTGGGCAGCTTACTCAAGGAAGAGTAGAGGCCTATATACCACAAATGCCGCAAGGTCTCCCCCTACAGGGAGGCGGGCAACTTGAGGGGATGAGGAACTGGTGGGACGGACAGAGGGAATGAGTCCGCGGAAGTTTGTCTCCTGAATACAGTGACAGGTCCAGTAGCCGAAGGCATCGAAGTCGTTCATACAGGAGTCGCAGTCGATCTCCTAGGCGGCATTTTACCCCAGGACCACGAGACAGAGGGCGTCAGGCTGAAATGTCTCCTCCGCGTCACCCGCGTGAAATTCTTGATGATACATCTGGTCACCCATTTAGCCGTCGCATAAGGCGTCACCGAGTCAGTCGACGTGTAAAGCTTCCCGCTGACACTTATGATGGCACGAAGGATCCCATCTCCCATATTAATAAAGTAAAAGATTTTGTTCAGTTTCAGACCCACAGCGATGCGGCGCTGTGCCAAATATTTGTTATGACGCTATCGGGCGTTGCGCGTCTCTGGTTTGAAGGTCTTCCCGGTGGATCCATTAGCAATTTCGCACAGCTAGAAGCTAAATTTTGGAGCAGATTTAGCACTGGGATTCCAATCAGGAAATCTGCCGCCGCGTTATTTGACATACAGCGAACGCCTCAAGAATCCTTGAAGGATTTTCTCAGCCGCTTCGATCTGGAAATGTCCTTAACGCCGGGCGTTACTATCGATTTTGCTATAGAAGCTCTGAAAAGAAATTGCCGTTATGGGAAGCTGAAAGACGCACTTATGGTGGACCCCCCGTTGACCTTAGATGCGTTGAGGCTTAAGGCCCACAATTACGCGAAGATGGAGGAAGAGGAAAATAGAAATCAGACGTACAGCGTGCCACAGGGGACGCCTCAAATCGCCGCTGCTCCTGCGAAGCCCTTATCTGAGGATCATTTTATCGATGATTATGCTAGGCGGAAGGATCACATCCCCAAGGCCTCTGACAGACAAAAGGGCCAGTCTCTGAAGGGAAAAACCGGTGGCTCCCCCACTCGACGTCGCGGGGATTCTTATAAAAAGCGAGCGTACGATCCAGATTTTCCTTCCCTCAACGTGCCAAGAGCCGAAATTTTAGCGATAGCGGAACAGCGAAACCTTCCCATCCGCTATCCTGCGCCTACAAAACCAGGAGTACTTTTAGGAAGAAGGGAAAATGCTTACTGTAAATTCCACAAAGCCAGAGGCCATTCTACGGAGGCGTGCAGAGAATTAAAAATGGCGATAGAACGGCTGGTGGAGGAAGGATATTTGGGAGAATTTGCCACCTAGATAAGAGAAGATGCTCGCAATAACCCCCTGAAAAGGACGGCCGATGAACGACCTGTTCCTCCTCATGCCCAGCAAAAGGATCATCCTTCTGGAGGAAGAGAGAAAGAAACTTTTACGATAGATGACGAATATATTCCTATGATTAATATCATTGCTGGAGGAACTCCCTATATGGATGAATCAGAGCAGCTGGCATTCCCGAAAGGAGAAAAGCGCGCAAGAGATGGCACAATGAAGAAGGGAGATGCGATAGGCATTTTGGATCGGATGGTACTGTCCTTCTCTGAAGAAGATGAGAAAGGCGTTGTCTACCCACACAATGACGCTTTGGTAGTCACACCCATCATCGCTAGTCATGGAATCAGAAGAACTCTCATTGATAATGGGAGTGCAGTAAATCTCTTTTCGCTGGAAGCCTACAACCTTATGAAACGTCCCACTAATGAGCTAACGCCTAGTAAACGGCCTATAGTTGGCGTTGATGGAGTTCCAATTCCCGTCACCGGAGTAATTACTCTGCCAATATATTTCCGGGAGGACACCTACAAGCGATCAGAAAACTTATTATTTCTTGTTGTGGATCTGAATTTTCCTTACAATGTCGTGCTCGGACGACCTTTTCTCAATCGCTTCGGGGATGGGGTAGTAACCATAAAGGGTGATCAAAAACTAGCGGCAGAATGCTATTCGCTTATGACTCAAAAAAGCTGCGACAGGTACGTGTGTATAGCAGCAGATCCCTATGAGCAAAGTGATGAGAAGCGGGCTCAACCTTTGGATAAGATGGTACCCGTTCCAGCAATTGGGATAGAGGAGGCAAGCTTCCTGATTAGTGAAAAACTTAGCCCAGCGGAAAACCTCCAACTAGCCCGACTGCTAAACAAATGTCAAGGAGACTTCGCGTGGAAACCCGCAGATATGCCAGGTATATCGCGTGAAGTAGCCGAACATCGACTCAATGTCGACCCAGAGGCCAGACCGGTGCAGCAAAAGCGGCGCGCGTTCTCTAATGAAAAGGCGTTGGCCGTGGATAAAGAGGTAGCGAAGCTCCTCGACGCGGGGTTCATTCGCGAAATTCAATATCCCACCTGGCTAGCGAACCCTGTTCTTGTTCCTAAGCCCAATGGGGATTGGCGCATGTGCATCGACTTTACTGATTTAAATGATGTCTGCCCTAAGGATTGTTACCCGCTTCCTCGGATAGATCAACTGGTTGATCAGACTGCTGGATACGCTTATTTAAGCTCACTAGATGCCAACTCGGGGTACCATCAAATCCCCATGCCCGGGAAGATGAAGAAAAGACTGCGTTTCTCACTCCAAAGGCCACTTACTGTTATACGGCGATGCCGTTCGGATTGAAAAACGCTGGGGCAACATTCCAACGTATGGCCAACAAAATATTCGAAGAACTGATTGGGAGGAACGTAGAGGCGTACGTTGATGATATATTGGTAAAAAGTGCGAGTTTCCAAGATCACCTGCGAGACTTAGAAGAAGTCTTCGGTGTAATGAAAAGGTATCACATGAAGCTGAACCCCCGGAAATGTATGTTCGCATTCCAAACGGGAAAATTTTTGGGCTACGTCGTCAGCCAAAAAGGTATCCTGCCCAACCCTTTGAAGGTCAAAGCGATACAAGACATGATATCGCCCAGAACCGTCAAAGAAGTACAAAGACTTACAGGGCGAGTCATCGCCCTTGGACGGTTCATTTCTAAGCAAGGAGAGAAGTGTCTCCCTTTTTTCAAAGTTATACGGAACAAAGCCTCGTTCTGGTGGACCCCTGAATGCGAGGAAGCATTTATCGGCCTGAAAGATTATCTGTCATCCGACTTATTATTAACAAGGCCCGAGGCAGGCGATACCTTATATTTGTATCTTGGCGCTACGGACGAAGTGGTCAGTGTCGTCCTTGTTCGCGACGACAGCCACTCTCATCGCCCAATCTATTTTGTGAGCCACGTTCTTAAAGATACAGAATTGCGATACGCCCGAATCGAAAAGATAGCGTTCGCTCTTATACAAGCCACCCGTAAAATGGACCGATATTTCCAGTCTTACTCCGTTATTGTTCTCACGGACCAGCCCCTGAAAAGGATATTTCGAAAGCCTGAATCTTCCGGGAGGATGTTGATCTGGGCACTCGAGTTAGAGCAATATGGATTGAGGTATCAGTCTCGGCCGTCCGTAAAGGCTCAGATCCTGGCTGATTTCATAGCGGAATGCACATTTACGGAGGACCCCTTAGAAGGTGTGCCTGAAGCGGAATGGGGAGATATGGACCTCCCATTCCCGGAAACCTATACGGACCTCTGGATCGTCCACGTAGATGGAGCCAAAAACCAAGAGTTGGCTGGGGCTGGAATCTTTATAAACGGGCCACATGATATGCACATACGATATGCCATCCGAATCCTACAGCCTTTGTCTAATAATGCGGCAGAATATGAGGCGTTGCTAGCCGGGCTCAGAATCGGAAAAGGACTTTCTTCTAAAGGAAGGCATGATACTGGACGAACAAGAGACCTGCGTCTAAAAATCTGTGGCGATTCCAAGTTAATAATGGACCAGGTCTTGGGACATTCTCGGGCCCGTGAACCTATCATGATTCAATATCTCGCCAAAGTAAAGCGAGAACTATTGGAAATAAAAAAAGAGGGCATGCAAGTCAGCTTCGAGCACATTCCTCGGGAGGAAAATGCTGAAGCAGACAGCCTAGCGAAATTGGCCGCAGATCCGGAAGCGCTTATACCCAAAGACATATATTATCATGAGCTATCGGTACCGTCCTTCATGGAGGAGCAAGTGACGTTGTGTGTGGAGGAACGTGAGAACGACTGGCGAATTCCCGTAATTAAATACTTGAAACACGAAGAACTGCCTGAGGATACCGCTGAAAAGAAGAAGGTACTGAAACAGGCAGCTCGCTGCACGTACTATGATGGGGATCTGGTTCGAAGATGTTTCTCTCACCCTGCCGCCAAGTGTATAACGGGGCAAGAGGGTCTTCATACCTTGCGTGAAATCCATGAAGGAGTGTGTGGTATGCACGTGTCAGGTGGTACCCTGGCGGCGCAAGTCTTCCGGTCCGGGTTCTATTGGCCTACCATCCAAAAAGATTGTCACGACTATGTGCAAGCTTGCCCTAAGTGCCAGGAGTTTGCTAAAATTCCTCGGCGACCCGCCACTGAAATATCTGAAATTATCACCCCCTGTCCTTTCGCCAAATGGGGGATCGATATTCTAGGTCCATTCCCAAAGGCAAGGTCCCAACTGAAATTCGTAATAGTGGCGGTAGACTATTTCACCAAGGGGGGCCGAAGCTGAAGCGGTCGCCACCATCACGGCGGAAAAAACTTGGCGTTTCTTCAAACATCAAGTTATCATGAGATTTGGCGTTCCCCGTGTCCTCGTCAGCGACAATGGGACGCAATTCACCAGCCAATTCTTTCAAGACCAGTGCTCAGAATTTGAAATCGAGCAATGCTTTTCCTCCGTGGCTCACCCGCAAACTAATGGACAAGCGGAAGTGACCAATCGGAGCATACTCGGCGGCATTAAGAAAAATCTAGAAGGGTCTAAAAAGAAATGGGCTGATGAGCTGCCGTACGTGATGTGGGCATATCGCATGACTGTTAAGACTAGTACCGGAGAGACACCCTTCGCGTTGGCCTTCGGAACCGAAGCCGTCACACCGGTAGAGATTGGAACCATGAGCCTACGGGTGGCCCACTTTCGTGAGGAACTGAATGAGGAAAGGTTAAGAGCTAACCTGGATGCGTTACCAGAAGTCCGAGAAGAAATCCTTCTGAAAACGCAACATTACAAACGAAAGATAGCCCGATATCATAATAGGCGTGTAAAAGAGCAGTTGCTGAAAACTGGTGACTTGGTGCTCAGAGACAAGCGAGCGGCAGGACAACGAATGGGAAAACTCAGTCCGAACTGGGAAGGACCATATCGTGTCACCCACGTTGTCGGGAAAGGAGCCTATCATCTGGAGACACTCGATGGTACACCCTTATCCAACTCTTGGAATATCGCTCGCTTGAAGCTATATTATGCTAGAATTTGATTTTATCTGCACCTTTGATTTATGCCAACCCTAACCATGACTAACGCTCGATGAGAGAGCTTTCGTGGGTTTTTTGTGGTTGCTTTTGCGCAGATAAAAATGGGGTATCTTGGGGAAGTGAAAAGTCCTATCCTTGTGATGGCCGGTCTTGATCAGATGGCCCACTAAGTGAGGGCACTACCCAACATACCTTGAATTAGCGTCGGATTGAAAGATCCTGGACGCCCCCAGGGGTGAAAAATCCTATCCTTGTGATGACCGATCTTGATCAGATGGCTCATTAAGTGAGGGCACCACCCGGTATCTTTGGGAGTGAAAAGTCCTCTCCTGATACAGACTGATCTCGTGGAGACGGTCCATCAAGAAGAGGCACGCCCCAAAGAAATAGAAACTCCGTCTAGAAACAAGACTCCTATCTTAACGGCTGGGCTGCTGCGGCCAGGCCATTAAGGAAGGACACGGTTCTAGATGAGAGGGCAACGCCCAAAAGTGAAAATTCCCCAGCCTTGTGATAGCCGTCCCGATCCGACAGCTCACTAAGATGAGGCACTTAAGGGCCGATCGTGAAAATAGGGAAACGTGGAGAATCGTGAAATCCCGGCTAGTAACCAGATGCGTAATCCCTGGTGAAGTATAGAGCTGATAGCGAAAGCGATTCTCCACGGGTTCCAGGGTAATGCCCTATGATGGCAGCAGAAAAGCTCCTACGGGTAATCGCTATATCTCGTAACATGTTTTTGTTACTGATGATTTACAATTGAGAATACGCAGAATACTTTTCGGGCAGAAAGAGCAAGGATCTCATGGGCAGAGATACCATCAGACTCCCTAGGGAAGCTAGCCCAAGACAGAGTTCCGTACTTTTGACAGGAACGCCAAGGGTCTAGTTGGAAAAGGAAAAGCGCATAGAATGAATATGGCCAAGACAACGCCAAAAGGACCCACAAACAAACAATGGGACAAAAGGAAAGTCAGCGATAAGATTGTCTGAACACATCAAAATCTTAAAGGAGGGTACAAACGATGAGGGGCAAGTAATAACAAAAACTTAACGACCATGGGTCATCAAGAGAAGGGTGATACAGCCTTGAAGCGCGTTAGCCTTTGGGGTTCCTTCGTTTCCAGCCTGCCGCTTTGGCCTGGCGAAAGCCTTCCTCGTTTATATGCCCTGATCTTCGTTTGAAAGCGGCAGTAACCTCATCGGGTTTGTACGCGTCAACCCCATGGACCTCTTCGAAATAATCAACCAAAGTAATGGTAGTCTGTTCGACGTGCCACATACTCTTATCGGCTGACTCTTCCTCCAGGATAGCTTTCTCCTTGAGCAAAGATGATCTCTCATTCTCCCAGGATAGCTTCTCTTCTTCCAAAGCGGCGACTCTGGTTTTTTCCGCTGCTAAGGCGACAGATTGCTCCTCTTCTCGCTCCCGATGAGCTAGCAATAGATTAGTGCGCTCCTCCAGCCACTTTTTCTTCTCATCCCGCTCTCGCTCTAATTCTTTCAAAGCGGAAGAGAGGGAAGCAGCTTGACTTCGTGCTTCCTCAACCCAGTAATGGAAATACATCATACTGGAGAAAAGAATGGAGCGTATAGAGTTATCCCTGTTAGGCACAGACCGCGAAAGAAAAGCTTCCCGTTCTGCTGCAGACGCCAGCAATTGAGAAGCTAACAAAGCTGTGACGTCAGTAGAGCCGTCACCCCCCAACGCTACCAAAGCGGTATTCCGGAGATCAAATAACCCAATTTGATGGGTCACCACACCAGGCCCACTCAGCGGACCGAGATCTGCTACACTGTTAAAAGTAGCCCCTCCTTCACCAAAACGATCCCTGAGAGCGATGCGCGAAGGAAGAAACCCCAAGGAAAGGGGAGAGCGGACCTGTGATGATGAACCTCCCGGAGCGATATATGCGCCATGAGGTGGATAGCCTAAGAAATCCTGCAAGACATCCTGATACCCCATATTGGCCGAGTACGCGTGGGCGGAACCACCGAAAGAATGGGGAGAAGCCTGAAAGGTATCGCCAGTACCCAGATTCCCCAAAAATCCTGAAGGATTGTCTCCCTGAGGAGCGGTTGTAGACTCAAACCCGTCAGTGGACCTATTCTCCGCCTCAATGTTAGAAGAAGGGGGGTTTCCGCCCTCATGTCCTAATCGCTGTCTCTTGCCGGAACTGGTCAGTGCATAACCCAAATCCATGTTGTCCGAGGGAGGAGCGGAGGTAACAACAGCGATAGTGTCCTGACCAAGAATATGATGTGAAATACAGAAAAGAAGAAGGAAAAGAAATAACAACAGAAATAGAAATGCAGCCTATCACAGCTAAAGAGTATCATTACCGCAGCGATAACAGAAGGAGGTGCTTCTGATGAGCCTGCCGCGTCCGGAGAAGGTGTGAGAGCGGCAACGCTTCTTGTTTTTCTCTTCTTTTTCCTTTGGCAATGGCCTTAGGAGCCTATGAAGAAGAAGAAGTCTGAGCAGGAGGGGCAGCGACGGTCACGAGGGGAACGCCCGAAGGAATGTCGGCCGAAGAAGACACTTGGGCAACGCTCGCGGAATCGGCCGGACGTTCGGTGGGATTATCAGTTGCTTCCGGGGAAGCGTTTTTCTCTTTCCCCTCTCTCTCTTGAGCCCTCCTCAAACGTCTCCTTACGCTCTCGGGTTGATAACGGGGATCCGTCGCTGCGAAAGCATAAAATTACGTCAGCATTAGTATCAGTGACAGCAAAGAAAGGATTAACGCAGCACTCACGTTTAACACAAGCACGAATGTCCATTCGACAAGCCACTTGGCGAATGTGAACGCTGATTTCCAGTTCAAGTAATTTGTTTAACCAGCCTTGTTCACGCTGCGGAAGGGTCCCTGGTTGGCTCCAAACGGTGTCATCCACGTTTTGGTTAAAACCAGATCGCCACCAGGAACAAAAGTCTTCAGGAATATCTATCACGAAAAACTCCTTTTTCCAGCCATCAATGGAAGACTCGATATGGAGGAGTTTCCAAGTAAAGGACTTAAGAGAGTCATCGTCAAAGCGGGGCGATATCGTTATCACTCCCCGGCATTTCATCAGCTTAAAAACAGATTTAAGCAACAAAAGGGAAGGGGAAGTAATCCCTTTGTATCTACAAAGCTCCAAAAAAGCATAAACACAACAATATGCATTCGGAGACAATTGAGTCGAAGACAGATCGCCGACAATAAGCAATTCCTTGACAAAAGGGTCAATGGGAAGGCGGAAACCATAACGGAACATCTGCGCATACATGACCCTACGAGTGCCCGTCAGAGCGCTGTTTAAACGAAGAGACTCAGAGGCAACACTGGTCTTATAATCATCAGGGATGATAGCATTATGGGCGGCCAAATGCTCACGGAGAGCGGCCTCAGAAGTAATAACACTGGCTGTAATATCCATCCTTTTTTCATTGGCAGATTTTGACTCAGAACGGCGAGTCTTAGCCATGGCAGATTTAAAAAAGAAACTAAGAGATGAAGAAGACGATGGAGAAGAAAGGAAATACCTTCGGAAAAAGCACTTCGAAGAGCCCTGAACAGTGAGGAGAAAACGAGACGGCTAAAAGAGAATATTGGAGAAAATGATGGTAAAAGAAAACGAAAAGAATAAATATTGGGTTTTATAACCCTAGTGGTTTAAACGAAACGATGGATGCCACGGTCGTTGCGTGGGAACGGCACAAGAAACAGACTCAAGTAATGAGTGCAACCCTAGGAAAGCGCTACAACGCCTCGATTTAGGCAAAGTTTTCAAACACGCTAGCCCATAGCGTCAGAAGAAATGGACACGTGCGCCTATACAATCATGACTTTTCCCATGAAAGGACGGCAAGCATTAAATGCTCTGAAAAGCGGACATAGTCCCTTGGAAAAAACAAGTATGATATCGCCAGAAAGCGCGAGAAGGCATTACGAAAAACCGACAGCGATATGTCAACGCGGAAAGATAGAAAGAAATTCAAAAAGCAATAAAATCATCGTGTAGCAAGGCATTATTACAAGACCAAGAAACAAATAAATAGAAAGTCAGCTAAAGGAAATAAGTCCCTATTAATCAGGGGCCTTTGCCAGCATCGCGGTCCTCATCCCTTTGTCCTCCGACAGAAGAAGAAAGATCTTCCTCGCTGTCCCTCAAATCCTTCAACCTCTTGGAAGCGTTATCGGCCAGCACCGACGGGTTAACGTTTCCTTGGCGATAGAGATTCATAAACTCGGAGAGGCAGATATCCATTGTCTTGTTTATTTTTGAAGGTATTTTGGCCAAATCGGCATCGCGAGATGCTATCTCTTCGTGAAGCAGGACATTCCTCCTATCAGCCACCACCAATTCTGCCTCTAGAAGGTTTGCCTTAGCCTTCCCCTTTGATTTTTCTCGAGCAAGCTCAGCACGGCAGTCGTCCAGTTCCGCCTGAGTTTGCTCTTGAAGCTGCGATAGTGTCGACACCCTAGTCAGGGCGGCATCTAGTTCCCTTTTCAAATCAAGAGAAGGAGGAACCTTATCCCGCTGATCATCAAAAAAGTAATTCAGCTCACGGAAGCAGACTAGCATGTCCGTCAAAAGACGCGAATGCCGTACGTCAGGAGGATGCCGCAAGAACTCTTCCTTGTCCTTCGAAGAAGCAAATATTTAGCCCACTATCGGGCCCACCGGCTCTTCCCTTGAGGATGGATCCAATATCCCTAAAGCACGAAGACCGTCAGTACCAAGGGAAGACAAGTCCAATTGATACGCGGCAGGGCCTTGAAAGCCTTGAGGAGACAAATTGACGATATAAGGGGGACAACAACTCTTAACGGAATCACCCACGCCCGAAACCGAAGAAATATACACCGCCTCAGGTTTCTGTGGGGAAAGGATAGGAGGAGCAATCGGATTCGGAACTGGCAAACTCACACTTGGAGTGAAGGGGCGAATTGGAGAAGTAGAACTGCCAGACGCTATAGATGAGCCCATTGCTGCTAAAACCTCATGAGTCTGGGGAAGAACGACAGAAGACACCTTAGTAACCTCAGTTGTTGGCAAAGGACCCGTAACGTTTGAAGTGTTGACTTCCTTGGCAGGGACCCCACTGACTTCCTCCACGGAAGGAATTGGTGGGTCAGACCTCTCTTGGCGAACCCTCTTCACGAGACGCTCAGTTTCGGTAGCAATCTCGTCGCTATCATCCTCGGTTGACTCCGCTACGGGATCATTTTTTCTTGCCCTAAGCTTCATCCACTGGGCAGGGGTAGCGTGACGCAGTTCGGGACCCGTATCTATGCTTCCGCTATCGCTGTCGATTTCTTCAACCACAGGGATACTTAGGGCCACTCTTTTACTGCGAGGTGGCAGCCAATTCTCCAGAAAACGAGAAGATCGGCTGTAGGCACTGCGTGTCGCGACAGTTTTGTTTCTCTTTCCTCGTGGCGGAATAGGCGGACGGCTGAAGCCTTCCGGGGGAGGAGAAGGGGGTAACGTCTGAAGCGGCGCTACGTCCAAAGGTGCGTCACTCTCTCTAGAAGAGCGTCCTTCAGCGTTACCTGCCGACAAAATATTTTAATATAACAAGAAAGGGGGAGCGATAAGGCAATAAAAGAAAAAACTCACCAGCGACACACTCTGACAAAGGCCTGAACCGAGCAAATTCTCGAATACGGAAAGGCCCTTCTATCTCTATTAGAGCGTTAACACTAGACACATCCATACTGGACAACACATCTGGTTTTCGCCAAGCGGCACCAGTGATTACTCGGTTGAAACCACCGCGCCAATACTGAGAAGGTAAGCGAACGGTAAAGAAGCCATTTTTCCAGTTGTCCACGTTTTCCTCGAAACCTTGAAAGTTCCGCCAGAAAAACCGGATGATATCATCATCCCATCTAGGGGTGATATCTATCAAGCAGCCACGGCACCTCAAGATGAAAAATATACGGAATAGATCGAGCGAAGGAGCGAAAATGTGCTTCATCTCACATGAACGAAGAAAGGCGTAAAGCCCACACCAGGAAGAGGGAGTTATTTGAACAGGATTAAGATCATAATGATTGAGCAGCTTCATCAGAGAAGTATGAAGTGGAAGACGAAACCCGTAGGTAAACATCTTAAAATAAACCAATCGAAATGTCCCCCACATGGCATCAGTGAGCCGAGTATCCTTCAGAGGGACATAAGGACGATATCCCGTAGGGAAAGTGATACCATTTTCCTCTAACTCAGCCTTCAAAACTTCATTACAGTCAAAGATACTACGAGCTTTCCTAACCTCGGGATCTAAGGGATTCTCGGTGGTTGCAGAGAATACAGTATGAGACATAATGAACTAGAAAAGTAAAGCTACGGCGATAGAGGAACAAAATACCTGGAGCAAAGAACCAGTGAATCGGTCATCGGCACCGGTGAGCAATAGCAGTGAAATCTCTCAGGAAGAAAGAAGCACAGAAGAGAGGAAATACGAAGAATTTTAAAATAATGGCTGAAAGTGTTAAAGAAGAAGGGTGAATTCCTTTTAAAGAAAACCTAAAAAAAGGAACAGCCTGTGAAAGCTGGGCACGTGCAAAGTGAAAAAGACGCGTGGACGGTCATCAATGTCTTTTGGAAGAAGACGGTTACTAACTGGAAACCGAAAAATGGTTGCGCCCCAGCGAAAGGGTTACTCCCGCGATAACCCTGGAGACACAAAAAGGAAAACGGTGGAACAACGATAAGAAAAGTTCTATTATTGAAAAAGCCATACGACATCTACAAAATGAGAAGCCTGCCGTGCCCCACTATTCACCATCAGACCAAGAGATGCCGTAGCAGTAAACCACGTCATCCTCATCTTCCCCAGGGAAAGGAAAAGGCTCTTCAACCTCCTCCCCCACACGAACAGACGATTGATCTGACTTCTCCCCGATGGGTGGTGGCACCGCCCCAACAGCTGAACAGGCCGAAGGAGCCTCGGGCGATGGCTCACGAAGAGGACAGGATGTTTCCTTCCCCTTAGAAGAAAGAGTGGCCAGTGCGTCATAAAAGGACTTAGAAGCCTTCGCAGCCTCCTTCCTCCGTTTCTTGCGGCACCGTCGTCGAACGGGCGGCCTCCAAGGGGGCGACGGAGGAGGATTATCAGAGTCAGGAGAAGTCGGAGGAGTGGGTGGAGAATCTCGAGCAAACGTATCTAAGAGGCGAGAATCAGCCATAAGATGACAAAAAATACTGGTGGCAAAGAAAAACAACAAAAAGATAAATGATAGTGAAGGAAGAGAGATTCCCCTTTTTATAGCCAGAAAATGGGGAAAAGGATCTTGGATCTTCCAACCCGATTCTTGGGAAGAGGCGCGTGCATAGCCTGAAGTGCAAGTGTGGATTTGCAGTCACGCCTGTTGAGATTTTCCCCTGATCGAGGAAAACCGCAAACTCGCCCAATCAGTTGCCAGGACAACTGCGGCGCAGATTTAATGCAAAACCATCGACCAATAAATGATCCAGTGATTGAACCTTGTCAGTGAGACTGTAAATATCCTCAGGGGAAAATAACAAAAAGGATGCAATAAAGAAGGAGAAGAACAGTCACAAGACGGCACAATAAAAAACAGTTTATTTATTACGGCCTAATGGCCAGGAGGTACATGGACAAGCGAGAAAGGAAAAGGGCACAAAGGGAGCCACTGCTATCAGGCATCAGAGCCAGCGTCCTCAGGCACTTCGGGAAGGTCCCTCAAGGAATCCATGACCAGGAGTAGATCATGGGAAGTGGCCCTCATCCCCTTCAGGCAGCACCCAGCATATCTTTGCGCTGCTGCAGCATGGCGATCACCACTTGGATCCGAGCGATGGATGCTGCCAGTTTCGATACGCTCTCCAAGGGACTGAAATCCTCCAGAGAGGTGGCCCCCAGCCTAGAGTGAAGCGGAGTTAGCATCCCTTGCAACTCCAGGATGTCCTCAGAAGTCTTAACCAGCATGTTCTCCAGAAATCCGACGTCGCCATCATTAAGGTTCTTCAGAGAATGACCCTTGGACAGAAGGAAATTCTTAGTCAGATGATCCATGATGCAAGTTGGAAAAGATGAGGAGAACGTGAGGGAAAAAACTCCCTGATTTATAAGCTCCAAGAAGGGGGTTTCGGGGGAAAGGACAAAGGAGTCCTCAAAAGACGAACCAATCCAATAACCGCAAGGGCTGGTGAGCCCAGAGTGGAAAGAAAGGGCGATGATCGTATACCGACCGCAACACTGATATGGAAAAGAGTACGAGACAGAGCTTGAAAAAACACCGATGGATACGATATCACGGGTAGTCATCACGGAAAGGCCATGTGGCTACCGGTATCCACAGTGTAAGGCCGCGTTGATGTCACAGGTGGCCCTTGGAGCGTAAAACCGCGTCGGCATCACAGGCATCTGGTGGTATAAAGTCGCGCTAGCCATAGGCAGCCGATGGCGTAAAGCCGCGTTGATATCGCTATTTCCTCTAGCGTAAAAGGAAGATTGAGCTCGTTTGACCTCAAATCTCTGTAAGTACAAAAAAGTTTACTAACTTTATTCGAATCTATCTCCTTCCTATGATTGCAGAACACTTGGAAGGACAATGGATCTGGAATATGTGCCAGCCCAACCCGCGATACGATTTAGTGGAATATCCTCGACGACATTATTGGTAATCTGACAACAGCTTGCTCGCGATTCGAATGAGCTGGAGCTCCTTAGATCCCCCTGAGGGGTCAATCGGAGCAATATCGCCGGGCGGAAAGTAAGGATCTCGTGACTACGAACGCGATAGAGACATCTGTTCAGAGTGAGTCCTTGGATAAGGATGAAGATCAGAATCAGCTTGTCTGATGGTCCCAGACTTAAGCCCCAGTTCACCACTTGAGCCTTATCGACCTTGAGCATTCAAAGAAGCTCGGGAACCTTGCGAACTAATCGCCTCACAACGAAAACCTTCATCTGAGATATCAGACATGGACAGCCCTTGGTAAACACTCGGGCTCGTTTTCAGTTGGGCTTATGATAACAACTGAGATAGCCCTGACGGTCCTACTACAAGTGACTCTTGTAGGAGCGGTTTCCTAGGCGGCCTACACGGATATCAATGTATCGCCCAAGGATCAGCGATGGACTCCTAGGATGGTCGACTTCAGCGGGGGGGACTCACGCGACTCTATACGCACGGCGCCATCCCGTCCTAGGAACCAACAAGGTTATCGCTCCCAACAGCCTCACGCGACTTCACCCCCGACGTCATCAACTGATATCGCCTGTGACGTCATCATCAAACGGCGCCTTTGTTGGTATCGCCAGGTATCGCTGTCTAGATTCTATAAATACCCCATCTTTTTCCATAAGGAGGTACGGTCAGATTCACCCAGAGAAACCCCTGCTACTTTAAAAACCCATACTGACTTAAGCATCGGAGTGTCTACGCCGGAGCTCCCCCTCCGGCGCTGTGCAGGTACACCCGACGTCATTCACTACTGTTCTGATCATACGCGACGCAGAATCTCACAAGATCGACATCGAATCTTATCAAAGTTCAATATCCCACCTGGCTAGCGAACCCTGTCCTTGTTCCTAAGCCCAATGGGGATTGGCGCATGTGCATCGACTTCACAAATTTAAATGATGCCTGCCCTAAGGATTGCTACCCGCTTCCTCGCATAGATCAGTTAGTTGATCAGACTGCTGGATACGCTTATCTAAGCTCACTAGACGCCAACTCTGGATACCATCAGATCCCCATGGCCCGGGAAGATGAAGAAAAGACTGCGTTTATCACTCCAAAGGCCACCTACTGTTATACGGCGATGCCGTTTGGGCTGAAGAACGCCGGGGCTACGTTCCAACGTATGGCCAACAAGATATTCGAAGAGCAAATAGGGAGGAATGTGGAAGCATACGTTGACGATATATTGGTGAAGAGCGCAAGCTTTCAAGATCACCTATGAGACTTAAAGGAAGTCTTTGACGTAATGAAAAGGTATCGCATGAAGTTAAATCCCCGAAAATGCATGTTTGCATTTCAAACAGGAAAATTCTTAGGCTACGTGGTCAGCCAAAAAGGCATCCTGCCTAACCCCTCAAAGGTTAAGGCCATACAAGACATGATATCGCCAAGAACCATCAAAGAGGTGCAAAGGCTAACAGGGCGAGTCATTGCCCTTGGGCGATTCATTTCCAAGCAAGGAGAAAAGTGTCTCCCTTTTTTCAAAGTCATACGCAAGAAAGCCTCGTTCGGGTGGACCCCGGAATGTGAGGAGGCATTTATCGGGTTAAAGGATTACCTATCGTCTGACTTATTATTGACAAGACCTGAAGTAGACGACACCTTATATCTGTATCTTGGCGCCGCAGATGAAGTGGTCAGTGCCGTCCTCGTTCGCGACGATAACCACTCTCATCGCCCGGTCTACTTTGTGAGCCACGTCCTAAAGGATGCGGAGTTGCGATACGCCCGAATCGAAAAGATAGCGTTCGCTCTTATACAAGCCACCCGCAAAATGGATCGATATTTTCAGTCTTATTCCGTTATCGTGCTCACGGACCAGCCTCTGAAAAGAATATTCCGAAAGCCTGAATCTTCCGGGAGAATGTTGATTTGGGCACTCGAATTAGAACAGTACGGATTGAGGTATCAGTCTCGACCGTCCGTAAAGGCTCAAATCCTGGCTGATTTCATAGCGGAATGTACCTTTACAGAAGATCCTTTGGACGGCATACCTGAAGCGGAATGGGGCGATATGGATCTCCCGTTCCCGGAAACCTACACGGACCTCTGGATCGTCCATGTGGATGGAGCCAAAAACTAAGAGCTGGCTGGAGCTGGAATCTTTATAAATGGGTCGCACGATATGCAAATACGATACGCCATTCGAATCCTACAGCCGTTATCTAATAACGCGGCAGAGTATGAGGCGTTACTAGCCGGGCTCAGAATAGGGAAAGGACTTTCCTCTAAAGGGAGGCACGATACCGGAAGAACAGGAGACCTGCGTCTAAAAATCTGTGGTGATTCCAAGTTCATAATTGACCAGGTCTTGGGGCACTCTCAGGCTCGGGAACCCATCATGATTCAATATCTCGCCAAAGTAAAGCGAGAATTGTTGGAAATAAAGAAAGAGGGCATGCAGATCAGCTTCGAGCATATCCCTAGGGAGGAAAATGCTGAAGCTGACAATCTAGCCAAAATGGCCGTGAATCCGGAAGCATCCATACCCAAGGGCGTATATTATCGGTACCATCCTTCATGGAAGAGCAAGCGTCTTTATGTGTGGAGGAGCGTGAGAGCGACTGGCGAATTCCCGTAATCAAATTCTTGAAACACGAGGAACTGCCTGAGGATACCGCTGAAAAGAAGAAGGTACTGAGACAGGCAGCTCGCTGTACGTACTATGACGGGGATCTGATTCGAAGGTGTTTTTCTCACCCTGCCGCCAAATGTGTAACTGAACAAGGGGGTCTCCACACCTTGCGCGAAATCCATGAAGGGGTATGTGGTATGCACGTGTCAGGCGGTACCTTAGCGGCACAAATTTTCCGATCCGGATTCTACTGGCCCACCATCCGAAGAGATTGCCATAACTATGTGCAAACCTGCCCTAAGTGCCAGGAGTTTGCCAAGATTCCTCGGCGGCCCGCCACTGAAATATCTAAAATTATCGCCCCTTGTCCTTTTGCTAGATGGGGGATCGATATCCTAGGCCCATTCCCAAAGGCAAGGTCTCAACTGAAATTTGTGATAGTGGCGGTAGACTATTTCACTAAGTGGGCAGAAGCTGAAGCGGTCGCCCCAATCACGGCAGAAAAAACTTGGCGTTTCCTCAAATATCAAGTTATCATGAGGTTTGGCGTACCTCGTATTCTTGTCAGCGATAATGGGACGCAGTTCACCAGCCAGTTCTTCAAAGACCAGTGCTCAGAATTTGGAATCGAGCAACGTTTTTCCTCCGTGGCTCATCCGCAAACTAATGGACAAGCGGAAGTAACCAATCGGAACATCCTTAGCGGCATCAAGAAAAACCTAGAAGGGTCTAAAAAGAAATGGGCTGATGAGCTACCATACGTGATGTGGGCGTACCGCATGACCGTTAAGACTACCACCGGAGAAACACCTTTCGCGTTGGCCTTTGGGACCGAAGTTGTTACACCGGTGGAAATTGGAACCATGAGCCTACGGGTGGCTCACTTTCGGGAGGAACTGAATGAGGAAAGGTTACGAGCTAACCTGGACGCGTTACCAGAAGTCCGAGAAGAAATCCTTTTGAAAACGCAGCATTACAAACGAAAGATGGCCCGTTATCACAACAGGCGCGTCAAAGAACGGTTGCTGAAAGCCGGTGACCTGGTGCTCAAAGACAAGCGAGCGGCAGGGCAATGCATGGGAAAACTCAGTCCAAACTGGGATGGACCATATCGCGTCACCCACGTTGTCGAGAAAGGAGCCTATCATCTAGAGACTCTCGATGGTACACCCTTATCCAACTCTTAGAATATCGCTCGCTTGAAGTTATATTATTCTAGAATTTGATTTTATTTGCACCTTTGATTTATGTCAACCCTAACCATGACTAACGCTCGATGAGAGAGCTTTCGTGGAAGTTTGTGGTTGCCTTTGTGCAGAAAAAAAAGGGGGTATTTTGGGGAAGTGAAAAGTCCTATCCTTGTGATGGCCGGTCTTGATCAGATGGCCCATTAAGTGAGGACACTACCCACCATACCTTGAATTAGCGTCGGATTGAAAGATCCTGGACGTCCCCGGGGGTGAAAAGTCTTATCCTTGTGATGACCGATCTTGATCAGATGGCTCATTAAGTGAGGGCACCACCCGGTATCTTTGGGAGTGAAAAGTCCTTTTCTTGAACTGACCGTTCTTGTGGAGACGGCCCAACAAGACGAGGCACGCCCCAAAGAAATAGAAACTCCGTTCTAGAAACAAGAATCATATCTTAACGACTGGGCTGCTACAGCTAGGTCATTAAGTAAGGACACGGTTCTAAACGCGAGAGCAACGCCCAAAAGTGAAAATTCCCTAGCCTTGTGATAGCCGTCCCGATCCGACAGCTCACTAAGACGAGGCACTTTAAAGGCCGATCGTGAAAATAGGGAAACGCGAAGAATCGTGAAATCCCGGCTAGTAACCAGATGTGTAATCCCTGGTGAAGTATAGAGCTGATAGCGAAAGTGATTCCCGCGGGTTCTAGGGTAACGCCCTATGATGGCAGCGAAAAGGCTCCTACGGGTAATTACTATCCCTTGTAACGTGTTTTTGTTACTCATGATTTACAGTTGAGGATGCGCAGAATACTTTTCGGGTAGTGGAAGGAGTGAGGATCTCGTAAGCAGAGATATCGCTAGGCTTACCGAGAAAGTTAACCCAATACCAAATTCTGTAATTTTGGTGGGAGCGTTAAGGATCTGTTCGGAAAAGTAACCGCATTGGGAAAACATGGCGAAGATAACGCCAAAGGAGTTTGCAAAGAAGCGACTAAATAAAGGAAAGTCAGCAATAAAAGTGGCTTGAACACATCGAAATGTTTAAAGGGGGCTACAAATTTTGGTGGTCAAAATAATAAACAAAAATTTAGTGACGCTTGATCACTAAGGAAAGAGCGGTAAAGCCTCGAAGCATGTCAACCTTCGGGGTGCCTCCGTTTCCAGCCTGCCGCTTTAGCTTGGCGAAAGCCCTCCTCATTAAGATGGCCAGATCTTCGTTTGAAAGCGGCAGTGACCTCATCGGGTTTGTACGCGTCAACCCCGTGGACTTCTTCAAAGCAATCGACCAAAATAGCGGCAGTCTGCTCGACGTGCCACAGGCTCCTATCGGCTAGCTCTTCCTCCAGGGCAGCTTTCTCCTTGGCCAGGGATGACTTCTCATTCTCCAAGGCAGTAACTTTGGCCCTCTCCGCTACCAAGGCGACAGATTGTTCTTCTTTCAGCTTCTGATGAGCCAACAATAAGTTTGTACGCTCCTCCAGCAACTTTTTCTTCTCATTCCGCTCTCGTGCTAATTCTTCCAAAGAGGAGGAAAGAAAAGCAGCCTGATGCTGCGCTTCCTCCGCCCAGTAATGGAACTGCATCATATTTGTAAAAAGGTTGGAGCGTAATGAGTTCACCCTGTTAACCACGGGCCTGGAAAGGAAGGCTTCCCGTTCTGACGCCAGTACTTGGGAAGCCAATAAAGCCATAACCTCATCCGAGCCATCACCCCCCCAGTGCCGCCAGACCAGTGTTACGCAGATCGTACAGTGCAACTTGATGGGTCACAGTAACGGCCCCACCTAGCGGACTAAGATCCGCCACAAAGTTAAAGGTGGTACCTCCTTCGCCATAACGGGCCTGTAGGGGGATGCTTGAAGGAATGAAGGCCAGAGGAAAAGGAGAGCGAGCCTGTGTGGACGAACCCCCTGGAGCAAAATAAGCGTCATGAGGCTGATAGCCTGAAAAATCTGGCATAACCTCCTGATATCCTATATTGGAGGAATATGCGTGAACAGGACCACCAAAAGAATTGGGCGAAACCCCGAAAGTCTCGCCCGTGCCTAAATTCTCCAGAAATCCTGACGGATTCCCTCCCTGGGGAATAGCCGTAGAGTCAAACCCGTCCGCAGATCTGTTCTCCATCTCGGCGGTAGAGGAAGATGGATATTTGCCCTCCTCTCCCAACCGCTGTCTTTTCTTTGAGCCAGTTAGCGCATAACCCAAATCCATATCACCTGAGGGAAGAGCGGAGGTAGCGACAGCAATAGTGTCCTGCCAAAAACGCGATATGAAATAAAGAAAAGAAAGAAATCAAACAACGACAGACATAGAAAGGTAGTATATCGTGGCTAAAAGGCACCCTCACCGTATCAGCGTTGGGAGGAGGTACTTCTGAAGAGTCTGCCGCGTCCAAAGAAGGTGTAAGAGCGGCGACACTTCTCATTTTTCTCTTCTTTTTTCCTTTGGCAATGGCCTTAGGAGCCTTAGAAGAAGAAGAAGGCTGGGCAGGAGGAGCAGCGATGGTCACAAGGGGAACGCCTGAAAGAATATCAGGATCCCCCACACTGACCGAAGAAGAGGAAACTTGAACAAGAGTAGCGGAAGTAGCCGGAAGATCGGTGGGGTTATCAGTTGCTTCCGTGGAAGTAGCTCTCTTTTTTTCTTCTCTCTCTTGAGCCCTTTTCAAGCGTCTCCTTACGCTCTCAGGTTTATAGTTGGGATCCGTCGCTGCGAAAGCACAAAATAACGTCAGCATTAGTATCAGCGATAACAAAGAAAGGAGTAACGCGACACTCACGTTTAACACAAGATCGAATGACCATTCTACAAGCCACTTGACGAATGTGAACGCTGATTTCCAGTTTGAGCAATGTGTTTAACCAGTCTTGCTCACGTTTCGGAAGGGTCCCTGGTCGGCTCCAAACGTTGTCATCCACATTTTGGTTAAACCCAGATCGCCACCAGGAACCAAGATCTCCAGGAAGATCTATCACAAAAAACTCCTTTTTCCAGGCATCAACGGAAGACTCGATATGGAGGAGTTTCCAAGTAAAAGACTTTAGAGAGTCATCGTCAAAACGGGGCGATATCGTTATCACCCCCCGGCATTTCATCAGCTTAAAAAGAGATTTAAGTAGTAGAAGGGAAGGGGAAGTAATCCCTTTGTATTTGAAAAGTTCCAGAAAAGCATAAACACAACAATATGCATTTGGGGATAGTTGGGTCGGAGTTAGATCGTCGGCAACAAGCAATTCTTTGACAAAAGAGTCAATGGGAAGCCGAAAGCCATAACGGAACATTTGCGCATACATAACCCTACGATTGCCAGTCAAAATGTTGTTCAAACGTAGGGACTCAGGGGCAACAGTGGTTTTATAATCATCAGGAATATCAGCATTATGGGCGGCCAAATGCTCACGGAGAGCGGCCTCAGATGTGATAACACTAGCCGTAATATCCATCCTTTTCTCATCGGCAGATTTCGATTCAGTACGGCGAGTCTTAGCCATGGCAGAATTAAAGAATTAAAAGATGAAGAAGGCGATGGAGGAGAAAGGAAATACCTTCAGAGAAAAGCACTTCAAAGAGCCTTGAATAGTGGGGAGAAAATAAGACGGCTAAAAGAAAATATGATAAAGTGGGATGATAAAAGAAAAGGGAAAAGAATAAATATTGGGTTTTATAACCCTAATGATCGAACGAAATGACGAATGCCACAGTCGTTGCGTGGAAGCGGCATAAGGAACAGACTCAGGTAATGAGTGCAATCCTAGAAAAGTGCTACAACGCCTCGATTTAGGCAAAGTTCTCAAGCACGCTAGCCCGTGGCGCTGGAAGAAATAGACACGTGTGCCTGCACAATCACGACTTTTCTAAGGAAAGGATAGCAAGCATTAAATGCTCTGAAAAGCAGGTACTATCTCTTGGGAAAAACAAGAGCGATATCGCAAGAAAGGAGATAACGCAAGATGGCGTTGATTAAAAGAATAGCGTTGGGTTAACGCGAAAAGGCGGAATGAAAATCAAATAGCAATCAAATACAAGTATTGTCGCACAACAAGGCATTATTACAAGACAAAGAAACAAATAAGCGGAAAATCTTCTAAATAGAGCAACCTCGATTAATCATGGGCCCTCGCGAGCATCGCGATCACCATTCCTCCGCTTTTCTCCAGAAGAAGGAAGATCTCCCTCACCTTCGCCCAAATCCTTCAGTCTCTTGGAAGCGTAATCGGTCAGCACTGACGAGTCAACAGTTCCCTGGCGATAGAGACTCATAAATTCAGCGATACAAATATCCATGGTCTTGTTCTTCCACTAGGCTATCTTTGAAGGCACTTTGGCCAAATCCGCATCACGAGATGCTATCTCTTCGCGAAGGAAGATATTCTTTCTGTCAGCTACCACCAATTCCGCCTCCAGAAGGTCTATCTTAGCCTTCCCTTTTGATCTTTCTCGAGCAAGCTCAGCGCGACAGTCGTCCAACTCCGCCCGGGTCCGCTCCTGAAGCTGCGACAGCTCCGTTACCTTCCCTAAAGCAGCATCTAGTTCTCCCTTTAAATCAAGAGAAGGTTGAACCTTGTCACGATGATCCTCAAAAAAGTAGTTTAACTCGCGGAAGCAGGCCAGCATGTCAGTCAGAAGACGTGAATGGCGTACGTCTGGAGGACGCCGCAAAAACTCTTCTTTGTCCTTCGAAGAAGTAAACATTTGCCCCACTATCGGGCCCACTGGTTCCTCTCGCGATGACGGGTCCGATACCCCTAAAGCACGGAGACCGTCGGAACCAAGGGAAGACAAGTCCAGCTGATAATCAATGGGGCCTTGAAGACCTTGAGGGGAAAGGTTGGCAATATAAGGAGGAGAGCAATTTTTTGCAGAATCACCAATGCCCGAAATCGAAGAAAGAAACAAAGGCTGAGGCTTCCGTGGAGGAGAAGCGATGGGATTCGGAGTTGGTAAGCTCACATCTGGAATAAAGGAGCGAATAGGGGATCTAGGACCGCCAGACACCGAGGGAGAGCCCACCGCTGCCGAAGCCTCGTTAACCTTGGGAGGAATGGCAGAGGGCACCTTGGTAACTTCCGTCACTGGCAAGGGACCTGTAACGTGCGAGGCGTCAACCTCCTCGGAAGGAACCCCATTGATTTCCTCCACGGAAGGAACTGGTGGGTCAGATTTCTCTTTGCGAACTCTCTTTACGAGACGCTCCATTTTGGTAGCGATCTCTTCGCTATCGTCCTCGGTTGACTCTGCTGCAGGATCACCTTTTCTGGACCTAAGTTTCATTCGTTGGGCAAGGGTGGCATGGCGCAGCTCGGAACCAGTATCCATGCTTCCGCTGTCACTGTCAACCTCTTCAATCACGGGATTACTTGGGGCCACTCTCTTACCGCGAGACGGTAGCCAATTCTCAAGGAAATGGGAAGGTCGGGCAGATGTGTTGCGTGTCGCGACGGTTTTGTTTCTCCTTCCTCGCGGCGGAATAGGTGGACGACTAGAGCCTTCGGGTGGAGGAGAAGGAGGTAATGTCTGAAGCAGCACCACGTTTAGAGGAATGTCACCTTCCTCGGAGGATCGACCCTCAGCGTTACCTGCCGATAAAATATTTTAATATGACAAGAAAGTCGAAGCGATAAGGCGATAAAAGAAAAGACTCACCAACGACACACTCTGACAAAGGCCTGAACCGAGCAAATTCCCGAATGCGGAAAGGCCCTTCTATTTCTAATAAGGCGTTAACATTGGATACATCCATACTAGACAGCACATCTGGTTCTCGCCAAGCGGCACTAGTAATCTCTCGGTTGAAACCACCGCGCCAATACCGAGAGGGCAAGCGAAGGGTGAAGAAGCCATTCTTCTAGTTGTCCACATTCTCTTCGAAACCTTGAAAATTCCGCCAGAAAAACCGGACAAGAGCACCATTCCATCTTGGGGTAATATCCACTAAGCAGTTGTGACACCTCAAAGTGAAAAACGTGCGGAACAGATCGAGCGATGGAGCGAAAATATGCTTCATCTCACACGAGCGAAGAAAGGCGTAAAGCCCACACCAGGAAGGTGGGGTTATTT
The DNA here is from genome assembly GCA_963691705.1 of Viola odorata. Classification (NCBI taxonomy): domain Eukaryota; kingdom Viridiplantae; phylum Streptophyta; class Magnoliopsida; order Malpighiales; family Violaceae; genus Viola; species Viola odorata. The sequence continues at coordinate 48,048,104 of OY829541.1, read as the reverse complement.
GAACGGGATTGAGATCGTAATGGTTTAGCAGTTTCATCAGAGAAGTATGAAGCGGGAGACGAAACCCGTAGGTAAACATCTTGAAATAAACCAACCGGAACGTCCCCCACATGGCATCAGTGAGCCGAGTATCTTTCAATGGGACAAAGGGGCGATATCCCGTGGGAAAAGTGATACCGTTCTCCTCTAACTCAGCCCTCAAAACCTCATTACAATAAAAAACACTACGAGCTCTCCTGACTTCGGGATCTAGAGGATTTTTGATAATTGTAGAGGGCCTAACGCGAGACATAATGGAATGGAAAGTAAAGCTATGGCAACAGAGAAGCAAAATACATGGAGCAGAGAACCAGTGAATCGGCCGTCGGCACCGGCGAGCAATTGCAGTAAAATCCCTTGAGAAGAAAGAAGCACAGAAGAAAGGAAATACGAAGAATTTTGAAATATTAGCAAAAAATACTAAAAGAGAAGAGTAAACTCCTTATAAAGGTTAAACCTAAAAAAGGAACAGCCTGTCAAAATAAAACACGTGCAGAATGGAAAAGGACGCGTGGATAGTCATCAATGTCTTTTGGGAGAAGACAGTTACTGACTGAAAACCGAAAGGCGGTTGCGTCAAGCGAAAGGCCTACTCCCGCAATAATCCTGGAAACATAAAGAAAGAAAAGCGACAGAAGAGCGAAAGGAAATAAAAATGTCATTTTATTATTTGGGAAAGCCATACGGCATCTACAAAGAGGCATGGTATGCCCAACTATTCGCCGTCAGACCAGGAGATGCCGTAGCAGTAGACCACGTTATCATCATCTTCACCTAAAGGCGATGGATCCTCGCCAGCGAAAGGGAAAGGTTCCTTAACCTTCTCCCCCACTCGTGTGGATGATCGATCCGACTCCTCCTTGACAGACGGCGACACCGCTTTAACAGCTGAACAGGCGGAAAGAGCCCTTGGCGGTGACTCGTTAGAAAGGAAAGACGTTTCTTTCCCCTTCGAAGAGAAAGAAGCAAGAGAATCAAAAAACGATTTAGATGCCTTCGCAGCATCTTTCCTCCGCCTCTTGCGGCACCGTCGGCGAACAGGCGGCCTCCAGGGAGGCGACGGAGGAGGATTATCTAAGTCAGGAGAAGTTGGAGGAGTTGGTGGAGAATCTCGGGCGAACGTATCTAAAAAATGAGAATCGGCCATGAGATCACAGAATACTAATCAGAGGAAAAAACAGCAATGAGACGAAGAATAACGAGGGGAAGAAGATCCCTTAAATAGCCAGAAAATTGGGAAAAAGGATCTTCTATCTTCCAACCCGACTCTTGAGAGAAGACACGTGTACAGCCTGAAGTGCGGATATGGGTTTACAGTCACGCCTGTTGAGATTTTCCCCTGATCGAGGAAAATTGCAAAATCGCCCAATCAGTTGCCAGGACAACAGCGGCGTAGATTTAATACTGAACAACCAATCAGAAAACCACCCAGTTGCTGAACCGTTTTCAGTTGGGCTAAGAATATCTCCAAGAAAAAAAGGCAAAGGGCGCATTAAAGAAGAAGAACAGTTGCAAAATGGCGTACTAAAACCAGTTTATTTATTATGGCCTAGGGGCCGGAAAGTACATTTACATGCCAGGAGGAAAAGAGAAAAGGCCCAAAGGGAGCCATCGCTATCAGGCATCAGAGCTAGCGTACTCAGGCACTTCGGGAAGGTCTCTCAGAGAATCCATGACCAGAATCAGATCATGGGAGGTGGCTCTCATCCCCTTCAGGCAGCACCCCAGCATATCCTTGCGCTGCTGCAGCATGGCAATCACCACTTGAATCCGAGCGATGGAGGCAGCCAGCTTTGACACGCTCTCCAAAGGACTGAAATCCTCCAGAGACGTGGCTCCCAGCCTGGAATGAAGAGGGGTCAGCATTCCTTGCAGCTCCAGGATGTCCTCAGAGGTCTTGACTAGCATGTTCTCCAGGAACCCGACGTCGCCATCATTGAGGTTCTTGAGAGAATGGCCCTTGGAAAGGAGGAAATTCTTAGTCAAATGATCCATGATGTGAATTGCCAGAGATGAGGAGAACGTGGGTGGAGAAAGTTCCCCAATTTATAGGCCCCAAAGAGAGGCCTTGGAAAGAACAAAGAGGTCCTCAAAAGGCGAGCCGTCTCGTCACCCTTAAGGACTGATAAGCCTAAAGCAGAATCAAAGGTTGATGCTCGTATGCTATCCGCGACATGGATGCTCGAAAGGATGCGAGATAAAATATGGAAAAATGCCAAAAGGCACGATATCACGGGTAGCCATTACGTAAAATCCATATGGTTACCGGTATCCACAGTGTAAGGCCGCGTTGATGTCGCAGGTGGCCTTAGACGCGTAAAACCTCGTCGACATCGCAGGCATCTGGTGGTATAAAGTCGCGCTAATTGTAGGCAGCTGATGGCGTAAAGTCGCGATGATATCGTTGTTTCCTTAAGCGAAAGAGGAGAACGGGGCCCGCGTGACCTCAAACTCCTGTAAGTACAAAGTTTACTAACTTCTCTATAAATGTCTATCTCCTCCGTATGTTTTCAGTACACTTGAAAGGATGATGGACCTGGAACGAATGCAAATCCACTACATGACCTGGTTGCAGTCCTTGGCGGTATCACAAATGACCCATCAGCAGCCCTACTATGACATGAATAAAGTTGAGACTCCGTAAGCCCTGACAAGAGGCCAAACAGACTAACATCGCTGGGCGAAAGCAATGCCCTTATGATCACGAGCGTAATAGCAACGTCTCTCGTGGACCTCTTAACGCCTCAGAAAAATAGGTCTCTAAATAAGAATGAAGGACGGAATCCGCTTGTTCACTGGAAAGCTTCAGAACTAAGTTCCAGCTCATCACTTAACACGGTTAACGTCGAGCAGTCAGAGAAACTCAGAGATCCTGCAGACATACCGTCCCACGAAAGAACAAGTTTCATCTAAGATTTCAGACATGGATAACCCTTGGTAAACACTCGGGCTCGTTTTCAGTTGGGCTTATGATAACAATCAAGACAGTCCTAACGGTGCTACCACGCTTGCCGCTCCCGCCGGGACGATTTCCCATAAGACCCGTAAGATATCTTCATATCGCCCGAGAATCAGCGAAGGATTCCTAGGATGGTCGACATCAGTGGGGGGGACTCACGCGACTCTATACGCACGACACCATCCCATCCTAGGGACCCACTAGCTTATCGCTCCCGGCAGCCCGTCCGATATCGCTCATGACGTCATCCATCGGTATCGCTTGTGACATCACCATCAGACATCGTCTGGATTGTTATCGTCAGGTATCGCTGAATAAGCCTATAAATACCCCCCCCCCCCCTCCGGCGCTTTGCAGGTACATCCGGCACCGACCGCCACCGTTCCGATCAGGCACGACTCCGAATCTTACAAGATCGACATTGAATCTTATCACATCCGTTCCTTTCTAGAGCATGCTGGCTTTTACAGGAGGTTCATTAAAGATTTCTCGAAAATCACCCAGCCAATGTGTCGTCTATTGTAAAAAGATACTGATTTTGTATTCGATGACAAGTGTAAGGAAGCGTTCGCCACTCTAAAAGCCAAGCTTACATCTGCACCTATTATTAGATCCCCCGACTGGTCCCTCCCCTTTGAAATCATGTGCGACGCCAACAATCATGCGCTTGGAGCCGTCTTGGGGCAGACGAAGGACAAAGAACACTATGTGATTTATTATGCTTCCAAATTACTTGATCCTGCCCAGCAAAACTACACAGTCACCGAAAGAGAACTCATGGCTGTCGTTTACGCCCTAGACAAGTTTCGTCAGTACCTGCTGGGCACTCACGTCATCGTCTACACCGACCATTCTGCCTTTAGGTGCCTCCTGACGAAGGTAGATGCTAAACCACGCCTTATCCGTTGGATCTTGCTCCTCCAAGAGTTCCATCTTCTCATCAAGGACGAGAAAGGTGCAGAGAATGTGGTCGCAAACCATTTGAGTAGACTTCCTACCCAAGATGATAATTCTCTAGTGCCAATCAGGGATGTCTTCCCTGAAGAGCGTCTCTGTCTTGCCCAAGCTGTCCAGTTTCCATGGTTCACAAATATTGTAATTTTTTGTGCTACAGGCTCTTTCCTTACGGATGCATCACCCAGCGAACATACCAGAATTCGGAAGCAAGCGAAATACTACATTTGGGACAACTCCTACCTATGGAAGCATTGCTTCGACCAAGTGGTTAGGCATTTTGAGGAAGTGCCCTCAATCTTAAAGTTTTGTCACTCTTCCGTAGAGGGAGGCCATTTTGATACCAAAAAGACCGCAATGAAAGTTCTCGAAGCGGGATTCTTTTGGCCATCCCTATTCCGTGATTGTTATATGTATTGTGCGTCTTGCCCTAGATGCCAAAGTACAGGGAATATTGGAGCACACAACCAGATACCCTTGACAGGTATCATCTCTTGGGAGATCTTCGATATCTAGGGTATTGACTTTATAGGGTCATTCTCGAATTCTTTTGGCAACACCTACATCCTCCTCGCTGTCGACTACGTTTCCAAGTGGGTCGAGCCCAAGGCAACCAAGACGGATGACTCAAAGGTAGTCGTCGAATTTCTACGCTCCAATATCTTTAATCGATTCGGTACCCCACGCCCCCTAATTAGTGACCGGGGCACCCATTTTTGCAACCGAATTGTCTACTCCCTCCTCCATAAGTACGGAGTGACTCATCGCGTCTCCACCGCTTATCACCCCCAGACGAATGGGCAAGCCGAAATTTCCAACCGGAAAATCAAAGCAATTCTTGAAAAGACAGTCAATCCATCACGGAAGGATTGGAGCACGAAACTTGGAGATGCTCTTTGGGCTTACCGGACCGCCTTCAAAACCCCAATCGGGATGACTCCTTATCGACTTGTCTATGGCAAGCTGTGTCATTTGCTAGTGGAGATTGATCATAAAGCCTTCTGGGCCATCAAGCAGGTCAATACATATCTAGGGCAACCCGACCAAAATTGTCGCTTGCAAATCCAAGAATTGGAGGAATTAAGAGATGATGTCTACGAGAATGCCCTCATCTACAAAAACAAAATGAAAGTTCAACACGATAAGCTTCTGGTCCCCACATCTTTTGCTGTTGGACAAAGTCCTATTATACAACTTTCGTTTGCGTTTGTTCGCAGGAAAATTGAAATCCAAGTGGACAGGTCCCTATCTGGTTACCACGGTTTATGACCATGGAGCTGTCGAGATTCAGAGCCTAGACACAGGCGTCGCTTTCAAAGTAAACGGTCATCACTTGAAGTCATTCTATGAAGGTTTCAAACCCTTCACAACCGATGAAATGAGGGTGGCAGACCCACCAGTCTTGCCCTAGATGTCTAACATTGTCCAGGCCTGGACGAAAAATATGGCCGGTCAGGGAGGCATTCCACCCGCCTCATTTATTTTTTTTCTTTCCTCATACCTCTTTCTTTTAATAATTATTTCCGTTATTCCTTTCTTTTGTTTTATTTGGTTTTTATTATTTCCTTAACTTTCTTTATTCCCTGCCTTTGTTTTTTTTCCCTCCTCTCTCTCATCCTTTTCAAATTTTGAAAAGGATAATGTTCACTTTTTGCCACGCATCCAGATCCGCGTCCCAGCGCGCCACGCGTTATCCAGAATCCGCGTCTCCCAATCCAAGTGCGCCGCGCCTCAACGCGTCATTCAGATCCAGAGTGACCACTCCCAGCGCGCACGCGTCAACGCCCACTCTTAGCGCGCCACGTGTCATACCCGTTCCCCTCCTCATCACTTACTCATTTTTCTTTTTTTTTAATTTTCCTCCCACCTTTCAACATCCACCTTTCTCCCTCACTCCATCTTCTTTCCTTGAAACTCTAGCCACACACCAACCAAACATCATGTCCCCCAAGAAACCCACCCGAATCAAAATGGTGGCCCACAAAACCGGAGCCACAAGCCGCCGACCAAAAAAGCCAATCACCAACCGCCTCCCCCTCGCCGTCAGCCGCCTCCTCCCAATCTCGCCGCACCGACCTTGGGCAGAAAGGAGGAGAAGACGCCGCCGACGACCACGACGAACCGTCCCACTCCCAGACGTCATCCGATGGAGAGCTAGAAGTCACCGACTCCAAGCCGGCGACCCACACCATCACCATATCCGACCGGTCGGTCCAAAAAAAGCCCGGACCTCGGCATCTATAAGTCGTCGGCGCCGACCCATGAGCAAGCAACCGTCGTCGAAGAGGAAGCCATCGACGAAGAGGAGGAAGAAGTGGTCTTGCGCAAGAGGAAGCCCAACACCTCTGTCCGTGAAGATAGAGGAGCCCGCCGGAGAACCGTCAGCGCCGGCGAGCAAGAAAAGCAAAGTGGCCGAAAAGGAGAAAGGAAAGGCAAAGGCCACCAGTCCCCGAAAGTCTAAACGAAAAACTGAATCTTCACCAATGTCTAGATCTATAAAATCTCGAGCCACCTCGCCCACACCAGCTTCAAATCAGGTGACATCTGAACTCGCCGACCTAAAAGGTTGGCTTACTTTTGATGATAAGCCCTCTCTAGACAGACTTGTTGCTTTTCAGTCAAAAGGTGTTAGCCCCGTGTGCGAGCCTTGATTTTTTATTTTTGGACCAAATGGGTATAGGCTCTCGAGTTAGAAAGCTTGTAAAAGGTATTGGGTGGGAAGCTTTGTTCTTTCTGGAGCACCCGACTTTTTCCGAGCTCTCACTTGAGTTCTATTCCACATTTTAGCTTGCATCGGACCAATTCAAACCTAAGGGCAAGACTGATCTGAGCCTATCAACCCCAGCGTTGTTAATTTTAGGCTGATGGGAAAATGATCTAAACTATCTGTTAATGAGTTGAATTGTGTGTTGGGTGTTGTGAGTATCGATGAGTTAGAGTCCTCTGCCTATAGATCTGCCCATACTGTGTACCCTAGTGATTTTGATGCTAATGTTGCTTTTCAAGAGCTAACCGACGATGAAAATGCTGAGTTCAGCCCTAAATTTTCCAAGGGGCACGAGATTTCTGACCCTACCCTAAGGATCTTGCATCAATTTCTGACCCTTACCTTCTCAGGCAAGATCCATTCATCTGGCCAGTTGTCGATGCAAGAGCTATTTTTCTTGTGGTGTATGATGCATGAGGTTAGGCTTAATCTTGGGTTTTGGTTTGCTACTGTTGTTGCAACTGTCCAGGCCATATCTCGTAGTCCTGTTATGGGGTTGTTAATCACTCGTATTGCCATAAACTCGCATAATTTGGATTTAATTTCAAGCAATCTGTCTGCACCACTTGACTTTAAAATGCTAGACCCCAAAACCCTTGACGGGATGGGGCATTTGTGTGTCTCACAGCGTGTTTTGATGTTTAGTTCAGGTTGTACACCGGTGAAAGAGCAAGCTTTCGGCACTAAGCATGGAGGAAACTTCATTTACCCGACTCTTGCCCAGATCGAGCATCCAGGCCAAACCAGCTCTGCCCCAGACGCTCCAACCGATCCTGCCCAAGACGATCCACCTACTGCTTCAGCCGCCCGGGATGTTCATCCTGCCCTCCTTGTTGCCGCAGCAAAGACCAACAGCCTCCTTCGATCCATTCTGAAGCAACTACAAGACCTGATGACGGAAGTTGCAAGGCGCAACCTTCTGCCTTTGTAGTGGCTCCGACAATGCACTATCGCCCTAGGGCACTTCACAACATTCTCCTATCCCTTCCCCCTTCTCCTTGAACTCCTTTTATTATTTGAACTCTCTTGTTTGTTTTGTGCATCTCCCTCGCATTGAGGACAATGCGAAGCCTTAGTGTGGGGGACGATTTATGTGTTTGTGTGATATTTTAGTATATATGTTTGACTGCATGCTTTGTGTATGTTTGACTGCATGTTTTGTGCAAAAACTTAATTTTTCAGATTTTCACTTTATAGGATTTTGTTAACTTTTTAGCACTGCTCAATTTTAAAACCCCCTTGTATGGACACACTTTTGACTTATGAGCGCATAGAAATAAACTGCCTTTCATGTTAGTCTTGCCCAGGGCTCTTATAACCTGCATCTTGCACTAAACATCATCAATCATTTATAGCACCTTGTGAACATTTGAGACTAAATAGTTATATTTTTCATGTGTGATTCAATGCTTAGCTAAGCACTCAACTAGGTTTGCATGAGACCCCTGGGTATGGGCACCATCAGTCTTAGGAAAGCAACAAAAAGACGAAAAAAATGAACTTTGCATCTTTGTGTCCTTTTCTTTTTCTTTCTATCCTTCCTCTCTTTTTCTTCATTTAGCCCTCGACACCCTTTTTCGTTTAGCCCCCGACATCTTCTCATTTTCTCTCTTCTTTAACCACTTGTTCTCACTTTCCTTGATCCCTTTTCCTTGGTAGGTGAGCGGTACTTGTCATAGGTGGCGGGCTAGATGATCAGCAAATTCCAAGTGTGGGGGAGACCGACAAGAAGGTGTAGATGCCGAAAAAGGGCTAGGGCAAAATCATCAAGCTAATCCAAAAAGAAATCAAGCCCTAGCCAAAGTACTTTCATCAAGTCTTAGCTGAAGTAAGTTGGAAAAACCCTCAAGCTAATTTAATCTTCATCAGCTGAAGTAGTTGTCAAATTCGTGTCTCTCTTTGTTATCAATTAAAAATAAATAAAAAATAAAAGAAGAAAAGAAAAGAAAAGAAAAGAAAATTTCATCTGGTTTTAAAATAAAATAAGAGAAGGCAAAAGTACGAACCACAAGAATGAAGTATTATCAACATGGTTTCTAAGAGAAGAACTCCCCCCCAGAAGAACAATTTCGTCTAGCCCTCGACTATCTGCCCTTGACGGATACTGCCTCACCGCGTCGTCTCCTTCCTCACCAAGGAATCCTTCCAGGGTTTTTCGTTCTATTATCCTTTTCTTTTTCTTCCTCTTTCGCTCTTTGTATATAATCTTTCTTCTTGCTCTTCCCATTTTCTTTCTTTCCCTTTTCTCTTCAAATTCTTCATCTTCTCTTTACCCCTCTTTTCTTTTACTCCTTTTTATGATGCAATGTTCGTTTCTGATTGTTGATTGACTAAGCATGTGGATTTTAACTCGGGTTGATGTGCAAACTATGTTGTGTGAATTGTTAATTTGCATACTTGAGTGATTAAACACCGAGCCTAGTTGAGTGTGAGTGTAAACACTTTACCCGGTGAGGATTGTTAATGCCAAGTCTGATGTGGTAAAGTTTCTTCGTTAGGGTCGTTATCCTAATGATTTGATGTAGATTTATCTAGATAGAGTATGTCTTGGCATGGTCAGGACTGATTGTTTGGTTTGTTAACTCTTGTGCTATGGTTGGTTATGCTTGTCTATGTCTTGGGGTGTGTTTTCCGTTTTGATTGCTCGAGGGCGAGCAATGGGCAGTGTGGGGGAATTTGATATGGTGTCTTTTTTATGCATGTTTTTCCTTCCTTTTAAGTCCAATTTTGATACTACTAATTTGGCTTGTTTTCCAACTACTTTGCAGATTTGGACTAAAGGGAGAAACTTGAGGAAAAGCGCGCCATTTGGATGCATTTCTACTGATCTTATTTCGTCGAGCCCTAGATGTTGTTTTGTCGTCGAGGCCTATCCATCCTTATGCCGCCGGGACCTAGATGACATCTAATGTCCAGGCCTAAACGACGCACGTGCATGCTTCTTTCCGGATGACGCTTGATTAAAGATGCTAAAAAGATTCTAGCAGGATTCCATGCCAAGATCAGCCAACTCAGTAGAGAATATTCCCCTCTACCATTTTGTCCCGGGGTTGTTAGGCTATATATAGGACCTTAACTTTTAGGTTAAAGGAGGTTTTTCTTTAGAATATTTTCCAGATTTTTAGGGTTTGCAATCATTGTAGCCGCCTCTCTTAACATTGGGATCCGTTCTTTGTTTATTTTTCCAGAAACCGAAGCCCCAAGCTCCGGTTGGTTTTTAATCTAGATTTTTATTTTCATATGCACCTCTTCTCAGTTTATGTTGCTTTCTCCATCCATTTTGTGTATGAATTCTAGCATGAGTGGCTAAGTCTCTTAGTCTTGGCAGGGGTGTTTTAAGGATTGCAAGAGGATAGTTGGGAGGTCAAAGTGTTCTTAAAACGTTTTCATTATTGTATTCGCTTTCTTGCCATTTTATTGTCATTTCGTGTGAGATTTGTTGGTAGTTTGATCATCTATTTGCATGTTTCTCATGAATATTGTCATTTCCATGGTGATAACTAACGTGAGGCCATGGAATAGAGTAGACACCTAGTCCAGAGTCACCATGTCGTTTGGTCTAATCTGGCTAGGGCAAGAAACCGGTTAGGGCAGACTTCTCAGTGTCTAGCCCTAGACGTGTCTTCTCTCCACTTCACGGGTCTGCGTGTATGACCCATAAGCGCACCTTGGACGCAGTGTCACGGCCACTCCCATAAGCGTACCTTGGGAGTGACTTCTCTTAAGAAGAGAAGTAGGGGATCCACGTGAAAACAGGATTCCTATAGCACGTCTATTGCGTGAAAACAGTCTATCCTTGCATCAATGACCGACTAGACCTCGACGCAATCCTCCGTTTACCCCCTGCTAAGATTTCTCCTTTTATCTGATCTATTATCTTTACTTACTTCGTTATCACCTTTATTGCAACTGTTTGCCTTTACCATTTTTATTGTTATTCTCCTGCTTTATTTTCGTTCCCGTTTTATTTAATTATTCTGTTTGTCTTTTATTACTTGTTATTTGCATTTTCATTTTCTGTCTCAACATCAACTGTCATCGTTGGTTAGATTCGTCTACACCAACCAAAACCCCCCTGTGTTACTTTTATGTCTATTGCATTTTCGTCCTCATCAAACATCTAGGGCAAGATTAAATCCAGTTCTTCATTTTCTCTGTGGTTCGACCCTGACTTGTCGCTATATACATTAATTTGTGCATCTAGCCTTTCAGGATTATAAATATCATATTTGATCGCGTTTCGACGGCGCATCAAAGCTCAACCCCTCTCTCCTTTTTCTTCTTTCCTTTCTTTTCTTCTTTCCAGACTAATTCTTTCCTTCCTTTTCTTTTCTTTTCTTCTTCTTTCTTTCCTTTCTATTTTATTCTTTCCCTATCCTCCTCCTCTGCTACGTTCTCTCCTTTTTCTTCTTTCCTTTCTTTTCTTCTTTTCTTTCTTTTTTTTCTATTTTTTTTCCCTATTCTCCTCCTCTGGTACGTTCTTTCTTTTTTCCTCTCTTTTCTTATTTCTTTTCCTTTTCTTTTCTTCCCTCCGCAGCTCGGCCACGCCCGCGACGGTTGGCGGAGACGGAGGGTTTGGTGGTTGTGTGGTGTGGGTTTGTGTGGCTGGTGTTGGTGATGGATTTGTGGTGGGTTTCGGCAGAGGTGACGGATTTGGTGAATTGGTGATGGGTTTGTGATGGTGGTGATGGATTTGAGTGAATTGGTGATAGTGGTGACGGATTTGGGTGAATTGGTGATGGGCAGTGACGGATTTTGGGTTCAAGGGAAAAGAACGAAGAAGGGAATGTGGGTTTTTTAGGGTTTTTGTCGGGTCTCGGGTCAAACCCGAATAGACCCGATCCCGACCCGACAATGATCGGGTCGGGACCAAACCCGATCCCGGCCCAAAATGGGTCTAATTTCTGGACCCAATCCCGGGCCGAATTCTCGGGTCCGGGATCAGGTCTCGGGTATAGTTGACACCCCTACATAAAAGCATCAGTTACCGCCCTCATTCCTTCCCACTTGTACCATTGGCATTTTTTCGTACCCATGCTCAATTCCTTTTACAAAACAACATTTCTTTCTTGCTCACCTTCCACTGCCGCTTTCAAACCACACAGCTCTAGGGCATCCTTTGCCATTCGGTTAGTCATTGCTTTGGTTTTCTCTGACATATCTTCGTACTTAGCCTGGTAATGTGCTTCACCTTTCTAGGCAATCTCTAAGGCCTCTAGAACTTCTTGCAATTTTTTTCTGCAATCTCTTGAGGGAAATGGTGAACTTAGCAGAGTGGGCAATGAAATGGCAGAAGAAGGGACAGCTGGATCAAATAATAGATCAGGCTCTTGTGGGGAAAATTAGACCAGATTCACTGAGGAAGTTTGCAGAAACAGCTGAGAAATGCTTAGCTGACTTTGGGGTCGACAGGCCTTCTATGGGAGATGCCTTGTGGAACCTGGAGTATGCCCTTCAACTTCAAGAGGCAGTTGTACTCGACAATCCTGAAGATAACAGTACTAATATGATTTCTCTATAACCGGTCTTGCACAAAAAACCTCAAACAAGACCACCCTAAATGAATAGACATCTGATTTCTCTGTCAGTTGTTGCCTTCTAAAATACTTGGGATCAAGGTAGCCAAAACTTCTCTTCACTCCTGTGCTAACATGAGTTTGATCAAGTTCAGGTCCTGCTTTTGAGAGCCCAAAATCAGCAACTTTGGACATAAGATTTTCATCAAGCAAAATATTTGCGAATTTAACATCGCAATGAATGACTGCTTTTGCGTCGCTTGTGTGAAGATAATGAAGCCCTCTGGCTGCTCCAATACAAATTTCAAGCCTTTGTTTCCAACTCAAGTTGGGAAAACCTGAGCCGTATAGGTGACCCTTGAAAGTTTCGTTCTCCATATATTCATAGATTAAGATCATATCATTTCTCTCATCACAGTATCCAATTAATGAAACCAAGTGGCGATGATGGAACTGAGATAACATCTCAATCTTAGTCTTGAACTCTGCAAGTCCTTGTTGTGAACGTGGATTTCCTCTTTTAACAGCCACCTTTGTGCCATCATTTAGAACACCCTTGTATACCTTCCCAAAACCACCAATTCCAATAACCCAGCTCTCATCAAAGTTGTTGGTTGCCTCTTGAACTGCCACGAGAGGAATGCGATACCTCAAATTAGAATCAATACTGTTGATTGTTCCATTAGAGTATTTGCTGCCCACAGTGTGTGAATGCCCTCCACTAATGGACAGGGGAACCATGTCTTTGACTGGCCTTGGCGTGCCAACCTGCTTCTCTTTTGGCACAACAGAAAGAAAATTCCAGCCAGTACAACCACTAATGCTGCCCCAACACTCAAGCCCACTATCATACCGACATTCTTCCTTGAACCTGAACCTGAACCTGCAGGAGCTGGACCACTAAGGCTGCCATCAGAATTGTTCATTTTCATGATCTCAAGGCCATTAAGGAGGGCATCAGGGTTAGCACCAGGTATAGAGGTAGATGGACCGATGCTTACACGAATTTTGTTACTAGTAATCAATGAAGTAACATAATCCCAATAAGATGCCGCGGCCAAAATGTTAAAGAATTTAGCATTTGGATTGAAATCCAGAGCAACAGCCACAGTGTTAATATAAATATTGAAGTAAAGCTGATTGAGACCTGTACTTAATATATCACAGAAGTGAAGCCGCACAAGATACTGATATCCTGCATCCACATTGAACTCCCAGGTCACATTCAAATTGTTGTTAGGATCACTTATATTCAACACGGTGGCAGTACCATAGACAGCATTAGGAGCAACATCCTCTGTTGCCTCACCATCTACATACTTGACAGCAACCATATTGGATATGTTTTTGGCAAGAGCCATTCCAACAAGAAAACTCTGGGCAGGAACCAAGTTCGCCAAAGGGTATCATTCTCAAAGGAAACTGTTGGCCCACCCATGTTTACCCTAAAGACCGTCTCCAGTGCCTGCCATGACAGGCCCTGGAATTGGCTCATTGGATTTATAGGAGTGGCATCATCCATGATGAGCTCATCATGGACTGAAACAACTTCCAAGGCATTTAAGAAGGCAAAGGAATTGTTGGAAGGAACGAAGGTGATCACAAGGTTGTTAGAGTTCACATTAACAGAAAACTCTTTAACAACAGAAGTTGTGCTGACGCTGAAATCGCTAAGGAGGGAATGGCTGTGGAAACACAAAAATTCGCCTTGCTCATGTCGTAATTGTTGAACACAAACGGGTAGAAATAAAGGCGGATCCAATGCCTCCCAGTTTGCTTAATCGAAAATGTGTATTTGGAGGTCTCATCGAAAATTCTGGCAGTTGAATAGAGTGGTGCATTCTCAGAGGAAGTGACAGATGCGGTGGTAGTAGCCAAAACTTTTTTTGGGGTTGAAAGAAACTTTGAGGCAGAATTATCAGAGACAAAAACACGGGTACCAACCTTAGTATCGGTGGATGATCCACAGTCTACCAAGTAATTGTCTACAGGAGTAAATCCACTCAAAAAATGTGCCAAACTCAAGATTGATAAAACCCAAATGGAAATTTCCGACACTCTATTACTCATCATAACGAACACGGAGAAGCTTAAAGGGGAATGGGGGGGAGGACTAGATCCAGGACAACTGCCAAATTTTAACAGCAATCAAAACCACATGATAATAGCTGAATAAGGAAGTGAAATCTAAGGCTAAAACAAAGAACTTCCCTTAATCAACCACAAACAGAGAGGCAAGAATGGAATCAATAACCATAAAGGGAACAGATCAAAGAGGGAAAAAGATTGCACCTTTAACACTTAGGCAGCTCCCTTACAATAGCGCAGACGGGCCCAGATGTGAAAACCCGGAGCAAAATTGCAAAAAGCTCGGTTACCCTTTTTGGAAAACTGAAAAGACTTGAACTTTGAATGGAAACGTGAGCAGAAAATGCTTAAACATGAGCATAAATCACGCAGCGCATTAGTTGGATTGAACTTGGTGACAACCTCAGACGTTGACAGAATCCTAGATATTTTATGGGCTATTATTAAAGTAATTCCAGGAAAAAACTAGCAAACAAAACAGGCAAAATGAATAGTGAAAGGGAAGCCAGGAGAATACAGAGTCGATCCAGCTAAGGGCTTAGAAGGGTTAGGTTTGGTCATTTGGGCCGCAAGTGGGAAACCGCTGCTCGACACCGCTGCTGAGTGCTGAGTAGGTAAAGAAGAAAAGCAAGGAAAAAATAGTAAAAAACGTCACTGAGCAAGAGAGAAGATGAAAGTTAAAAGGGGGGTGGTAAATTAGTAATGGCAGTGGAAAGAGAAAGAGCAAACTGACTTGTATTATTAATACAAAATTAAGTATAAACTACTCCCTCCGTCTTTTTTTATAAGACGTGAGGGAGTGAATCACCGTTATCAAGGGTATACTGACCAAGCTGTCAGTGGGAGTCAGTGGCCTTGCCACGTGTCAGCCGAGGCGAGCTTCTTCTTCCTTTTTTCTCTCCTTTCCTTTTCTCTCTCTCTTTTCTTTCCTTCTCCCGCTGTTTGTCAAAAATACTCCCTCTACCAGCGTTTTCTGTTCTCACCTTCGCCACGGAAAGGAGCGGAAGGACGTCGCGAGTCGGGAGCAGGTGGAAAGGCGCCATTCCGAGCTGTAGAACGCCGTCACGCGCCGCCGAAGGAAGGACGTCTCCGTCCACGCGCCGCCACGCTCCAGCGCGTGCGGCCTCCGTTCCGGCCGCCACCACCCTTGTTCTGTTCGCCTCGTCATTTCCGGCAATAATCTATGCTTGTAGCGCCATTCCGAGCAGCCAAACATGTTTTATTTTCGATTTGAAATCGGAGGAGGAAAGATGAGAGAGAAAAAAAAATTCTGATTTTGCTGACACCTTCTTTTCCATGGCAGAGATACTATGATCAAATATGGTCCTTTAATTTTTTCGTTTTCCTTTTTTACCTTGTATGACGCGTGGCTCAGCAAGGGAACGATGGGCGTTTTTGATAAAACACGAACTTAAGGGGCCGAAATGGCAACAACGTCAATTAATTGAAGGCAAGCGTTTTTTAGCTAGAACGACTGATAAAAAATGACGGAGGGAGTATTAATGTAGCGCATTTTCCAAAAAAAGTCCTTTTTTTTCCTACTACAAAAATTGGAATGCGTTTTGTGTTTTAACTCAAACCTTATATTTACCAACATTAACAAAAAATAATTAGTGCGTTTTTTTATAAAATAAGTCATGAATTCGATCGGTGCGAAATCAAATTTATAGATTTGAAGTCTTTTTTATATAAAAAAATGGTGAACATAAATTATACTTGGAGTAGTTTCTATATTCGGTTTGATTTTATAACTATCATTTAAAGTGCAGTGATTTAGTGGGCATACAATTATATACCGTTAGTTAGGGCGGTATATGGACGGTAGTTTCCTTATCTTGCCATGGTAATATTGATTGGTAGGGAATATGTAGGACAATTTAAGTCAAACACATCACCCAAATAAAATAAAATAAAAATATTCTAAGGTTTCTAAAATATAGACTATTATATATTTAAGTAGTATTTTAAAAACCGGACCGACCCGACGGTCGGACCGGTAAACCGGTGACTCAAGGAGGATTTTAGGTTGGTTCAGTTTTTGGACCGGACCTGCAATCGAACCGGAAAAAATCGGTCGACCCTGTTAGTTTTTACAAAACTGTTGAACCGGTCGACCCGCTATTAACCCGGTCGGGTCGATGTCAAACCAAAACGACGCCGTTTTGGAATTTTTAAATTTTTTTAAATTTTTAAATTTTTAAATTTTTAAATTTTTTTTAAATATAGAAAATTTGATGGGCCGGCCCATTATAGACACCGGTTCAATCATCTAAGCTCGAACGGTTCGCTGAGTTAACGGTTCACACTGTACCAACGGATCAATCCGGTTGAACCCGGTTGAATCCGGTCCAACGAGTTAGCCGGGTCGGTTTTTAAAACATTGTATTTAAGTTTCTGACGTTTGAGCCCCACACTAAGATCCCTGACGTATCAAGACGTTTCAAACATTAGTCCTTCCTTTCGTTTCATGTTGTGTCGTTAGTTGTTGATGTGGCAACAATCTCAATTTTTTTGGACTAACATACCCTCAGCTGAAAATATAAAATACAAGATCAATAATTCTAATAAAATAAAACACAATACATTTTCCAATTTCCCAAATCCCCTGACCGCTCGACAATCCAGATTCGCGCCTCACCTCAAACTTCTCTTCACATTCACTCACATCTTTTGACCATGTCGGATACACATCCTTATTCGGCAATTCAACCCCAATCCCCTCGCCCTTTTCATAATCCTGCCCACCCTTCCCCATCAAATCCAACCAACACGAACAAATCACACTCGGGAAACTTTTCACAATCTGACCATGCAAAATCTCTACAAATTAACCAAAATAAATCTATTCGGTTCAATTCAGCTAAGCTACCAACAACAATAACAAAAGACGATAACAAATCAAACAAAAGAAAAATCAGCATCTGACTCACCAGAAGTTAATGATACTGCACTTATTATTGAGAGAGAGAGAGAAGCTCTTATTACTCTCTCTCAAGTACTACGGACAGAACAAATTTATTCCTTCCTCCAACAAAGAAAAAAAATTGGGATTATTATGTTTTAGGGTTGGGATGAGGAGGAAGAATCCCAATAAACTGAAAAATCTAGATCCGTAAGTGTACTCTTATGTTATTATTACTGTATAAATAGAGAGAGAAAGGAAGAGTGAAAGAGATAACAAAAGAGCGATTCAATAGCTTAAGCTTAGCCCATTCTTTCTTTCTCCTTTTTTTTTCTTTTCTTCCTCTCCTTTTTTATACTCCCTCCGGTCGCATTTAACTGTCGTTTCGTGACCGGTCACACGGATTAAGAATCCACTGTGCGTGGGTATGTTATGACCATGCTGCCCTTCATTTAACGCCCGTCTTGTGCTACAGTGTTCTTCCTCTCACCAATTTCAGCTCGCGACCATTTCTCAATTCTCCTCCCAATTCCCTCCCAAATTTTCACCCAATTTCATTCCTAAACCCTAACCCCTCCTAAATTTGAAATCTTTTGCTTAAAAATTTTCAATTTCCCCCCTTAATTCGTTGCTACCAGTCCACAATACAAACTGACTTCCTCTGTTTTGCTTCCCACCCATCCTTCTCTATTTCTACAGCTGCAACATTTCTATTTCGATTTGCCAAGCAAAAAAAATAATGGATGTCAACGAATTCGATCCTATCCATTTGTTCCACAACAATCCATTACCTGTGGCAGAGCAATTTCATGTAAATGATTCAGCAGTTGAGCAGAACCCCCGAAATGAAGAGGATGTCGAAGTAGAAGAGGAAGAAGGTATGGGGCACGACGCGCTACATATGGACGATATCAATGAAGCTTCTACTGGGCAAAATGAAAACCCAACACTTGACGATGGGCTTCCAAGTTAAGTGTATTTAGAACTTCTACTTTTCATTTGAAGTTGATAAACTTTTGCATTTTTGCAATGATGTTGTGTTGTGATAATTGTAGGTGCTAGATTGAAAGAAAAAAAAAGCATTCGCAGCCTACAGTATGCTTCTTGAAAGGAGTGTGAATGGAAAGCTGGGCAAGAACACAACACAGGAAGTTGCTGATATTTTTCAAGTTAGTATTCGTTCAATTCAGCAGCTGTGGAAAAGAGGAAGGGAGTCGGACAACCACAATATTTCGCTTGCTAGAGTCAAGAATTGTGGCAGAAAAAAGGTAGAATTTGACTTCAACGAAATTAGAGATATTCCTTTAAGGGATAAACAACTCTTAAATCTCTTGCAACTGCCTTGGGTGTTTCGAAGACTTATTTGATTTCGAAGTTGAAATCTGGAGAGTTGAGGCTCCACGGCAACACCATAAAACCAACACTGATAGAGGCAAATCGAGTTGAAAGGGTTCGTCACTGTCTTTCAATGGTTGATCCAAACTCACCTCCAACTGGAAACACTTTCTCTGATATGCAAAATGTCATCCACATTGATGAAAAGTGGTTTCAAACAACAAGGAAGGTGCAGACGTATTACCTCGTGGCAGATGAAGATGAACCTGTAAGAATCATTAAGAGTACCAATTTCATCCCTAAAATAATGTTCCTTGCAGCTGTTGCTAGGCCTAGATTTGACTGTGATGGGAATTGTACTTTTGATGGTAAGATATGAGTGTTTCCACTTGTGTATGAGGTTGCTGCTCTTAGGAACAACTCAAATAGGATGGCTGGAACTTTAGAAGTTAAGCCAATTCAAAGAGTAGTGATTAGGCAATTCATGATTGAACATATTTTACCAGCTATTAAGGATAAATGGCCGAGGGATAGCCTCATGCAAATAATTATCATCCAGCAAGATAATGCTAAAATACATATACATGAGGATGATATTGATTTCCTAGCTGCAGTAAAGAGTGTAGGCTTGAACATTAGATTGTTGTGTCAGCCACCAAATTCCCTTGATTTAAATGTACTTGATTTAGGTTTCTTTAGAGCTATTCAATCCTTGCAAGAGAAGAAATGTGCAAATAACCTAAATCAATTAGTGGAAGCAGTGAGTAAATCTTTTTTGGAGTTTTCTGAGGTGAAGGCAGACAGTATTTTAATCACTTTACAGTCATGCATGATTGAAATTATGAGAATTATGGATTCCAATGCTTATAGAATTCCTCATATAAAGAAAGAACAGTTGGCTAGGCAAGGATTGCTTCCTCACAGCTTGTCATGTGATCCAATTCTGCTAGCAACTGCTGCTACTGATCTTCCATCATTACCTTGTAAGTCTGTGTGCTCTTGTCATTTTTAGTAAATGTAATGTTGAATGCATATTGACATTTTCTTGTTATTGTTATGCAGAAAATTGGGTGGAAGATTGCTTTATTCGATGGATGGCAGCTTTTTTGGGTTAGTTATTGGACATATTTATATACGTAGCTTGTTACTTTAGGTGGTAACTCTAGTAATGTGACTTAGGATTGAAGATATTTTGGTAGGACTCATTGTAATTTTTTGAAACTAGCATCTGTTTGCAACTGTTAGTAAATGTGAGAGATGTCACATTACTAACAGTCATTAGGCAAGCAGAGTTTGCTTTGTCTTACAAATACTACTCACATATAATGGGTATTGCATTTTGGCTACGAAAGTCCCCTTATAATTTATGCTGCTTTGATTGAGTGTTTATGTAAGTGTGTACTGCATTATGAGTATTGTCCTGTTTTTGCTGTGTAAGAGTGTTTATGTGTGAACCATTGAGAGTATTGGCCTGTTAAGTCTGTGTTTGACTGTTTATGTTTAAGTTTGGGTTTTTGTTATATGCATTGGTAGTTCTATTTTGCATCGTTAATCTCATTGGTATTTTTGTGTAATGCATTAGTTGTTTAAAATTAGATAGGAGATGGAT
This sequence comes from Viola odorata, assembly GCA_963691705.1. Lineage (NCBI taxonomy): Eukaryota > Viridiplantae > Streptophyta > Magnoliopsida > Malpighiales > Violaceae > Viola > Viola odorata. Next base: position 48,027,935 of record OY829541.1, on the reverse strand, counting down.
AGGGGTTGCAACTATTGCGTCTTGTGCATTGTGTAGTTTTATGAACCAATGCATTGCAATTCTAACAAACTGAAAAGCATTGGTTGATAGGGGTTGCAACTGTTGCAATGCATTGGTTCATTTTGTGTAGAATTGGAATTTCAATGCAACTGTGTGTAGTTTTAGAATTGCAATGCATTGGTTCGTTTTGTGTAGTTTAATGTGTTGCATGGATGTTGTGTTTGAATCAATTGTTAGGGTATAAAGTTGGTGTTGCATGTGTTGTTATTGCTCAATGTTTGACAGATGTGATTGCTTTTGCGTCTTGCAATGGAGATGAGGTTGTGATTGATTGAATGGTAGCTTTTCAGTTTCATTTAACTTCTAACAGTTACAAAGAGAAAATAAGGCTTTGGTTGACACGATGAGAAGGAGGATTGTATTGCAATTGCAACACACAAAGAGAAGATATGTTTCCAACTGCAACAAGGCAACTAATTGTTGAGTTCCCAAAACCTGTGTAGTTACCCAAGCATTGTGTCGTTCCATCCTTTGCTTTATTAATTGAACCTAACCCTTGGTAACCCTAATGAAATCCTATAAATACCACCCTCTGCTTATGCAATTATCGCCAACCTTTCACTACCATAACTTCTCTCTACTATCAGCTCATCTCTCTTGCTTTGTTTCTCATCGTAATAGAAAGGTGGAGCTCCTAGATCTTTCAGACCTAATCTCAACTCATCTGGAGGCAGACACTGTCCAGATGGAGAACAGGGGTCTCCAGACCACAGCTGATATCAAAGAGCTCGAAGAGGCACTGGAGGAATTGAAGGCAAAGCAGGATGCTATACTGGAAGATGAGGAGCACGAGGGACTGGCACTGACTATAATAGAGTCATATGGCAGGGCTATCAACTCTCTCACACTCTCAATTACTCATATGAAGCAAAAGAGAGAGGTGTTGAATCTGGCACTTAGGAGTATGAGGGTTGCTGCTCAGGAACTCAACAACTTTGGCAATGCCATTCCAGGCATCTCAACCATCTCTGATGCATCTGATTCTGATTAGTTAGGGTTTATCTGATTCTGATTAGTTAGGGTTTATGTGAACTATCTACTCCTTCCTCCATGATATCCACTCCTATGTCTCTATGTAATTGGAATGGATAATAAATAAAAGTAATGAAGTTTGTGTTTGTGTTGACTGTTACTTCCCCTGTTCGTTTACAATTTGCAAGACCAAACCCTAAATAGATTGAAAACAAAACATAAAACACATTGAATTGCAAGGCAAAGCCAAACTGAAACAAAATGGTTGATTGAATAGCACAATATCCAGACAGAGATACGTATTGCACCCAAAATGACAAACTGAATGGCAATTGAACCCAGAATGGCAGTTGTCTAAAACAGAGGAGCAACAATAGCAATACCATAAACAGGGCATTTATGAATAAATATGCACCCTAAAATCAGTTTAATAACTCCAAACACAATGGACCAAGAACATTCATTCACGTAACAGGGCAAACTGGATATATTTGTCCAGTGAAAGTCAGGCAAGCATTATGCAGATAACTAAAATATTTGTACATGTAACAATCCAAACACAATGGAGGAAGCTGGATTTAGATTAATACAGATCAAGACCAAGAACTTCTTCTTCATCAAGTAAATGAACAAACAGAGCAACAACAGACTACTACTTCTTCAAATCAGCCAAGCATTAAACAATTGGCAGGCAGATGGATTTAGATTAATACCATCAGAGGAAATCGGTAGTGAGAACAGCCAAGCATAGTAACAGAGCACATAGAAAGAACTTCTTTTATTCATCACAATGGAGAAAGGGATTTATGCACAATGTGCCAATAGATTCAAATAGAGCCAATGCCAGGTTCGACCAAAAAATCCCAGTTATCCACCCATTAATGAATACCTTAAATCACGGAGTAAGATAAAAGTCAGTTATCCACCCATTGATGAATGCATTAAATCACAGATTAAGATAGAACAACAGCACAGTATAGAATTTGGGGAGCAAACACTCAAGATCCACAAGTTCTATTCCAAACAAAAATACAGTATATACAACCGAAGTAGAAATCACTCCTGAATACCACACCCCAAAAATACAATCCACTACTGTGGTTGGAATTTACATAGATCCTATTTACAAGCTTCCAGTTGACAACCACATCACCTAACGTTCATCAACAACCTAAAAATACTACATCCCTGGCATCGTCAATAGAAAGAGGGAAGTAACAGGCTCAACATTTCAATGAAGCAAGGTTCCCAGGTTAGATCAGTCAAAGTAAACATACCAGCAATGGGGAGCTTGTTGAGGTCGAAATCCCTTTCCCCTTTATACTTGGCTGCAAACAGCCTCTCCTCAACAGATGATTCGTTCAAGTCAAAATCATGAACAACCTTCTTGGGTGTTGTATGTTGCCTTGACTTCAAACCCCTGAAATCAACAATTGCTTCATCAGTTGTCTCGTCGTTGGAGTCCTCCACAATCTGATCAGCATCATCGGCGACCTCGCCACCATTTCCAATGGAATCATCAAATTGGGCTATGGATTCCGGTTGAGAATCCTCCCAAAAATTGATGCTTTCCATGACCCAATTAGAGCAGAAGTGAAGAACCCTAATTTGAATCGAGGGGACGAAGAAATCGGGACTGAACTCTGATTGCGGATTGGATTAAAATCACAGTAATATATATGAGGTCGCGAATGATTGACGTCCCAAATTTCCATTCCCCCCCCCCCCCCCCCCCCCCCAAATTGAACAATTTGGTTTGCAATCGTGTGAGAGAGAGCGAGGGGTAAATGGTCAGAAACCGGGGGGAAATTTCTTGGAAACTGAGAACGGCAAGCATTGCCGACCGCGGAAAACTGCCTAGAACGACAGTTAAACGTGACCGGAGGGAGTATAATATTTCCTAGAGGTGTCAAAATGAGTCTGCGGGACCCGACCAGACCCGAGACACCCGGGTCGGGACTAGTCCCGGTCCCAACAAAAAACGGGACCAGAAATTGGTCCCGGTCCCGACCCGACGGGTCCGGGCTTGGTCCGGGACCATACCCAAAAATTCTTTCTTTTTTTTTCTTTCTTTTTCACGGTCGCGTGCAACAGACCTCATTCTTCTTCTTTCTTTCTTTTTTTAAAGAGAATGAAAGCTTATTATTATTATTTTCCTCTTCCTCTTTTCTTTTTTTTTTCTTTTTTTTCTCTTCTTCCTCTCTTCCTCTTCCTACGCAGACCTCACTCTTCCTCTTTTCTTTCTTTCATTCCTTTTTCTTTTTTCTTTTCTTTCCTCTCTTATTTTCTCTACTCTTAGGTTTCATTTGGGTTTAATTTGATGGTTGATTTGTTTTGGTGTTGGCAGTGGTGGTGTGAGATTTAATTTGATGGTGATGATGGGTGTCTGTTTCGGGTTTGAGGAGGAGGTGCGGCGGTTGTGATGGTGGTTGTGTGGGCAGAGGCGGTGTGTGGTCGGGGTTGGGTTTGGTTGTGGTTGAAGAGGTGGTTGGCAGTTTCGGCTGGTGGTGGTTTCAGCTGGAGGAGATCGGGTCCGGGCCGTGTGTGTGGTTGTTTTAGCTGGTGGTGGTTGTGTGGGCAGAGGTTGTGAAGTGAAGAAGAAGAAGTGAAGAACGAAACGAAAGAAGGGAAAAAAATTAAGGCTAAGCCTAAATTAGCCGGGTCTCGGGTCAGACCCGGATAGACCCGGGCCCGACCCGGATGGACCCGGAAACCCCCGAGTCTGGTCCCGATCCGGTCTCGAGATAAAACGGGACCAAAAATTGGTCTCGGACCCGACCCGAATTCTCAGGTCCGGGACGGGTCTGCGGGTTTCGGGACTGGTTGACAGCTCTAATATTTCCTCTATGTTAGAGTACGACTATATATTAATTTTTCCACTTCAGTATCCTATCAGTTCTTTTCTGAGTATAATATAAATTGTCTCCACAAAATGTTCTATTTTAAAATTTTGAATTTGAGATTGTAAATTGTAATTAAGGTGAACGATTTTTTTACTATTTCGACTCGAATTTATAATTTTATATTAGTTTTAATTAAGTTGTTGTGTTTGATCTGGAAGTTACCGGATTACACATGTACCCAACCAATGGAGTAACGCCACGTCGTCAAAGTGAAGGTGACACGTACTAAAAGTAGTTTACTCTGATTTTCTGCTGCATTATTTGGTTTTTTCCAAACGGAAATAATTATGTGCTTTTGGTGACGTGGCAGGCCGGTAACGCTACTTTATTTTTATGTCAATGAAAATTTATGAGTTTGCCAAACTAAATAAATATTATTTTCCCTTTTACAATTTTTTTAACAATTTTTTAATGTTGTACGAAATTTCTTGGCTGCTTCATTCCTCTTAATTAAAGGCACGCAGTATTGGGTTTGCTGCTGTCCGCATTGCGAAGGAACAACAGGAATATACTGTTTTATCCGGTGCTATTAAAATCGGACCGGTTGGTCCGACCGGTTCAACCGTAAAATTTTAGATTTTTAGTTCAATTCAGTTATCTGACCGAATATGCATGCGAATCGGATTTAATTAGTTGACCCGGTCAATTTTTACACAACCGACGACCCAACCGGTTCAACATCAACCCGGTTAGTTCAATATTTTTTCTCCAAAAGAAATTTATTTAGTTATAAAAGAAATTTTAAATTAAAAGAGGGAGAAAAAGAAATAAGTGGAAAAAAACATGAGGGTGTGCTTTGGCTGTTTTTAGAGTACATTGACTTTCTTGTCAAAAGCAAAAGTAAATCTAACCAAACGTTAAGGCTGGGTTTCACAACGCAAAATTTCTGTTTTGCAAAATTTTCAATTCTGTTTCACAGCTACAGTACGTTTTCTGTTTTGCAAAATGCATTTTTCAGCCTTAGAAAACTCGAAATCATATTCACCTAACAACTATTTCTTATTTTTTAGAAAAATAAAAGCTAGTACTTTTATTAAATCAATTTTATCTTAATTAAAAAACAATGCTAATATTTTTTTGAAAAAAAAATAATAAACTAAATAGTAACCTATTTTAAGTTTATTAAAAATCAAATATAAATATGCTAAATATATTCATGTCTAAATTAAAAAGCACAAGCCATTTAGGGAAAAAAAATGCAAAATTAAGTTGAAAACTTTTGCAAAATCTATTTCACAACAACATTTTGCAAATGGAAAATTTTCAGCAAAATTCTCAGTTTTCCATTTGCAAAACAGATTTTCAGAATTAACACTACAAGTTTAGAAAATTTTGCAAACGCCATATTTGAAGTTTTGCAATTGTAAAACAGTTTTTCAAAATTAACACTACAAGTTTAGAAAAAATGTAAAAAATCCAAAAACAATGTAAAAAAATATATATAAAAAAATCCAAAAAAAAGTTAAAAAATCTAAAAAAAATTAATCTAAAAATCCAGAAAAAATGTAAAAACTCTAAAAAAAATTAATCTAAAAATCACGAAAAAATGAAAAACTTCTAAAAATAAATAATTAATATAAAATTCCAAAATAATTGTAAAAATTCCAAAAAAAAAACAATTCAAAAAAATGTAAAAATAACCAAAAAAAAATTAATTAATCTAAAAATTCACAAAAATTGTAGAAATCCAAAAGAAAATTAATTAATCAAAAAAACTGAAAAAAATTGTAAAATACAGAAATTAATCTAAAAATTCAGAAGAATGTTAAAAATACAAAAGCAAATTAATTAATCTAAAAATCCAAGAAATTGCAAAAAATAATTAATTATATATTTTTACATATTTCTGGATTTTTAGATTAATTAATTTTTTTTTAGAATTTTTACATTTTTTTTGGATGTTTTACAATTATTTTGGAATTTTTATATTTTTTGAAATTCTAGATTAATTAATATTTTTTTTGGAGGTTTTAAACTTTTTTTGTGAATTTTTACATTTTTTTGGATTTTTAGATTAATTAAATATTTTTTTGAACTTTTGACACATTATTTCTGAATTTTTAGGTTAATTAAACTTTTTTTGTGAATTTTTACATTTTTTTAGATTTTTAGATTAATTAAATATTTTTTTGAACTGTTTACACATTGTTTCTGGATTTTTATGTTAATTAATTTTTTATAAAAATTTTACATTATTTTTTGAATTTTTTATATTTTTTTTGGAATTTCTATATTTTTTCTAATTTTTTTAATGAAAGTCAACAATCAACACTAACGGTCTGTTAATTGGACTAACAGAAACTACACTTTTGTCGTTGACCCTTGGCATATGGGAGGTTGAATAGTATTTTTAAAAGTCAGGAGAGGTTTCTGTTTTTCGCGTTAGTATGGGAGGTTGAATGGTGTTTTTAAAAGCTATGAGAGGTTTTTGTTTAGTACTAGAGGCCTTTTTACTGTATGGTATATCGAATTATCAACCGAACTAATGTTAATGTTTGTAATTCCAATGTTCCAAGATTATATTTTTACTTATTTAGTATTTATTAAACTAATGTTTGTATGTAAATATTGATCTAATTTTATTCGTATGAATTTAATTAGGAGTATTGATTAATTAAAACAATTGGAACATTGGAATTAATTAACCAAGATTAATTTTAGATAAATATCAAAAAAGGTGTATCTTTAGCCATATTTATTCTTATTTGTTTAGGATGTATGAAGTTATTTGTTTTAAATCGAGTTTGTATTTATTTCATAATGTAACATGATCAAAAATGTTAAATATTGAATTTTACTCATATGATTTTAATTAGAAGCATTAGTTAGTTAAATATCAATTATGAAATATTTTTAGCATAATTTGTATCAATTTACATAAATTACAAGGATAGATATGTTTAAAATAACATTATTTTTTTTTAGATTAACAATATGGATTTATTGAATTAGAGTAAAAAAAAAAAATTTGGAAAATTTTGCATTGCTGTGAAACAGTTTTTGTAAAATTTTCAGAAAATTTTGTGTTGTGAAACAACCCCTAATTTTTTTTTTTTATTGGAGCCAAAAATAGTCTCTTAGCCTATGGTTTGCTTACTCGTATTTTGCACTTTATTGGTAGAATGAATGCGCTTTTTATTGACGCAATTGAATGAATGTTTTCTTTTGGTATTTGGTCGTTCACTTCTCATGGAACATGGGTCCTTATCTTGGTGACTATTTTGTATATAACGTTTCGAACAACTTTAGAGCAATCAATGTTTTTGCATATGAAGAAATACAGACGAGACAAACTATTAGAGTAAAATTGCCTGCAAATCCTAAGCTTTAGCTTTTATCCAATTACGGTACTCACATTCCACAGCCTTGGCATTTAAGATATAGTCGAGGCAAAGTTACCTCATATTTGTCAAGAAAGAGTTAATATCAGTAATTCGTCATTCTTATCGGTTTTTAAGAAATTAATCAGTGGGCTGATACAAATAAAATTAATCATCTTAAATTAACCCAATAAAATTAAAATAATTGTAGTTAATACTTAAATTACCTCCGTTAACGCTAAAAAAGGTAAATTATTCTTTGCGTAGCATGTGGGGATGGTATACTACTTTCTCTCGGCTCTCGCCATGTTTGCTGAACAAAAGCTTTCTAAGTTCTAACATCCAAAATTCCTGGTAGATTATGAAAAATGTTAATTTATTTCCTCCATGATAAATAAATAAATAATGTAAGGTACATAAAAGTAAATACTACCCTTTGGAGTGGCATTATTTATATATATATATATATATATATATATATATATATATATATATATATATATATATATACTCCCTTCATCGATAATAAAAATGACTTCCTATAAATAAAGTTGTCATTATTAAAATATCATTTTTTTATATTTTCAATGTAAAAAACCAATTAATCATTTTTTTTAATTTGTAATTAATGTTTTATTGACTTATTTTGAAAGTTATTAGCTGGATTGATAGAAATACTTTAAAAAATAATAAATAATCATTCTTTTAATTGAAGTACAATTTTTATTAAAAAGTTATTTTATTAGTGACGAAAAGAGTATTATTTTTAGATAGATATTTTCATGTTTTATTTATTATGAATCAAACTTATGAGTCGTGACTTACCTCATAAAAAAACATGCATTAATCAACTATATTACAACTTCACGAGCCACAAATTTTTATTAATTCAAACACATGACTTTCGAGGCATGAGACATGCATTTACTTTAAACCCAAAGACTGTGCAATTCAATATATATAAGTGAATAGTCAATATAAATATAACTCATTAGTTGTTTTGTTACTGCTTGTTAGTGATAAATATACTAATAGGATCTCGAGTTCAAATTTCTTCTCGTCTGTCAATATAATATATATATAGTAATATTTTCTACTTTTTATTTATTTAGAAAGAGAGATAAAATAGGGAAAAGAAGGATAGAAGTCCATTTATTGGGCAGATTACAGCATGGAACTCAATTCTCGAAGCTTCATTAGTGGGAATTACTCGGAAGTGGCTGCTCGGACCTACAAAATGTCCATTCAGACACATCATCACTATGTCACATATGTTGCCCATTGACCTCAGGGTCAACTTGCATTGTACTACTTGCTTGTTATTAATATTATTCCCATTTCCTTTTTTTACGGAAATCATCATACAAGAAAATGACAGTCCCATTTCTCCACAGGAGTTAAGTGTGTTTTATGATTTTATCCCGATTGTTGTTTGGTTTTGGTACAAGCTTATGATTCATATTTAATGTGAATTTGAATTTTACAAACTTAGACTGTGACCAAACTTAAAGAGCCAATGTTGATATTAAAGAGCCAACGTAGACTTAAACTGAAAACTAATGTCGATTAATTCAAAAGATATAAGTGAATCAATCATTTTAAATTCAAAATTTAACAATAAAAATAAACTGAAAACTAATCTAATATTATTTTACTTACTTCTCTTGTAGAACCTCTCAAAACAACATATAGCATGATTAAGTATTCTAATTAGTAATTGTTAGAAAATCAAAGCTTCAAACTTAAGACGACATGTCAAAGGTACTTATTCAACTTTAAGGACGGCAAAACTTAGGCCCTGTTTACTTAGGATACATGTTCAATTTGAAAATTTGCTGTTTTTCTGAATTTCGAGAATTTTATTTTCATTCTGAAAACTGGAAAACGTGTTTTAGGATACATGTTCAATTTGAAAATTTGCTGTTTTTCTGAATTTCGAGAATTTTCTGGAGGACAGAGAAAGTAGCTAGCTAACAACATTTTTTTATTTTTTTTCTAATTAACATGTAGTTTATTGGTTGTTTTGCCGATGATAAATGTACACTTTCGCCGATTAAAAAAATACATATTTTTCTGTACATTTTTCTTGAAAAGAAAAAAAAACAGTAAAAATTACTTTTTGAGTCACTTTTTCACTCAAGTGGAGGTTGACGATGGAGTATGCATTATTTCAAGTTGACGCTCTTATTCATTTATCCACACTCGTTATACTTTTAATTCACAAGATATAATTAGTATTTTTTATCATTCCTTTACAATAAATGAAAATTGCTTAAATCAATCATGTGGATAAGAAATGTATTGAGTATTAGAGCTTGTACATAATTTATTATGGTTCAAGAATTATCTTTGATTATGCTAGTATTTAGAAAACTTTTAGAAAAAATGGCGTTATTAATTGTACAAGTCTCTGGATTTATTTTGGTGTATAAGTAGAGTTGATTGCAGGTAGACCTGCTAATTTGAGGGGTCGGGCCGAGTCGGGCCTAATTTCGTTAAATATTCTAAAAATTGAGGCGGGTTGGGTCGATCCTAATCTTAAGAGAGTCGACTTTTATATGGCACAAACTCAACCCTCTTACTAAACGGGTTGCGTGCAGGCCTACAGGCCGGCCCGTTTAATTTTATATAATTAAAAAAAATGACAATTTTTGTATACCAATTAGAAATCTTAAATAAAAATATTCACAGAGTTGAGTTTCACAAGTTTAAAATAATAAACGGAGTACTTTAATCTTACAATCTCAATTGATACTTAACCAATAATGGCAAGTATGTTGTTATTCTTCCTACAGCTCATGACCGGCTCATGAAACAAATAGGGGTGTACAAAAACCGGCCCGAACCGGAAACAGAACCGTACTGTCCCTGTTCGGTCCGGTTCTCTAAATCTGAAAAACTCAAATCGAACCGTAAAACCGAGAGAACCGGTTCTTATATATATTTATATATATATATATATGCACATTAATATCAAAGTATAAATTTGGTTTAATGGTTAACATTTTACCTATTACTTTAAAGGGGAGAGGTTCAAATCCTCAAGCTTGCATTTTTCTTTTTTTCTTTCTAAACTTAACTTCTTATCTTTGTTTTTTCCTTCTAAACTTAATTAAAACTCCTCATTTCTGTGGAGAATTTAAAATGATTTAAATTTTGAATTTAAAGAGCCAACGTAGACTTAAACTGAATTTCTGTGGAGAATTTGTGTTGATATTAAAGAGCTGTATAAAATACAACGCGTAGATGTTAACATTGTAATTTATCGAATTAGGATAAGACTGAATGCGAGAATTGGAAATAAAAAAGGTTTAGATTCAAAACATTTTTAATCATTATACTTTATTGTATTTCATTACCGAAGGAAATTGTTCTTATGAATTTTGTTGTTAAACTATACTAATTTTGCTCGTTACTTAAAATTTTATAATTCAAAGGGGAAAAAAGTATGATAAGAGCACTAACAATAAAAATATATAACCCTAAAATAATAGAAAGATAAATTTACATACTCCGAAATCCAAAAGCAATGATAAATTTTGGAAATTAATTAGGAAAAAACCTAAATATCAATTTTCTGGTCTTTAGCTTCTGAATTTGCGCAGCATGGACCTAATGTTACAATCAATTTGTTTCAAATCCGACCTAATTCAATGAGGTTGTCTGTTAACATATAAATTTGAGCTCATCTTGTACTTACTTACATTAGCTTGTCTCTAGGTTACAACTCAACATGAACAACTATTTGGTACTCCGGAAGTTACGAAGTTATTGTCGAAAGTTTTTTGACCCATAGCTTGAAAAAAAAGCAAAAGGAGCCAACATTTGTTGGTCGTTACCTCTTTGTCTTGGTGATGGGGGACTGGTCCCAAAACAAGTGATCAAATCTGGTAGTGACAACTACAAGGGAAGTAGGAGCAGTTGCATTTTCTCCTCCTCGGCCGGGCTGTTGGATCTTTCATGTGGACCCGGTACCATGAATGATGTTCCCGTTTTAGGGAAATAGATTTTGTCGGGCCCAGATAGTAAATGGGCTTGTTTATCCAAATCACATCTTCTGGCCAACCGGTGTTTCAAAGCCCATTTGTGTGTGAAGAATTTGGGGGATGCTTTGTCACAATCTCTGACCAAAACCCAAATTGTGCATGTGAAACATTTGCCACAATTAACCTTCATGACTCAAGAAAACTTAATTTTTATTTTTGCCACAACTAACTATCTTTTTTATTCTATTTAAAATTTCAAGTTGATTTTTTGTTTTTTGAATTTTATTTCTTAATGCAATATGTAATTAGATTTACGAATATAAAAAAATAAAATAAAAATCCGGAAAATTGTTTGACCAGCCTAGCTAAGTTTATTGCCTTTTGGGTTCTTCAGGACATGAACGCTGGCACTCCCATCAAAGCACCCCATTTATTACAGCTACGAATAATATTTGTTTTAATCCCTTAACGGTCACACTACTGGATTGCAGCAGCTTACATTCTCACCAAGCAAAGCTCATCAAATTAGTAATATTTTTAGTTAAAAAAAGTTTCATGTAATTAATATTTGTTTTTCTTAATTACATCCAAATATTAGTTTTAAGACCCGAATTTTTGTGTACATTATACACTGCTATAAAAATAAATAAGACCTCACATCAGTTCATAATTAGTAACTGATCAAGAAATGAGCTGCATCAATGACGACAGTATTGACAACATTCCTCGCCGGCCGCCGCGGCCAGCTTGTATTCAAATCCAGATGCTAGGTTTTCTGGTTTGGACCAACCAATTTGTTGGTAGCAAACAAACTCGAACTCCCATTTCTAACCGTTGGAAAACTGTTTTTTAAAAGTTTTTATTGATCCCTGTTACTTACATCGCTTCTTTTGTTGTTGAGAAATATTTGCAAAATTTTAAATAATTCAAACGGGCTAAGCCCATTTCAGGACGAGAAAACAATTGATATACATACATCTAACTAAGGCCCATCATAATACAAACACTTAAAGCCCACTTCTTATATATCCACGCGTTAGTTTCAGCTTCTTTGTCTATTCTATATTTATTGTTTTTTCCTTTTTTCCTTTTTTCCCTCCCATTTGACTACTGTTGTGAACAGTAATTTCAAATGAAACAAAAGAATCATATTGACTTGTACGATAAATTCGAAGTAATCATTTTTTATTTTTTAGTCCACCCTTTAATTCTTCAAATGAAAATTAGGTTACAAAATCTCTAATTTCCATGTTTGACCTGATTCTGCTTGATATAAAAATGATATAGTGTGCTTTTGGCCCCCAGGTTCTAGATGGGGAAGCTCTATTCCAAACCCAAAAAGGTAAAAACTGTTTGGTGAAACTCCTTCTTGAATAGAGCTTCTTAAGGTTTTTGGATTAAAATCCAGGTTTTGAAGAAGCTAGGAATTGCTCCTTTCTCAAAAGCAAGCTTCATGAGAAACACGGGAAGGAGGTGAAACATTTGAAGTGGACTCCACTGACTCTCATTTCCTTACCCACACAAATTCTCTCAATTCTCTCTGCCGACAAAACCACCGCACCTGACCTCCTCTCCTCTGCGGCCTCCTCTCCTCTTCTCCGACCTCCTCTGCGTTGCGACCTCATCTCCTCTTCAGCGACCCCGGAATCTCCTCTCCTCCTCCGCAGCCTCCTCCCGCACGGGGAGGTGGTGGGTTGTGGTGGTTGGTTGACTGGGTGGTAGCAGATCTGTGGTGGTTGGGTTTGAGTTTTGATTAGGTGAAGGAAGGTGTGCGGTGGTGAGACGCGGCGGTGCTGGAGGGACGGCCGTGAGCAGCAGCAGCGGTGTTTGGGTGATTTTTCTGCTTATTTGTGGCTGTTATTTTGCTGGTTAATTTTGTGGCAATTGTTGGCTTGATTTATTGTCGAATTGCTGCTTAATTCATTGCCGAAATGCTGTTCAAATTGTGGCTAAATTTTGTCTAAAACCTTAATTTTGTGGAAAATCAATTGCCCGTGCTATGTTTCTTATGTTGATTGGTTTGACAGGGGAAAGTTTATGCCTTGTTTGGATGGGAGTACAGAAAACCTGCGAGAGTGCCTCCAGCTTGCCCTTATAAACCTCCTGCAGACAACAAAGTAAGTTAGTTTTGATACAGTTTATGATTGGAGTGTGTCTGTTTGGTTTAGCATGATGATGAGCTGGTTGTATGATGATTTGATGTGGTTTATAAGATATGGGATCGCATAAGAATATGTTGTGTTTGGAGTAGTTTGTGCATATTGAACAAACACTGTTGGTTCTCCTGCGATTTCATGTTAGAAGAGAGAAAGTGAAGAAAGTAAATGCATCGAAACAATCTGTGAATATAAGTTTGAATGATATTGTAGTTATGCAGAAAATGGATTAGGTGAATGATCATCCACTTGTTAATTAATGACAAACATGAACATTAGATTGCATTCTTGGTAAGGTACGGAGAGAAAAGCATTTGTTCTCACGGTTGGGAACGGAGAAAAGATGTCTTGGAGGGCAGATTTTTTTGTAAAATTTCCATGTGTGAGGCTTGCAGTGGCTGAAATGATCAAATTTGCTTCTTTGGTGCGCATGCTTTGTATGGCTTTTGTCCAATTCTTTGGGCCTACGAAAGGAAAGAGTTCAAAACCGTGGGGTGCAAATTGTGTTGTCAGGTGACTGCACCACCTCTGGCACGGCACCGTGGCCATGAACCTGTCAAGGAATTGGCATGTTTGCTATTTTAACATCTTAGTTTTCATGAATTTCTATTTCTTGGTTAGTTACTTTTCGAGGGATCACATAATGCTTGTTTTATATGAAGTATACTTGTTTGGGTCTTTTGTGTTTCAACTTTCAATTCTTCCAATGGTAATGAAAGTTGGAAATCTTCTTGTTTTAGCAGGTGGGTGCTGAAGCCGAGTCAGGTGGGCACGCACTTGTAACCAAGTCTACAACGGTAGAAGATTCGAAGCAGGATTGAAGTTGACATTGTGTGGCTGTATTTGTTTTCAGTTGCTAAGCTTATTCTCTTGTAGCCTGAATTTTCTGTTCTTTTTCGAATCAATCTGTTGTAATCCAATCTGTTGTAATCAGTTATTAATTGAAGCAATGATATACATTCTGCATTTCAGGCCCGGTAAAGAAAAGCAAAATCCATAAAACCAAAACAGTAGTGGTAAATAAAAAGATGATATTTTTAAGTCAAACTCTTCATAAATCCAATTGCTAATCAATTTGTTTAAATTGTTAGTTTATCTGTTGTTTAATAATTCATACTCATCCTTTAGATTAATTAGGTGTCTTCAATTTAATAATCTGATTAACAGTTTGCTCGAATTTTTGATTTTTTATTAATTAACTAAAATATTGTATTTATCAAATTAAATTGTGTGTGTATTAATCGAACATTTAGTTCGAACAGCTGAATCGGCATTAAATTTAGAGACATTTTGGTCGTTTCAGATTTTTAAACCATAAAAATGCATTGTGCCCTTTATAGTCATTTTATATTCCAACTATAGTTTTAAAAGCAGTTTTTACCAAACAGCATAAACAGCTTCTCGTTTCTCACAACACTTTTAACAAATATTTACCAAACAGCATACTCGTTTTTCAGGAAGTACTTTTCACACAGCACTTTTCCACCCAGCACTTCCCCAGGTAGAACCTGGGGGGCCAAAGGGAGCCATAATTAGGCTGCAGGACGTGATGACCATGTAATTATATGGCTAGCCATATGGTCAACATCTTGAGTACATTTCTTTCAGCAATGTATAACGAAGGCTTCCATAATGAAATAAATTATCCAGAAGCGTAATGAATTACTCAGCTAATAATGATTGTTTAAAGCTTGACCTAGCAGCTTGTTGTCTTTTTCAAGTAAGAGTAGGAATAGGATTTTGCCACCTGTTGAATTAGTAGTAGTGCCAGTTTGTGGACATCTAGGAATAGCTGGTAACCTGCACCCATGATTGATGAATGATGATGCTTCTTCTAAATAATGAACTGGCAATGTTTTTGACAAGAAACTTTCGTCAAACTAAGCGATAATGGTTATTTTTGTTTGGAACTTGGGTTCAAGACAAGAATGGGATTAAGCGAAATGCAGTTAACTATGCTCGAATAAGATTAGTCTTCTACCAAGAGGGAAGGGAGAACATCCATGGAGACCGAGAAAATGAAGCTACGAAAACTAACTGATGCTGACTAAACTGTCAGTGGCAAGAAATATTCGAAAAATGGCCAAATACTTGTTCAACTATGAAATCAACTGCACAATGTTTGAAAACTTAGAAGCAAATGCAATATACCATGTTACATATGGAGGATGAATCGCATAACAGCAAGATAAATGCAACCAACAGTCTTATTTTACTTCCTAAACTCGCTCGAACACCATACTACCAGCTGTACAAAAATAAACCAAAAATGCTTTCATGTTATTTTCGATTGCAGGAGTATAGAAAAACATACTTTCTGGGGAACCAGCTCCTCTTGGTTGTCTGAAGAAATAGCAGAGCAGATGCATCAATGATTTTCCCAAAAAAGAGAGTGCACCATGCTTGACGCCGGAATGAAGTGACTCCCCTTTCGGTCTTTGATGAAGCAAATAATGGTTGATCAGACAACAAACGAAAGAACTGCTACTAGACATGGAGCGAAACCCATCAAACGGACAAAGTTTATCTGCCCTCAGATTTCACTAGCTGTGAGAACACCTTACTCATTGAAACACCAGAGAGATCATCCACACTTGACGCCTCGAATGGAGAACCAGTAACACTATTATCGACATGGCTGAAATTGTTGATCTGTGGAGAGAGTTCACCGATCATATTAGTACTGTTATCTTCAGGATCGCCGAGTACAACTGCCTCTTGAAGTTGAAGGGCATACTCCAGGTTCCACAAGACATCTCCCATAGAAGGCCTGTCGACCCCAAAGTCAGCTAAGCATTTCTCAGCTGTTTCTGCAAACTTCCTCAGTGAATCTAGTCTAATTTTCCCCACAAGAGCCTGATCTATTATTTGATCCAGCTGTCCCTTCGTCTGCCATTTCATTGCCCACTCTGCTAAGTTCACCATTTCCCTCGGGAGGGATGGATCTATAACCGGTCTTGCACAAAGAACCTCAAACAAGACCACCCCAAATGAATAGACATCTGATTTCTCTGTCAGTTGTTGCCTTCTAAAATACTCGGGATCAAGGTAGCCAAAACTTCCCTTCACTGCTGTGCTAACATGAGTCTGATCAAGTTCAGGTCCTGCTTTTGAGAGCCCAAAATCAGCAACTTTGGACATAAGATTTTCATCAAGCAAAATATTTGCGGACTTAACATCACGATGAATGACGGCTTTTGCGTCGCCTGTGTGAAGATAATGAAGCCCTCTGGCTGCTCCAATACAAATTTCAAGCCTTTGTTTCCAACTCAAGTTGGGAAAACCTGAGCCGTATAGGTGACCCTTGAGAGTTCCGTTCTCCATATATTCATAGATTAAGATCATCTCATTTCTCTCATCACAGTATCCAATTAATGAAACCAAGTGGCGATGACGGAACTGAGATAGCATCTCAATCTCAGTCTTGAACTCTGCAAGTCCTTGTTGTGACCGTGGATTTCCTCTTTTAACAGCCACCTTTGTGCCATTATTTAGAACACCCTTATATACCTTCCCAAAACCACCAATTCCAATAACCCAGCTCTCATCAAAGCTGTTGGTTGCCTCTTGAACTGCCACAAAAGGAATGCGATACCCCAAATT
This sequence comes from Viola odorata, assembly GCA_963691705.1. Lineage (NCBI taxonomy): Eukaryota > Viridiplantae > Streptophyta > Magnoliopsida > Malpighiales > Violaceae > Viola > Viola odorata. The sequence goes on along the minus strand of OY829541.1, from coordinate 48,010,935 downwards.
AGAATCAATACTGTTGATTGTTCCATTAGAGTATTTGCTGCCCACAGTGTGTGAATGCCCTCCACTAATGGACAGGGGAATCCATGTCTTTGACTGGCCTTGGCGTGCCAACCTGCTTCTCTTTTGGCACAACAGAAAGAAAATTCCAGCCAGTACAGCCACTAATGCTGCCCCAACACTCAAGCCCACTATCATACCGACATTCTTTTTTGAACTTGAACCTGAACCTGCAGGAGCTGGACCACTGAGGCTGCCATCAGAATTGTTCATTTTCATGATCTCAAGGCCATTAAGGAGGGCATCAGGGTTAGCACCAGGTATAGAGGTAGATGGACCGATGCTTACACGAATTTTGTTACTAGTAATCAATGAAGTAACATAATCCCAATAAGATGCCGCGGCCAAAATGTTAAAGAATTTAGCATTTGGATTGAAATCCAGAGCAACAGCCACCGTGTTAATATAAATATTGAAGTAAAGCTGATTGAGACCTGTACTTAATATATCACAGAAGTGAAGCCGCACAAGATACTGATATCCTGCATCCACATTGAACTCCCAGGTCACATTAAAATTGCTGTTAGGATCACTTATATTCAACACGGTGGCAGTACCGTAGACAGCATTAGGAGCAACATCCTCTGTTGCCCCACCATCTACATACTTGACAGCAACCATATTGGATATGTTTTTGGCAAGAGCCTTTCCAACAAGAAAACTCTGGTCAGGAACCCAAGTTCGCCAAAGGGTATCATTCTCAAAGGAAACTGTTGGCCCACCCATGTTTACCCTAAAGACCGTCTCCAGTGCCTGCCATGACAGGCCCTGGAATTGCCTTATTGGATTTATAGCAGTGGCATCATCCATGATGAGCTCATCAGGGACTGAAACAACTTCCAAGGCATTTAAGAAGGCAAAGGAATTGTTGGAAGGAACGAAGGTGATCACAAGGTTGTTAGAACTCACATTAACAGAAAACTCTTTAACAACAGAAGTTGTGCTGACGCTGAAATCGCTAAGGAGGGAATGGCTTTGTGTGGAAACATAAAAACTCGCCTTGCTCATGTCGTAATTGTTGAAGACAAACGGGTAGAAATAAAGGCGGATCCAATGCCTCCCAGTTTGCTTAATCGAAAATGTGTATTTGGAGGTCTCGTCGAAAATTCTGGCAGTTGAATAGAGTGGTGCATCCTCGGAGGAAGTGACAGATGCAGTGGTAGTAGCCAAAACGTTTTTTGGGGTTGAAAGAAACTTTGAGGCAGAATTATCAGAGACAAAAACACGGGTACCAACCTTAGTATCGGTGGATGATCCACAGTCTACCAAGTAATTGTCTACGGGAGTAAATCCACTCGAAAAATGTGCCAAACTCAAAATTGATAAAACCCAAATGGAAATTTCCGACACTCTATTACTCATCATAACGAACACGGAGAAGCTTAAAGGGGAAGGGGGGAGGACTAGATCCAGGACAACTGCCAAATTTTAACGGCAATCAAAACCACATGATAATAGCAAATGGAAAACGGAATCCAACCTTGTAGAATGTAGCATCAGCTGCCAAAAGGAAAATGAAAAGCAAGGAAAACAAATCAGAATCAGAGGTATGAAGAGAAGAATGAACTACTACTGCAGATTATGACCCAAACTTCCACTTCAAAAATAAGTGAAACAGAATTTTATTTGCCTACAGTTTCTAAAGAATTCAGATGAGGTTCTAAGTGCCAGTTCTGGTGTCTGAGAAACAAGAGCAATAGCAAATGTAAAAGAAGAAAAGCTAATGAAGCAAAAATTAAAGAGGCCAACTGGTTAGCTAAACTCTTTGCAATTTATCCTTGAAGTAATTTATAAGAAACCCAACTCTTCAATCAAAACAGTAATTTAAAGAAATCATTGCTATATATGTTTTCCGTTGAAGAAAAATAACCAGCAATAAATAAAATGATTACCTGAACTACAAAATTGCGCTATTCACAGTCCAAAAACAGGGATTTGGTCGAGGAGAGGGATGAGGCTAGGGATTTAGTCGAGGAGAGGAGGGAGAGAGGCAGAGGCTAGGGATTTGGGCTTGGTAAACAAAAAAATTTAATTTAAAAAGAGGGATTTGAACTCGACGTGAATCGAACACACAACCATCTGATTCTGGAGTCAGACGCGTTACCATTGCGCCACGGATCCTATTGAACGATAAATAGGTGAAAATTAATTAAAGCTTGAAGCTACATTTTTTTTTTGATTGGGCCAGGCTGGGCTGCCGCTGGATCCGTCCCTGATAGTCTAGAACCCCGGTGTCTCAGAAATGTATTTGACTGCAAGAATGGATAAGTTCTAACTAGATTGCAAATCAAAATTTCCTCTTTACGTAACAAGGCTATCAAAAAAACCACTAAACCCAACACATAATTTTTAGACATACTAACCTAGGTATCTCCAGGCCATTGGGCACCTTGTTTACAATATATAGAGGGTCAAGATTGCCAACAGTGTGCTCTAACAAGACCCCCACCTGCCAAGTATCACAGAAAATTCAGCATAATACATGTTTATATTTCTCAAATA